>JAWNNQ010000401.1:1155000-1805062 GCA_035044765.1 Leucophenga montana | reverse complement strand
CTGCCTGCAAAGAAGTCAGAATAGTGCGCTGAGGACTGCCACTGGTTGTCTGCAAATGACCCATGAGGATCGTCTGCACAATGAAGCGATGTTACTACCTGTTTACAAACATAATGAGTTGCTTTCGAAGCAGTTCTTGTTGGGTGAGTACAGACGTGATCATTCGAACCATGGCACCTTCACTACATCACCGCCTACCCGAATAAGATCTGATATCAGGATATATAAGACGTGTATAAATCGCTTTATCACTGATAGCAACATAGAGGAGTATGACCATACTTCTGGAAGGGCCCAATTGCATAAAGATGCAACTGAACAAGCTATACGCTCTTATAGGAACAATATAGTATAAGGTGGAAGGCCTCCACCTATTAATGAGAGCGAAAACATCTCTCTCGTAGCAGTAGGACTAAACTTGCACAGTTAAGATCCGGATGGAGCATTATGCTCGAGTGCTACAGTGAAATAATTGGGATAAGCAATACTAATTGCTGCCCTGAATGCGGTCAATCACCGCACGATACAATGCATTTGTTTATTTGCCTGTCCCATCCGACTCAATTGAGCCCTTTAGACCTCTGGTTACGACCAGTTGATGTTGCTTTTTTCCCAGAACTTGACACCTGAGGTTGCATTTCGGTCTATCTTTCTCTTACAGCTCAAACGAAGCTGTTACAGCAACAACAACAATGTGTAAACAACAATAGCCAAACAGATTTTGATATTCTTATATACTTAATAAATATTTGTGTTATGCTTGCAGAAAATACTAATCAACTGCTGTTGGCCATGTCTGAAGAGTTTAAATGTGGTATGGAAAAACTAATTGAACAAAATAATTCTTTTCTGGAAGAGCAAAAAAATATTGTCAAAAATATGAAGGATCTAATGGCAGAGGATCGTTCGGAGACTGAAAAGTTAATAAGAGAACTCTTTAAAACGGATAAGACAGACAATTAGATTGTTAGTTGCTTTAACTGGGTTACAATCAATTGTAGCAACAACTTGGTTATTTAACCAGTCCGTTGCTTGTTCCACAATTGCTGAATTGTGTGGCACTTCTATATACTTTTCCTTTTTAATTTCGACTTAATTGTGCAGAACAGTGCAGGCAAGAACTACCGTCGGAGCAAACGATTCTAGCATATCCATTCTTTTTGTTAGACATCTCCATCGACCTTTGAGTCTACCAAATGCATTCTCTACCACAATTCTATTAGAGCTTTGGTGGCAATTAAAAGATTCTTCATCTGCAGTTAAATGTCCAGTGTACGGCTTCAAAAGCCACGGCAAAAGGGGGTATGCTGGGTCGCCCAATAACATCAACGGTGTTTCGACTTCAGCAACAAATTTTTTATATCTTGGAATAATACGATTCTGATTCTTAAAAAGTCCAGATTCTTTAAAAAAAAAGTAGCAACATGCATACTGCCCGGAAATTTTATGCCTAAATCACGAAGCCTACAAAAAAGTTTTCAAGTTTTCAAGTTTCAAGTTTTAAGTTAAATAACAAATATACACGCTTACATATACTAGTTATCAACAACAGCTTGCATAATAATAGATGTCCAACCCTTCCTGTTGACGTAATCTAAATATCTCTTAGCAATACCATGAACTGGTATGTGTGTTCCTAATTATAAAAAATATGTCAAACCTATAAGAATTTAAATTGATCTCTCAAAAACTTAACAACGATTGCTCCAATAATATTTGGAATCTATCTACAGGCACTCATCCAATTTCGGAAATTTGATGAACTCATTGCTGAGTATATTTAAGGCTAACATCAAATGCACATGACGATCTTGCATTATCAGTTCACGCACTGCATCGATGTTTTTGGGCACAACAATCGATTTTGGACGACCTTCACGGAATTCGTCGGCGACCGAACTACAACCACGATTGAATTCACTATACCAGCGATATACTGTGGTTTTTGATGGTGCTTTATCGCCATACAAAGAACTGAGTTCATTGACACATTCTTGTTGAGATAATCCACGTCGAAAGTTGTGAAAAATAATGCAACGAAAACCTTCTCTTGAAATTTCCATTTTTTGGCCAAATTGCTTTTCTTAATTCACTGTAAACAAAATAAATAGCAATTGTACATCAAAACTTTGTGAGTACGTTCCACATGTTATGCAGTAAAGTTCTTCGTCGAATCATTTTTTTTTTAACAATATAAACTTTAAACACTTTCCATTTTTTTATTATTTAAATTTTTTTTTTTTTAAGTTAATGCAAGCGACGAACATTCATATAACAGCTGTGTTTTGTAAAAAAAAAAACAAAAAAATTTAACTAAATGGATTCTTGGTACTGCCACCCCATATAAAAAACTGATATGGCAACACAAAAAATGGAAAAGAAGAGGCAGATATAAAAACTATCTATCGAATATCTTTCTATCGCATAAACGAAAATTTAAAAAATCGCAATTTTTAGAAAATTGCATAAACCAGGTAATATGCCTGGTATTAGTTGCATAATTTATCTCATTTTTTAATAATATAAAACTGTAAGCAATTCCCAAACAATAAAGAAAAAACAACAGACCTTCGAAATCTTAAACGGTTCAAAAGTTACACAATTTTGTCCAACCTAAAACGTTTTTGAACCACTGTGCGTCCTATGTCTACTCTGACAAGCAAAATATAAATATTTTTTGGTCATATAATAAATATAATAAATTGAACTCTCACATCGCTATATTAGCTCAGACTCTGCAAGTTCGGGAAACTTTTCTCCATGGCGTAACTTCTTAATGAGCTTAATGAACAAGAAGTTGAAAACTGTGCCACTTCGAATCAAATGACTACAACAATTCATTCTAATTTTTAATAGATTTCAACCGGATTTCAATATTCAATCTCCGTAAATAAAATTTAATTCAATAAAAATGTTGTAGTCTGGTTTTCTTTCTGAACTACACTTGAATTAGAAAATCCTAATGTACATAATCGTGGAATACTAAAGCGTTCTTTACACCAATGTGAGTATATAGTATAAAGAATATAAAAATATTTTAAAAATCTAATCTGAGTGCAGCATTGAAAAGAGGCGGCTAGTCGAGTTTTCCAAACGATAAAGCACGTTCGGGTTACTAGAACATAAATAATTTTCGCTAAACGTTTATCTAGCATTTTGTGCGAATTTTAAAGGACATTTATATATATATATATATATATATATATATATATATAAATACGAGTGTATAAATTGCAATGTCAAATTGTAGACGACAAGTTTTTCATTACCATTTAACCCGAAGTAAGTGAATGAATACAGAATGACTAAAGAGAAAAAATGTAATAAAAATGATAGCACTTACCTTTAATTATCACAAGAAAGATCAACACAGCATATAACGTCCACGTCGAGTCCATGTCCTTGGATTGCTGCGTTGAATTCAGTTCGAATTGAAAGTGAGAGCGCAAGCAGCGAGCGCTATAAGTAGTCCTTGTAAAATGTAAACGGAGCGTGGAGTATAGATGAGCAGCAGCAGCAACAGCAACAGCAATAGCAGCGAATTAAATGGAAACACGCCCGTAACGCGCAACGCTGCGTATGATTAACGCGCGAATGAGCTAGCAGTGAGCGTCGTGGTAGTAGTAGTAGTAGTAGTGGTAATAGTAGAAAGGATGCGAATTGAAATGGAGCAAGAGTGCTTTAGTAATGGTGGCTATGGTGGCGTAGAGTATGGTGGTTTACTAGTGGTGGTCCTGGTAGTTTTTGTGGTACTTTTCGTGTTAGTGAGCGGAGCTTAATAAAATGCTGGCGGTGTACCGTAGCGCAAACGGCAGCGTAGCGTAGCGCAATGTCAACAATGCCCTACAGAAGTGATACTTGGCAGGATGACGGTGACAATCCAGCAACAGCGTTACTTGTATGTTCTTTGTCCTTTCCTCTGTCTCTCCGTCCGTCCGTCTGTCTGTCTGTCTGTCTGTCTGCCTGTTTGTCTGTCCTGTCAGTCTCTCGTTCTCTCTTTGGCGGCACACAAGTGCGCCTTTATGTTGCTCACCGGAGGTCAATTATTCACCTCGCTGCTGTCTGTTCTGTATTCAAAATTGTCGTGATGCTATACCAACTCAACTCAACTCGACTCGTTTTGCTTTGCTTTAAATTGCTTTACTTTACTTTACGTTACTTAGCTCCCTGGTGTTCTAGTTATCCACGTTTGTTTCGTATTTGTTCAAATACTTAAAATAGCTTTTGCTTATTTTAGTCTTGCATTTTATTTCCGAGCGCAAATTGTATTTGCTCAGCAGTAGCGTAGAGCATTCAGCGCATTGATATTTAATTTTGACAAAATTTTCGGCACTCAAGCGAAACGCTTTTACGGATTCATTCGTTTCGATTTGATATTCTTGACGCAATTTTTTGTTATTTGCTTGTGCTTTGATTTGATTTCACTGTCACTCACTCACTCACTCACTCACTTAGTCACTGAAACTCTGTCTCATACCCTTATTTAAAAGCACGCGACACGACACGACATGCCAGTACAAAGTATCTCACAGATACACACACAAACACACTAGAACGTTTGCAAAATGCGAAATGAATTTCACTTTGCTTGCTGCAATTTCCGTTTCTGCTTTTTCTTCTTGTTGTTGCTGTTGATGACTTATTTTGCTGTAAGATTTTCTATAAATTTTCGTGCGTATTGAAAAGTAGAAAATTCTTATTGAAAAATGTTCAGTTCTTTAGTATATTTTGCAAATGAAACGTAGATTTTAACTATTAGTATTTCGTTTGGTTTTCTTTGGTTATAAATTTAATTTCCTGTTTTTCGTTTCTGTGGTGTGCTAAGTTGACCTATTAAAATACGTATCCTGTAATTGTCTTAGTGTTCTTTCGTATATAGTAGAAAGAGATAGAGAGAGAACACAAACTGTTTTCAGCATCCGAAGTTTGATATTTTTTGTTTTTTTTTTTTTCTTTTTTATTTAGAATTTTGCACTTTAATCTGTTGTCGAGAAACCTTGGGTAGAGATATTTAACATCGTTGCTTATTTAATCAGTACATACTATGAAGTGAAAATCTGTAAGTAAAGAATAAATAAATGTTAATTAATCGTTTGTATAACAAATCAGAAATTCGTGCATTGCTTCATCTACTAGTGACTTTATCTCTCTTGTCCATATATATTAAAGTTAAAGAAACAAAGAGTTTATAAAATAGTTATAGCCATTATGCCCTTGAGAACTCTTTAAGAAATATGGCCTTTAGAGGCTTCAGAAACTTCACAACTTGTTGAAGTTCCTACACAACAATGTACATTATGCCTGTCTGTTTGTATGTTTGCCTATCTCTGAGCTCGTCCATTTGAAAATTCGGAACCGAATGGGCCCGACTGCAATCTGTGGAATGCCACAAATTATTTAAAGCACCCTGTCATGTCTTTAATAGGACATAAATGGAGAGTGGATGGAGAGCAACAAAGAAAAAGCTAAAGCGTTTGCAACAATTTACACACTTTTCATTGTGAAGTCCTACTTATGAAGTCAAAAAATCAGTTCTTTGGAGAAAGTGAAACCATATAACAGACACAAATTTTTATGATTTAGAACGGATTATTGAAGAAAAAAAAAAAAAAGCTGTCGAAATTAAACTCAGCATAGGAAAATTATTCTGAATATTGGCTTTTGTATGCTGTGGCGGTGCTCATGGACATCCAGCAAGCCTTCGACAGGGTGTGGCACGCTGGCCTATGGTGTAAGTTAAAGAATTTACTAATACCTCAGCTCTCACAGATAGTTAGCAGCTTTCTGGACGAGAGATCCTTTTGTAGACGGCACCAAATCGACAAGAAGACCAAATTGCCACAAGGCAGTGTCCTAGGTCCCACTCTCTACACAATATACACTGCAGACATGCCAACATCTGAGGGTGTAACGTGCTCTTAACCATATACGCTGACGACACGGCTGTGCTAAGCATAACATTCACCAACAGAAGAGGCACTTGTCCAGGCATATCAATGCTAGGCCTGGACCTCTCCAACAAAAGCCTGCCTACAAATACCTTGGTGTTGTCTTAGACAAAAAGCTGACATTTGCTGGACACACAACCATGGTTCAGCAAACGGCCCGCAGCAAAGCTGCAAAAATGTCGTGGCTCCTATCAATGTTTTCCATATCAATATTTTCCATCGAAACAGTTTACTGTACATCCCTGATGTAGATCGACAATTATATTCAATGCACAGTGTTTCGTTTAGAGCAGCGGTGGGCACGAAATTTTGAATCGAGAGCAGTACAACAACATCTACAACAAACAGAGTTTTTGAAGTCATAATTCTAAGCAAAATGAACACTTTTATGATTCTATGCGTCGTGTTTGGTTTATTAAAGTAAAAAAAATTCAACACTGAAAAGAATTATTGAAACCATTTAAATTTATTTTATTCATTTATCAATTTTTCGAAGTCTACTTTTCTTTACTTATAGAAGTGTGCAATAAATCAGCAAGATTTATGTCACTTAACTTATTTCTATAAACATTTTTAGTATGTTTTATATGCGAAAATGCAGCTTCACACACATATGTACTGGCAAAACTTGACTCCAACTTAAGCATCGAAGATTTTAAAATTGGATAGTTTGCTTCTGACTCTTACCTCCAAAATTCAATTCCAGATTCCTTCACTGCAAGTATTTGGTAGTCGGATTGCAAATCGCAAAGCTCCATTTGATGTTTAGACTCTTGGCTTTCTATGTCTATATCTCTTGGGCTCAAAAATATTCGAATCAATGTTTTGATTTCGTCGAAATCGTTAAATCGCTCTGCAAATAAATCCCTCATTTGTTGAATGGAGTCACAATAGGAAGCAAAACTTAGAGTGGGTTTTTCTGTTAATAGTTTACGACAAGAAGGGAAATGATTCAAGCAATTATTGCTTAAATCATTTTGCAACAGAGCCATTTTTTTTTTTTAAACCATCTATTGTTGACAGCATTGTCACCATGGACTGCTTCGGTGTTTGAAGCTGTGAATTAAAAATATTTAAGAATCTAGTAACGCGTCCGTTAAAAATGCCACTTCAGAGAGAAAATTGGGGTCTTCGAGTTTAAGAACCAATTCTTCCAAATTTTTAACCTGCTCCATCAGAAAGAATGCAACTTCCTTTCTAAGGGAGAAAAACATCTCAAGACACTTGCCCCTGCTGGGCCAACGAACTTCGGTGAACATTTTCAAATCTCCATACTGGGATTGAAGTTCGAGCAAAAGAACTTGGAACATCCGATGGGTTACGGCGTTATGACCTCCTCTTATTTTATTTATAATTTTCACCACGTACTACATAGTTTTGTTCATTTGCAAGATTTTCGCGCTTCCTGATGAATGAGGCAGTGGTAAAATGGGACATCAATTTTCCTCCACTTAAAGTGTCCCTTCAGACCCTTAATGTCTCCACGCATACTCCGTGCTCCGTCGGTGCAAATACCACAAAGTTTTTCAAAACCACCGATATCGTTGACTGACATTTCAATAGCACGAAATATGTAAAGCCCTGTGGTTGTTGTATATAGAGGAACCAAACTTAAAAGGTCCTCTTCAACATTGAAATCAGAGTCAATGAATTTTATAAATATTAGCACTTGGGCAACATAATTGATAGCAGTGCTTTCATCAAAGGAGTAAGGAGTAATATCTTCATGTTTTTATTTTAATAATGAAATTTTCTTTTAATTGTCGACTAATGGCATTTACTCATCTTGTGACTGTTCGACGAGAGAGCGGTACTTGTACTACTACTTCACTCATTTGAATGACTTTATCGTTGAAGCATTTTAGCATGTCAATACACGTCGATTTAAAAAATTCACCGTCTTGAAGATGCTTTTGAGCTTTGGCCAGCTTGTAGCTTACAACAAATGATGCGCTTAAGATGTTCTAATTTTACTTTGAAAAATTTACAAACCGCAGTTCAATCACTTAGTAAAAATCGTAACATTCAAAACCTACTTTGCTTTCTTACTCAGTGTACAAGACGCGACAGAAGTCATGAATCATAGCAAAATGAACACATTTATGACGGTCCGCGTCGCAAAGTAAATCGCTGCGCCGAAATTTGTTGTTGTCTCGTCGAAAATCGCAAGCATGCAAAAGTAACGGTTTGAGCACTCAGAGCAACGAGAGCAAGGGCTTGCCCACCGCTGGTTTATAGTATCATATAAACATATCGATACTTATCGATATACCTATATTTTTTAGAAGATGATACGTATTTTGATGTGATGTGAGTGGGTGCACTCCATTTTGGGCTCTTTTCGTTGCTACAACCCGATTGAGTTCGACCCAAAATCATCAAGCTGCAGCAGCAGTACCATGGCTGAAAACGCAAGAACTGGTGGGTCTCCAGTAAAAACTTCCAAGGCGAATAACCAAACGGAGCTTTTGAATTTAGCTCGTTAAAAGCTTGAATTACAAAAACAACAGCAAAAATCTCAAGAGCAGCACCAAACAGCGCAACAAGAGCTACTTAAGGAGATAGCATCCAGCACGGGCGCCTTTCAATCCGAATTGCTGGGATTCCTACGCGGATCTAACAATTAGAATTGAATTAAAAATATAAAATTCTTGCGACTTTAAATGTTTCTATTATTGAAAAATTTGACTATAGCAGATCTAATTTCTTCCGCAGATTGATTATCTGAGAAAGGTTTCGTGGCTTGTACATACAACAAAAGTAAATAGTTCATTGCCATTGTCGAACTCTTTGATTTGACCAACGCCGCTATTAGCAATAAATGCTTCTGTTGTTGAGCAACGACTAAAACGATCGCCAATTTATTTCCGCAACACATTCATTGGTACCAGCCATCATAGATGGAATACGTAAGATGTTCACAATGAGAATCTTCAACAAATTCAAATATAATGTACTCAGTTTGAATATCCCATTAACTTAATAAGTTGAAATATAAATATATTTCAAAAGAGTATTACGCTTAAAACCAGGGAACAAAACCGTCAATGTTACTCGATACTAAGCATCTGGAACCATAATTAAAATGAATATCAATAATTAAACAAATTTGCAATTGAACTACATAAACTAAAACAAAAATAAATAAAAATATTTAAATTAAGTAGAAAACAATGAATAAGTCAACCAAAGGAGTGTCGTTCACTTAAAGTACAATATGTTAAAACTACTTGCGAATTATAAACGAATTCAAATTGAAATGTAAATTCATACTTCGCAGCTAATTAACTTCTTCACTGGCATACAAATACAGAGAACTAATTGTTTTTATCGGTTCGTTGTACTCTTTTTGCAGATGTATACGTACAATACATAGTTCCGTATTTTTAAATGGCGCGTTCTCATTAATTTAAACGATTGCTATGCATTTGAATATGTGAAACGCGTCTAATGTGACTATCTGTTATTAACAAAGAAAACGGTAACTTGGGTTGAACCGAAGCTCTAATACCAGTCGCAGAAATTTCAAATCGTCTTGTAAAACGTAAATGTGAGTGTGGGTTTCTATAGGGGCTACCCCAAAAAGTGGACCATATTTGCCCGTTCGGAGAAGAGCCACCATATACAATTTGAAACCGTTATTTTTTGTTATTTATTACAAAAATCAAAAATAAAAATCACAGAATATTGTTTATCTTTCTGTGGAATGCCACAAAATATTCAAAGCGCCCTGCCAGGCGAATTATTCCTGTTAAAGACATAAATGGAGAGTGATGTCACAGCGTTTGTTTCGCAGCTTGAGCAACAATTTACACACTTTTCATTGTGTAGTCCAACTGATGAAGAAGAAGTAAAATTTGCTCTTAATACACCCTACCAAGCTTCAAGCTGAAATTAAATGAATTGATGCAACTATAAAAGCGCTCCCAATAAAAGTCCATCTTCTGCTTATTCTCATCTTCAACGTTTGCTTTAGGCTTAGCTATTTCCCCATCCAATGGAAATGTGCGCAGATAATACTAATCTCAAAGCCTACCAAACCTGAAACTGAAGTATCATAATACTCGTATCGAGCAATTAGTCTGCTGGGAATATTTTCGAAAATATATTTGAAAAAGTATTTGCTCGAAGAATGCTTCCACTACTTAATGGCATGGCACACCGAGACAAATCCATCGTGTTGCATTTGAATGCAAACAATACTGCGCAGCAGTATTTCATGATGTAAAGCAATTGTTCGATCGTGTTTGGCACAAGGGACTTCTTTTTAAGATAAAGCAATCATTACCATCTCCTTAATTTAATTTCCTTCGATCTTATTTGACCGAGAGATATTTTTACGTAAGATGCGTGGATACCAATTCTTCCATAAAAGCTATACACTCTGGAGTTCATCAAGGCATTGCATTAGCGACATTTCCTTACACGAAATTTCCTTACTGCAGATATGCCTGCTATAAATTGCGATGAAGTAAAATTAGCTACATATGCGGATGATACAGCAATAACTCCTACACTGCCGCAACACGTCTTTTAAAACTTCAACTGCATTGTATAGAAACACGAATGAAAAAATGGAATATAGCAGTAAATGCATAAAAATCAGCACACATACTATTCACGCTCAGAAAAAGTTCTAGTTCTCGAATCAGATTTAGTAATATATTGATACCTCTGTGTGAGATTCTAAAATATCTAGGTGTGACATTAGACAAAGGACTGATTTGGAAATTCACATAAAAGCAAAAAGAAAACAACTGAACATTAAAACACAGCGCATGTTCTGGTTACTTGGTTCCCGTTCTAAGCTAAGTCTACAAAACAAAATAAGGCTCTGCAAAGCAATTCTGAAGCCAGTGTGAATATATGGAATACAGCTGTGGGGAACTGCAGCTAAAAGTCTAACACTAACATCCTACAGAGATACCAAAACATTACACTTCGTAAGATTATTGGCACCCCTTGGAATATTCGAAACGATAACATACAAAGAGATCCTAGACTGATCCTAGGATTTCAGGTTTAAAGAAAAATTTCTTGAGACAAGAATTTTGTACTCCGTTTAAGGAAATTACAACTCAATGTACTTTTGATACCGCTATGGATCAATTCAAGTACGGAAATCCTGGATTTTTTTTATCAGTATAGTTTTCAAGTTTTTTACATTAGATATATGCTCTATATAAAGATGTTCTAACCAAAATTCTGGTTAGTTACTGGTATTTTATATGTTTAAAAGAAAAAACGTATGCTCATAAGTTCAAGAAATCTATTTCTTGAACTGAAGACCATCCGGCAACAAAGCTAAGTTAAATTGTGTTGGACTCAAAACAAGAATAACCATCTTTATTTAAGACCGCTTCAAACAAGTCAAAATACTTATTTTTATCGTTTTAAGTTTATAAACTATTATCGTAAGTACAAAAGAACGCTCGGGGTATTGTGAATATTTCATAGTAACAGCTTCCTTCAGAGAAGGAAATTATTGTCAACAATATTCAGTTTATATCGTCTTAGGTTTTAGAAAGAAAACTTGTTTTTTTGTTGTGTTGACTATGTCAAATTTTGTCTGAACTAAGCAGCATTTGCGCGAGGAGTTAGTTTTCTGCTTTAATTGGAAGCACAATGCAGCTTAATTGCATCGAATGCTTGTGGAAGTTTATGGCGACAATGTTAAATAATGTAGAAAATGGTTTCGGCGTTTCAAGAATGATGATTTCAGCGTTGAAGACAAGCCTCGCTTTAGACAGCCAAAAAAAAATGCGAAGGCAAAGAGAAGCTTACAGAATCATTGGGAATGACTCAATAAGCAGTTTATGTACGATTGAAAGGGAAATGATTCAAAACCAAGGCAATTGGGTGTCTTATGAACTGAAACCGAGAGAGGTTGAAATGTGATTTTTCACTTGTGAGCAGCTTCTTCAAAGTCAACAAAGAAAGGGTTTTTTTTTGTGTCGAAAGAAAACAAAAAAGGACTAAACAATATGATACCGTTTATCACAACCGCTACTCTGTTCGATGATAACAACGAAAACAACAATGATGCTGACGCAGAAACTGTATCGACGCCACCGAAATCAACCAATGCTCCTACTATTGGTGATAAGAAGCAGTCACTGAAGCCTCCACCAATTATCATACCGCAGGTTAAAAATATAAGCAAAATGATAAGTAGTTTTAAGACTGTTATGCTTAATAATGATTTTGTATTTAAGTCAACTAAAGTTAATCATGTAAGGCTTATGATAAAATCAGTTGAGTCATATAGAAAAACGGTCAAGTATTTAGAAGAAAAGGAAATAAGGTTTCATACGTACCAATTGAAAGACGTAAGATCATTTAGAGTAGTTTTCAAAAACTTACATTCCAATAGACCCATCGCTGAAATCACAGAATGCCTAGCTAACAACGGTCATACTGTTAGACATGTCTCAAATGTCATAAGCCGCATCACGAAAAATCCTCTTCCAATGTTTTTTATAGACTTAGAGCCGAATGACAACAATAAAAAAGTTTATGAATTACGACACGTGAATAACGCAATCATTAGCGTCGAACCACCTAGAAAGTCCAATGAAATTGTACAATGCTATTGCTGTCAGGAATTTGTCCATACAAAGCGATATTGTAGAAAACCCTTCCGCTGCGTAAAGTGTGGACTCAGCCATCCTACGGCTGAATGCAAAAAATCAGCTGATTCGCCCCCACAGTGCGTACATTGCCTGCAAATCCACACAGCGAGCTATAAGGGCTGTAAAATTTACCAGGAACTAATAAATAAAAGTATCGGCATGATAGTAAAACTAAGGCCTTCGGAAATCACCTCGAAACAACTTTTGAACCATTTGACTTTACTACATTACAGTATAAAAGAGAAATATTTCAATTTCTCGATAGCCCCTGTCAAATGGATTTACCACTAACACATGTAACAGTCGCAGAAACGATTAGTGAAATGAAAACTCTACGAACTTCAAAATCTTCTGGGTATGACAACATTAGTGCAGCTGCCATTAAAGCACGAAGTAAGAAATCAATTATATTTCGATGTTACGTCTCAATCACTGCCCAACACAGTGGAAATGTGCAGAGATTATATTAATTCCGCAACCAAGAGAATCGGAAAACAGTATCACCTCTTATCGTCGTATAAGTCTCTTGGCAATAATCTCCAAAATATTCGAGAAAATATTTCTGCGTAGATTGTTGCCAGTGCTTAGTGAACGTAATATTATACCGGAAATACAATTCGGCTTTAGGAATGGTCATGACACTATTGAACAATGTCACCGAGTTATTGAAGTTATAACAAATGCGCTAGAGAGGAAGCAATATTGTTCAGCTGTGTTTGTGGATATTCAGCATTCTATTGATAGAATTTGGTACGAGGGACTGTTATACAAACTAAAAAACGCTCTACCAACTCCATTTTATCTGATGCTTAAATCTTATCTTACATAAAGGAATATTTACATGAAGGTTAAGGACTCACTTTCAGATATATATCCAATTAAAGCTGGTACACCTTAAGGAAGTATACCTCAAATGCATGACAACGTTATTCTTCTGCATGACAAAGCTCGGCCTCATATCGCAAAAGTGGTGATAACGCTCAAGGGGGAGAATTAGCCGCACCTGCCGTATTCACCGGACATTGCTTCTTCAGACTACTAGTTGTTCCGACGGATGCAGCACAACTTGGCAGGACATCGGTTCATGTCTTTCGCAGAAATCGAAAACTGACTCCTAACTTGAATCGCCGCTAAAGACTAGAAATTTTTCGAGATGGAACTCGAAAATTGACTGATACATGGGAAAAGTTACTAACCAACGATGGAAAATACTTTGATTAATATTTTCATTCATTTTTCAAATGATACAAACGAATTTGTACTCCCAATAATATACGATTTTGTTTTCTCAAATCAAGATTTTTAGTCTTAAATTCAATTTTTTTTTTTTACTAATTTAAAGAATATTATAGTTATATTTTGATTTTTCTGCTCACTTCGGTATAATTTTAAGACTAAAATATTAAGAACGAAAGGTCAAAAAAATTAAAGCTCAAACGTACTTGTTTTAGGATGCAATATTTTTATCAGTCTTACTTATTTTTATTGTCTTACGACATTTCATTTCTTCAGGAAGATCGATCGGCATGGAGGCGAGGAACGTAGCAAGTTCGATATGCGTTTAATTACGGCTTTCAGCGTCAACTGAAGCCAGTACAAATTTTTAATAAAATTTCCAATATGCCAAACTGTTTCCAAGTGGTTTCGAAGCTTCCAAACTGGACAATTTTTAGTTGAGGTCGGAAATATGCGCGACCGACGAAAGAAATGTGTTCGTGGTAAAGGCTAAAGTTGACGAAGACCCCCGATTGATACAAGGAATGATTGCTGAGAAACCGGGGAATAAATGCTTTGCTGGAAGACCACAAAAATGAGGAACTTCGTCGTTAGTTTATACATCATGGTAATGTTCTAGCTTACACTGTTGAAATAACTAGTAACTTTATTGCGGTCTCTGGCGTCGAAGAAAACGTAAACATACATGATAGCTACACACAAATTAGACACCTTAAGTTGGCGAAATCGTGTCAATTTCTATGGATGCAGGAACTCTGAGAACACTGAGTCCCAGATGCAATCGCACTATGTAAAGGAGAGGCATATACATCGATTGAATATACGAAATAATATAAATAACATATAAATCTATGCATAAATATAGGCAAGCGCAAACCATTCACACCTTTGTTAACTATCTTAAACAACGTATTCGCTTTTTTCTAAAGTATTGCGTCTATGGTCGGTAAAAACGGGGTAAGGCCCTCGGCCAATCGCAAAGACTCTTTCTCTAAGCGCTCTCAATTTGATAAATTGTTTTTTTTTTTCTATCGGTTCCTTTGGTTTCAGTTGGAAGAATATGAATAAGAATATAAAAAAAATGTTCTGTATCTCTATCGTGCTCTAAAAGGCGATTCACATTGTAGAGCATGTTGATCGAGCAGCTCGACGTTAGACTTGTAACTCTTGTATACGCACTTGCAAACATGTTGGCGAGCATCAGTTGAGTATGTATTTGTAGTAGTATTTTAGTTGGTAAAATTTCAAAAGAAGACGAATCAAATAAATATGTAAAACAAAAACTATTTTATAACTGCACACTAATTAGTTCAAAAAAGTTTCTCACTCTTTCTGGACGGCCCTTAGAGCAGGGCTGTCCAAAAGGAGAGCACTCAAAGAGTGAATATTTTCTGATTGATAATTTGTACAGTGTGCCAAAATTCAAAACTAATCTAACGTAACTATCAATAATTCAAAGTTTTGTTTCTCTTTATCATTGAGTAGCTGAATTCGGCAAGCGTTCTTTCGTATGTCTGTGAAACCACGAAGGTGGTCATCCCCATGGGGCTATGGCTGGAGAGCGTTGATTTAGAGGCGAAAGCATTTTGTGGATAATCATGTGTTATGTATATTTTTTATTATATTATCAACGACCACTGGGAGAACTCTAGTTGTATCTGATTGATGCACATATACTACAGTAATATTGTGACAACTGCTCGTACGAATTTCATTGATTAATTAAATTTTTTTAATTTAATTGCTTTTCATTGTTTAGCCTCATGATGTTTGTATTTCAAACTTATTAGATTTGTGTCTCACTTTCATTGAAATAAAATTTCGACCATCATATAGTTGAGATGTTTTGTTTTTTTTTTTTTTTTGTCAAAAGAAACTTTTAATTGCAATTTGTTATGAATAGAAAAAAAAAACAAAAAACTTTGACTGAAATAATTGCGGTCGTTGGCTTACAAAACAAAAAGTTTTTGTCAATTTATGATGTTGAGGCTAGCAAAACTTATTTTGTCACTAGTTAAATAAAAACATTCTTCCACACAACTCACATAGACAATCTATTATAAAAGTCATTTGAAATACTAAGCGAGTTCAGTGGAAATCAACGAATAGGACATACTGAAGCCCATCCAATAAAATATTCGTCTTCTTAACTCGGCTTATGACTAACCCTAACCCTACGTATTATTTAAAACAGTTTTATTTTACCAAAATATTTAATGAGGCTTGATTGACTTTATTGTGCCGACACCTGATAATATAGTTCAGCAAAATGTATTATAAGATTTCAAGCTTGTTAGTAGAAGGCAATATAAAGTGATATAGACACAGATTTGTTTCTCATAGAGTTCGAACTAATATCAATATCATCGATTTAGCTACACAATGTGATCTAAAAATAACCGAACTTTTTGGTTATGAAATAAAACAAGCATGTTATTATGCTTCAAAGCTAATATTTATTCAAAATACGATCCATTCTGGTTTCAAGCCCGGAGTTTCTTTCTGCAAGGACAATAATGGAAGTCTGGTTACAGATGCACAGGAATCACTTCTCTAATCTTCTTGGGCGCGATGAAGAGAATAATACAGCCGATAGAGAAGCGTACATAGAACCACCAATTGATGATGGCTCTCTTGTATAGCCACCGGATTATAACGAGGTCGACTCAGTAATCAAAAAGCTGAAGAAAAACAAACCAGCATGCTCCGATGAGCTGCCAGCTGAGTTATTCAAGACCGGTGGCGAAGAGTTGGTAAGGCGTCTGCACCGACTCTTATGCAAAATATGGTCCAACGATTGGACTCTCAGCGTTCTTTGTCCTATCTTTAAGAAAGGAGACCCACGAGTACAATAAAGACACACACCACCTATTTGTCGATTAAAAGGCCGCTTTCGACACGCCAATAAAAACGAAGTTCTTCAACGCCCTATCTGAACTTGGTATCCCAGCAAAGATCGTTCGGATTTGCATGATGACGCTATCACACACCCAAAGCGTCGTCAGAGTAGGAAAAAACCTCTCCGAACCCTTTGATACCAAGAGAGGTTTCAGGCAGGTTGATGCTTTATCGTGCGACATTTTTAATCTCCTGATGGAGTACATTCTACGCCAATGCCCATACGTAGAACGATCGGGCACGATCTTCCATAAGGAAGTGATGCTACTCGCATATGCTGACGACATAGATATCATAGGCATCAACGAACGGCGAGTTAGCAGAGCATTCTCAGAGATTGAGAAACAGTCACGTCTCATGAGCCTAGCGGTGAACGAGGATAAGACGAAGTACTTGGTGTCCACTCGCAGACCATCAGCGCGTCTTGGACGGTACTAACGTGCAGTGTGTGTTTTAACACCACTGCTATTGCTAGGTGAACGTCCTTTTGTGCATGTGTTCAATCTTGTACTTTGTGTATTTTGTAGAGGTTCTATAGTAATTCTTTTCAATTTGCCCCATGCTACAAAGCAGACACATTGAGTTTTTTCGCCAATTGAACTGCGCTTTGTCGTGGATTACGTTGAATTCTGCTGTATTTAAATGTCCAACTCCATGGCGTTTTTTGCTGCTACCAGTATCATTATAACGTGTAATGGTTCGACACACAAACATTTTGTTCACACGTAAATGACGTAGCACATTAACAATGGCATTAACAATGCGATTTTCCAACCAAATACAAAGCAATAACACAACGTAAAACGATTTGCTTCCGCATGCTTGTAAACAGCATAACAGACTGATGCTTGACAAAACAAGAGCATGCTGTCATTAGCCGTTTGATTGCTGCAGCAGCATAAAGTTAGTAACACTTCAAGCGCTGACTCTTTTTTTAACAAACCCCTTATAGGCTGCATACAAATATTTTTTGAAAATTAAGAATATGAAAAAATTGTATTACGTTTATGTTTTTTTTTTAAAGGAGCTAATTGAATGATTCCCAGACCTCCTGGTGTATAGTACACCAAATATGCGTAACAAATGTGAGATTTTTCTCGTATTACAAAATTACATGTTGCAAATCAATTTCTTTGTTTAATCTCTTCAATGAACTTCTAAATTTAAAATATTTATTGCGAAAGATTTGCCAAAGATTTGAATATGCATATATTTACATATACTCCCACTAAGCAAAATTTGTAGTCAATTCAGACACAAAGAAAATAAATATACTTTCTGAGAGATATATTTCTTTTTTTGCGAAATCATTTTTCATAAATCAAAATTACAAAACAGATGCAAGTTCAGCCAAAAAACTGCTGTGAATTCTTAAATTTATGTATAGTTCATAAAAATCACATACTGTGTCGACTTAGAATACTTGAAGTAAAATTGTGTACTGAGCATGTATGAGAGCTCTATATATGCATACAAAAATTCACTGAGCTGGGATATGAATACACAGTTGTAGATACAGATACAGATACAGATACAGATACAGATACAGATACAGATACAGATACAGATACAGATACAGAGATGCATATGTATGTAGACACAACCATGTTAAATAATGTTGAAATGAAAAACTATATAAGTAAGTATGGAAATGGAAGAAGGATATACAATAAGAGTAAAACAAAAGATACAAGAAGCAACAGAACACATATACTGCTCGTAAATAGCTATTGTGTATTTGTTTCTTCTCTGGCATACCACTCAATTTCTTTTATTGCACTATTATGTACAGGATATATACAAGTATGTATGTTCTTATTTGTGTAGTGAAATTTTCGAAAGCAAAACAAAAGAGAAAAGAAATTAATTTGGAAGCATGAACGTGGAACGTGGTTCTGATTACCCCAAATTACCCCAAAATAAGTTGTTAAAAAATCACCGATTTTCTCTGCAGCAAAAGGGGATATTGTCAACATTGCCCAGCTGGCAATCAGACAGCAAATAAAATATAAAAATAAAAATAAAAGAGGCAACAGAGTATGCACAACAAGTGGCTTATTTATCTGGTTTTTTTTTTTGTTAAAGAAGCCAAACGAGCTGAACACGTTCTGCAATTTCCCTCTTAGGAGAACAAATTGAACGGAAACTTAGAACAATAATTAAATAATTACAATTAGTTTTAATACTTGCATATAGTACTATAAAATTTTTAAGGCATTTGCTGTCCTTTTTTTTAAGATATATAGTTTAAAATCTTCTTTAAAATATACTATTATTCCAGCATATAGTTTTAGATAGAATACAAGTAATTGGATTATAAAATAAAAAATCCTCTTGACGAACTCAGAAAAATTCTGCAGTTAGGCTTTCGTCACTTGGTTTTTACTTCTTCAAGAGTTTTTTTTTTTTATTATTTTATATCAATCATTTTTTGAAGTCGAATAATTATTTACATACAGGGGTCGGTGCTCGACCCCTTTACCAACTCCACGCTGCTGTAGCAAACAAACGGCTAATGACAGCGCGCTTTTATTTTGTCAAGCGTCCGTCTGTTATGTTATGTTGTTTACCAGCAAGCAGCAACTGTTAATGAGCTACGTCATTTATGTGTAAACAATAATAATACTGCTAGCATCTAAAAACGCCATAGAGATGGACATCGAAAAACAGCAAAATCGTCAGAAATGGTTAGAAAGGTGAAGGCCAGAATTCAAATGAAAATAAATAAACTACGATTGAACCCCTACACAACACAAAAAGCGCAAGATTTAAAACGTGCACAAGAGCAAAGGTGTTAAAACACTTGAACGTTAGTTGCGAGCTTGAAAACGTCTTTCTTTTTAGTATTTGTATGGAAATAGTCAATATCAACTTGAAATTGGATATGGCGGCATCTTACACATCAACTACATCGCTTCATACACATCTACTAGTGAGCGTGTACCACCCACTTTTTGGGGTAGCCCCTATTTAAAGCCCCACTTTTATGTATTGCAATACTATTTAAAGTTTCCTGTAAATGGTATTAGTGCTTCGTTCAACCGAAGTTAACGTTTTTCTTGTTTTTTTTTTTTATCATATTACACATATGTGTACGATAGATACATAAAGAATACTTCTTGTAATACTTATGTTTTGTAAACAAAAGCAACTTACCTTTCAAACCGAAATAAATTTGTTTTGGAGTTTGTTCTGTACGTATAATTCTTGGTGCGTTACTTAGGGATGCTCTTTGTCGTTCTTTTACTTCCTTTTCTTTAGAGATGTACTTAGGAGTTTATATATGTACCTATATATTGTATTATTGCTGTTCTTGTTCTTTTTGTTGTTGTTGTTGTTGTTGTTGTTGTTAAGGTTCCTTTGGCTGTTTGGGTTGCTTTTGATTTTGTGTCGATTTGTCTGTCAGCAGCTGAAGTGAAGTTTTCAAAATTGTTTCAAAAAAACTAAAAAAATATGAATATTCCATAATTAACGAAATTTACGAAAAATGCATTTATTAATATTGTTGTTTTTGTTGTTGTTGTTGTTGTTTTTGCGATTGTTATTTTTAGCAATGAATTTTGTTGTTGATTTTAATGTGCAAACATTTTCAATATTATTGTTATTTTTATTATTACGAGAATATCTCATTTTAATAATTTTGTTTTACTTTGACAAACAACTTTAAAATTTATGTACTTTTTATTTAGTCTTCATTTTAGAATCATTTTACAATTTCATTTAGCATTTAAAGATTAAAAATATCTTTAGGATTCATTTAGTGAGTTTGTTTTACTTTGCTATCTGAGTGCAGTTTTGAAATTATTTTATGTTTGAATTGTGAGAGCAATTTCCTATCGATATGAGTGGCTTAGTTTAAAATATTGCATTTTAATATTGTATTTTTTTTTATAATTAATGAACGTTTTTTTTTATAAGTATTTTGTTTTAAATTTACGTTATTTAATTTAATGAACACTTTGCGTTTAATTTAATTTGAGCTTTATTTATTTAGTTATTTTGTATGGCTTATAACTATTTATTTTTATGAACTATTTTTTTGTTTTTTTTAATTTATTAGCTAAAAAATTAAAAATGAATTCATTCATACATCATATGAAATGCCTATGCGTAAAAGTGTTGAAATCTGAAATTGAAAATAAAAATTGTAAAGAGTTAATTAAGCTGAGTTGAAATTGTTATGATTATTTTATGTTTTTAATTCATTTTGTGTAAACTGAAGAGAAAACAGCAAGAAATTATTTTAAATGGACTAAAGCCGGTATTAAACAACATGAACATGATTTGTTACAGGTAGATCCATTTGTCCAAATCTTCTTGAATTTTCTTCTACAGGGGTTTTGTGTCTGGTTGCCAAACTGAAGTCATACGAGTGTACACCGATTCTAGTAAAGCTTTTAACAGTGTGCAACATCGCCACCTTATATATAAATTAGATGCTTTAATACTTTCCCCTTCTTTTGTAAACTGGTTACAGTCCTTATTGATAGATCTTAGAAGTCTTATTCAAAAATTGTTTATCTAGAACTATAGATGTCTTTTCTGGTGTTCCACAAGGCAGTCACCTCGGTCCATTACTCTTTGTAAAATTTATAAATGATCTCCCTTTAACAAGCTATCATGCTCGTACACAAATGTATGCTGATGATGTCAAACTATGTTTGTCGTATTCTAATGCTTCCCAACAAGGTCTACTACATCTTGTGTTTGGAATCCACATTATTTAATTCATCAAGATCGCATCGAATCTGTTTAAAAACAGTCTCTGCTGTTTGCTCTCAGAAATCTCAATTGGGCTTCTGACATACATCTTTCGCCATATGTGGATCAGTTAAAACTAATTGATCTTCCAAATTTATATGCACTACGATCGATACTCTCTGAAGTTTTTCGTCGTAAGGTCCTAAGTGGTAAAGTTGATAATACATATTTGCTTCAATCGGTATTTCAAAATGCTCCGTCACGCTTTTCGCGACATTATATGCCTTTAATGTTGTCTTTATGCACAAAAAATTATGCATGCCATGATTCATTTCGGTCTCTTTGCTATTCCTCTCTATAATAAATTCTTTCATCTATTTTATTTCGATTCTTCTCTGAACTGCATAAAAAAAGCTATAATTAACTGTGAACTACAATAAATTGTAATTACATTTTCGTTAATCTATTGATTTGTAATTACGACTGCTTGGATCACTTCCTTGGCTGTGAGTTGAGGCACAGTCGGTCAACGTGACGACCGAACAAAAATCCTCCAACGGGTTTGAGTGGTCATAACTTTTCATTATTAGCTATAAGTAGTTATTTATAAAATACTAGCTGGTACCCGGCGCGTTACTGCCCTACTCCTTGCTTCTCCTTCCCCTGCCACTCCTTCCCCTGTCCCACATTCTCTATGCCCCTTTATTCTACCTCTAATTCTACTACCCCTTTTCTCCTGTCCTCTTTAATTACCATCCTTTCCCTATCTCCCATTCTAATTCCCCTGATCCTCGTCACCTTCTACCCCTTTCCCAACACTCCCCTCTTCCTTCCCCTATTCCTCTACCAACCATTCCTTTACCTCCTCTTGTCAATGCCCACTTTCCCCTGCCCCCTTCAATCAAATTAAAATGTACAGCACATTTTATCCCTCTATCTTAAAAGGAACCCGACACGTTGCTGCCCTTTCCCCTACATCTCCTTCTCCTTACCACTCCTTCCCCTTACCACTAATTCCCCTGCCCCTCCTTCTCCATGACCCTTTCCCTACCACCTCTTCCCCTACCAGTTCATCCCCTACCACCACTTCTCATACCACTTCTTCCCCTGCCCCTTCCCCCCTACACTCTTCCTTTGACTTCAACTTCTCCCAGACTTCTTTCCCATTCCCTCCTCGACCCCATTAATATGTATATTCTATATCTTTCTAGATTATTTTTATATAATTTGTTTTTCCGTGTTTTTTTTTTCGTTTCTAATAGTTATTCGACTATTCGGGGCGGAGACGAATTTAACAAATGAGAGATCATTAAAATCGGTCCAGCCGTTCTGGAGTTACAGACGATGTAACTAACCCGACTTTGTTTTATATATTTTATATAGAAATTTACTTAAGAAACTGTTTAATTTAATGTTTTTCGATGTAATTCGATGTAACATGTCACACATCGGGCGTTACATTGGAGTTGTTGCAAGAAAAGTTTCCAGAACGCGTTATATGCATAAGAAACGATGTGCAATGGCCGCAAAGATCGTGCGACATATCAACCTCATAATTATTTCTCTGGGGCTACATTAAGTCGCTAGTTCAGGGCAACAAACCAGCAAATATTTAAGACTAGAGAACAACATCACGATTTTGGTGGGGCGGCGGTATTGGTCTATTCTCCAAAGTGAGAATAGCCAGACGGTGACTATTAATGATGATGTTCAGACAACATTTATAATACAATTTGCTTAATTAAAGCCTAAACAAATGCATAAACATCCAGAGCATTCAATCTTTTTATAATAGTGGGCGTATTATATGCCTCTATCAATATAAAAATTTCGCCATAACAGAATATAATAGAAAAAGATACAAAAACAATTCCCTCATTGTAGTATCTTTAAATTGTATCATTTTTAAAATAACCGCAGTGCAGTTCGCTACGTTATAAGCTAACAGATAAGCGCTTAATATTCGCTGTCACATTTCAACTGAAGCGCATTAAAACTGAACAATTAATGTAAAAATAATATTGTTGAAATATGCCTGAGTATATAAAGGAGCATAAAAGCAGCAGGCAGCAGATACAAATTCAATTCATTGTTTGTCACTTCTATCTTGTATCTGCGTATCTTTGTATCTGTGTGTTGCTATGTGTGTCTGCATGCTTTGTGAAATGCGCGTGTAAAAGTGTGCGTGCTTTCGTGGGCTGGCTTTCTTTCTTGTTAAAAAAAAAAAATGAATAAGTTTTTTTTTAGCTGTTCTTTCTGTTTGCTTCATTGTGCTCCTTTGTGCATATTTATCGAGCGTCTTCCGAGCTGTTACGCATTTTTCGTGAATTTCTTTTTTAACAGCTTTATCTCTTTTGGGATTTTGTTTGGTTCCTTTACTTTGTGTATATATATACATATATATATATATATATATATAAAACGTGTATGTGTGTGTGTGTGTATAGGTGTGCCTGTGTTGCTTTAGTTTGCAAATGTGTATGTGTGTATCTGTGTTATCACTGAAATTATCTGTATCTTTTTCCTTTGAGTGCTGCTCAAATATTGTGTATGTTCGTATGCACATCCGTTTCATGTCCTTCGCTCTCTTACTCTCTCACTTTCTCTACCACCTCTCAATCTATCTATACATCTGTCTGTCTGTCTGTATGTCTGTCTTTGCTACTATCTCTCTATACATATCTCTTTGTATTCTATGGAAGTCTCAGCCACTCAATTTGCTGTAAGTAGCATTTGAGTGAAAATTTTATATTGGAACGCTTCTGTAAAGCCAACCAGGCTGGGAGTAGAGCAGTCGTTGTATTATTTCTGATAATATGCTCAATGTGTGTTTTTGGAAAGTAATGAATGAATCTGCACAAAACTGCCAATTGTTGCAATTCGAGTGCAGAGAATGTTTGAATTGTATTCAAAAAATAAAACAATAAAAACTCCTTTGCATAAACTAGTTAGTTTCTTTAAGAGTTCTCTTTTTATAAAATGTTATTATAATAATAATTTATTTATTACTATTCTAATATCTCTATTTAAGCATTGTCAACAAAACTATTTACTTTAAACTCTCAAGTGTTTATAGTGTGCCTGTTCATATACAAAGAGTTCTTTTCTAGCTATAAATCTCAAGACCAAATTGCTATTTAAGCGTTTTATGACAACACATGATTTCGAGTTGAGTCTATACCATTTTGTTTAAATTTGTGCGTGTCCTTGTGTAGGCGTACGAAATACAAATGTTCATGTACACGATATAGATACACACACACACACACACACACACAATGACTGACAGGCAGATATTTCTCTGCTTCAATTCACTGACATTTCCACACAATTTTGTATACAGTTAGCAGCAATCAGCGACAAAATCGACAATAGGCTCACTCATCTCATCACAGCTGAAAACCATGTTTCTTTTATTTATTTATTTTTTTTTTTTTTTTTTTGGGAATGTATGTACAAATATGTACATATGTAGCTATAGCATCTGAGTTAATGTGATGATTCACATTTTATACAGTCAGTGTTAAAAATTTATTTCCTAACAAAATTATTTTTTATGTTCATTACCAACGAGATACAAAAATTTGAATTTGAATGAATTTAAATGCATCTAATGAGCTGATTTCTCAAAAACCTATTAAAGTGACACATTAGTTTATTGTGACAATAAAAAGTCGATTAAAACTTTTGTTTTATATATAAGGGGTTGACTTTGGACCCAACATTCTCAACATTTTCCCTTTTCCCTGGCAAATATTTGTTGTCGCTGAGAAGTGAGTGGCAAAATGTACGCTTTATTTAAATATCAGCTGTTTGTAGTGATTGTAATAAATATGTTTTGATATCGATAATAAATCGTTCATTTTGTTCGGATTGAATGGTAACTACCTTCGAGAATGTGGAGGCTGTATAAAATATTGACTTTTATGGTAAAATGTGAAGAGTGTTGGCCGGAAAGGTTCTATTACCCTTCATCGGATACTACATAAAGGAATCATCAGAGACTCCATAAAGCATACATACAAATATATATTTCTGATCAGCTCAACAAGGCAAGTCGTCATAGTCATGTTTGTCAGTCTGTTTGTGTATGTACTTATGTGCAATACTTCCTGGAGACTTTTTATAACCAGAAAAAACACACTAGTCTACTTTGATTTACTCTGTACCTTATTTACAGCTCCTTATATAAACTGTGCATTATATTCTTTAGTGGTGCTATCTGGACATGTGCGAGCTATTTTATTAGAATTGATGAAACACTCTAATTAATTAAAAGTAAAAACGAAAAAAATTTCAAACAAAAACTCAAAATTGTGTTCAGGTTTGCGAGCGGCAACCCCTTAAAGTTATTTGGTCTGCGCTTACATGGAATATATTGTAAGAGTAAATATAACATACGCCAAATTTGGCATTTCTAGCCTTATTAAGTTAGATTAGATTAGAATGGTCGTGTGAGTTACATACGACCACCCAGCATTTAGGTCGCACACGGCACGTTGTGATACCACATCAATCTCTTTTGAGACTTCGAACCCAATCCTTTCCCAACCATTGGGAAGATTTTACGTATTCTACTTCACTAAATATTTTACCTCTAGCTTAAAAGTTTCAGATATGTCATTTAGGAAGTAGTCCCCCCAAGTGCCTGAATATACTCTTGGACAGTCCGGGGCAATAACATAGAAGGTGATAGACATTCTCAGGATCCTCGCAGTAATCAGTTAGACTAAAAGAGACATTGATACCCATTTCTAGAACGTATACCCCAACACCGACTCTATTTTCCATTTTTCAAGCTTTCTCTGAAGATCCTCAATGATTTTCCTATTTCTATATACTGTTGCTGTCCCTGCCAATCTAGTTGGGAAGCGATGGGAACATTGAAATTATTATTGAAGTCCAATATACAATAATCTGTTCTTCCCCTTTTAGGATTGTTGATGGTTCCGTTGACCCGTTCTTCCAATAATCTCATTCTCTAAGCCTGATGGGCACTATTGTTTAATTTTCCCTTCCTATTGGGTCGAGTGGAAGGAGATGTAATATCAAGTTTATCGCTTCCATTGATGTAGTGAGCAACGCCCCGTTAATACATAACTGTGCACTTTCTTGCATCTTATTTCTTCTTGAGCATTTTTCAAGTTCCAGCTATACTAATCTTCCATACATGGGTATTGGTCGCACTGCGGTAGTGTACAGTCAGTATATAATTGCCAGAGAGAAACCACATATTTTATCTATTGATTTTTTGTTCTCATATACCGCTGCTGTTACCTAGGCCTACAGTGTGTCCCTCACTCCCAGATCAGTTATAGCACCTGGATTGACGTTGTTGAAAGACCCCTCTATATCCAGGAAAGCTACTAGCGTATATTACTTATATGCAGGGAGCTTTCTATTTGTGATATAAGAGAATGCAAGGCCGTCTCTATTGATTAAGAACAAAAACAAATAATTTCATACAAAAACTTAAAAATGTATGTAAAGGTTTAATAGGGGCTATCCCTTAGAGTTGTCTGATCTGGACCTATGCGGTATATTTTAAAACGGTTTACGTAAGATACACCAAACTTGGCATTCTAGCGTATTAAACAATGAAGCTAAAAGAAAATTCACACACAAACTTAAAAATGGAGGCTGATTAGTATGGGGACTACACCATAAAATGGGTTTGGCATATTCATTTAATACTAGTTATCTAAAGAGGGAAACGGCTAGTTAAAATATCCAAACTTTATCTCTAAAATGTGTTCGTTCAATCAGACGGACTGACGAACATATCTATATCGACTCATCTTCCGATGCTGATCAAGAATATATATATACTTTATAGGTTCAGCCACGCCTACTTTTGCGTTATAGCCCTTAGACGGCATAGCTCACATACAAAGCACTGTAATTTATTTTATTGTATTGTAAATGTTTTATTGTAATTTAGGAAATTATTTTTTAAATAATAACTATTTTGAAATTGGTCAACTAACTACAAAGATGAATCCAATTACATTTAATATTAAGTGTGATTAACAACAGTCGATATTGTACAAATAAAAACATTTTTCACAAGCATATTAATAAATATTTTAGACCTCGATCTGTCTAGCGTGCTTGCCTGCTCTATAGAATCTATAGTTGGAACCCCACACATTCGTAATTTTATTTACTTAATTATTTCTAATTATTTCATACCCAACAAAAATTTTCCGAATCTTCTATTCTAAGTGCCAGAAAGTCGTTTGTGTTTTTTATATGTTTTTTTGACAGCTAAAACACTAGGTCATGGCGTGACCCAAACTCAGCCTTGTGTGAACACCACATAAGGAATTAAGGAATACTTAGTAGTATCGCCCATTGTTCGAAATTCGACGTTTTGCGCCGAACAAGTTTTTCATTGTGAAATGTGAGCCAAATATCAATCACTAAAAAATAGCACTTTGAAAACGTGGTTGACAAAATAATACAAACGAATCACAGTGAATTCGTACGCACACAGTTTCGGTATCGCCGTTTATATTTCCTTTGCTTTAAATCGTATAAACGTTTATGTTATTTTACCAGGCATTTATTCCTGTGTAAAAAGAAATTTTCTTTGAGCAACTCTACACAATACAAGTTTTTCAATTATACACTTCTTTTCCCTTACTTTATATGGGCGGAGATATTGGTATCGAAAAAAAAAAACACTTGTGTATTAATATACTTAAAGATATTCATTTAGTCACCAATTTTATTTTTCCTATAGACGAGATGCTCGACTATATTATAACCTGACATACGTATGTCAATTTTGCACCGTAAATTAGTATTATTTTGTACTCTTCTCACATAATGAAAATTAGCTAGCAAAGTCATTCTAGTCGCATTCGTCTGAGAATAGTGAAGTTCGGCTTTTGACATCGACTTGAATCGCGCGTCTGAGAGAAACATAAACTGTGTATCAATGAAAACAGTATCTATCGGTGATCGATTTATAAATACGAATCAATTGGAAGAAATTAGTTCCACTAAAAAAATGGCTGTTGCCACGCGCCCAATTTAAAATGGTTTAATTTCATAAAATATTTAAGGAAGATGTCTTGTTTAAGGAAAATATGTGAAGGGAAATGTTTTTCTTAGCAATAGTCTCTTGTATATATGCCGCATAAGTATACATATATACAGACGGCTCCAAGCTAAACAATCAATTCGAAAGAGGTTTATACGACCCATAAATGATAGTAGAAGCCTATTTCAAGCAACCAAACTATTGCAGAGTTTATCAAGCCAAGAATGCAACAATTAAAGAAGCTGTACACGTCCCGACATCTCATCCATTGGGACAAAGCACTGAATTCCTATACTCAGGTAATCAAACAGCACTAAAAGCGCTAGACTCTTACGCAATTACTCGTAAATGAAAAACTATTGAAGAATGACCAGCATTATAGTATATACCTCGTGTGAGTTTCAGGGCACAGTGAAATGAAGGAAAACTGCATAGCAATCGAGCTTGCGAGACAGGGTAGCCAGATGCTTCCCAGCAAGAACTCGTTCCGTACGAACCCCATCAACTTTGAGGTTAACCAGAACCTATTTCTCGATTCTAATAGGTGTCCTAACCGGACATTGTGTAGCAATACGAGTCAATCAAGCTGACCTATCTACCAAAATAGTGAAGAGCATTCACAACCTGTTGTATAGCTACCTGGCCATGAGTAGAAGCATATTCATGCATATGACTTTTAAAAATTTCCAAAATTGAGGTCAGTAACATAGTAAAATACATTAAATCGTCCCAGTGGCTGCAAAAAAAAAGTCGAGATTTGTGATACCACAACGGGTGTTCACTCACAAACCGGCCACTCAAACTAACCGAATATACTATGTAAAGGGAAAGGACTAAAATACGTTTCACTACTAAAAGAGCGATGCCATCCCAAATAAAATCGTCATATCTCAGGAACTATTCGAGCCTTCACGTCGATACGCTAGTTGTGTTCGTATATTTACAATATAAAAGTATACAACTTCAATAGTTAACCAAGGACTACATTCGTTGCAAGATCCCAGAGCCTATAAGAAGTAGAGACAGCAAACTTTGTATGTATAATTTTTATTTTAATTTATATTATACTATTCACACATAGGGTGAAATCATATTATTAGTTTGTCTGAAAGTTTGTAAGGCATTAAAAGAGGCATCGTAGACCCCATAAAGTATATATATTCTTGAACAGCTCATCGAGACGTTTAATCTCGATATGTCTTTCTGTCCGTATGTTTGTTACTGCGTATTTTTTGGGCTTTAATTTTGCATACTATATCTGGCTGAAACCCTGTATTAAAGCTTCTTCTGGTCTGAAGTTTATAGAGTATTCATATTGACATGTCACGCCCACTTTCAGTGTAGTCCCATACAAACCCACCACCTCTTTTTGGTATTTTTGTATGAAAAAATTCTTTATTTAAGTCACTATCAGCTTGATATTTCATCTGTGGATGGTTTTCATTCATGTACATATACTAATAGGCATGTCCCGCCTACTTTTTGGGGTAGTCCCCATACAAACCCATCACTCACTTTTATGCATGTGTGTGAAAAACTTCCTTAGTTAAGTGAATATCAGCTTGAAGTTTGATATGGTGGCTTCTTATTCATGGTCGCTTCACACACATGTACTAATAGCCGTGTCCCGCCACCAGCCACGTTTGTGTTTTACAATACGATCTAAAATATCGCCTGAATCTTATTAGAGTGTCCGTTCAAAAGAAGTAAACGTTTTTTCTAGTTTTTTTTTTTTATTATTATTGAAGTTTGCTTAATCAACTTCCATGCACCAAAAATTCGTATGACCATGGCGAATAACGTAAACGATTGCGATAGTGCCAAATTTGATTTCACTCTGGATTTGATTATATATTTTACCCCGCAGCGTGTATGTATAATTGAATAACCAGAGCTCTCTACGCATTTTATTAAAAAAATGCGAAAGTGCTTCTTTTCGGCGAAATTATTTGAGTCCTTTGACCATATTTGAGCAAATAAATTAATTAAGCTTCTTGCATGTGCCGCCATTTTGGTTTCGTTTACCAAAAAAAAAAACTGAAAAAAAAACTGAAAAAGCAAAAGCCAATATTCTCCAATAATTGATGACTATTAAAATAAATACTATTACGGGGGTAGTAACAAAAGTCCCGTTAGTTGCTGTTATTTTATTTGTTTTTGAAAAATCCCAAAATTGGTAGACGCTTCACAATTGTTTTACGACTCTTCAAACCCTTCCCCAAACACGTTCATGGTTTTGAATATTCCAGACTGAAGATTTTTCGGTAGAGGAGACCATCGAAAAGATCAGCAAACATTTTTGGCCGATGAGAGAAATGTGGCCCTGGTAAAGACTACAGTTGACGAAGTTCCACAATTGATACAAGAAATGAGTGCTATGAAACTTGAGAATAAATACCATGGCTGTGTCGCAAATAATGAGAAATGGTCTACTGTACACGAAGCTTCCATGAATTTCGAATGAGATCCAAATAGGCACTCGAGTTCATTTTGTCCAATAGTTGCGACGAAAATTCAAAGACGAAACTTTGCTAAAATCGTAACAGGTCATGAAGCTTTGTATTATAATAATATTACAATATAATGAAAGTTAGTAACAAAAGTGATGATGTCTATTTACTTCACCAGATTAAAAATTGTAACTGCTCTTCCCCTGAATACAGATCAGACAGTAACTGTAAAATGGTAAACTGAAGACTGCTTACTAAACTTCAAAAAAGTGTAACTGCGTTGCTACTTTTTAAATCACGGTAATGCGCCCGTCTTCATTGCTGAAAGAACTAGTCAGTTTATTTTAGACTCTGGCGCCTTGCGATTACTGCTTATTTCCAAAAAATAAAATAAATTCAATGGTAAAAGTGCTCAATAGCATTACGGAGATATTTGATACAATTAATGTAGAAATTGAAAAGCTACAAAGGCACGATTTTTAGGACTGTTCTGACAGTTGGATCTACTGACTACGGAAATACAAGGTGAATCTAAAAATAACCCAACTTTTAATTTAAATCATAGAACACGTAGCGCCATCTATTAAATGTTGGCAGTGTTGGTTGGAAAGATACATTTTTCTTCTTTCGAGAGCAGCTAAGTTCATGCTAATCGCTTGACAGATTACAAAATGGCACACGTTTTAATAACAGCTGTTTTTTGTAATATTAAATTTAATTGTATGAGTCATACTTAAGTTTACACGTGGTTTATACGATTTAAAAACGATCGTAATGATTTAAATGTTGATCCAAGACCGGGATAACCCGAAGCATCTAATCGTGCTGACTTAGTGGAAAAAGTAAGTGAAATAATCGCTATCGATGCAAATTTCACTGTGAGAATGCTGGTAGATAATAAAGATAATAACTGAAGATTTGGGTAAAAGAAAGGTGTGTACACAATTTGTCCCATATCAGCTAAATGATGAACAAAATATCTCTCGTGTAGAGCATTGCAAAGACATCATTTCAACAACTGCAAACGATCCAGATTTCCTTGATTCGATCATAGCTGATGATGAAACATGGTGTTTTAAATATGATCCTAAAACTAAGCGACAATCTGCAGAATTGCGTTTTCAGAAGTGAAGAATCAAGACAATGTTGATAACTTTCTACGATACCAAGAGTATTGTTCACATGGAATTTGTTCCAGAAGGTCAAACTGTCAATGGCGAATATTTTTTACAAGTTTTACATCGTTTGTGGTCCGCCAAAGGAAAGTAGCTGTTTTTATTGCATGATAATGCACCACATCACAAGACCAAAAATGTCAATGAATTGTTGATGAAAAAACAGATTTGTCTTATCGATCACCCTCCGTATTCACCTGATCTATCACCGCGCGATTATTTGCTCTTCCCAAAAATGAAAACTGCAATGAAAGGAGCTTTTTACGGTGCCATTCCAGCAGCCGTGACACAGGTGCTAAAGAACATTCCAAAAAGCGTGTTTAAAAAGTCTATGGATAAATTGGTTGAGCGTTCCAAACGTTATATTGAGTTAAATGGATCGTATTTTGAATAAATATTAGATTTGAAACATAATGCATACCATGCTTGTTTTATTTTACAGCCAAAAAGTTCGTTTATTTTTAAATCACACCGTGTATATTGATATTAATGCCGCATATATTGGGAAAATGAAAAATAATGAAGATTTAAAACAAAAAACTAATAAAAATGTACGGTTTTTTTTTTTTTTTTGTAAGCAACTCAATTGGCTCTTGTTAGACCCCTCGTATTTGATCTGGTTTGAAATTGTACATTTGTTTTTAAAAAGTTTTTAATGATTAAACGAATTTAAGCATTGCGACTGTAGTTTGCGTTTCGATTTCCGTTGATAGATAAAAGAAATGGTGTTCTTACATTCGAATTTTCGAATTAATTTATGGAAATCAAAATTTTTGTGAATTCAAAGACAGTAGGTTAGGTTAGGTTGGTCGGGTGAGTTACAAACGCAGTCCAAGCACTTAGGCCGCACACGGTCCGTTGTGATACCACAAGAATATCCTTCGACTTCGAAGACTTCGAATCCTATCCCTTTACAATCATTAGGATGATTTAAAGTACTTTACTACATTTTTTACCTCTAGTTTCAGATATGTCATTTAGGAAATAATGCCTCAGATACTTGTATCTTGGACAGTCCGGGGCAGTGATATAGAAGGTGATGGACGGTTTCTGGTTCCTTCTAATCCAAATTGTGATCGTGAAAAGATTATAACAGCTCAAAATCTTCTCCTTATCGCTTTTTGCTTTTTCCCGCTAGTACAAAATAATACCTTAAACAGCTTCTGATTGCGAAGCAAGATGTAAAGTTGATATATTAAGGGCCATTTTCCCGACTTGCCTATATCTTTTTAGCTCAATTTTTCCACCCCATATCATAGTATTCAATTTCGCGACTGTTATTCAGCCTATAAAATGTATTGCCTAGTTCGACCACCCAATAAATATATTTCAAACTTCAACTTGACTTCACAAACTTGACTTAGCAATCAATATCAAAGCATAAACAAAACAAATAAAATTGAAATTTTTTATTAACATTGTAGCACCATGGAGCGCAAACGTGCATAATTTATTCGGCATTCGAAGTGCTACCAACTTAACGCTGCTGTAGCAATCAAACGGCTAATGACAGCGCGCTCTTGATGTGTTGCAGTTAAAAAAATTTATCGAAATGAAATTCAAATGCAAACAGTGTTATTGCTTTGAATTTGGCTGAAATATCACAATTGTTAATGAGCTACATCATTTACGTGTGAACGAAATGTTTGTGTATCGGACCATTACACGTTACAATGATACTGCTAGTAGCAAAAAACGCCATGGAGGTGGATATTCAAAAATAGTAACATCGCCAAGTTATGGTTAAAAAGGTGAATACCAGAATTAAAGGTAATCCACGACAAAGCGCAGTTCAATAGGTCACATATTCAAAAATTAACTACGATTAAAACCCTAAAAAATACAAAATGTGCAAGATTTAAAAGGCAGTTCACTTAGCAAGAGCAAAGGTGTTAAAACACTGGCACTTGCTTAGTGGCGAGCTTGAAATGTGGTCTTTTCTGTTGAAAAAATGTTTACGGTTCAGCAATATGTAAAGAAACAAAACGATCGTGTATGGTTAAAGCCAATTGCTCTGCAAAAGGAAGCGCCTGCATCAGTAACGGTTTGGACCACGGTAACTGCCAAAGGACGCTAACTACTCCTTTTCATTGCACAGGGCGTAAAGATAAATCAACAAATCTACCGTGGAAAGATTTTAAACGATACTTTGTCACCTTGGGCATGTTAACAATTCGGTAGAAACCATTGGATGTTTCAACAAGACTTGGCACCATCCCAAAAAGCTAGAGAAACCCAAGGTTTTTAAAAAGATAATGTTCCCAGCTTCATTTCTTTACAACAATGGCCACCATATTTCTCCGACTTGAACCCAATGAATTTTTCCATATGGTTCATTCTGGAGACCAAAGTATCAACTAAAAAATATGAGACAATCAACGCCTTAAAGATTGCTCAACGCCAAGAATGGGATCAAATACCATCGTACCACATTCGTGCAACGTGCGAAGCGTTCCTGAACAAACTCGATGCGGTGCTCACTCTCATCCATTTTTCTTTTAATTTATACTTTTTATGCGTTTAGGTTTATGCAAATGCTTGGACAGTCCACGTGTTCAGCATTTAGCTGCTGGACTCACCCGATTAATAAGACAAAGGTAACCGATTTTTTCAACGATAACAAGCCAAAAAATCGATTTGTACCTAAGGGCTACACGAATCCGATTTATTAATATTGTGAAGTCGAGAAATTCACTAATAAACATGTTTCTCGCAATAGCATATCTTGGAAATACGTATTTTCTAATATATTTCCAAGTCGTGAAAATAGCTTTAAAGTTAGTTTATTTCAATTACTCTTTATATAATTCATATGAAAAATTCGTGCAGAAATGTTTGCCAATTTGTAAAATTGTTCCATTTTAATTTTTTTTTTTTTTTAATAGGAACATATTTTTGCCCCTCACTGTACATACAAAATGCACACGTACAAATATAAGCTTTCAGGACGACGCGTCGATGCGAATGTCGTCTATATGACTGTTGACTTTGCTTTGCGTGTTTCGACCTTTTTTGCATTACTTTTTTTCGAAACAGTGTGAAGTATCTCATCTTGTTGTCGACGACGGCATGTGTGATTTCTTTGCGACGATGAATGTGCGCTTGCTTAATGATTACTATTTCCTTTCATGTTTTAATCAAAGCGCAGCACATTACGTTGCATAAATTACAATTTACTTTGTGCCTAAAGCGTTTTTCGTTTTGTGGATTTACAGTTGCATGCTTTTATACAAATAAGTATCTATGAAGTTCTTTTCCTTTTACATTTTTTTTTTTTTTTTTTTTTTTGGGTACAAATAGAAAATTTGTGGCAAAACAAAATGTTGCTAATTAAATATAATAAACAATTATAAAAGTTTGAAGGATTCTTATTTGATTGAGTAGCTTTTTTTTTGTGCTGCAAACCTTTTCAATTATTACAATTAAAAAAAGTTAGAAAAGTTTTTAATGAAATATGTATGTGAACTTTGAAGTAAGCTAAACGAATTCTTTATAGACAAGATGCTTTAGATACTAACACAAATGGCAGCCTTAAAGTTAGCTACAGAAAAAAATAAATTAATAAACGTTTACTTCGGCGGAACCGAAGCTTTAATACCCTGAACAAAATGTTTTTTCTGAATGGTAATAAAAGTATCTACACTGCATTAGGGCAACTACTTTAGCTTACAACCATATGACAATTATGAACTCTTTTCGAATATATGGTATATGGACGGCAATCCCGCGAGACGCGTAAATTTCTTCGACTATCCCGAAATTTCGTTTGGGACCCGACAAATAGTACTTTTGTTGTAAAAACTAGGAATTTTTGTATTGTAAATACAATACTACACGATATTGGATTTTTTCAATGATCTTGAAATTCGGTCAAACTGAAAAGCAATAATGGCAACTGCACAGAAGAAGAATACAAGAAAATTGAATGATTCGAGCGACAGTATAAGTATTAAACCATCCACATCAAAATCTGAGATTTCGAAAAACTTTAATCTCGTGGAATTCAATGAAAAGCTTCTTTGTTGATTTTGTGTGTAGCACGACATGCAACACACAAAAATAATAGAGTTTTTTATAATATTTAATGTGATAATAGTACATATTTGGATAAGTGGTTGACAATAGTTTAAGTACACGGTGTGCTCTAAAAATAACCAAACTTTTTAGTTATAAAATAATACAAGCATTTAACTCAATATAACGTCTGGCAATCTCAACCAATTTATCCATAGCCTTTTTAAACTCGCTTTTTGGTATGTTCTTTAGCAGCTGTGTCACAGCTGTTTGTATGGCTGGAATGGCACCGTAAAAAACTGCTTTCATTGCAGTTTTCATTTTTGGGAAGAGCAAATAATCGCGCGGTGATAGATCAGGTGAATGCGGAGGGTGATCGATAAGACAAATCTGTTTTTTCATCAACAATTCAAAGACTTTTTCTTTGTCTTGTGAGGTGCTGCATTATTATGCAATATAAACAGCTGCGCTCCTTTGGAATAATCGTGCCTAACTCGTGGAAGTCTCGACCACAAACGATGTAAAACTTGTAAATAATACTCTTCATTGACCCTTTAACCTTCTGGAACAAATTCCTTACTAACAATACCCTTAGAATCATAGAAAGTTATCAATATTGTCTTGATTCATTACTTCTAAAAACGCAATTTTTTTAGTTTTTGGCTCGTCTTTTGACTTCCATTCTGCAGATTGTCGCTTAGTTTCAAGATTATATTTAAAACACTATGTCTCATCACCAGCTATGATCGAAGATCAAGAAAATCTGGATGGTTTGCAATGCTCTGCACGAGCTATTAATAAATGGCGCTACGTGATCTATGATTTAAAGTAAAAGTTTGTTTATTTTTAGATTTCACCCTGCATGTTTAAATTAACAATTAACAAAATATCTTGACAACTGAACTACTGCTAATACTCTTGTTTGTTGCTACTTGTGATATACTCTGTCAAAAAAGTACCGGGAATACCGGGTCAATAAAACACAAAATATTTATTATTCATTCAAATTTCTTGTATCGCCTTCACAGTAGGCCCCTTCCGAAATAATACCCTTTTGCAAAAGATTAATCCAATAATCCAAATATTTTTTAAACGCATTTTCTAGAATCAACTTCAGTACTAGCCGCGAATTGTCTTCTATGTCTTCTATCGACTGAAAACGGGTGCCTCGATGTGGTAATTTGAGTTTTGGAGAGAGAAACAAGTCTGCCGGAGCCATATCAGGTGAATACGGTGGTCGTTCGATGGAATTTGTTGAATTTTCGGCCAGAAATTCGTTCACAATGATGTCTTTACGCGATTGAGTTTTTGAAGAAAATTCAAGTCTTTCGGAACTAATCGAGCGTCAACGCGTTTCTTGCCCAAACATTCGTTTAAAATGGTACGAATTGATTCGTGAGACACAGAAAGTTCAGCGGATAAACTCTCTCAAACTTAAATGACGATTTTCAATCACCATTTCCTTCACGATGTTAACTTCAGTTGAAGACGTTGAGGGCCGACCAGGGCGTGGCAAATCTTTGCCCACATCTCGAGCGCATTTGAATTCACTGTAAGTCTTATGTAACATTTTCAGCGATTCGGCACACGAAATTCCATTTGCAATGCAAAATTTGAACTGACAATATTGAGCATTGTAAACAAACTACACGACAGACCGCGCTCAAACTCAGCGTCAGTATAGAAGACAGTTGTGCCAACTAAGTGACAAAAAGATTTTGACAATCCATTTAAGCGGGCTTAAAAAAAATGATCAATTCCCGGTACTTTTTTGATTTTTTTATTTACTTAAAACAAACGTATCAAAAATATGCAAAAACAATTCGGGCTGGATTCGGGACCTGTAGTATAATTTGAAAATCGTCAGCATGGACTGCATCGAAAAAGTCATTTTTTTTTTTACGAGAGGAATCGCGACATATTTTTTTATACCGCGCCCATCTCTAATTCATATCTTAAAATTCTATCCATAGAAAATAATTTGATTTCGATTTTCGTGCTCAGCAGGACAAAATCTATAAGAAAAATATAGTAACATGTCGATCAGAAAAATACTGTTGTATAAACGGAAGAACAGATAGCCATGGTTGGATAGACTCACAACATCGAGCTGATCAAACGTATTTATACATTGTGAAATCTTCTTCAATCTTCATAATGTGAAGTGTATACAAAAGTAATCGAGATACTGCATCGTTTTTGTTTTTTTTTTTTGTTTTTTCAAATTGAAGCAGCAAACCTATACGAAATACAATTTGAGCTGAGTTGTCTATGCAGAACAAAAATAAAAATAAAAATAAAAAAATACAATTTACCCCGAAACATAAAACTTTACAAGCTGCGCGACTAGGACTAGAAAGGATATATAGAGCGACCGGAAGATATAGAAAGAGAAAGAGCACGAGTATGAACGGAAGCGCAGCAACAAAGAAAAAATATGTAGAAGCAACAAAACGATGCCGAAATTAATACCGAAAAAAAAATCACATTAAAACTTCACAAACTGGAGGGTTAAAGTCGAAACATATTGTGCGTAAAGGCGAATGGCAAAAAACGGACTATGTAGCAGCAGCAATTGCCATCGACGAGCCAGCAGCAGCAGCCAGGAGTTAAGAACAGCGGTAACAGCAAAAAGGCGACGTGTCTATCAACGTGGTGTGCGCGCATGTAAACGTTGCGTATCTGTGTCTGAATGTATCTGTAGCTGTTCAATGTATCTGTGTGTGTGTATGTGTGTGTGCACGTATGTGTTATAGCTGTTTTGGCACAATCTGACGACTGATGTCTATTACGGTGAGTTTTAGTACATATATACTATATATATATATATATATATATATATATATATATATATATATATATATATATATATATATATATATATATATATATATATATATATATATATATATATATATATATATATATATATATATATATATATATATATATATATATATATATATATATACATATATATGTATATATACATATATATATATGTATGTATCTGTGTACATTTGTGTATGTATATATATATATTTACTTTCGATTTGTGTTTGTATTTAGGTATGTATACCTTTTTATACAATATTATGTCTACACTGTCTCTTATCAGCGACAACAACAACTGGCTGCCGCAACAGCAAAATCAGCAGCATTCGAAACTCTGAAAAAGAATGTTCTGCACAAATTTGCTGCTCAACGAACTCAAGCAACTTGTTTCGTTCTGAGTAGTTGCAAACTTTAGCTGCTGCAATACTTTGACAAGAGTTTGTGGTAGCTTTCCAAAACAAAAAACCACAACAACAACAAAACTATATCCAAAATAACAAAAAAAAAAAAAATAGGAAAAACTCTCACTAGTTTTAGTGTTTATTGAGCTGCAGCGTGAATTGATTGGTTGTGCCTTTTTGTATAGTTTTTGGGATTTGATTTGACTGCTTCAAATGCAACGGTGCAAAGTTTACAAGTTAATGTAACGCCTAAAAGTATGCTTTGGAAAATTCTACAACATTGTTGCGCATTTTCATTTGGAAAATTTGTAATACTTTTTTCTTTTGGAAATTAAAATAAATTTTTAAATACTTTACACTAACGCACGGCTGATTGCCTTTAATCCACATTGGCTCTGATTTATTTAGTACATACACAAAGTTAGGTATATAAATTTGTTAAACATCTAAAATCTTTTATATGAGAACACCTCTTATATAGTTACACAACACATACATAAATACTTCAATTCATTGTTTTGCGCGACTTTTTTCAACTATTGAATGTATGAAATAGGCTTGTGTTTAGAATATGCATTTTTAATGCAGCCAATACGACATTGGATAAAGTAATGCGTTGCACAAGTGTGAAAAAAAAAATCACCATTGATGGTTACAATGGAATTACAAATTATTTTATGCAATTTTTTTTTTTTGTTTTTTTTTTTATTGTGAAATTTAAAATAAGTACCTTATATGTATAATACGTCTATTGGCTGTTGAATCAAAAACTCCCAAAGGTTGGCAGTGCCAAACCTAAAAAGTTTTAGTTTGAAAACTATATGCTATTTAGTAGGGCACATTGCACATTGGCAATTTCCTACCTAAATTGATTTATATATTTTTTCACGAATGCGAAGCTGAGTAGAAAAATTTCCCATTCATGTCATATACTTCTAAAAAGCATACTCAAAAGAATTTCTTGGTGTCAAGTATGTGGTCCGAACTAAACGGCTGGGATTGATGTTTACTTTGAAGAAATTAAAAATTACTATTTTATAGATTGTCTTAAAAATGAGAAAAAAGAATAGAGTTTTGGCAAATTGCTAAAATGAAAAATATAAAAATTTCACAAAATTTCCAAGAGTTTTAACTAATTTTCGTAATCTCTTGTCAAAAAAAATTAAACATGGGTGTTTTAACCAGGGAATAAAACCGGAACCGTTAACCGAAATAAACCGATTCAAATTGAGAACCGAAATAAACCGATTCAAATTGAAAACCGAAACCGGAACCAGAACCAGAACCGGAACCGATATTATATTAAAAACCGGAACCGGAACCAGAATCTTTTACCGAAATAAAATCAGAGAACCGTACCGGAACCAAAACGTTTATACCGGTATAATTTCGGTTCTCAATTTTATTTTTTTCTATGAACAATGTTTAAAGGAATAATGTTCAAAGGAAAACAAAAAACAGCTGATACCATGTAGCGACATTGTGCGTAATGGAAATATTTGTGCAGTATAAACACTTTTTTGCCATAGAACCTCTGTGAAATACACTATTTTAATTTTCCAGAAAAAATTTTATCCTGAGGCTTTAATTCTTGCACCAACTGAATTTTGTAGGGGTGCAGCTTTAAATCTTTGTGTAAAATGCAGAACAATGATGATCTATGCACGTTTAAAGCAACAGCACGCTTCCGAATCGAAAGGTCCGGGTTGTCACGAACAGACTGTGTACCATTTGTCTACGTTTTCGAACTTTCTCAAAGACCTTGGACGCCCGGATTTTGATTTTTCCAGCGTTGAAGCGGTCTCTTCAAACTTCTCGACCCATTTTCCTATGAGTCGAGGCGGTGGCACATCATTTAAATGACGAACATGTCGAATACTGCAGAATTTTTTTTGTAAATCTCACGTACGTACAACGCACGATCCGCTCCCGAGAAACGCTCCATAGCGACTAAATTCCCAAAAGCTAGACTATCGATTGACATACCCCCGCGCCCCTCGGAACAGTTGCGTTCACAAATGTGAACTTTCTTTTGAGACACCCTGTACTAATTTTAGTCATCTACAAGGTGTGTCACACAGGAACAAAACTTAGTGTAACTTAGTGAGTTGGAAAGGTGCATGCTTTCCTCAACTTCAAGTCAAAAATGTCATGATACTTGATCAACTGGAAGCGGCGTACAGAAAAGTTTAAAGTCACCGATTATGGATGCTGGTTAAAATTTGATTTTAAATAAGAAAAAAACAGTAACAAGTAAAGATCGATGAGATGATAAAGTTCTGTTTAGAATTTAGAATTGTGCTCACACTTTCCGTTCATTTAAATTGTTGGTCAAAATGCAATGAATTATATTTTTGAACACATTCAATTCCATTTCCATGTGCCTTACTGCAGGTGTTAGCTCATTTTTTTATGAATTTACGTACTTTTTCCATATTACTTTCAGTAACTACGGCTTTCGAAAATTCTGGACATACAACTTTCGACATAACTTTAACCGCTTAAACCGCTCGTACACTCTGGTACGAGACAAATAATCATTATCACCATAATCTTGGTTCATCAATTGAAGCGATTCGGTAAGAGTTTTTTTTTTATATCTTAAAATTTGATCTCTGTTCGAAGTTAATTTCTCGACCGATGCCACAAAGAGACTGACACTTTGAGCGTGATAACTTCACTTCCAGTGTCGAACAATTTAGGATTACTTTTAAAACAAAATTTTCGATTCAAAATTACAATGTAAGGTAAATAGTCTTCGGACAGCTTTACTAGAAATTTTATTGAATTAGTTGTATTTTTTTTTTATTATTAAATAATTTGTATAAACAGGAAAAAGTTGTCTTTCGCTCCTCTAATTTCTTCAAACAATTGGGTACTGTGGTTGTCAATTATTTACATAAAACTATTCTTTTAAACTCATGACACACTGTCAATATTATTTAAATTTTATTACTGTATTTTCAACGCTTTAAAGCAAACATTGGATACCACACAAGTTCGTTTTAGCCATGTCTGTCTGTCTGTCTGTCTGTCTGTCTGTGTGTCTGTCGAAATATAGCTTTCTCGAAATAAGGCTTTTAGTGTAAAGAATTATTGTAAGCAAAACATTTGTGAAATTAAACGGAACTTGACCTCTAGAAGGCATAACTCCCATAGAATAACCTGTTTCAGTTTAATTTATTGTATTGAATTTTATTTAATTTGAAACGACTTTTTCAAAATGTTTCATTAAACAAACAAATACTTTTTGAGTTTATACATCTAAGAAAAGGGTTGCACTTGAAAAATGGGCAGTGCCACGGACAAAGTAAGAACAGCAAATAACAGGAATAATTTAAAGTACTTAAGAGATTGTTATTTGGTAGAAAAGAAATGTGTCAACATTCCAGATGACCTAAATTCAACCCCCACTCGAACAGCGTTGGCGAGCAAAGGTCAAGTGAGAAGAGATTGAAAGTTTCGGTTTCATCGCAGTTAACGTTTCTATTGTAGTTTTCATTAAGTTATTTTTTTTTTTTCATTTTGGGCTTCATATTTGCTGCGCATTATAAAACATGCACATTAAATTTCAGCCAAATCCGACCATTAGAAGTGGATCAAAATTGAATTCCAAGATTGAAACACAACGAACAGATTAGCAAACTGACTGGCTTACAAACATTGTTAGTTAACTAAAACTTACCGGTGGCCAAATATGTGCTCTGAACTAAACGACTGAGATTGATGTTTACTTTAAAGCGATCAACAATTACTTCGACAAAACTTTTATGGAATGTTTAAATAAGTGGGAAAAAAATGTATAAAAAAAGCGTTTGCAATGTTCTAAAAAGAAAAAATATATAAAAAAAATTCAAATAGTTTTTACAAATATTCATAATAACTTGTCAAAACCAAAATCGAAATCGAAAATCGGATACTTCTTTTCTATTTTTTTGAGGTTAGGTCCACTATTCCAGTCATATCTCGAGTTAGAAGCGATCAAGATCACTACTTATGACAAAATAAAGATAATGAAAGACAAAACTAAAAATGATTTATAGTTTTTTACAATTGTTTGAATAGTTTGAAAGTTAGGAGCTGAAATATATAAAACATACGGGTTTTTTTTTTAACAAAAATTAGGCCAATAATCTTACTATTTACCAGTTGTGCATTTTTTGTATAGATATCGAACTTTTATGAAACAAATGAGATAAATTCAAACAAAATCTATGAATAGATTCCAAAGCTATGAACAACAATACGGAGCTACATATATTCTTTCTATAAGGTGAAAATTGAAAACCAACAAAAAAGTCGTATTTTAGTATTATTTTTGAAAAATCATAACTTTAGAACATATCCTTAGATTTTGTTCGAGTGTATCTAATTGTTTTCGTAAACTTCTTTCTTTAAGCGCAATACTAAGATCGATGAAAAATTTTTATATCAAAATATTAAATTATTACTGCTAAAAAACACGTGTTCCCAAATCAACGTGAAATACTAAAAACCCAGATATTTATTAGGTGAAAAGTTTACACATATTGATTTTTCTTTATTATTGTTGATATTGATTTTTTGCGGAAAAGGGTCACACGGAAATGCAATATGTGGCACTCCTTGTCAATTGTTTTTTTTTTTTTTTTTTTGAGTATATGTAGTAATTTCGCTAGTAAACATTTTTGTTAACTAAATACTCGGTGAAAAACAGTTGGTGCCGAAAATTTTTGATTGTAGTTTGACAGCGTTTTTTTTTTTTTTTAATGAAGTTTATTGGTATCTAGAATTTTTATCGGTATCAGTATTAAGATTTATGTAAATAATACAAATTTGTGTAACCTTAAATTTATTGACCTCGTTTTTGTTTAAAAAAAAAACAAAATATTTTTTATTATTTCAGCTCACAAATTGAAAATCATTACACCGATTTTAAAATCTTTGACATTAGTCGCCGTCAGATTGATCCCCTCTAATTTGAAACATAGTTGAAATAGTGGACCCTACCATGTAAAAAATATATCAAATTTTTGAGTTCGAGAGACTAAAATCTATAAGAAAAAAACAAGTAATAGTGAATCAGTCGTATATACACGACTACGAAATACCCTTGCTATTGTATACCTATACACATGTACATATGTTCCAATGGATCAGCCATTTTGCATTTTTGGTTTGTTTTGGAAAGTTTAAACGTGTTTTGTTGTGCTCGGCGATTTCTTGCTATCGAAAAAAATAGATCGAAGAATGTGTACTAAATTTTGTGGGAAAAATTAAAATTAGTGCTCTAAAGCACTTAGAATATTGACTGTGGCATTCGGCAAGTCTACTTTGACCAATAAAAATGTTTATAAGTTCTTCACAAAAGTCCGAGAAGATGATGCACGCCTTGAACGTCAAAGCACGTAAACAAGCGATGAGAACGTTGAAGCAGTGAAAAAAAATTGTTATGGACAATCGTCGAATCACTATTAGAGAAATTGTTGAGGATGTTGGCATATCGGTTGGCTCATGACGAAGCGAAATTTGCTATAAAATTGCTAAATTTTGAGTATGCTTGTCCGTGATTTTTTGCCCAAAAACAATACCGTATTCATGCCTCAACCATCGAATTGACTGGACTTGGCGCCCTGCGACTTTTACTTGTTCCCAAAACTGGAAAAACACATGAAAGGATGGCGTATTGTCACGATTGAAGAGATAAATCAGAAGTGATTCGTTGATTTGAATAAGCGCTGGCACAAGTGTGTTATATCTGAGAGGGATTACTTTGAAGAGAATTAAATAGATATTGATGAATAAATTAATAATTATCGAGACAAACAAAAAGGCACCGTTTTCTTAGCACACCTTGTATATTCATGATATGCATCAACAACCACACTACTCAAACAGCTCGAAAAATTCTTCGTACACCACAAACCAATTTTAAATTTTAACTTTAATCGCAAATATCTCAGCTAATTTTTCATGCATTGAATCAAACTTTTTTTTTTATATAATTTATTAATTTCTCTTAACTATTAATATTTTTGCTGCATTTCATACTTAAAATTATAGTTTTAATTCACTTTATGCTACAACATGTCAGAAAAGCACTATAGTAAAAGTCTGCGTACAGCTGCATACGAGATGCGTGGAATGAGCGAATATTGCGATTACCGCCACCTAAAAATATTCTAAGAAATGCTTTTCTCACTTTGAAGTTTTAGTTCATTCATTTTCAATCAATTAAAGTGTCAAAAAAATGTTAATAGTGCCATGGACAACAACGGAAATCAAATTGGTGCGGATAGATGAAAAATTATTTTAAAGCTATATCCTGAGGGAAAATCATATAGAAAAATTGGAAAAGTAGTTAGCAGAGCTCACTTATCAATGCAAAGACTTGTAACTAACTACACTTCAACGGTTTCCATCCTGTCAAAACCCCGATCAGTTCGTCCATCTCTCTTAAAAAAATTAGAGAAAAAAGCGACATTCAGTTAGTGGGACATAATCCAAGCTCACCAACTAAAACTAGAAGTAGAAGTAGAAGAAAGGTTTTCTAAAATAATTTCCGATGTTACATTCCCTGAAATTTATAAAAAAAAAAGCTGGGTATCATGTTCGAGTAAGAAGCACCATATCTCAGCTGTAAATAAGCAGAAGCACATGGAGTTTGCAAGAGAAGGAGTTGTGGTTTGGCGTGTACATCAATCAATTGTGTTGCCAAACTAACATTTATTGAAATAATAATATACCAAACTAGTTATATGCAAGATGTGAAGCATAATTTGCTGTAAAGTTCGCAGAAGTTGGGGCTGCAAGAAGAGTTTTGGTTTCAACAAGACAACGACCGCAAGCACAGTGCGTACAAAGTGAAGCTCTGGTTCCTTAATAATATAAAATGGACACCTATCCAATTTCCGGACCTGATTCCCATAGAGCATTTGTGACACTTACTCGAACGCAGAATCCGTTAACACACCATTACCTCCAAAAATATGAAAAAATACATAATAATTTGTGAATGGGAAGAAATTACAACTGAAGATAAAATAAGATTTGTGGACTCCATGCCTAGGCGTCTTACGGCGGTACTGACGAGAAAGGATTATGCTAGCAGTTATTAACACATCATTTTTTCCGAAATAAGATGCCTGTACGCAGACTTTTGCGGTTGTGCTTTTCTGACATGTTGTAGCATAAAATGAATTAAAACTATAGTTTTAATCATTAAAATTCTTTAAAATTATTATTAGTTAAATGAAATTAATAAACTATATAATGAAACAAAGTTCGATTCAATACATAAAACGTTAGCTGAGATATTTCCGATTAAAGTTAAAATTTCAAATTATTTTGTGGTGTACGTAGACATATTCGAGCAGCTGTATATACAGACAGACAGATGGTCATAAAGTCGGACGGGCAGACGGACATGGCTTTATTGACTCAGCTTCCGATGCTGTTCGAGAATGTCGCACAAACTCATTAGCTCTTTTACCTTTGGGTACAGGGTATACACAAAATTATTGTACGAAATATTAGTAGCACCTGGCTTGTAGCTGAATTTAATTAACAATGACGGCTATTTTAACATGCTATTTATTAGCTTGGCCTGTATCTATGTAACGGAATCTTTCAACTTAATTTTCACCAACTTAATAACGTCGAAATAATTTGAAATTTTGCACGTGTCTTAAACACCGATGACAATACAATAATTTCACAATTTTGACCTAATATCCTGACCAGGATCATCAGGTAGAATTAACTTTAACATAAAACAAGAAAAAACGTTAACTTCGGTTGAACCGAAGCTCTAATACCATTCGCACGAAATTTTAAATAGTATTGTAAAACATGAAAGTTTAAAAAGGCTTAAATAGGGGCTACCCGAAAAAATGGGGGTACACGAACATTAGTAGATGTGTATGGAGCGATGTGTATGATGCCGCCATATCGAATTTCAAGTTGATATTGACGTTTTCCATACAAATGCATAAAAATGAGCTGTAGATTTATATGGGACTACCTCAAAAATTGGGCGGAACACGCCCATCTGTATATTTATATGAAGCGGTTGTCCACTAAAATCCACAAAATCAAATTTCAAGCTAATATTGATTTAAATGAAGATTTTTTTTCATAAAAAAACACAAAACTGCACGGTCAAGTTGATATTGACGTTTTCCATACAAATGCATAAAAATGAGCTGTGCATTTACAAGGGACTACCCCAAAAAGTGTGCGGGCCACGCCCATTAGTCTATATATGTTAAGCGGTTGTCTAGAAAATGGCACCATTTCGCATTTCAACCCAATATTGACTTTAATATAGAAGTTTTCATACAAAAAGTCAAAAGTGGGCAGTAGGTTTGTATGTGGGATAACCCCAAATATTGGGCGGGCGGGTCCCACCCATTAATGTATATGTAAAGGATCCGACCACTAGAAGTTACCATATCAATTATAAGTTAAGTTGATATTGACTACAATAAAAAAGTTTTTCATACAAAAAGTCAAAAGTGGGCGGTGAGTTTGTATGGGGGCTACCCCGGAAAGTGGGCGGGGCAATCTTGACACTCTATTAAACTGGAATGATAAGAAGTATACGTGCAAAATTTCAACTGGATTGCATAAAAATATAAAAAAAAGCGTGGGGTGCTTGATATTAATTGTTATAATTATTTCATTGGTAGCTATTTGTAAATATAAACTTATTATAATAATATAATACAGAGCACCCCACGCTTTTTTATGTTAAAGTTGATTCTCTGTCAATCACTTAATTCTCATTTTAAACTTATTCAAAATTATATTTTACTTTTTAGTTCACATTACTATTAAAGCGTGTTTTTTGTTTACTTTTTTTTTAAACTATAATTTTATTATTAGTTCAGGCAGCAATAGTTCTGCAAAAGGTCTAATGTAAAACGAAAATTTTTTAGCATAAATAGCTATTACAAATTTTCTCAAGTTAAAAAAGGACTCGAATACATACAGAATAAATTTTTTATGTCTATTGAAAACTGAACAAATTAGACAGTTTTCACTATATTTTTGTTGACATTTTTATTTTGTTTTTAATTGTGCCACACAAACATCAATATTTTAGATTGAAGACTTTTATAAAGAACAATTTTACAGCTTGAAACAAAAACTACAAATTTGTTATGTATGTACCTATGTATGTATCTTATATTCAACACACATAAAATATATCAGTTTACTATACTGAGTAATTTTTAAACCAAATGCTGCTTCGTACAGAAGTTGTTTTATTTTAATTACCGACACTAGAGACCTCTAATTAAGCAGTTATAATTTCAGCCTATATGCTTCCTTTTTTCATAGCTAGCACTTGTAAGTTGATAATATTGAAGCTTCGAATTCAATGAAGTTTACAACTATTTTTTGCTTTTTTCATACAACTTTAAACAGTTTTACGTATATATTTACATACAGCAGGTACTATATGCAGGTATATACTTTTCCTATAGAGTGAAAGAAAATCTATGCATGCATTACAATTTAATTTCAGTATAAACTTATGTACATATTTATTTTTATATTAATTCATTTGCCAACACAAAAGATATTTGTTTTTTTTTTTGTTTTTTGTTGTTGTAACTTTCACTTAATGTTATCTCACTGTGTGTAAAATTGACCAATTTAAAGCTTTACAAAAAAAAAAAAACAAAAAAATAGAAATTATTTCAGCTGTATTTACATAAAATTGTATCCGCAACAAGGCAACGCATCTGCTCTGCCCATATTAAAATAATAATTCAAATAAAAATTTATAAAAAGCATTTTAAAGCGCGCAATATTTTTGAAAAGCAAAAATAGAAGAAAAAAAAGGACAACGCTGCGTGTGAGCAATAAACTGAGTGAGTGATAAGAGCAACAAAAGTCGTCAGTGCAACCACTTGTACTGAGCAGTTTTTGCAGTTTAAATAAAATTTAGCTTTTGTATATGTGTGAAACACTTATTTTTTTTTTTGTTTTTTTTTTTTTTTTTGTTTAACATTAGTAAAAGCAACAAATATCAATTAATTTAGTGAAACATTTACCACATACATATTTATAATTTCATTGCTGCTGCTTGTAGATACTTTGTTGCACTTGATCAGATAAGATACTTTTCTTAACAATTGTTAAGTTTTTTTTTATTTTAAATATTTGTATCTATGTAGACTACTTGCTATATATATGCATGTATGTATGTATGTATGTATGTATGTATGTATATTGATGTTGTTGAATTCGTTTGAACACACTTAACAAGTTTCGACTAATTTGGGAACCCGCACAGAATTCGTATACCAGAAACGCACAACGACGACGCGAACAAAATACAATTTGAATTAATTTTTCGTTTTTAATTTGCGACGTCCATTTTTCAATTAAATTTTAAAATTTAATATACTTGTACGTATATAAATATATCTAACGTTGTTATTGCTAGTTATATGTATATATTTATATATATATATATAAATACGTATGTATATATATATATATATATATATAGAAATTTTCTTGGTATATTCTAACTTTTTTTTTTTTTTGTTTTTTTCTTTTTGTAAACTGTATGAATATTCTCAACGAGCACGTATCAACAACCGCTGCATTTCAATGTGCGTCCTTTCTCGTTGTATCCTTACGACTTAATGCGCTCAACGCAGCTTTTCACACGACCATGGACCTGAGCACAACGCGACGTTGAAGATCCAACGCACAAAACTCTTCCAATATCAACAACAACCAATTCAAACCAAACAAGTACACCGAGCGAGTCCTGTGTATCCTTTAGAGCAGAGACAACACTAACCAGCAGCAGCAACAGCAGCAGCAGCAGCAGCAGCTTCCTTCCTTTGAGTCAATTTTTGTATACGAGTAGTTCACGAGACAGAGACAAAGAGAGAGAGAGAGAGAGAGAGCGAGAGCAAGAAAACATATACATGCGTGCAGCATCCAATTGAGTGAAAGCACAGCGCAAAAGCTTTTTGTGTTAAAAAAAGCTTACACGCGCCATTTCATTAATGGCAACGCTGCGCGGAAAAGCGTAGGAGTCTTTTAAGCTCGACTGTTGCTCGCTCAATGGGAGTTTTTTGATACATGAAGATTTCCAGAAAAGGATAAAAAGCTGTGCCAAGTTTTTAACTCAAATTGAATGAGCATATCCAAGAAATAAACCCATAAAAACAACACACACACACACTCACACAATTGCATACTACTCGTACGTACTTAAGTTGTATGCGCTTGTGTGTGTGTGAATGTGTGTGTGTCTGATAGCAAGGATAGCATTATAGTCGTAAGCCAAACTTTTGAGCACAAATTTCCCGCCATGATTTTCGCGAAACGAAAGCAACAACTGAGCCATTAACAGTAAAAACAAATGAAATACGACAAAGTCACAGTTGAATCACTATTGGTTAAGCAAAGGATATAGTAATTAATATATTTGTACTACTTATAACTTGAAACTTAACATATGACACAAAAATTCGGTTACCAGAACTGAAAGGTTTAAATAATTGTTTCAACTTTTCTTATAAATTAAATTAAAAAGACTGAAATTATACCCCGTATCATTACTATAGCGTACTGCAGAATCGTCTAGGCTAAAGAATAAACAAGTGCACCTATACTTAGACAGCCAAGCAGCTATACAAGCGTTGGACTCCGGTCTAAATCGGCCAAGATCATCACTTACTGCCGCAAATCTCTTATTAATGAGATGGCTGAAAGAAAATTATAAGAAAAAGAAACGCATATATGGTCATATATATATCTTAATCTTAATATACTATATAAAATTCTCGTGTCGCACAGTTTTTGTAACTAAACTCCTCCGAAACGGCTTGACCGATTTGTATTAAATTTGTTGTGTATATTTGGTAGTACTGCGAATAGGTCGTAAGCTATTTTTGATATGATTTTTCTATCAAATTGTTTGTTTTTATTTTAATTTTAATTAAATCATCTCAAAGCTTTAAACAACTTAGCTTTATCCCGCATGGGAAAGAGGGCAGGGAAAAGTTGGAGTCAAAGGAAAGTAGTCAGGGAAAAGGGCGGGGGAAGAAGTGGTATGAGACGTAGTGGAATGTATATACAATGTATAGATATATCAAATCATACACGAGAACGTCACTTCAAATTGCTTCTGCGACAGGTCCCATGCTCTCACAATTGTGAAAGAAAGAGAGCAATTGCTGAGTCAATGAGCATTGCTGGTCCATTTGGTCTCCCAGAAAGAAATTGCAACATTCAATAATGATTTTTTAATTAAATATTGAATTATTATTATTGTCATTATTTCCAGTTGCTGATGCCAATAATTAAATAAATGTCCAAAAAAGCCTGTTAAATGCATACATACATACATACACACATACATACAAACACACATAGTCACTTGCTAAAGAAATGAAAACAAAATGCGCTTGCGGCTACCGACCAGCGCATGTAAAGAAAATAAATAAACATGCATGCATACATACATAGTATATGTACGTACGTATGTTATGTGATGTGACGAATACAAATCCGAACACACGCAACTCTCTGGGACCAGCAATGCTCGTTGACTCAGCAATTGCTCTCTTTCTTTCACAATTGTGAGAGCATGGGACCTGTCGCAGAAGCAATTTGAAGTGACATAGTCTTTATATGAAATGAGTTCTCTATTATTATTCTTATTTAGTACTGGTAGGGAAAGGGGCATGGTGAAGTAGGGGCTGGGAATGAGAGATAGGGGATAGGGCAGCAACGCGCCGGGTTCCTTTTAAGATAGAGAGATGAAATGTCCTATATATGTTAATTTGATTGAAGCGGGCTGGGAAAAGGGACATTGTGAAGAGGTGGTAAAGGAGGGTGAGGTAGGGGAATGGGGGAAGGGGGAAGGGGAAGAGGGGCAGGGAAATTAGAATGGGAGTTAGACGAAGGATGGTAATTAAATTAATTAAGAGATCATAGGAATGGAGGGGTATAGGTAGTAGAGGCAGGGGAATGGCAGCAACGCGCTGGGTACCATTTAAGATAGAGGGATGAAATGTTATATACATGTTAATGGGATCGAAGGGGTAGTGAAAAGGGATGGTAAAGTAAGGAAAGGTAAGGGAAGGGGGCAGGGGAATGGGGTGGTTGGAGAAGGGGTGGAAGGGACAGGAGAAGTAATGTTGAATATTTGAAATTTGTGCAGTGCGGGGAGGTGTGATTTTGAAAGCATTTTGTCATATACATATTTTTTTTTTTGACGTGATAACGTCTATTAAATCGGTTGGTTTAGCGCAGAAGCATGTATCATTTCTGACGTTCCGTTTACCGTTATACTAAACGAACGAACAGCAAAAGGCGGAACATGTAATCGTACACATATGCATACATTTTTTACATACATTTTGTCGTTCCGCCTGAACAAGCAAGCGATAGACAGACCAGCGTGCATTGGCTTGTTGAAAGCTATAGTTATGTGTGTGTGTGTGCGTTTGCGAATTAGTGTTATCTAGCGCGCGGTGGGGTGCGGTATGCACATGGTAGAATGTATGAATAATAACATTGTAAGTGTATAATAAAATTTGTTTCAAATAAAATACATATACAAAGTAAACAAACCACGCACACCATAGATCAAGGAAGACGACAATAACAGTTACTTTTGCATTTGAGTACCAAAAACAACAACAAAAGGCTTTTAAAGTTGCTGTTGGTCAGTCGAAGAGAGAGAGAGAGAGAGAGAGAGAGAGAGAGAGAGAGAGAGAGAGAGCAGAGAGCGTATATTTCACATTTTGCTATGGTAACGAAACTATTTTATATGACAAGTTGTTTATGTACTGATTGAATTATTGGAATTACATTAGAATTCAATTCACAAAAGTATGCAATTTTTCATCAATGTTCTCTTATGACGTTATCACGTAAAATTATCGTCCGTAAACCGACTTTACAGACAACCATTTTTTTCTGAAATGCAAAGCTTAAATATTTCCTAAATCTGGCTGTTTTATGTTCAAGTAAATTCAAACTCAATTCAGTTTTTCTAATTTATAAGCCAGTGCATACGATGTAGTATTTAAATATGTTAATGAATTTTAGTTATACTAAGTGTTTCTACATATATAAATATTTTTATTTTATATTATTTTTCTTAACCCTTAAATATTTTTGAATTATTATAATTAGTAGCACTCTGAATGACACCTTTAAGGAATAGATATGAATAAATTAGCTTTAGTACAATTGTTTGAAATGAAACTCTAAATCTTTTATAATGGGAATGATCGATAGAAAGTGTAATGGGATATAGATAGGCTCGCATACTTTATATAGGGGCTTGCGCGTATATTATGAGTGTTTGCGCTTGCCATGTCGTATCATGGAGAGGGAGCAGTGCACTCCAGGTCGCACATCTGGACCAAACCCTGGAATGATAATGCTTTTACAAGATTATCTATCTCACCACTTACTCGAGTTAAGGGAATTTGGATTAGAATTGACATGAATTCTCTTATTATGATTACGGACTTGTTGTGATAAGTGCGAACTATAACTACCCCATACGACTGAATGAGCTAGTCGAGAATACATGCGACATGTCACGCCTACCACCACCTATCCAGCAAACCATTCGTAACATATTTGTTGACGTTGTATTGCCGTCCTTCGGGCCCCACGTTGCGCGCCAATTATGTCACGCCTACCACCACTTATCCAGCAAACCGTTCGTAACACTGAGCAGAACAGTATTTGCCTTATTTGGATGCAGGGCACATCAGTATTGAAGGTAACCGTATATCAAATGAACTTGCGAAACTAGATACAACGACCCATATTTGACAGGATAAGGAGTCGATTGGCATACCGCTGTCAACTTTCAAGCTGCAAATCAAACCCAAAACTATTAGGACCACAAACAATAGGTGTTCTACACTTACCAAGTGTATGACCGGAAAAGAACTGAAATCCTACTTACGATGAGTAAAAAAGATATATCAATAATTAGAGAAGGAGTAGCAGAACACTGTCTCATGAGACTACGGGCCTCCTCACAAGACGTCTGTAGAAGCTGTAATAATTGCGAGGAACCCGAAACGGTTCATATCACCATCTTTGTCCCTGCCACGGACTGTCCAAGAGAAGATTCAGGCATCTGGGGGAATACTTCCTAAATGACAGATCTGAAACTTTCAATCAAGGGATCAAAAATTTGGTGAAGTATGTAAAAGCTTCCCAATGGATGTAAAAAGCACAGGGTTCGAGTATCATATCATCAGCATATGGTATCACAACGGGTCTTGTGCGGTCTAAGTGCTGGGTGGAAGATTGTAAATCATCCAACCATTCTAACCTAACCTACTCTGTACCAATAGGGTAACAGCGTAGCATAAATTTGTGCAAAACTATGTTATATTCGTAGTCAAAATGCGGCGTCGTAGACCCCATGAAGCATGGCTTCGGAGCGGAGCACATAGCACTGAAGCAGGCAAGTTTTGCTGGAGCGGAGCGGAACGATTCAAATTGTTTAACTGCTCCTGTTCCAAAAATGTGTACTTGTTTTTGTAGATTTGTTATTTTGTAACTTTTTATGTGTTATGAATTGCGCGGGTTGGAATTTTCGATTTTATAGTATACCCTGCTCTTGAGACCAAAGGTATACTAAGTTTGTACAAATTAATATATAAAACCGGAAGCGTTAGCGGAAATTAACCAGTTCAAATTGAGAACCAAAACCGAAACTGGAATCGTTATTTTTATTATTTTTTTTTTTTAGAACCTGAACTTTTTACCAAACAATATAAAATCAGAGTACCGTTCCGGAATCAAAAATTTGTACCGGTATAGTTTCAGTTCTCATGTTTATTTTGGTAAAAAGCTACTGCTTTAGCTAAACATTTATTCCATGAAAGAGAAAAACGTGAATCTACACTTCGAGAACAGTGCCTATTTACGTGCTAGCTCAAGTCATTTTTTCTGGAACTGTTGTCGAACTCGATGCATACATGGGTTTGTTTAATAAGAAACGCGAAGATACAAAAAGAAATGTATTATCAAAAAATACTTTATTAACCTCAAAAAGGCCTTTTCTCAGACTAAAACGATTACACAACAAAGAAAATGTACTGAAAGGAGGTTAGAAACTTTCGTAGAACTAACGTATATATAACGTATATGTATTCTTGATCATTATCGAAAGCTGATACAATCTAGTCATGTCCGTCCTTCGTATGTTTGAACAATGAGATGTCGAAAACTATAAAAGATAATACATCCAAACTTTAATTTTTAAATTTGTGTGGTTCGCTTGCAGATCAAGTGTATTTAGAATTTCAGATTTCATGATCCCAACGTCCAAAAAAAAATTCACGATTTGAAAAAAAGTGTTCTTAATTTTTTTCCACTTTATTTATTTTAGATTTGTTTTTATTTATAATCTAGCTGGTATCCAGTGCGGTGCTGAGGTCTTTTCATGTCCCCCTTCCCCTGCTCCCCTATCATTCCATCCATTGCCCGATTATATAGATTTTGGGCTACAAACCTTCGCGGGCGTAGAGAGGTGCATAGAGTGTATAGAGTGCATAGAGGACAAAGATATACTTACATTGATTTATATATATATATATATATATATATATATATATATATATATATATATATATATATATATATATATATATATATATATATATATATATATATATATATATATATATATATATATATATATATATATATATATATATATATATATATATATAGAGAAAAATATATATATATATATATATAGAGAGAGAGAGAGAGAGAGAGAAGATAGATTTTATATACCTTCAGAGAGAGAGAGAGAGATGAAAATTGACCCGGACTATTTAAAAAAAAAAAAAAAATTTTATGCATTTTAATACAAATCTTTATTATCGCCATCAAAATATGCTCCTTTTGAGTCAATACAGGCATGTCAACGGTTAATCCAATTTTCCATACCCTTGTTATACGCCTCGGCCGGGATAGCCTTTAGTTCCTTCAGCGAATTTTTTTTTTATGTCCTCAATCGACTCATGACGCGATCCCCGGAGCGGATATTTAAGTTTCGAAAACAGAAAAAAGTCACAGGGTGCCAAATCTGGTGAACACGGTGGTTGTGCGATGACTTTTCTTTCATCTTTGGCCAAAAACTCCGTCACAATCAAGCTGGAATGTGCAACAAATGTAAGAAATTCAGATCTTTTGGTACGAGTTTGGTGGCGACGCGTTTCATACCCAAAATATCAACCAAAATGTGTTGAGGCGATCCATAAGAGATATTTAATTTCTCTGCTATCTTTCTAATGCCAACACGACGATTTTCGACCACAATTTCCATCACTTTTTCGCTGTTTTTGTCGTTAACAGAGGTGGATGGACGACTTGCATGAGGCAAGTTTAATACGATTTCACGACCCACACTGAATGCTTTATGCCACTCAAATATTTGGTCTCTCGAGTCCTCAAAACACTTTTGTAACACAAACTTTCAAGCAAACTCGTTGTTGAATTTTTTTTTTTCTTTTCCATGTTAAAAGTCGCCATACAAACTTTTCGCGTCGTAACCAAGCAGCTGTCAAACATAGACTAATTATTGCATCCCGCTCAAACTTGGCATGCATGTCAATGGCAGTGACAGGTATATACAGAGGTATATAGATTAAAATTAAATTAAATTATTTTAATTACAAAATCAAATTTTATATAAACAAAAATGTTTTGTTAGTACAAAATTGGTATTTACTCTCGGACATGCACTCGGACTATAAAATTTGGCAATGGTATAACCCAACACGAGCACGAAGCTAGTGATTAGGAACACGCATACGCACGGACAGACTGGCACGAAATATAACGGTCCAACACGAAAATATTTTAAAACAAAATTAATACCTGTAAACATAGGTTATACTATATACATATGTAAGCCCTCAAACACACTGTCAGATGGACATGCCTATACCGATGAAGCAGGGGAATGGGTACTAAGGTGGGAAAAGGAAAAGCAGTGGCAGGGGAAGGAGTGGTAGAAGGAAGGAGTGGCAGGATGAGAGGCAGAAACGCGCCGGGTACCAGCTAGTACAATATATATTTCAAAGATAGCTGCCAACTTGACTTCGGCTGTCTGGTGAAAACATTCATAACAAATGAAGCTTCATGAATACAGACGGCATAAAATGTCCATGAGCTACGACTGGTTTTGTAAAGTAAGAATTCAAAACACTCCAATATCTGGGCAAATTCTTCAAGCGAAGGCGGATAATCGCTCTGAAGCTCGGAATCGATGATTTTGCCTCATTCACAGCCTCTCACTTGGCTTCAAAGGTGGCGCATCAAACACAATATAACTTTTCGATGTATATCTGCAGAAGCTGCTGCTGTAAACCCATTAGATGTTAATCAGTTTTTAGAACAACTTCCATCAATGTTAATTGGCTATAGGCCGCAGGATATTTACAATGCTGATGAGACAGGCATCTTCTTCAGAGCTTTGCCAAACAAAACTTTAGCACTCCCAACCGAAAAATTTCATGATGGTAAACTGTCCTATTCTGCCTGAGAGCCACAAAGAAAAGCCACTCGTGATTAGGATAGCTCTACGCCACAGAGCGTTCGACTCAGTGGACATCAAGAAGTTACCCATTAATTGACAGTAGGCATGAATGACAAGTGATTTGATGACCCAGTGGCTAATGGATAACATTGATACAGTTGACGACGTAATTGACGAAAACAATGATATGAATACTGAATGTTCTTATGCGGTATACTCAAATAAAAGAGCGTTAATATCCATAGCAAATAACAGAAGTATTTTTTTAGGACGACTACATTGCATTCGAAGATTATAAATTTTGTAAACCATACTCAAAATGAACTTTTGTAAGAGAAACAAAATAATTTTCGTCAATTTACAATTTCAGAATTTTGTAAGCTATGAATTATAATGTTTTGAATTTGGGTAATGTAAACTTAATACAAACATATAGAAAAAACAAAAACTTATAAATCAGGCCATCCCCATTCCGATTCCACCTCTTCAGCGGACAAAAATTGTCCGACGGTCACTATCCGCTGAAGAGCGTTTTCACTGAAGTTCTAAACAGAGCTAATCCACTGCCGTAGTAGATTGTAGCTATTTCATCCCAGTGACTTGTTGCATCGCTTTTTTACCAGATGATTCTCTTTAAGGAGCAGTTATACTAACTATACCCTTGACTGATACATCAATCTGTCCTATCTTGATATTTTGCAGCTACATATGTTTCATAGCTATTAAGTTCGATGCGGGTTTTTGATTTAGTGAGTAAGAATCTTATACTACCACCGGCACGGTGACGTCTTATTGTCTTATTGTAAAAATTGTGTACCGTGTACCCATAGGGTAAAGGAGTGCATGTGTCACGTTTGTGCAAATACAACAAGGAATGGTAGACATCAACAAGTATATTTATTCCTGATCAGCATCGAAACACAAGTCGGTATAGGCATGTCCGTCTGACAGTGTGTTTGAGATCTTACATACTACTATAAGATGGAATCTTCAAGTTGGGACATATAGATTCTTCTATTCTCTAATCAGATAAATAAATTTCAAATTCGGTATGTTGTTCTGACAAAATATCACACATAAATCTACTTTAAAGGGTAGCTAAGATACTCCTTCCCGCATTCGTCCTTCAAATAAAGTTTAATTGTGATGCAAAACACAACCATGCGAACCCAATCATTTTGTAGAAAAGAGAATTGAGCTGAATCGTCCGCGTACATTAATATTTTCACATTGAGAATGACAGAAGTGAGCTGATTTAGAAACAGTAAGAATAATTCTGTGTCCAAATGACCGTGTCGAACGCCAGAAGTAACGTTGATCATTTTATAAGTTGCTGATCTAAAAATTACACTCGATTTCCGCGCACAAATGTAATATTTTATCCATTGAATGAAATTTGAGGGAAACCCGATTTTATATAACTTAAAAAGCAATATTTTATAATTAACACTGTCAAATGCTTTACTAAAATGTGTATAAATTGTGTCGGTATGCTCGATATAAGAAAACGCACTGAACAATTGTATTAACAGAACGACCCTTGAGAAAGCCATGCTGAATAGGCGACATGATTGAAGCAATATAATGCAAAAGTTGGTTCTTATTTATTTAGATACATTCGATATATCACCTTTTTTATGCAATGGAATAATAAAGTAGTCCTTCCAACAATCCGGAAAAGAACCACTTTTTAATTACAGGTTAAAGAGGAACGTAAGAGGTTGTCACAAAACATCCGGACAAGTTTCAAAACAAAATTCGGACAGTTGTCAGGACCGGTTGTCAGGACCGGATAATTTAAGTCAGTTTCATCAGAGAAACAATAATTTGAATTGAAAAAGTCTGCAAGCAAATTGCTGATATCTTGATCATTATCAGCAACATTTTCGCCAAAGTAAATGCACGATGAAAATGAACAGGAATTGCGTTAAATATTAACAAAATCGAAAAAAAGATTTTCGATCCAATTTAATATAAGAACTACTCAAATAGTTAGAGTAAGCTACTTGGTTACTTTTAAGAAAATCACTGCGTGCGCAAGCATTGCGGGAGTAGTCCGAAGCGCTTCCCGAGATTTTTAATTATTTAAAAAGTCGATTTTTAGGGTTCCGTACCAAAGGGTAAAACGGGACCCTATTCCTAAGACTCCGCTGTCCGTCCGTCTGTCTGTCGGCCTGTCACCAGGCGGTATCTCATGAAACGTGATAGTTAGACAGTTGAAATTTTCACAGATGATGTATTTCTGTTGCCGCTATAACAACAAATACTAAAAAAAACAGAGTAAAATAACTATTTAAGGGGACTTCCATACAACAAACTTGATTTTTTGCTCGATATTGATAACAGGTAGACGCTTGGAATATTCACAGAATATTTAGTTATACAAGGTGTCTCAAAAGAATGTTCACATTTAAAAAATCGATAAAAGAAGTAAGTACATAGTTTATTAAAAAAATGTTTATTACATATTAAAATACACACTTTGGGAATTTATTTCTTAAAAATGATATTGTAAACCGTAAAATGTAAGGTATTCTTCGTGATGGCCATTTCGTGACAGATATTTTCTTTTAATTGTGCCAGGGAAGCCGGTTTGTTTCATGAACTCGTGGTAGAGACCTGTTGGACGTGTGTGAAGTTGCTAAAAATGCGGAACAATGATGATCTATGCACATTTAAAGCAACAGCACGCTTCCGAATCGAAAAGTCCGCGTTGTCACGAACAGACTGAGTAACACTGTCTACGTTTTCGAACGTTCTCGAAGACCTTGGAAAAATTGAAACGGTCTCTTCAAACTTCTCGACCCATTTTCCAATAAGTCGAGGACTTGGCGCATCATTTAAATGACGAACATGTCGAATACTGCAGAATTTTCTACGCGCTACAGTCGCTGAATTACCGTTTTTGTAAAACTCACGTAGGCACAACGCACAGTCCGCTCCCGAGAAACGCTCCATAGCGACTAAATTCCCAAAAGCTAGGCTACCGATTGACATACCCCCCGCGCCCCTCAGAATATTTGTACTCACGCAATCAGCAAATCAAATGTGAACTTTCTTTTGAGACACCCAGTATATTCACTTTAAAAATAAATAATTAAATTAAAATAAAACAAAACAAATATTTAAGTGGGGCTCTCATACACACAACAGAAATGATTTTTTTTATAGATAATGGTACGAAACCCTTCGCGCGTTGGCCGTTTTTTTTAATTTTTTTTTATTCTTTTTATATTGAAGCGATTTTGACCAGCAAAACGACTTATTTGACACATCGCTTCAAACTGCAAACTAAACAAATTGTACAAAGACAAAGAAATTCATTAAAAATATCTACAGTATAGCCCAAAAACTATCCTCGACAACCAAATCCATTTGATTGCTTTTTATAATGCACATATTGTTAATTCGTTTCAAATTAAAATCGGCGATGTTACTCAGAAGACAGGTCAAATTTGCATATAGGTCCACTGGCTCCACTGGATCAGTTGAACTAATCCAATTAATATTCGGAAGATTAAAGTCACCTAAAGCACAACGAGAGTCATAGTCACGAATTTGAGAACAAAATTTTTGTATAAGCTCAACATAAGAGCCACAAATATGTTTCGAAGAGTTTGGCAGAATATGCGAACAAGAAATAACAAAATTTTACGAATTAATCTCAATTTTTAAAAATATCTACGTTAACAGCAATTAAGACTCCACCACCGCGTCTACCAACCCGGTTAAATCTATAAACAGAGAATTTATTGCTTTTAAAACTATTTTAAATTTAAAATATCCGATTGCACCAAGTCTCCTCGCAAAAAACCAGAACGTCAAATGGTATGCACATGCTGTTGAGCTACACCCCGCATTTAATTTAGTGTAAAACCCACGAACTTTTTGGTAAAATATTTAAAAATAATGCGGTACACTTTAAGAAACAGCCGATGCTCGGATGCTCGGAGTTAGCGAAAGCAGATCAAAGTTTGATTGCTAGAGAGTAGCCGATTATAGGCTTCTTAGCCTCTAGCTTATTTATGTAAACCGGACACTGTTTAGACGCTGACGAAAGGTTTATTTCAAGCGCCAGTTTACAATTATTAGTTCTTTATTACGCTCTAATGCAGTCCATTCATTACCGGCAAACGCAATAATTATGCTTTTCTGAACATTTGATGATATGAAAACCCCACAAACTTAGATTTGTAATTGTTTTGGCCGTAGTTTTGTTGGTGTAAATATAATTTAAAGCGGAGTAATTGAAAATTCCAGTAACTGATAAATATAAATTTCTAAATGCGAGAATATTTTACACTGTAGCTTACATAAAAATAAAAAAACAAATCCATAGCACGCACGTACACATTTGTTTTCTATTGGTGATACCCATAATGACTTTATTGCTTAATGCGCCATCTGACTACATTATTAATTCTTATGGATAATTAATCGCTTGACGACGACGACAGCTAAACATATTTGTTTTCATTATAGTATAAAACTCATTTTGCTATTATAGACAACAACTTTGCAACTTAAAGTAAAAGGGCATGTTTCTTTTTTGTTTTGAAATGAAGATATTGTTGTATTACGAATTTAGTTCTTCCACTTCTTGTTTTCGTAATCCCATTTGGATGTGAGACCAGTAACAGGATTCATTTCCAAATCAATCATACGCTTAAGCTGTGCCTTCTGGTGCTCGTCATCGAAGGTAATTGGCAACTCGTCGTAGACTATAATATAAATTAGTAATTAAATTAAACAAATGCTTCATGTAGTTGCATTTAAAGCTACTCACCGAACAAGTTCATCAGTATAGCAATCCAGATTGCACCGCTGGCGAAGAGCAGAGCAATGCCCAAGTGCATCTTCCACTCGCCAGTGCCGGCCTTAACCTCAGCAAGAGTCTGACAGAAGCTAGCGCGGTAGAGCGCCTTGATTTCCTGTGGGCTCAATTTTTTCCAATCCTGCTTCTCCTTCTCACGCAGATTGTTGATTTCGTTTGAGGGCTCGCGGAAGCGTACAGCGGGCATTGGATAATCAACGCGATCGGCATAGCAGGCAGTGCCGTTCCAGCCGTAGCCAACGACTTCACGTTTGCCAATCTTGTCCAGAGTGTGAACGGAGGCAACGCTGCCGACTTGCGTCGCGGTACGCGGCAACTGCAGCGCCAATTGGCGGCGGAGAACGTTGTTAATCAGCGCAAAAGACATTTTGTTAGGATACTGTGAAAATTAGAAAATCAATTAAAACTTTATAATTTTAATGATAGAAGCGGGTTTGGGTGCGGGGTATTACTCCGCTGAGAGGTTATGTAACATTGCATTTTCTGTTTAGACTCTTATATACAATCTTGTTTTTTTTTTCTAATGAGCAAATGCATACTGCATAAATGCTTTATTTATATAATAATGTGCAGATTTTATTTGACTTTATTATTTATGTGCGGGTTAAATTTCTATGAACATCGAATTAAAAAAAAAAACTCTTCGCTAATCTTACGCGTTACACAATCACTTTTCTGTTGTTACAACTAACGTTTAGAAGCCGGTATGAATTATAATACTGCAGTTGAAGCTGTTATTAATAATTCAATACAACCGCAATTGTAATTAATTTATTTTTCTTTTATTATTGCATAAAAATTTATTATTTCAGACTTACTTCACTCCAGCACCGATGTGACTAGCGAGCGACCGATACAAGAAAATACTCGATACTTTGTTGCGAAGAGTTGTGTTTAACGAGTACTCTAACTGGTAACGATTTGGGCTGTGAGTAGTTGCTAACGCAATAATTCACAGCACAGTGAAGCATGCAACAAAAAGACCACTCTATACGAATGATATTTTTTGATAGTTTGGTGCATTTTCTTTAGTAAGTGTGCCCGTAACTTGATATTCGTATTCCGTTCATCTGTGTTGTATGTTGTTTTTAGCTTAACTGCTGTTTTTAGTTAAAATTATAATTAGAATTTTAGTACTTTATTTTAGCACGACATTTAATCGTAACATTGGAACCCATCAAAAAGTTTAGCTTTGAGCTTTCTCTCTCTCACACTTCTGTATGACAAAAGAAAGTGCAATTATGCAACGTTTGTCTGCATTTGATGAGCTCCGAATACTCCACTGCAAAGACATCGGTTAAAACATTAAGTTTATCTGCAGGATTGATCGGAGAACGTTGATTTGAGAAATCTGCCGTTGGAGTCATTGTCCGATATACAGCAAAATCATACGATAAATCTTATTGGCCAAATAGAAACTAGAACGTGGCAAGTAAAGAACGAGCTGTAGGTGGAAACAGAAAGAAGATGATAAAAGTGTCGGTCACGAAATGTACTCGAACCGCCTCGAGATAGACAGTATGAAAAATAATGAGTCAGTCGAATTCTGAAACTAAGCCGGTGCAGTTTACCTTGAATTTATTTATATTATAATTGGCCTTGCTTTTGTTTAAAAGAAGCGGTATTTTTAAATAACTTATCACTTTACTTATCACCGACTTTAAAAAAGACCACAAAAATACTTTTCTGTTTTATTTCCTTCTTTATTCAAATATTCAATATCAGTATAATCCATTCTATACAGTTGTAGTATAACACAGCACTGGAATTCAGTTTGAGTACAATACATTTTGTACAGCAGATGCTTATGCCATAAGTGACACCACTAGTACTTTCAGGGCATGGGACGGAAAATAATTCGCACTCGGTGTATGAGCGAAATTGTCAAAGGACTGAGAAGAGTCCGTTGCAAACCGAAAAAGTCATTATGTGTTGTCGGATAACACTGGCCTACATGAGTTTTGGAAATGAGATGGGGTCTACTGTTACCGAATGAATTTTTCGTGCTGAAAACTTTCCATCGAGTCACGTTTTCGAGAAAATATGGGTTGAAACCCCTAAAAACAGCGTTTTTAATTTTCCATATTGGATACGCCATTTTGAACTTTTAAAATGTAACGCGATTCTCAAAACCCCCAAGTAACAAGTTTTAAGCGATTACAATCAGATTTTATGTAAATACCTTTCTCCCCCTTTCACCCCCTCTCTAAGGGCGCATGCGATTAAATTTGCATAGGGCTTATTTGAAAGGGCTTGTTTCAGCCTTTAATTTCTGATAATAGCGAAGTTTATATTACGTCAGGATTTTGCCCCACGATTTTTCAAAAACTGCCAAAAATGCTGTTTTTAGAGGTTTCAACCCCTATTTTCTCGAAAAGAATCGTGTTCAGCACGAAAAATCCATTTTGAAATACTAGGTCCCATCTTATTCGCATAAAAAAAAATGGAATTTGCAGGGCAGTGTTATTGACTGGAAGCCGTATCTTTTCAAAAACGACTCTGGAAGAACACTTCCCGTCAATGCAAAGATTGAAGATTTTAACTCAGACGATTTGTGGTTTCAACAGTGCCACACACTACGCAACACTATAGATTTTGACTTTATTGAGCAAGAAGTTTGCAGGACGATTTATTTCACTTTTTGGTTATATTTACGTTTAGTTTCGAAACGAAAAAATGGATTACCCTATTTCTGTGTTATGAGCATTAATTAATTGAAATTCATGCATTGCCAATAACGTACTCAAAGATAACAAAACTACAGAGAAAAACACAAAAAGAGCCTTGAAACAGAAATCAAAAATAAATTTAGTTTCAAATTGTAGTTCAAAATTACTTCTAGTAAAAAAAAAAAAAATAAAAAAAAACCGGAAATATTGCAAAATGGGTTTATTCCTTAAAAAGTGTTGCTGTTGTATTACATTGCGTAGTGGATGCGTAGTTCTGATGGCATTCTGCATAATGACAGGACTTATAATCGGAGCTTTTCCTCTCTACTGTCATACAATAGGTAAACAGAGTTATGGAGTAACAAATATTAGGATACGAGTATGCTAAAATGAAATAAATAAACATGGCGAAAATGCGTACTTTGTAAAACCGTATAAGCGAGCGCATGTAATGTAAAAGTTACCAATAGGCCCATCCAACTAAAATTAAACTTTTACCAATGTCGCTCAAGCTGTGGAAAGTAAATTATTGATTTAAAACATCACGAAACTATTTAGTTCGTGGTAGAATAATGTATGTATGGTCAAATACATACTACATTAGATTTACTACATACTTAACATTCAGCCAGAATTTTCAAGATCCACTTTAATGTGTGACAAACTTCCATTGAAATAATATTAATAACAAAATCACATCAGGTCAACCTCGATTTCCATTTGGTGCCTTTGGTTGGTTTATCTTCTCAGCTGTGGCGCAAATTTTAGCTGCAATCTACATAATAATTTATCTGTCCAGAGTATGTTTACGATACCAGGTGAGTGTGAGCAATATTAAGCTCTCATTTTACGTATATATTTTTATGTTCTTTTGTTTTTTTGATTTCTAGTGTGAAAACCGAGGCTTATATTTGTATGTACTGGCCATTGTTTCAAGCCTAACAATTGTGCTTATAGCGATGATGAATATGTACCCCCAAGCTGAATCTGTGGTCTTTGTATTCGTACTGTTAAGTAAGTACGAAGAGAAAAATTGAAGTTTGAAGTTAATTTAACTAAATAATATTTTTCAGTTTGTCATTTATATGGCATATGTGTGATATTTTCATATGATCGCGAATTGGAGTTGCACCTTCGAGAAGTACAAGCTATGGAACATCGTTTACGATCATTTTATGTGTAGAAACGTTGTGGTAGATCCATTTGTAGATAGCTCCGCGAATCGCATTCGATTATCTGCATCCATCTAAATTCACATATGGCTCAGTTACATAAGACGCCTTATATAAATATAAATTGATGTTTCGATGTATAAAATATATTATTATACACTTCGCACGCAGAATAAAAGGGCATTCTAAATATAGGTTTGTTTTTATACAAAAGCGTACTTAAAACTTTTTAGTTCGATTCGTCCTCAATTTTTTTAAAAGTACGAAACGGGATTGATTTATAAATCAAGCACAGAAATTCTTCGAATAAAGTATAAAATTCTTGAAATAAGTATAAAAATCTAATTCTAAGAACAAATCTGTACTCAAGTCTTGTGGATGCATGCCAGGAAAAATAGTCGAAGCAGTAACAAGTTTGATGTTTTCAATAGAGCCATGGACTCTTCCGATCCATTGATCTCTAGTTTATGTTTGTCTTAAAAGAAGCCTAAAAAAAAACCAACGCTCTTCTGAGGGACTGAATTGAGCTTTTAGGAGCTCATACTTTGGATAGTTGTTGCAATAAAATTGTATTTGTAGACGATGTCTGATACGGACGGATTTGATATTTAATATTAATACTCTTTCTTTGTGGTTTGAATTTATGCCCAAATGATGCAACTTTGGGACCAGTGGCGGTAAAATTTTCCACAACCGACAAAAGACGTGTTTAATTCTTTCTTGTAAAAGTGTACAAACCGATTTTATTAACGATCGGATGAAAAAAATGTGTCCATATAACCTTTGATCTTACTTTTTCCCCCCTGGTCGGATTTTCTCAATGAGCGTTTTCACCATAAAAGGTACAACTGTCTAGAAATCAGCTTTCTAGCATTTGCTGTTTCCGCTGTGCCTTGATGAATAAATCAGTCGGCCAATGAGCTTTATATAAATATCCTATTCACAATATTGTTTTAAGGTTTTAGCGTATGAAAATTTAAAAACTGCATATTTTCACATTTGTTCTGATTACACTGTTTTAGTTTTTTTCGATTTTTTTTTTTTGTAGAAGTTCGTGAGATAGATCTATTTTACTTAGCTGCGATACATTGAATTCAGTGGTGATAACCTTAGCGGATGTCTCCACACAAAATTTTAATTTGAAATTTTTTTGGCCATTAAACCTGAAATTTTTAACATATTACCCATATACAAAATTAAAATAAATTAAATTTTCAAGTCGTCCGAGTGATAGTTTCGAAGATATAGGTCCGGAAACATAGTTTGATCCAAGAAAGTTCCAAAAACATTAACTTTTTAGATTTTGGCCTGTATCTCCGAAACTAGCAGAGATACGGAATATGTACCCATATACAAAATTAAAGTAAATTTTGGCAAGCCCTTATTAATAGTGTTCTGGGTATTAATCGCGAGGATGTATGTTGAATTTTGGCCGAAAACATGCTTCAATCCTTCAATCCTTTGGAACTTGTTCCCCGCCCTGTATCTCGGAAACGTTCACTCCGACGATGAGGAGTGTACTAAAATTGTTTGCTATTTGTGAAATATGTGTAATTGAACTCAGTAGCCTTCAAAAATGCCAAACTTTCTACCAAGGCTGAGGAAAACTGCTCAATTCTGATAACAGTTTTATTCAATTTTGCCAATACTATGCTAAAAGTTATAATGTTCATAAGTTAAAAAAAAATTGGTTGTCTGTAAAGTCGGTTTACGAACGATAATTTTACGCGTGATAACGTCATAAGAAAACATTATATATACATATATAATATATTGTAATATATGCATATTTATTCTGCCTGTTACATACATTCGAATAAACTTATTATACGCTTGTCCCACAGCGTGCAGGGTACAATTAACTAAAACTTACTGACAGGCGCCAACATCAAGACAACGCTACTGTTATTTTCATATATGTATGTACATATGTATGTGTATATTCTACCATGTGCATATTTTGCATAAACAAAGAGACTGACAACTTTGCTTCCATCAACATACACAGCGCCGCATCCCACCGCGCGCTAGTTAACACTAATACGCAAACACACACACAAACAATGCTTCGCAATACGAACGCTTTTAACGATCGTGCCTCTCTATCGCTTGTTCCGCGCTCTCGCTTGCACGCTCAGGCTCAGGCGGAACGTGACAAATGAGTCATGCGTTTTCGTATGGGGCGGCGTTCATCGATTTAATAGATGTTATCACGTCAAAAAAAAAAAATTCGGGACGACTAGGAGTCTCTCAAAACTCGGAAGCGTTCCTTATTCCTTATGAAAATTTTTAATTTACTTTACAACGTATTATTGTATATTATGCTTATTTTTCATTTTGACCATCCGTGGTTTAAATTTGACCAAGAAAAGTTATGAATTATTGTATTGTCATAGGATTCACACGTGCAATATCATCTTATTTCGATCATTATACTGACTAAGAATTTAAGTTAAAACAATTTGAAAATTTGATTTGGTGGATTTTAGGTGGAAATATTCAAACATATACATATACAAATTTCTTGTATCGCTCACTCGCATTGTCTTTTGGTCGCATCGAACGAAGTTTAGCCCAATTTGATTCATTTGCAACCAATTTCGACACAGCTCTACTCGTACTCACCGAAAACAATGTACAAGTTTGCATGCAAACGACAGCCAACGATGATGTATACAAAGCACCCATGAGATGAACTCTCGCTCGTTGTGCGTCTTTTAAACACCACGACTCGGAGCTTTTAATATGAAATAAGCGGGCCCCCGGTGCGACGGACACTGACCACACTGTGGAAGAAACCGCGGTGTAGTGGCTGCTTGTGGGGAGGTAGCCGCATGTTTCGTTAATCTTTTTCTTTTCGTACTATGGTTGTCTTTTCTTCAAAAGTGGTGTCTGGTGTTTTTGGTGTGCACAAATTTACTTTTTTTTTTTTGAATTTACACTTAATTAATACTGTACTTACAGTAGGAGAAACTTAAACCGTGTGCTGAGCTACTTAATCCTGAATGGGTGGCAGATTTAGCTTTTATGACAGACATGTCGCAACATTTGAATGTCTTAAGCTTAGATTTAATGGGGCGAAATAAAACTATTTGCAATGAGCAATGAAATCGATGCATTTCGACTAAAGCTTGCACTTTGGAAAAGACAAATAAGGGACAACGATTTCCACTTTTTTCCCTGTCTTCAGAAGCTTTTTGAAGTTCAACCACTAAATGTGCACAAATATAGTGCTGAAATCGATGAACTTGAAAGCCAATTTGAAGAAAGATTTCTAGAATTACGGCCACTTAAGCAAAAATTGGAAATATTTGTGTCAACTTTCGCAGTAGATCCTCATATTGCACCCCATGATATACAAATGGAATTAGTAGACCTGCAATGTGATTCTGCCTTGAAATATGATTGCAAGGAGTCAGAGTGCATTGTTGATTTTTATAAACGGCTTTGCCCCATAAAGTATTCTAACAAACGTGCATTTGCAGCCAACATTGTTGCAATGTTTGGCAGCACACACGTGAGCACATGTGAGCAATTCTTTTCAACGCTAAAATTAAATAAATCGCGCCTACGAAACCGCATTAACGATGTTAACCTCGCAGCAGTGCTGCGTCTTTCGTCAGCAAAAGATTTAGAGCCAAATATAGATGCTATCCTTTCGGCTAACAATACTTAATTTTTTAAAATCTATATTTGGTTCTAAATCATTTGCTAACGAAAGGCAAGTATTACGGTTTTACTTTTTTCTTCCATTATTTATGCCAAAAATAATAAATTAAAAATTAGTCAGAATTTGCATTGAGTTGCCCCATAGTGCAATGGATTTTAAGCTCACACATACACTCGTATGACGCTCTCATATCTCGAGCTCATTGCCTACACATACGTGTAAGTTCCCTTTAGCCGCACAACACCCCTTGCCTTGTTACTCACCCGCTTACCAACTGGCGAGTTTGCGAGCTCACTTCTTGGGCATAACTATTATAGATGGTCGCTTTATACACACACACCTACTAGTAAGCGTGTACCGCCCACTTTTTAGGGTAGGCATAGGCATTAAACTTCCACGTTATTGTTTTGCAATACGATTGAAAATTTCGTGTGAATGGTACTAGAGCTTCGGTAAACGTTTCTTTTTTTTTGTTTTAACTCCAATTAATGTGCAACTTCTATTTTTTTTGTTTTGTTTTTATTATTTCATTTATTTTGTTATGTCATAACTTAAAACAATTTCGAGTTAACTTTCTCTACATATATATAATTATTATATATTGTATGTATAAATATCTTTAATGGAGTCATTTGTAAATAATTACAAACTACGTAAAATAAACTAAAAGCTGTTCTTGAATTAATGACTCGAATGTACATTTTAATGGCTTTTAAATAAAATTCTAGTTTCATATATGTATGTATATGCCTAGGATATTTCAAATACATCAAATTTCGACAAGTGCTGCACAAAACACTTACTAAATAAAATTTTATACTACAATATAAAATCAATAACAATTTTTTTTTTTTTTTTTTTTTTTTTTGGAATTTCATTCATATCGTACATGCCGAAATGGTTATACATTTAAATCTATATTGTATTTAAATTTTGCATTAATATATGTCATATCGTTTTTGTTTTTCTTTCATTGAACTTGTATAATTTGCTTTTATATATTTACTCAAAAATACAATATTATTTGGAAAAAAGCTGGTTCGTTTCTCAAAATGCAATCTGTTTTTATAACCATTCTAGACTTGATATATACTTTTTTCATCAATGTAGTAATGCATATTTATATATAATTTTTCTTTTTAATTTTCTGCACTCTATTTATATTCTCGCAGTAAACATAACCAACCAACTCGTCGTTCGTCCATAGTGACATATGTATCTGTGTGTAATCCTATAAATTTCAACATATCTATTTTAAAAAATATTTTATATTTACACAATTTTATTACACTATATTATGTTTATGTATAGATAAAATTAATTTATTTTTGCATTTTGTATTATACAAACTAATGCGTTTACATATATATATGCATATATTTATGCTGCGGTCATATTTTCATCTACAAGTATGTATTTTATATAGTGCGTCTTGTGTAAATGATATTTTGTTTTTTTTTTTTTATCTTTTACTTTCTCTACTATAGTATATTATATATTATATGTACTATGTGTTTATGTATATATGTATGACATCAATTTTGCGAGCATTTCATTCTTATTTACTACATATATGTCTTGTTTAATTAATTTATTTGTTTATATGATCAAACTAAATACATATTGTATAGCTTAATATTATTGCACTGGGTAAAAACTTAAATTGTAGCTAATATAAAAATCATAATACCTATATCTGTATAAACACTGCGCAACAGCCGATTAGCACCAGCTCAAGTCACTGAACATAAACATGTATAACTTAAATCTAAATTAAATATGTATCAAGCTCACACTATTTTCTTTTCTATAAATCTTCTCTTTCTAAAAATCGACTTTGGCTTCAGAGATGCATTAGATCAGCAGCCCCATTACGCTATTATTAGTTTAGTACATTGTTTTTACACAAAGTTAGTGTGCCACAATACATTTTTACATACAAATAATTAATTACTGCTCAATTCCATTAATTATATGCCTCCGGATCTATCACACAAGAAGAGACAAAATAATTGCTTTCGTTTCGCAGCTCGTTCTATCGTGACGTTTCCGTGGAGCTGTAGCAGAGGAAACATCGAAACAGCCTAATGATACTCTACATACTAAGACGTATCGACACCGTCTAAAGTGTCCCCCCACTCCGGAGTAGCAACGGCATAGCAGATAGATTACGGCACAAGTGACCTAACTCTTAATTTCTTGCTCCTTTCTTAAATTCAGTAGCGTCTGCAACTAGATTGGGCGGCTTACTGGTCTGCATCTCTACCGTACCGGTCGAGATGCAGCTATAAACCTGGCGAATGGTAAAACGCATATGCTTAGGGAAACTACAAGTATGGATAGTATAAACAAAACAACTACAGGTGGCAGTCACAATTGTGAAAATCCACCCGTGGAATTATCCACAGCCGGGGCATGGATTCTGCCGGCCCCAACATCAATTACAATTAACACTAACTTGCCGGTGGAAAACTTGGCCGGCACTTCAGGTACAGCGAGAAGTGAACTGCATAATCCATTTCGGAAGAGATCAAAACAGTTAAGGTCACCGCAATCAAGAGCACCGGTTACAGCGGCCACATCATTCATGAAATAGCAAAAACAAAATTAATCGTAGTCGAAAAGTTATTTAATAATTTGTACGAAATCAGTGCAACTATGGAAAAAACGTGTAGAGCCGGCCCTCTTCTGTTGCTAACAGCCGAGCCATTCTAAGGCACGCTTTCAATTCTCACCACTCTGCCGCAAAAATTAAAGAAAAAAGTCTGGTAAAAGCGACGTGTAAACTGTGCAGAAAGTTATTGCTAAAGCTAGACAAGTAAGCGTCAAATAGTTTAAAAGCCACTTCTTTACCCAGCGCGGAAGAAATAAAGCCTCAATTTCTGTCGAGAAATGACCTGGAATAAGAAGAGGCGAAGCGTAGTTTTCTCCCACGAAAAAAAATTTTAATTTTGAGGGTCTACGCTTACTACTTTCATGATCTTCGAAAGGAGAAGCACACTATAAATAAATTGCACAGTCCCATTAGTGGAGTTATGGTATTGGCAGCCATTACATATTATGGCACCATAGAACTGAAATTTTGGACACCACATATGAACATACAATATTATCTTAAAAATGACTGACCAAGACTGGAACAAACGATATTTTAGTACCTTTGAAGTGTACATACGTTTCAGCAGTATAACGCACAAATTCACAATGCTGTAGCTGTGAAAATCTGGCAAAAATGTATCTTGCTGACCTGGCTGCCATACTTGTCAGACCTTGACATTATTGAAAATGTTTGAGAAAGGCTAGTGCGCAAAGTAGACGAAACAATATTCCTCTAAACCGGCGGAGCTAATTGAAGCCATAAAACGTACCTATTTCACAAGATTGTATCAAATGGTTATATTTGATCAATGGTTACGATCGATCTAACCGATTAGAACACCCTTTGAAAAAGTCAAGTTACATAAGATGTTAAGTACATAAATTATAAGGAGTCGTCCTAACCAAACAGAATAGGATGTATGAAGTCATTGTTAATCGAGGTGGTATAACACATTATTAATTCTTCAAATATTAAGTAAAAAATGTCTTAATAATAAAAGAATCTAGTAATTTCTGTAATTTCTAATGTATCTTGACTTTTTCAAAGGGGTTGCTAATCGATTGCTTTTTTTACCTAATTTCAAAGAAAATTAAAAAAAAAAAATGGTGCATCTCTGCAGCCAAAGTCCATTTTTAGAAAGAGAGTATAGAAAGAAGGTTTAAAGAGAGAAATTATGAGCTTCATACATATTCATAGATTTGAGTTCTTCCCGTTTATGTTCAGTGACTTGAGAGGAGTGCTTTGTCGCGCAGTGTATGTACACTAAACTGGTTGATAGCCATTAACGATGCGTTTTGTTTTCAACAACAATAATTGTACATCAACAGCTACCAAAAATATTATCTTCTTAATTGCTGCATAAGTTTTATAATTATTATTGCAGCTGCATTCGTTTCTTTTAAAGCATTTACTCTATGAACAATTTATATATACTATATATATATATATATCTATATACTCGTATCTGCTTAATCTCGAGATTCAATCATTTAAGTACGATTATGTTTATATGCGTCGTCTAATTTTGGTTAATTCTTTTCATTTTCAAAACGTTAAATATCATATTCAATTGCAATCTTTGCTACTTTGATTATTGACGAAATTGCTTGCTTTGATTTAACTGTGTGTCAATCTAAGTTCATCTAACTTATTAGCCATAGAAAAACTATAAAATGATTATGGTCAACAGTCTTTCCGTATTCTCAAGAAGAAGTAGAAAAAAAAAACAAAAAACTTACATGTAAAACGTCAAACACAATATAGCTCATCAAATACAAAACACATTATTAAAAAATATAAAAACAAAAAAAAAATATAACACAAATGTATACAATAATTTATGTCTTAAGATCATTAATTAATCGTTAATTCTCTTTAAACTATGATATTACTTAGAGCAGACTTGAAGAATTTAATCTAAATAGTATGAAGGGCAGTAGCTTGCTATAATACTTCAAAATAGAAAAATGCGCATTATGCGTGTCAGATATACATTCTAAAATACATATTATTTCAAATGTATTTATCAATAGTATTTCGTTCGGTTGCACTGAAAATTGACTATTCAATAATGGGAATGATGACTTCTTGTGCTTCTTTCTTGTTCAGCTGATTTGTCTTTAACATATTATAAATATATATAACGTTGGCTTAATTCGTATAGTTATCAAATGATCCCAGATACTCTAATGCAGCACGATAGCAGAAGTGATATTGATCCTGAAACAAACAAAAAAAAAAAACAAAACAAAACAAATTTGCATAAGAAATTACTGTAATACATTTTCCATTTTTTGTACATGTCATTTACCTCTGTCTGCACCATTGCAGGCCTTTGAGAGCGCAATATACGCACAGTTTGAAAAACATCTAAAACGCCTTCGTACTGCATACGCTCCAGCACAATGCTAAGCGTTATAAAGACACCAGAACGTCCAACACCAGCACTACAGTGTACAGTGATGGGACCATCTTGACCAAATTGCTCTTTGGTTTTGTGCACTTGACCAATGAAATCAATAAAGCCTTCGCCAGATTTTGGCACACCTTGCTCGGGCCAATCGATAAACTGAAATTGGCGCACAGTTCGGGATGAGCCATCACGTGCATCAGTTACCTATAAAATTTAAAGTTTATTAATTATAGATAATTTATAATAAATAAATAAATAAGGCAAGCATAAATATTACCTTGAATTCACGCAGCTTATATTGAGGCATGTTATATTCAGCAATGGGATCGACAACATAATATTGATAACGAACGGAACGTTCGTGAGGCCAATATTGGAAGCATTTTTCCTGCATTGAAAAAAAAAATAAATGGAAAAAGTGAAATTTTAAAAAATTATATAAAAATAAACTACATCGTTCACACCCAGCATCTATGGACTTCCTAAAATTCACAAAAAGGACACTCCACTTAGACCAATATACTCAACTAATAACTCTCTCTCTCTCTCTCTCTCTCTCTCTTACAAGGGCTGCTATTTATATTTCGGGAACTGGTAACACTAAGGTCTAAAGCTAAAATCTGGCAACACCATAATAGAGTTTGTCATTTTTTGGCATAAACGTGCTCACATAGTTTTGATGTACAATTGCTATTTGTTTTGTTTACAGTGAGTTAAGAAAAGCAATTTGGCCAAAAAATGTAAATTTCAAGAGAACGTTTTCGTTGCATTATTTTTCACAACTTTCGACGTGGATTATCTCAACAAGAATGTGTCAATGAACTCAGTTCTTTGTATGGCGATAAAGCACCATCAAAAACCACAGTATATCGCTGGTATAGTGAATTCAATCGTGGTTGTACTTCGGTCGCCGACGAATTCCGTGAAGGTCGTCCAAAATCGATTGTTGTGCCCAAAAACATCGATGCAGTGCGTGAACTGATAATGCAAGATCGTCATGTGACATATCGTGAGATAGAGGCATCCTTGCACATTAGTTCCACTTCAATACAGTCGATTTTGCATGAACACTTTTTGCAATGATTAAAAAGTCCGACTGTGGTGCTTCAAAAGACGTGTATTAAATCGTGACAGGTGACGAATCATGTATATATGCGTATGAGCCGGAAACAAAACAGCAATCGACCGTAATTGTATTCCAAGACGAGCCAAATCCAACAAAAGTTCGTGGATGAAGCACAGCGAAGCAAATGATCGCCTGTTTCTTTGGCCGAATGGGTCATGTGGCCACTGTTCCGCTTGAGCAATATAGGACGGTCAATTCTGAGTGGTACACGACCATTTATTTGCGGAGAAATTCGTAAAACCAACCGCCAATGACGAACCATTCCCCATCATGACAATGCGAGCTCTCACACATCTCGTCAAACAAGTGCACTTTTGAGCAGTCAAATCATCGAATTAATGACTCATCCTCCGTACAGACCAGATTTGGCACCCAATGACTTCTTCTTGTTCCCGAGTATCAAAGGTAAACTGCGTGATCAACGATTTACGAGCGCCGAAGAAGTAGTTGAAGCGTTCAAAAACCATGTTTTGGAGGTGTCTCAAGAGGAATGGAAAAACTGCTATGACAAATGGTTTGAACGAATGCAAAAGTGTATTGATAATCAAGGGGAATATGTTGAAAAACAATAGAGTCATTTTCATTTAAAAATGTTTGTTATTATTTGCTATTCCCGAAATATAAATAGTACCCCTCGTAAGTTAGCAGATGTGTCTCTAATTACTATACCAAACTATATTATACGAGTACTTATGTCAAAACCAGCGGCTTTTGTTAGTACATATCAGTCTGTCTGTCACGATTTTATGAATCAAATAGTTTTCCATAAGTTTTGTCAGAATTTCGTGTACCGACTCGTTAATAATATTAGAAATGTGCTATGGTGAATCAATTTAATCCAAAACACGGATATGCGTTTGGCACAAAGAGTTTAAAAAGAGCCGAAAGATTGTCGAAGAAAAGTCTCATGCCGGAGGACCTTCGAAATTGTTCTCGATGATCGCCATTCTAATATAAGAGAGATTGCATTCGTGCGATTTTGATGGATAATTTGGGATGAAACGAGAAACAGTACGCTTTATTAAATCTCAGCTTATTAGGAGGCTAGAACATGTTCTGCACATGGAAGAGAAGTTTATCCTCAAAAAAAGTTCTGAAAAAGCAGCCATTTGAAAAGAGAAGGGTAGGCCAAAAGTCAATGCAGTTCAAGCAGAACTATCATAAGATGAAAACCCAGTATTATGGAAATAAAGCACAGGATCGTTTGGTCTCAAAAAAAAAAAAAAAAAAAAAAATTGAGAAAATTATGAACACGAGTTTATAATACTATTGATTATAGAATCTAATAAAGGATTTTTCTCTTTATATAGATACAAATTTGAATGATTCTTATGAATTATCTCATAAAATAATTATATATTCTATTCTAAATTGGCTTATACTTACTCGTCCCATTTCTTTGAGCTTGGTCAACATTACGACAATCGTTGAGTTATGTTCCCAAAGCATGCGCCAAAAGTCCTCAGCTGTATCCTGCACTGGTCCTTGAGCAGCTATATAAGCCGATCGATACCGATAGCCATCTATAAAACTGGCATTAACATAATCACTGCCCTCAATACCGTGTATGGGAGTTAAATACACCCGGCTCGATTCATATGGCAATATATGCACCAGTCGATTTTTATGTTTATTGCACGGAAGATTAGCGGTTACAAACTTCGACGAATCCATTTTAACATTTGTTAATTTCTTAAATTCAATTTCCATGCCGGTTATATTCTCGCCAGGTTCCGTGGCCAATAGTTTTTGTAAATGTGTATGCAAGTTACGCGCCGGAACCTCTGTCAGACCACATATGATTGCCTCCAAGATGGCATCGTGTATGAAAATGTACTGATCCTCAGTCTGAACCATATAATTACGTTGCGCACGCAAACAAGTAACATGTCCGTATATATCAATAATTTTCTCATGCTTCATACGTTCCAACATGGAATCGATAACAATATAACAACCTGTTCGTCCAACACCAGCCGAACAGTGCACCACAACTGGCCCAGATTCTGGTGGCGTAAGCGCACGGCAGCGGCGTAGGAATTGTAAAAATGGTGCTGGATGATCGGGCACACCGTGATCTGGCCATGCCGTGAACTGTAGTTGTTTAATTTCACGACGCTCGTTGAAACCTTGTCGCACCAGCTGGAACGTACGTATACTGTACGTTGCTAGCTCTTGGGTTTCGGTGATCGTAACAAAGATCTGACCGTATGTTTCTGTGCCACGCGTAGGCCAATATTGATCACACTTAATACGCGTACGTTCCTCTAAGCGTGTCATCATCACAATTGTTGCTGTTTTTAGTTCCCAGCACATACGCCAGAAATCGGCGAAAGTCTCCTGCAGTGGTCCTTGCGTTGCAACATAGGCATTATGTTTACGATAACCATCACAATAGTTGGCATTAATGTAATCTGAGCCCACAATATTTTCGTTTTGTGGCAGCTGCACACGTGAATGATCGTAAGCTGTAACATTGGCATATCGATTTTTCGATTTATTATAATCGTAGTTTGAATTATCCCATGTAAACTGTTGTCCTGGTTCAATGCTCTCGTATTCCTGTGAGAATTTCTGATTGTCGTTCGTCTTCAGCCGCTCAATGTGATTGGCAAATTCGGAAATGGGTATCGGTGGATGCGAGATCATACCCGGCGTTTGGAAGTTTAAGCGACGCATATCCACTGGATCACTTGGTGTTGGTCCGGCACCCAAATCGGCAGCCATCAATGGTCGCGTTACTGCTGCCTGATCCGGGGTCTTGCATGGCTGTGTACGACGTCGCACAATGTACAGCACAATTAAAGTTGTGGATACAATGAAAGCGGCAATCAATGGCAACACAACCCACAATATTTCCGGTTCATCCTTATTGCGGTTTACGGATACCTCTGGTTCTGAGGGCCAATTTGGATCCGGTCGATGTGGACGCTCACCGGGCGGCGCTTCACGCATATCCAGCGAAAGAAACTCCGAGAAAGGACTTGACGTGTACAGATGCTTCTGCGGCGTATCAACGACTGCACGCACAAAAATACGATAACGCTTATCGCGTTCAAGCTTGCGATTTGTAAAGTTGTGATAATCATCACCGGAGCCAAGATGGAATGTAAATGGTATCGAACGTTGTGGAAATTTGGCTGCAATATAAGGCGCATTGGGACGATCCGGTTTATTGCGTCCGGGCAGCAGATCATCTGTCAAAAACTGGTCGGGATTTTTATGTAAATTCGATTTATCCTCAGGTACGACAACTAAGAAATAGTGCGAAATTGGTCCGTATTCCTCAGATGCCTGTGGCAGTATAACAAGTATCTCTTCGCCGTTGACAACGCCATAGAAATCGGGCTTTACCATAGGCTGTGGCGCTGCCATTTGCGTTGTTACCGTAATTTTCGTTGGAGGACGGTATGAGTAGTCGGAGGGTATGGCGCTCACGTTCACATTGTATGTCGTAAACGGACTGAGCTCATTGATTGTATGCATTTTAACATAGTTCTTCAGTATGATTTCTCGCTTTTGCACCACCTGCGTCTGTGAGAAACCCTGCGAGTCGACAAACACTTTCATGGCATCGAATGATATTTTGTAATTGATGGGATTCAAACGAATTGGTGGCGCCCAGCTTAGTGTCATCGAATGTGTACTAACATCGTGCGCGCGTAAGTTCAATGGCACGTCTTCGGGTTTTATCTTAACGGTTACCTTCTCACTTAGGCGACCAAGTCCGTTCTTAAAACGTGCTGCTATTGCGATGGCATATTGTGCGAATTTTTCAAGATTAACCAAATCAGCGGATTCAGTTAAACCAACAGTTTTCGTTTGCCAATCATCTAGATCTTCGACTGCAGTCATTGTGTAAAAGATTTTATAGCCAAGCAGTTTACCGCGTGACGGTACCGGTTCCCACCATATTTCTGCTGTCTGCTCGGATGTGGCAACCGCTTGCACTGACATTGGTGCACGACCCATATCACGTTCTGTTTCAACGAAGAGCTTTTCACTAAATGGCCCCGCACCTTGTTTCGTATACGCGCGCACACGGAAAATATATTCCGTATTCTCCTCTAAATTCGTAAAGACAGCTTTACGTAAAGTCATATTACGCTCCGAGCCCAAGCCATGATCAATTTTTTTATGAAACTGTACATCGTAACGTGTAATTATGCCATTGCGATGTTCTCTTATTGGCGGATCCCAGGTTACGCAGACTACATCTGGCGTTTGGAAGCGCACTGTTATATTTGCTGGTGGTCCGCCCGGAATGCCTTCGGGTGTTTGAAAAATTTTCACAGTTTCTTGACCAATGCCAATATGATTGTTGCCGGCAACACGAAATTCATACTCTACACCACGTTCCAGATCATTAAAGCGTTTCTGCGATACATCAGCTCCCAGTAACATTTCCTCTTTCAGTGGTTGATCCTTAACACCCCAACGCAAACGATAGCCACGCAGCTCGCCATATGTCTGTGCAGGACGTTCCCATTCCAGTTCAATGGAGACTGCTGGGTCGCGTTCCATTATCTTTAAGCTGACGGTTGGACGTACAGGCACACCGCCGGGTGTTTTTACAATGACTGCAGCACTGCGATCGCCGTCACCTTTGCGCGTCAGCGCTGCAACTTGTATAGAGTATTTTGTATCGGGTTGCAGTCCACTAACGTTATACTCAAGTGCGTCGACTACATCGAACTTGAGCGGCTCATTTAGAAAGCCCTTACCCTAAAAATAAATAATAAAATTATTTTCAAATATTTAATTTTCGGGAATGACACGGAAATCTCTTTCTACCGATATCACATCTTAGGTGCCACAAAAATCTCTCTTAGTTGGTTTCAAATCTTCAATTTTATTTCAAGATATTGGGGTAAATACAACTCTAAATTAATTTTTTAAATAAATGCACGGTTATAATTGGAAACTATACTATTTTTCTGAGTAATCAGTAATATGTCTATATATAATTTGTCCGAAATAGGTCTTACATTACAACATTACAAAGGATATGCTTCTAAAACGCTTCCGTTGTATTTTTTCCTCCTCCAATAGACTTTTCCGAAGAAAACCAATGCTCAATAAGCCGGCAATTGGTATTTTATCTAGTTTAATATTTGTAAACAAACCCACAGTTGCAAATTCACAGTCACAGACAATCATAAAACACATAAAATCACACCCTTTTTAACCCCTTTTATTAATATTTTTTTTTTTTTTGAATAAATGCAAACTATTTCTAAACTATTGCGTCTAAGGTAGGTAAAAACCTTGGCCAACCACAAAGACTCTCTATCCCTCTTTCTCAGCTCTCTCAATTTGCTATAGCTGCTACCTTTTTTTGTTTGTTTCGGTTCCTTTGGTTTCAGTTGGAAGAATAGAGAAAAAAAATGTTCTGTATCTGTATCGTGCTCTAAAAGGCGATTCACATTGTAGAACATGTCGATCGAGCAGCTCGACGTTAGGCTCGTAAATGTTGTAGGCGCACCTGCACACATGTTGGCGATCATTACATGAGTGTGTTTTTGATAGTATTTTAGTTGGTACTAATTTAAAAGAAGAGGAATAAATATTTAAAATAAAAAATAGAAAGAATTGATACACCAACAAAAACTCTTTCATAACTGTGCATTAATTATGCTCACTTATTGCCGCACTCTTTCTGGGTAGCTCTTAGAGCAGGGCTGCCAAAAAGAAGAGCACCAGAATCATATCTGAATCATAATTTACACAGTGTGCTAAAATACAACATCAACGGAACGTAATCATAACCATTGCGTAACGTAGTATATGGCATAAGGCCGCATGACAAGCAAGTGGTCACTAGGAATCAGGCTCGTTCAGCCTATAAAGCTAACTAGAACTCAGTGTCAGAGGTAGAACGTCAGAGGGCCATTCTATCGAAAACGTGCACTGCGATAGGAAATGATGTATTTTGTACCCTAGCCCTGATATGGTTAAGTTAATTTATCTAGGATCTTCTCCGTCTTTTTAATGAAACGGACAATAACCTTAGACAAGGTGTTTCTGAACTTATCAGATGTAGTAAAGCGTATATTCAATTGCTCAATTCTAGGCCTGGCTACGGCCGCATGTTAACTAGTTTCGTAACTCTCTAGACTGAGTCTGCACTCTGTTTCTGAGGAGAGACTTAGTTTATTTAAGTGATATCTCAGTGGATGATGGTCAGTGAGCTAGACCTCAGGTCAGATCTATTGAGATGTGCGTTAGTTTTTGGGTATGTACGACAAGTTAGTAGCTTGGCCTGCCATTTACCAGGCTATTGTATCCAGTGCCGGGAGGCAGTGCTTTTAAATCGATCTACTATGAAAGATGTAGACTTAGTTTAGTTAAGTTTCGGACCTATAAAGGACGTTGCCGAACGCAACGTAACTAATACAAATTTTTGTTGCTCTTTAGCATCAAGCAGCCGACTTCTGCAGTGTTCGTTCGTATGTGTGTGAAAATATGAAGATGTTCGTCCCCATGGGGTTATGGCTGGACAGCGTTGATTTAGAGGCGCTACTCATTCTTCAGTTCGTACTGTCAATAGTTCGTAATTGATTCGGACATAAAAGTCCGAAATATAAAATACTCAAAGTTCTGTGGCATTCTGAGCGATTTGCAACCTAATCGAAGTCGAAGTCTCTAGAGTTTTCTGTGTCACTCCCGTTTGTTAACGAATGTTTTGAGTACTTACCTCATCTCGTATCTCTTGTACATGTATATGATAGCCTCTTATAATACCATTACGATCTTTCTCCAATGGCGGTTTCCAGCTAACATGTATCGATGTTGAATTCAGTGGAGTCGCCTTCACATCTTGTGGATCTCCAGGCACTAAATACAACGCAGAAGTACATAATATTAATACCATTTTCAAAACAAAGTAAAGATAGAAAATGCAATAGTTCTAAATGTTAAATACTTAGCTTAGAATTGCCTTAAAACTTTCATATTTGTTACTTAGATAAACTTAATTAATAAGTAGCATAAATATTAACTTAATTATATATAAAGACACGTAACACTTGCGCTTATTTTTACCATGTCGACTTAAATTAGATCGATAGATCACCATCACAAAACATAAAAAAGTTTTATTTGAAAACAATTTTTGCAGAGGTGCTTGAGAATAAAAATTAGGTGCAGTAAATATTTTTCTTTTTCTAAATAAAATATTACGCTTTTACTTTTTGTACAAACGATCAAAATCAAAATGTATAAATACGAGTGCCTTAAGAGTAAAAAGAAAACAGAAAAACAAAAAAACAAATTGCATTTGAACTCTTTTCTGTGAAAAAATACTTCTTAATTAGGTAGGTAGGTATTTTATTATAAATATATTTGCAAAAACAAACATGTAAGCATTCAAAATTGATTAAAATCGTTAGAATTGTGTGACTTCATCTAAGGGTATTTTTTATTTTTGATATATTTAGAAAAATCCTGTGTACAAAAATAGACTGGAAAAAAATGGTAAAAAGTTCAAAAAAACCACACGATTTAGAAGTGTATCGCACTTTATAAATTAAGATAGTCCTATATGTAAAAAATAAATATAATGAAAATACAATCATTCAATCAACATAGTTTAAAAAAGTTGTTGTTGTTGTTGTTGTTGTTCTTGATTATTTTCGGTTTATGTAGAAAAATATATGTTTGTAAATAACAAAAAAAAAAATTTGTTAACGTTAAACACTCATTTACATTAGCTTTTTACATTTAATAATTCACTGTAAATACTCACTCTTTTTCTCTAAAATGTTTAAAATTCAGTGAAAATAACCATCATCCATTAAATGTGTTGCGATCAAAAATCAAATTTCGCAAATAATTTGTATTTTTTTTGTTTTGTTTTGTTTTTTTTTTTTGTTTTTTTTTTCAAAGTCAAAAGGAGATTTTGGAGATTTCGACACCAAAAATTGACAAAAAATCATTCATTCCATTTTGTGTTGTATACAAAAAGGTGCAATAAGTTCACGAAACAGAGATAGAGTGCGAGTGGCCAAGCAAACGTTTGATTATTTGTTAAAATATATGAAAGAGACAAAAAGTATTGTTGAGTAGTAATTTTTGTTTTGTTTTTAAATATACATTTTCTTTTTTTTTTTCAGTTAAAAACATGTACAGATATTTATAGAAAATAAGTGTATTTGTTGGCACACCCGCAATAAAACAGAAAACCAAAATTTGCTATCAAAATAAAACGATTTGAATATTATGTAGAAAAATGCATATTTACAAAAAAAAAAAAAAATCCTTTTTGTGATAATGCAAAATCTTATCATTCATAGAAATACACATAATATAACTTATACAAATGTTTTCTTATATACTTTAAAAAATAGTATACAACATATTATTTGCACTCTTGGCAGTTTTGTTCTCTAATATCCAAAAATCAAACAATTTATATCGAAATAAAATATCAAATAGCCGTAAAAACTTGAGATGATAGAACTAATACTTAAGAAATTTAACTTCAGTCTTCAACGGTACTATTGTCTCCGCGATCTGTTCGTTCAAACATACGGTCGGACAGACGGACATAATGACCAATCTTACTATGCTGATCAAACGTGACCTCAACGGGGCAACAATTACCATATGGACTTGCAAAAGCCTGTGTGGCCGCAAGTGGGGTCTCTCGCCAAAGATGATCCTGTGGATCTATATTTCAATGGTGAGACCTATAGTAACATACGCCGCCCTTGTATGGTGGCCAGTGATTGCGGTCATTTCGGGAGTATTGTGGTGTTAATTGTCTCGATAGCTAAATCTGGTGGTAGTATAGTGTCAGTTTTTTTGGAGATTCCATTTGCCGACAGATATTAAACAGTCATAACTTAGTCAGATCTGGCAACGCTATTGTCATTTGTGCTCAGTTTGGTAGACTAACAGCAGAACACTTGAACGCTTGAAAATTGTTAAAATTTATTTCGAAAATCGTCGTTGAGTTTGAAAATGTTACCAAACGCTATGTCCATTTTACGGTCGATAATATTGTACATCAAAGCGACTAATTCGATTAATCATGTATTATTTTAGCACCACGTATACTCTAAATAAAAAGTGCTCGAAAATTGAACTTAAAAAATTGGCCACATTCTATTCATGTCATAAAATTGTATTTCTCATAAAGCAATTTTTTTAGTTAATGTAATCGCAGTATTACTATAATTCAAAGTTCTACACTTCCAAAAAAAAAAACACCCTACACTTCTTTGTGATACTCATTTAATCTGCTTCGGTAAAGGAATTGAGAGCTGTTCGCATGCATAAACGTCTTAAACTTTATGTTTATTAATATTACGTAAACATAGTTCTGGGGGATGGAATCGTTTGCAGAAGTCCACATTAATGAGGAAAGTTATTAAATGCCATTCATTTGACAATGGCCAAAAACCATGCTTTTGTGCACGTTCCAAGCAGCTCACAAACGCCTGTTAGGCACGTATCTCCTAGGTAGCTCCTGAGCCTCCGTTTGGGGTGAGCAAATTGTGAAAAGTCAAAACTCCTTAATTAAGGGTTTATCAGTGAAGATATAGCCTCCGCCTACCCCCCCCCCCCCCCTTAATGACGAGCCCCGCAAAAGATTTCAGTACGAAGAGATTCAGAAATGCGCTTGGAATGTCCGGACCATCTATATGGAAGTGCAGATATCCAGCTGGTTGATGTCGTCACCAAATACAAGGCTGACATCACCGCCATACAGGAAACGAGTTTGATAGAATAGGGTTGCTCCAAAAATAATATTTCTTGTCAAGTTGTCAAGCGAGGACGCACGAATGATGATCCAGTTTTGGGGTTAGTAGGAAATTACGCAGTTTCGTCTCCAGTTTCGTACCTACTGACAAGCGCCGCGATACGCATAAAGTCTAAGTACTTTATCATTAAACTAATTTGTGCACACGATCCGACGGAAGGGAAAAAAAACGATGTGACCAAAGATGAGTTTTACGAGCGCCTGAAAAGTCTCTACGAGCGCTGCCCCAATCATGATATCAAAACCGCGTTTAGCGATTTCAACGCCAAAATTAGAAAGGAAGAAATCGTTGGCCCGACATTTGGAAAATTTATCTTTCCCGACGCTACCTCCAGCAATGAAGAGAGGTGAATCGACTCCGCCGCATGTCGGAACATGTTAAGTCAGTTGAACCAAATTTCCACATATTAACATCCACAAGGCTCTTGGCATATTCCCGATCCAAGTACAAGTAATCAAATCAATATTTTGGACGTTTGTACTAGGCTCAGCGTATTGAAGGCTGCACGACTCAACGAAAGCCGCAATCATAACAGACCACAAATCCCTTGACGTTCCCAAGGACGACTGGGTTTTCGCCCCGGACCGATCTGCACAAGAAGATTCGTGCAGTCAAAGGTTGTGCAACGCAGCCCAAGTGGCTGTATCAGGTATCGGGTATCAGATACCAAATCCCTTTCAGCTATACTCTCCCAACTGTTCCGGTAATCCTCTCCGGCTTCTGTAGATATATTTTAGCACTCTATGGATACGGCTGTCAAGGATGTCATTGGTTGCAACAGGTCTTTGACGCATTACTAAGGAGTGGCGCCAAGCTTTGCATCTCTCCTGTATCGAGAGAAACGGAGAGAGGAGAAACGCCTTTTCAAACGCACACAAGAAACACGAAAGGCGTGAATTGAGGATGTTGATGTGTTAGAAATGCTAGAAATGAGGATCGAAAAATTTTACCAAAATGTCAAGCGTGTGACCAAATGCTTTAAGCCCGGAGTATCTTTACGCACGGGCGACAAATTCACTGAGACTATGGATAAGTCATTTCTTTTACCCACTTGGAGGCGATGAAGGAAACAGCGCCGAAGATAGAAAAATATTTCTAGAACGTTAGGAGTGTTCGAGAGAAACATTCTTCATAGGAATTTTGGTCCCCTTAGAGTTGGCAAGGAGTTTAGAACCCGTATGAACCACGAGTTATATGAGCTGTTTGATTAGGTTGCCATGCATAGTCCAGAGCATTAAATTTCAGCGGCTGCACTGGGCTGGGCGAGCACAGAAGCTCCAGCAATAAAGGTTTACGACAGAAACTTGAACTTGATTGGTGGACGGCGTAAGTAAGACCTTGTGAATACCAAAATTATTAAAATTTCTAGATTCTATAGCCTTATATGTACATAAGTATATTGGAACGTGGGCCTTCACCATATTCGCCTGATTTGGCTCTGTGTGACTTTTATCTATTTGGAAAACTTCATTTGCCGATGAAAGGACACCGCCATGAGAAAGGCGTCGACCGGAATTCTCAAGGACATTCCAAAAATTACTTAAAATACTCATTCATGCAAAACGCTGTATCGAAGCACAAGGACACTATTTTGAATAAAAAAAAATCACTTTTGTAAATTATTAAATTTTTGTTGTTTTTTTCCAACAGTCCTGTTTCTTTTCCGACACACCTGGTAAAATATGAGATCATTCAAATATCTGACTTTGGTAGAAATCATTCTTTTCGCCCAATTTTCGATTAAGTTTCGACACAAATGCGGCCATATGCGCTAATGACTTGTTATCTTTGACTGTCTTTTTGTTTGTATATGCGTATACAGTGGGATGCACATAATATAAGAGACAACGCGCAGGGAGCAGCATTAGAAACGATAGTGAGGATAGCAAGGGAATGATAAGACAACAGCATACCGCTCATTGTCTTTAATTCCTCACCATCGATCTAGAGCTTTTTAAACCATTCACACATAATGTGAAATGGTATTATCAGTTTGTCTGTGAGTTTGTAACGCATTAAAGGAGCTATCGTAGACCCCATAAAATATATATATTCTTGATCAGCTCGACGAGACGAATCGATCTAGCCATGTCCGTCTGTCTGACTGTCCGCCTGTATTTTGTTGCGCATTTTTTGGGGACTAATTTTTATGCTATCCAGTTGCAATTTTGCACGTATACTTCTTTTTATTACAGTTTAATAGTGTCAAGATTGACCCTTTTGACTTTTTGTATGAAAAACATTTTTATTGTAGTCAGTATCAACTTAATAATTGATATAGTAACTTAAAGTAGACGAATGCTTGACATATACATTAATGGGTGGGACCCGCTCATTATTTGGGCTAGCTCCAGTACAAACCTACTGCCCACTTTTGACTTTTTGTAAGAAAACTTCTTTATTAAAGTCAATATTAGGTTGAAATGCAATGTGGTGCCTTTTTATGGTCAGCCGCTTAACATACATAGACTAATGGGCGTGCCCCGCCCACTATTTGGGGTAGCTCCGTTACAAACCTTTGGTCCACTTTTGACTTTTTGTAAGAAAAACTTTTTTATGAAAGTCAATATTAGGTTGAAATGCGATATAGTGCCTTTTAAGAGCCAGCCGCTTAATATACATAGACAATTGGGCGTGGCCCGCCCACTTTCTGAGGTAGCCCCCAATACAAACCCACCGTGCAATTTTGTGTTTTTTATGAAAAAATCCTTCATTTAGATCAATATTAGCTTGAAATTTGATTTTGTGGATTTTAATGGACAATCGCTTCATATACATATACAAATGGGCGTGTCCCGCCCACTTTTTGAGGAAACCCACAGCTCACTTTTATGCATTTGTATGGAAAACGTAAATATCAACTTGAAATTCTATATGGCGGCATCTTACACATCTACTACATCGCTTCATACACATCTTCTAGTGAGCGTGTACCACCCACTTTTTGGGGTAGCCCCTATTTAAACCCTCACTTTTTATTACAATACTATTTAAAGTTTCATGTGAATGGTATGAGAGCTTCGGTTCAACCGAAGTTAACGTTTTTTCTTGTTTTTAACCGTAGACCATTTATGTAAAGAAATTTGGTACATTTTGTAAATTTTGTAATTTTTCTGTATTTCTTGACAATGAAAATTGTTCAAAATGAGCTAAGCAAAAACATAATATAATAGTTGAGAGTTTCTATACCCATACGGGAGAAAAGTAACATGTTTAAATTGATATTTGGATATGTGCGACCAAAACCTACCTGGAGCGCATACTTAATTGTTGATGATTTGTTTGTAGATATAAAATTAGATAACTTAAATATTTCATCAGTGTCTTATATAGATTGTATCTTCTATTTTATACCATTATATACATACATATATGTTGGTGTGCTTAGAACCAAATAAAACCTACTGAGCTTACAATTAATTTATTGTTATACATATAAAAATTTTATAAATGTCAAAAACTTAATGCAAATTTTATGTTTATATTTATATTTATAGTTTAGATTGTTTTGTAGACCTAACTAGAGAAAAGTGTGTATAACTTAATTTAAATTTCTAAAAATTTCACAAATATATGTCGTAATAACCCAATCCTATGCAGGGTGTTTTAAGCCTATAGACTACAATCAGTCAGTCAGTCAGTTAGTCGTTTAAACACCATATAACGCGATTTGTTAACACGTTCATTCTCACACATTTTATCTGAATGGTTTAGCATACGATCTTAAAATTTTGTGCAATTTTGTGAAGTGCAACATCAGTGCTATCAGTGCTACAAATATATAGGTACTTATTTATATATTCAAGCAATAGTTCTTTAGTTAATATTTGTGATTTATATATACATGTTGAGAGCGGTGCATTTGAAAATTTTCTATCGGATTTAATGTATCTAAGCCGTCACATTTTGCATACTTACAGTCCAACAAGCTCAGTGATATTAGAGCTCTTCTAATATTGTTTTATTAGCAGTAGCTTTTTAGTTGTTTGACAAGATGAATATTTTTATAGTCTATAATAATATTCAAAGTTTTTTTTTTTGTTTTTTCATAGGCAAAGAGCGTGCGTGCTAACTATGTTATTCATTTGACAGTCAGTGAGTGCAGTGCACAATACAGAGAGATACATAGTTCTCGTGGATTGTGATATTACTTGTACAATTGTGCCACAAAGTGCTTAACATTAATCTTATATCTATTGTTTCTTAAGTGATATTATAAATATATATAGAGGATACATGTATACATACTAATTATGAAAATACATAATTCAATATAGTGAGATGAAATCAAGATATTATAATAAATGAATGACGAGCAATAACTACGAATATGTGGTTTCAATAAAATACAGATGAAATAAATATGAAACTTATTGACAAGCATTGATAATAAAACTAAAACAGGAAAAACGAAATATTGTAAATTGTATATATGCAAAAAATAGAATTATTGAATTGAAATCTGTGCAAAATGAATAAATGTGTTTCAAAATTATTTTAAATTGTTGCTGAACACTTCAAGTGTTACAAAAATCAAATTTATAAGTATTATTCGGTGAAACTTTCCTTAAATTCACCTCAACACTTAAAAAAAAAAGCAAAATTAAAATATATCAGCATGCAGTTGTTGTACAATTATCGGTGCGTTATAGAAAAAAGTTTAAAGTGACAATAAGAAGTAATATATCTATTCAAAAAAATATTTTTAAGTTTTTGTGAAAGCCCAATCAAAGTGATTAAAGTGAATGCAAAATAGAGTATTAAAAAATTAAAATTTGAGCTCTAAAAAGTTTGACAAATAAAAAAATTGTTCTTTTAAACCCATCATTTCATAATTAATATAGCAATATTCGGTTCGTTCGTTTGAAAATTTGCTGCGCAGAGCTTGAGATGTAAAAAAGTCTATAAAGTTAGTGTACAAGGTTGATCTAAAAATAACCGAACTTTTAATTTAAATCATAGCGCAATCTATTAAATGTTGGCAGTGTTAGTAGTAAGGTACATTTTTCTTCGTTCGATTGTTTAGTTCATGCTAATCGTTTGACAGGTTACAAAATGACACACGCTTTAATAACAGCAGTTTTGTAGTTTTTGAAATTATGTCGTAAAAACAAAAGAGCAAATATTAAATTTTGTTTTAAACTCGCTAAAAAATTTGCTGAGACTTACGAATTGTTAAAAAAAGTTTACGATGATGATTGTATGAGTTGTACTCAAGTTTCCACGTGGTTTACACGATTTAAAAATGGTCGTGATGATTTAAATGATGATCCAAGACCTGGACAACCCGAAGCATCTAATCGTGCTTAGTTAGTGGAAAACGTAACACAAACAACTGCTATCAAAGCAAATTTCACTGTGAGAATGCTTGCAGAAGAATAAAATTCATCTTACTGCACAATCTACAAAACATTAACTGAAGATTTGGTTAAGAGAAAGGTGTGTGCACGTTTTAGAGCATTGAAAGACATCAATTCAAAGACATCACATAATACACGGTCCACATTTGTGCGGCGTAAGGGGCCTGGCGAGGTGGGGCGATGCGAAAATCGAGTTCGAACGTGTCCCGACAGGATGTACTGTTTTGATGCGCCCAGTGCATACCACGCGTAACATCTTTGTATTGCGATAGTTCACTAGAAAAATCGTAGTGTATACTATTCTTCGTGTTTTTTATGTACAAACGGGTGAGTAAAATATATTTTGTATTCAATATCGTGAAGCCAAAGGAAGATTGTCATGTAATTGAAGTCATCCGTAGAATATCAGCGAATCATTGAAATGGGTAGAAAACTACATATTTTATGTTTTTATCATAGAGAAATGGGCCGAAAAACAGAGTTAAGTGTAGAAACACTAGCAGTCATTGTTGCATTACACGAAGAGGGTTATTCAACACGGAAAATTGCTTCAAAAACCAACGTTTCTCAAAATGCAGACATTCGAGCGTTGCAAAGAAAATTATGAGATGAACCCAAACTTTTGACCGATAGTGCATGTAGTCGATAGTTCTACGTGTTAGGCCCGAATATTCCAAAGTAAAGCAGCTGTTTTAATTACATGATAAGGCACCACCTCACAAGATCACCAAAAAATTCTATGAATTTTTGATGGAAAAACAGATTTGTCTCATCGATCACCTCCGTACTCGCCTGATCTATCACCGAGCGATTGTTATCTATTCTCAAAAATGAAATCTGTAATGAAAGGAGCTTTTTACGATGACATTCCAGCCATACAAGCAGTCGTGACACAGGTGCTAAAAAACATCCCAAAAAGCGAGTTTAAAAAGTCTATGGATAAATTGGTTGAGCGTTCCAAACGGTGTATTGAGTTAAATGGATCGTATTTTGAATAAATATAAGTCAAGCAGTCAGCAAGACTTTCGTCATTCAGGATGAGTATTGTTCCTGGGAAAGCTCGTGGCTAATAAATCGAGGAAGCTGGTTATCACAAAGAATGTATTAACACTTTTCAGCTAAGTTCTTCTATCGTTTTCTAAACTAGTTTAGGGACGTACGGTCGGACGTTGTCATGCTGCAAAATTGCAATCACAGACTTTATTGTAAATGAAACACCCAAATTTCAATTAAAGTTTACTTGTTGGAAATGTGGTTGCAAATCTAAATCTAGTTGAATACTGAGATCGAGGCAAATTGTTGATACCGAAAAAACATCATATAAAAAAATGCTGTCAAACAACAATCAAAAATTTTCGGCACGAACTGTTTTTCATCGAGTACTCGGATAACAAAAACGTTTGCTATCGAAAACACTTTATATACTCAAAAAACCAGTTGACAAAGAGTCTGACATTTCGTATTTTCGTCAGAAAAAAACCAAAGAAAAATCAATATGTGTGGACTTTTCACCTAATAAATATCTGATTTTAGTATTTCATGTTGATTTGGGAACACTGTTTTTTGTTTGTTTGACAGAGCAGTAATAATTTACAATTTCGATAGCAAAAATTTTCATCGATCTCAGTATTGGGATTTAATTTCAAAAACTAGAGGTGATATAAAAAAAAACGAACAACGGATTTGAATTCAGCGCACGAAAATATTTTAAGAAACACTTTCGTCTGCCTCAGTCCAAAAGTATACCTTAATTTGTAAACCTATGTTATTTCTTGTATACAGAGCTCATCTGTGTCAGTTCGATATATTCTTAGCAGCGCATAATACTGTACAACTTGCTCGCACAAGATACAGAGTATTGCCTTCTTTGCTTTAGCATGGCTTAGGATTTGTCACATTTTTGACTGTAGATGTTTGCCATGGCCCTCAAACGACTGAAAATTGAAGATTGTTACACTTGAAATGTTTGTATTACCTAATTTGTTAACACGAATCCAAATCCATTAATCCTTTTATACCATTTTTTCTAATGGTTCAATCGCCATGCTAATAAGGACCAAGAAGGAGAGGCCTACAAAGCGCATTGCTTATCCCAATCCTCGCAAAATTCGACAGTTAACCTGCTTTCATTCTTGTCATTACAAAAAAAAAAAGCTGCTTAGTTCCCACCCACCCTATGAACAATATCTAAGCTACGCCCATATTGATCGCCCAAAATTGCTTTCGAAGAAGTTATTATAATTTGCTTATAGGAGTAATCATGCCAAACATGTCACCCTCACGAGAGTTGTTCCAATTTGTATACGTAACGCCATCAGACGTTAAAAAAGGAGTATATCTCATCTATTGATGAGTGAAAAATATGTCCTTTATTGCACCAGTACTAAATTAGTTATCAGTTATGATCCGTATGCACAAAAACGTCGAATGTTATAGGACAAGAATCGTAAACAGCAGCAATGATTGCTGTCCTGTGTATTTTCAATCGCCACATAACATTATTATTTATCACCCACCTGCTTTCTGTTTGCCTAACTGACAAATACAAAGCTAATGATGCAGATTGCTCAAAATTTGACAGTAGTCTAATATAATAGATAATACTTGTCAAAAACAAACTTGTTCAAAAAGTTCATGTTTGATGGAACCAGTTCGCTAAAGTTTCTCTACTATAATTAAGCATGAATGAAAGGTAAAAATTTCCTTTTCAGAAATTTTTAAAAGTTAAAGTATTATAGCAAAAATATGTATTGTACATTTTATAGAGCTTATTTATACAAAAAAGGAAAATAAAAAGTGCTTGAAATTATGTGCATTATACTTTTTATGGTGCTTGTGTATTAAAAATGAAAATGTAATAATGTGGCTATATAAAATAATGTTTAAATATTTTTCAGTGTGTACTTAAATTTACACAAATTTATCATTTCACAAAAATCAATGCATTTATATTAAAAGAGAAACCAAAACCATTTACAATGTGAAAGTTAATCTAATGCATTTATAGACATATGAAGAGTTCTTTATATATATATATATATATATGTATATCACAAAAATAGCTATTTGGTGTTTCCTAAAAAAAAATATTCATACAGAACCGTACGAAGTGCTGAAAAAGTTCAGGATTTCAAAAATTGTGCCAAAAAATATGCAATCAAATGCCAATTTGTTAGAGTTTTGACAAGAAACTAAAAAAATAAAAACAAATTGAGCATATCTAAATCGGTGTGTGCCAACAAAATTCAATGTACACAGAAAATTAAAGTTTTAATAAAATTGAAATGAATTAAATAAAAAGGAAGACTTTAATAAAATTGTTTTAAGCAAATGATATAGAAAAAATGCTGTCCGAGTCAAAAGCTGCGAGAAGAACAAAAATGTTTACATTTGCATGCAGCAGCACGTTTGAAGTGCCAGAAAAATGTTTTTGTATATTATAAAAAAAATAATTTCCTGATTTATAAGTTAATATTTAACTATGTTCTCTGTTGAAATGCAACATTTTGCTAATGCTTTTTTAAGGTCAAAAAAGATACGACTATTTAATTGATACCACGAAGATTCTTCTTTCGAACTTCGTCAAATCTAAGTTATTTTCATTACGACAAAAATCAAAAACATGGAATTATAGTAGTACTTCAGGCAATGTTTAAAAATCATCGTTCGTTCGTTGAGGATGGTTAATTTATGTTGAAATGTCTGCTCTTTTGCCTAGTTGCATTATTAGGGTATTCACACCTAGCCGCTTAAAGCTTAAAAATTAAAAGTAATCACAAATCACTGTGAACATCCTTTCAACAAAGTAATGCTTTGAGGTAAGTTTCAAAGGTAACACACAGTTCCACAGTTCAGCACTAATAAATATTGTTTCGTAAATCCATACGTCATATTAGGAAGAAAAAGGACAAAGATTTATTAGATTTTACATATAAGGAGGTTACGGCTGCTATAGGGAAAGCAAAATCATTAAAGGCACTCGGCCCAGACGGCATTTCAATGCTGATGCAGAAGCACCTTGAACCTATAGCGGTAGTATATCTTATGTTATGTGTTGAATCTCTCTATTTCTCAATTAATTGTCCCTGACGTATGAAAGGTAGCAAGGATTGTACCTCTCTGGAAACCTGGCAGTGAAGCTGAACCTGGTTCCTCTTATAGGCCCATTTCGCTTATTTTGAAAGTACTAGAGTCATTATTACTTAGCATGGTTTCAGTAAAAGTCGTGGCACGACTTCAGCATATGAAATCACCACTTTTATCGCTGATGGACTCAACATGGTAATGGTGGCTCTAGACTTGAACAAGGCATTTGATTCAGTTGATCATGCAATCTTGTTTCAAGACCTGGACTCCACCTCACAACATGACAAAACAAAGCGATGGCTATTGAACTATCTATCAGTGGTGTGAGGTCGGGATATCGAAAGTTAAAGATGTGTGTTCCGCAGGGTGGAGTTCTCTCCCCTCTCCTCTTCAAACTTTATTTGGCAAAGATGCCTCTCCCCCCCCCTGTATAAAATTGGTGACCTATGCACATTCTCGGGCGTGAAAATCGATGAAATTTGTGCGAGAATTAATATTTATATGGTTTTTTTTTTAATTTTTTCAATGCTCGCAATGCTCGCTGCCTCCATTTTCACCTCCTGGAATAAGGAGGTGAGGATGGAACTAGATGTCTTTGTTGGAGCTTTGAGGATTCGGACAGTTCAGTACCAGACGATACGTGGGACAATATTTGATCCGAAACTTAGATTCTGGGCTCTTGTCACCAAGACAAATAATCGTCTCAAGTCGAGAAACAATGTGCTAAAAGTGCTTGCTGGTTCTTTTTGGAGTAAGAACAAAGAGATTATAATTACAACTTACAAAGGTATTGTACGTTCTGTCCTTAATTGCGCTGCTCCTGTCTGGACCCCTTTTTTAAGTACGACTCAATGGCAATGATTGCAAAGAAGTCAGAATAGTGCGCTGAGGACTGCCACTGGTTGGGTGCAGATGACTCACGAAGACCACCTGCACGAAGAAGCGATGATGCTACCTGTTCACCAACATTATGAGCTGCTTTCGAAGCAGTTCTTGTTAGGTGCGTACAGGAGCAATCATCCAAACCATGGCACCCTCACGAGAATAGCCCCTACACGAATAAGAAACGATATTAGAAGTTACAAAACAAGTACTGATCGTTTTGTTCCTGGGAAACGTGTAAAGAGGAGTATGATTATACTTCAGGGAGGGCTCAATTGCATAAAGATGCAATTGAACAGTCAGTATGGTCCTATAGGGACAACATAGTATTAGGTGTAAGACCACCACCTATTAATGAGAGTGAAAAACCTCTCACTCGTAGTGCCAGGACTAAACTTGCACAGTTGAGGTCCGGATGAAGCAATATGCTCGAGTGCTACGACACAATACATCTGTTCAATTGCCCGTCCCATTCGACTCAATTGAGTCCATTAGACTTTTGGTAACGACCAACAGTAGTAGCTTCCTTTCTGGGACTTGACACTTAGGGTTACATTTCGGTCTGTTTTTCTCTTACATCCAAAATCGCTTTGCACAATACAATACATTGATCATGTATATATATATATATATATATATATATATATATATATATATATATATATATATATATATATATATATATATATATATATATATATATATATATATATATATATATATATATATATATATATATATATAGAGAGAGAGAGAGAGAGAGAGAGAGAGAGAGAGAGAGAGAGAGAGAGAGAGAGAGAGAATATATATATATATATATATATATATATATATATATATATATATTTCCTGATACAGCCCAAACCAAGCTGTTACAACAACAACAACCAAATTGTTTCTGAATTCTAGTTCAAATTCTAAGTGTTTCAAACACACATCAAAGTAAGTTTTTGAGCAGGAATTTGTACGCAAGGTCGATGAGTTTTGCTTACCTTTTAACAATACATCTTGTTTGAAATTTTTTCTTTACATTTTGCATCAAGTAAGCCGTTAATCGGCAAGGTGTGAATACCCTATGTTTGGTAAATTAATTAAGAGGTTTACTGCTAACTGGTTTTACTCCTTCAATATATCAAACTAGTAAGTCCCCGTGCTTTCACATACTCCTTCTTATTGAAAAAAAAAAAAAAAAAAGAAATGGAAGGTAAATCTAAAAACTCCAAAACATTTTCTGTTTTCTTCACAGGATTACCCACGGGACTATTTTGAATATTGCCACAAAATTTGATCAAAATCGGTAGAGCAGTTTCGGAGTAACTGTAACGTATCATTTGCTATTTTCCATTTAGCGCTCCAGAAATAATCTCCCTTTCCATCACAATAACTAATAACTGCGACATTGATATCAGCTTTGACGAAGGTGCAAAGTGAAATCTTCGTATAATAATGTTAAGCGCCCTTATACGAAAAAGTCAAGTCAATAAATGTCATTTAAGTCAAAGTTCTCTTTTTAAACATATGCAACTTTTATGGTCCGATAATTGAAACTTATAAATATGTTTGTATAACTAAAATAATAATTAAATTAACTATAAAATTAAAAAGTATATATAGTATATACACGTATATGCATGTAAAAATTTTTTAATATAATTATGTACGAGAGCGTTGACTTCAAAAACTAATTAGTCAACTTCACTTCCGTGTGCGGCTATAAAAAAATGTAGGAATTCATCATGAAATAAGAATTCAAAAATAATTCCGGCTGCTTTTGTAGTTGTTTTTATCAAAATTCAAAAAATTTTGTACTTGATTAGTATAAGCTTTAAGTTGAATGAATTTTTTCTTTAAATTGAACAGAAATTAAAACGTATAAAAAATAATAAATAGGTATATTAATAACTTAAGAATCGAATTAAAAACAATAAAAGGTATTAATACAAAACTTTTCTAGCAATTATACATACCGTCTTCTTGCGTACGCACAATCATGGGATGTGAACGTGGTCCATCGCCAACAGATGTGCCAGCCAATGTCCAGATTTTATATTCAGTCCAGCGTTTGAGTTCATCAAGCACGATTTGCGTTTGATTCAGTGTCGTTATCGTTGCTTCGCTATCGGAACGACCGACTTCAACAAAAAATACTTTATAGTATATGATGCGTCCATTGGAACGCTCTATAGGAGGTGGCAGCCAACTGACCGAAATTGTGGTTGAGCTAGTTGCGACAGCGGTGATATTACGTGGAGGTGCACCTGGTACTAATTAGATCGGAACGTATTTGTTTGCATGGGTTTTATGCATAAAATCGTTTCATGTTGCAATGTGTGATTTGATTTTTTTTTTTTTGTTTTTTAATATTTTTTATTTTTTTTATGAACCAAAATTACATTAGAGATTTCGTGTATTTGGCGGTTTTACATATAAATGTAACATTTGAAAAGAAAAACAAAATTAAGTTAATCATTAAAATAAAACAAAATAAATATTTAGTTTAAATTAAGAGTAAACGTAAAAGTTTAAGTAATGTTAAATTTAATGGTTTATGCAAATTAATCATTAATTGATTATATAACTTTATGTTTTTATAATAATTTCTGTATTTATTTCTGCATATTTTTTGGTTAAATAATATTGAAATATCTTGCAAAGCGCATTAAATCTTTGGAGAAATAGATATTATAAAATTATTAGATACATGCACTTCCAGTCAGTCAACAATTACCAAATAACAAATAAAATACGAGTCACACACATAAAATGTTATGCAGCACAAAACATATTTCTATATTGATTTAGTTAAGGATTACAATGCTTATCATGCGCAACTAAAAATATTTAAATTTATACTAACAACCTATTGATATATAAGAAATTCCTTAAGCTCGCATTATCTATCAAATTTCTTATTTACTTTCGTTTATTTGTTCATTATAAAAACATAAAATTTATAGTTAACTAAAATTTAACATAACTTGAAGTCAGCACTGTGAAACTAATCTAAAGACTCCCTCCTTGCTGACGAAAGGTATAAATTTTATGAAGTGATCCAGTCCGAACCAGTATAGAAGATTTGTGCTTAAGACGTATGTATAAACGCAACCCTGTAGTTGAATTATAGATTTATATGAGAACTACATACATATACACTATCGTGCCATCATCTAAAACTAAGTATGTATATAAACAGTTATAAAAGTTGGACATTAATAAAAAATCTTAATAATTCTCTCGACTAACTTTTACAAAAATTTTTAATTTGGGCTCTTAAGTTTTAATCCAAGGTATACTACCAAATAGTTTTTACTGTGTCACAAAAACTAGCTAAAAGATCATAAGTTTTTTATTAAATACTAGCAGGTACCCGGCGCGTTTCTGCCACTTCACCGGCCTCTCCTTCCCTCTGACACTCCTTCCCCTGCCACTCAAACCCCTTGTCCCATCTTCCACATGGCCCCTTACCCTACCACCCATTCCCCTACTCATCTTCCCCTGGCCCCTCTCAACACTTCGACTACCACCCATTCCCCTACCTCCCGTTCTCCCATCGAACACATTAATATGTATACAACATTTCATCCCTCCTCTTTCTCCTCTGGCTTTCACTTCCAGCTCTTTCCCTTACACCTCTCCCCAACACACCCCTTTCCCTTCCCTCTTCGATCCCATATTCCGAGTGTTCCTGGCCCAAAAATTTTAAAGTTGAACATATATAAAAATTGTATGTAACAAATAGAACGAAGCGTGGCAGATCAGCATTAAAAGTCGAGTTGATATAGATATGAACCTCTCGACCGTCTGTTTGAACGAATGGTCTTTGAGATAATAAGCGATACAGACTTCAAGTTTGGATATTTAGACTCTTCCGAAATAAAATGTTGTATATGGGAACATAAGAACTCACCATACTCAATTTCAGCTCGATATCTTACAAGCTAAGAAACTAGTTTTGAATCACACGGACAGTGATTAGTCAGGCAGACGGATATGGCTAGTACAATTCATTCAATTTGTCGAGCTGATTATTTATACTTTATGGGATATTTGATGTTACCTTTAATGTAGTACAAACTCCGTGACAAAATTATAATATTATTCACTTTACGTGTGAAGAGTATGAGAAGAAGGAAGGAGATAACCTTATGTGCCTTTCTGGACATTGATAGAGCTTTTGACAATACAAGTCACGCGACAATATGTAACGTACTAGTAGATAGGGGAGTAGACCCAATCATAGTAAATTGGACACACTCATTATTGATGACAAGAACATCTGAGACTAGAGTGAATGGTAACAGCATTCGGGTACATACAGTTAAGGGTAGCCCTCAGGGGGGAGTACTTTCTTCCCTTCTAAGCAGCCTAGTCGTAGACAGCCTACTATGTAGACTAGCCGAGAATGGGATACGAAGCCAAGGGTATAATAGCAGGTGGGAAGTTTGAAGACACACTCTGTGAAATAATCAACAGAGAACTCAAAATCACACAAGATTGGTTCGTTATTATAGGACTTAACATACACCCTGCCAAAACGACCATTCACTAGGAAGCAAAAGCTTCCTAGATTAAAAATGATCAGGCTCGAAGGGGTTGCAGTAGAGCTTAGCAATAATGTTTAATATCTGGAGGTAACGCTAGATAGTAAGCTCCTATGGAAAGCACACATGAAAGAAATCATAAGAAAATGCACAAAGGCAATACTTGTGTGCAACATGGTAGTGAAGCCAATGCTACTATATGGCATAGTCGTGTGGGGAGAAAAAGCGAGCCAAGTGACAGCCACTAGGGCGCTCAACTCCCTTCAAAGACTGGCGTGTGCCTGCATCACAGGGGAAATGCGCACGTGCCAAACAGTAGCGTTGGAAACTATTTTGGATTTGACACCACTCCTTCTGGAAATCGAACACAGAATAAAAGAAACACTCCTAAGACTATCAGTCGGGGAGAATAAAGTTAGCTAGGAGATCTATCAAAAACGTCTCCATACATGGATGAAGGAATGGATGAAATGACACAGAGGAACATATTTAATCGGAGTTTTACCATTAAATGATCCAGCAAAAAATTGTGGAATTGTATACGGATGGATCCTTGACGGAAAATGGTACAGGCCAAGGACTCACTACTGGGAGTCATTGGGAAAACACACCAGTGTCATCCAAGCAAGGATGTGCGCTATAATCAGATGTGCACAAATCAACCTAGACAACTGTGATAACGCAATTCTCTCAGATAGACAGGTTGCGTTGAAGGCACTTAACTCCAACGTAGTTAGGACAAAGCTGCTTTGCTTCACAATTGGGCTATTGGAATGGTCTATTGGAAAAACTAGGTGAACATAACAGAGTACCTCTGCTGTGGGTGCATGGTCATAACAATATTCCAGATAATGAACAAGCGGACAAGCTTGCAAGATAAGGAGCGGCAACGCTATTGATAGGACCTGAGCCGTTTTGTGGCAACGGGAGACATACTATATCGGAAGTAATCCGCAAGTATATAGGAAAAGAACAAAACTGGACTATAAGCCAAGGACTAAGACAAGCAAAGTTACTTCTAGAGGGTTACAATCCGAGCAGATCGAAAACTATGCGCCAACTAGGTAGGAACCAATTATGAATGCTAATAGGACTGCTAACAGGCGACTGTAGACTAAAGAAACATTTATATGTTTTGGAAATACATAACTCACCCGAATGCAGATTCTGTGACCACGAAGAGGAGACCCCTCTTCACGTTCTAGCTGAATGTGAAACTGTAGCTAGAGGCAAACTGCAGATGCTAGGTAATCACTTTATCAGAAGGGAGCAACTGAGAACTCTGAATCCAAGGAAAGTACTAAGATTCGGTCTACATATAGGCTTAGGGCAGGTCATGCAATTCAGTACCTTTTAGGTCGCAGTTTTTGTAAGCCCCCATCATAAATAAATAAATACTTAAAGCTCCAATGATTCGTAAAACAACACTTTATTGCAGATTGGAGGTGGTTTGCAATATCGGAACGTACAAATACCGAAACGCATAAGCTAATGTGAGTTCTGTCAATGTTAATAAGATTTTGCTAATGGAATAGGACATTTTAAACGTAAATTTATTGCTACCTCTACACTCTTTATAATTTATAAATATAACTTTAAATTTTCAGCTTGCACTTTGAAATACGCATAATTTGAAAACAATAATTTTCAACAAATTTCAAATGGAAAAAAACTGTTTAAACATTTTCTAACTAAATGCAAAAACACATCATTAGATAAATTTAAGACCGTTGCATGCATGCACAATTTAACAATAATATGTTCATAATTTGCATAAACCATTTCCATGAAATAAATTTTCAACTAAAAACTAATTTTAAATATATTGTTGAGGTAAACAATTATCATGAACATTATTTCGCTGTGAATTTACATATATGTATAAACATGCCAATAATAAAACTGAACATGTGAAATAATTCTAATAAAATCAAATTTAATCATATTAAATTTCAACTAGCTAACACAAAATGCAATTTTCAAACTGCACTACTACAAAATTGGTTCGTTTTTAAGCGCTTTGCAGAATATACAGATGTTTTAAATAAAAATTAAAACTAATTGTACTATTCCAACTATTTAAATTAAATAGACTATCTTCGTTTTTACTTTTTTTTTTTTTTTTCGATTTTGTTGGTTTTTTTTTTTTTTTTTTTGTTTAGGTGCAAACAGAATATTATAATTAGAACAATATATACTGCAACAATTGTAAAACAATTTAAATCAAAACATTTAAAGTGCATATTTTAATTATTATTAGTTTTCAGATGCCATAGTTATGTTTTATATAATCAAGTTGAAAAGCGAGTAGCATTTGTTAGCAAACAAAAAGTTCGAAAAGTTTTTAGCATAGCAAAGTACATTTTTAAATTATGATATTATATATGTATATATTTACGATATATTATCATGCATGGTGCTAGTGCAGTGCAGTTAGATACAAAAAAAAAAAAAAAACATTTATACGCTTTATATAAAATGCATTCTCAGTCTAAAATATCAAACGCTCAATCATTCTTTTTTTTATATATTTAATCAGACATACTGTTTTGGAAATGTTTGGTTTGTTTTGTTTTGTTTTGTTTTTTTTTTTTTTTTTGAAATATATTTTTATTGTGATGATGTTTTGTACCAATTGTTCGTATTAACGTGTCTATATGTAAAACTATTGTATTGTGAGCTAGTGCGTGTAATATTAACTTAGTATATGTATGTATAGAAGTATATAGTAATTATAGACAGAGGTATGCAGCATGTTCTTATGTACTGTATAAATAGGTATGTAGTTATGTACTACTTATGTATGTAGGCTTAATGTTTGTGTATGTTTTATAGTTGTAAAAATCCACCAAAACATTCAAACATTTGATTTTCAGCATTTTACCTTTAGTTCCGCGAGGCATTAATTAACTGAATTCTTTAAGTACCCACAAAACACACACATACATATTTAGTAGTAGTAGTAATAATAATAAGTATAATAATACAAACAAAAAAGAAAATCATTTATAACCACTACGTTTCAATAATTTGTAACCATTATGTACATAAACTCAGAGTATGTAAATTGTATATTGTCAATAATTGAAAATGTTTTATGTGTTACTTATAATTAAACCCGACTATAAAATTTCTTCGACTACTACAGCTTATGTTCATTTTTTTTTTTTTTTTTTTTATATAGATGTATATATGTTGTATATATATTAAATGCTCTTAATTTTAAGATATGCATTATAAACAGTAAAATAAGTAAAAATATATATAACTTACCATATTGTTTCGTACGGACGGGTATGGGTGGTGTAGTAGCACCTTCGCCACGCTGTGAACGTGCTGCCAGCCATATATAGTAAAGTGTATCAGGATATAGACCATCAAGCGTATAAGATTCAGAATTCGAAATGCGCCTATAGATTTTATTGTAAAAAAAAAAAAAATTTATAGTAAAATTTTCTTGCTACTCGTATGCATAAATTACTTGTGATGATCCTGATTTGCATATGTATCATTCCAATATAATTCGTAATGTACGATATTCTCACTGGAATGTGTCGGCTTAGACCACTGTAGTGTAACAGCAGTCTCGCCAATATCGGTAGCCCTGAAATTACTGGGCTGTGATGGAACACCTGTAAATGGCAGTAAAAACATATAATTTAATTTTAGCAATCAATACTATCATAACGAGTGAAATATTTATTAGTTAGTCTGAACGCTTGTAACACATAAACGTAGACATCGTATACCTAATAAAATATATAACTATTATTGATAAGTTCCAAAAGACTAGTCGAACTAGAGACGACTGTTCGTCAGTGCAATGTTGCTCACTATTATTCTTCAATGCAAAACATACACAATGGGGTTGAAGGCTAATAACACCTAGAGGATTTGAACTTCTAAGCGCAATGTTTGTAAACAACACATTTCACATTTCAACAGGCGAGCCAATCTATTGGCACAGTGACATGAACAAGTTTCCGGATCTAATTGACTTTTTTATAGCTAAATCAATACCAAAAAATCTCGTTCGTGCAGAATCTTGCCTCGATCTGTCTTCAGATTATTCGCCATTCATTGCAAAAATTAGCATGCGTCCCTCTACTACACAAAACCAGCAATAATCCATAACAGAAACACACATTTGGTACCTCTTCAGGCGAATAATTAATGAAAAGTTAGCATCAAAAAATGTTCCACTCAAAACGCAAATGGGCATAGACAAAGCTGTAGAACATCTTACAAACATCATCCAGCAAGCGGCCTGGTGCGCTACTCCCGTTGAAGCTAAATCAAATAAACATACGCAAGTCAACTGAACGGTGGCATCTCTTGTGTACGAAAAACGCAAGCTAATACTAATTTGGCAAACAACCAGGAACCCCATAGACAAGAAGCCAAGCAGTAAGGTCCCTGAAATATACGCTTCAAGAGCATAGAAGTAACAAGTTTAACAGCTATATTGCAAACCTCTCCCCAACACGAGCGAATGACTACTCACTATGGTAGGCCACGACAAACATATTCCACCTATTAAGATAAGGGACAATACATTGGCCAGAAATAATCAAGATAGGACAGAAACATTTACGGGCCATCTCGCAGATATCTTTCAGCCTTTTCCAACCAGTAATATAGACGCTGACCAGGAAATACTTAATTTCTTAGACTCTCCGCTACAAATGGATTTACCACAAGAAAACTTATGCCTAAGCGAAGTAAAATAAACAAATACTAAAGGGGAAAGATACAAAAGCGGCTGGTTATGACCTTATTACTGTTAAAATACTTAAAGAACTCCCGGCGAGTGGCTTTCACATTATTACACAAATATTTAATGCAATCCTACGATGTGACGATTTTCCTAGTCAGTGGAAAGTTGCACAAAACCAGGAAAACCACAAGAAGACGTAAACTCATATAGGCCGATAAGTCTCCTTCCAATATTGTCCAAAATATTCGAAAGGCTGATTTTGTACAGACTTAGTCCTATTATCGAACAGAACAATCTTATTCCTACTCATCAATTCGGGTTCAGAAGGTCCACTCCACGATAGAACAAGTTAACAGGGTGTACAACTTTGCAAGAACTGCTCTCGAAAACACAGAATACTGCACCACGTCGTTCCTAGAAGTCTCACTAGCCTTTGATAAAGTATGGCACCCAGGACTTATGTTTTGTACAAAATACAAAAAGAAAGCAACTTGGTTTGCGCCTTAGGACACTTTACTGGCTTTTGGGTACTAAGTCAACTCTAACACTAGAGAACAAAATTCTTATGTTTAAAGCTATAATAAAATGAACGTACGGAATCCAATTATGGGGCTAAGCAGTAAGAACTAACATAGAAATAATACAACGATATCAATCGAAGCTATGAGTAAATGCGCATTGGTATGTAAGTAACACAACTATACACCAAGATTTAAAAATTCCAACAATATTTGAGGAAATAAAAAACGTCAGCAGTAAATACCGAAAACGTCTACTTGCGCACCCAATTCCTATCGCGGCATAATTATCGAATTCAGACGACTATCTCCGTAGGCTTCGAAGATTCGCTCCTGATGACCTGCCACATAGATCTAATTAAGTAGAATTTCCAAGTGCCTTTTCAACGCATTTGATTTTTACTTGCGGTGATATGTGAAAAGCAAAGTTTATGCCAATTAATCTGAATTGGTTGTAGAACTTAGATTTCTCCGAGATCTTCAAAAAAGTTTTGGATATTGACCATTTGCCAGATATCATTTTAAAAAAGTGACGACTACGGCCAAATTATTGAGTTTTATAAAAATTATTTAAATTTATAATCGGGTATTACAAAAAAAACAAACACCCGTTTATCAATGAAATATCAAATTAAGAGGTTTTATGTTTGAGGCTACCCCACAAAGTAGAGGATCGCACCCATAGATATAAATGTGAAGTGTCTCTTCATAAGAACCCACCATATCAAATTTTAAGTTGATATTAACTGCACTAAAAAAACCTTTTCTTACATAAAATGGGAAAAGAGATAGAGTGCTTGGAATGGGGGCTACCCTAACAACTGGAAGATCACAGTCATTAATTTATATTGACTGCAATTGACAGCTTTTATACAAAAAGTCAAAATTAGGGGGTTGTTGATATGCAGGCTACCATAAAAGGGATATTAACTGACTGCAAAAAACTAAGTCTGTATGACAGGTTACAACTGCATATCTAACAAATTTAACCACGAATAATACACAGCAAGTACCAGACAGACGGATATAGTAACTCGACCGACTCGTCTCGACGAGCTGGTGAAGAATATATATATATATATTTTATGGGGTCTGTGATTCCTCCTTTAATGCGTTGCAAACTTTTTGACAACCTGGTTCTTATACCCTTCACACTATGTGTGAATAAATATAACGAAGTAATAGAAACAAAGTAATTAACTTGACTCACAAAAGAGAAAACAAATAGTAAGCAATTTTTTAAATAGGTTTTAAACGACCCTTACTGAACTACGATATATTAGTTCAAATAAGATCGATAAACAAAATTAAAATAGCTTGTCTCAGAATCGGTAACTTTAATCGAATGAAATTAAATCAGAAACAAGAGAAAACAATAACTTTAGTAGAACGATTAATCGATACGATTATGAAATTTTAGAAAAAAGATTTGATGAAATTTAAGGGACTAGTTCTCATATTAACATTCACAAGTTTACATCCAGACAAAAAGGCTATAGCTAGATCGACTCGTATTGTTAAGCGTGTCAAAAATATATTAAAAGTTTGTGGTTTCTCTCTCCTTTTCTGGCTGTTACATATATTTTCACAAACATAATATCATTTTACATTCGGGTTGAGAATTCATTTATTGTCGCCTGGTGTTAACATTTAAAATTGTATATGCTTACCTTGCTGAGTCTTCACTTGTACCGGAGTAGACATAGGACCGGCTCCCATTGAAGTGTATGCCTGAACGCGTACTGTGTAAATCGCATGCGGCGTTAGCTCAGATATAGTTGTCAGCTCACTATTGTCAACCATTTGAGCGTCCCAAGAGGCTTCCGGTTGATTTGCATTTGTTGTATAGTACACTTTGTAGCCCTGACAAAAAATTAAATAACAATAATTGTCAATTGTAAACTTACATTTTTATATGAGACAAAAACTTACGGTCACTTGTCCGTTTGGTGTCTCTGGTGGTTCCCAAGTTATGACCATTGTGGAAGAACTCAGCGGACGCACCTGTACATTTCTTGGAGCGCTTTCCATTTCTATTAAATCAAAATAAAACAAACAAAAAAAAAAAAAAGACATTGTATACATGCTATGCTAACTTCTAATAGTACTGATTTTAATATACATCAAAAGATAGCCCATATAACCCCTGCTGTTATACTGTTATACTCTTTTTTTGGTTTTTTTTTTTTTTAGAAATTCAACTAAAATTGCTACACAAAATTAACACGTTCAGTTTACTTACTTGCACCACCGAAAGTAAAATCGCCTAATCATCCCACATAATGTTAGTTAATGGAAAGAAATAAACGGAATTTTGCAATGCAATTAAAATGTAAGGATTTAGGAGTAAATGAATATATGATAGAACAAAGGCTACAATCAATTATACTACTTTAAAAAGTTAAACAATACAAAAATTAAATGAGAAAATTGGTTAAAAATCCTTTAGCGGCACAAAAAGTTAGAAAGGAAAACAGTATTTATTAGAATACTTTTTAAGTATATTAATTTTCTATTTAGCGTTTTACTTACTTGTCTCACCGGTGGTACAAGTCTCGGGTAGCGAAGGAGGTCCACGCCCTATATTATTTACAGCGATTACATAAAATTCATATTCCGTGTAAGGACTAAGTGCACGCACAACATAGAACATGGTTATAATGCCGCTTATTTCACTGAAAGCCTATAGTAAAAGAAAACATTGCTATAAAAATATTGTTTATTTTTATTTAAAAAGAAAATCCACGCACCTGATTTGCATTTTTCGGTTTATACTGTATGACATAGTACTGCAAGTCTTCGGGTCCTTTGTATGACCATTCCAGGCGCACAGATGTAGCAGTCACTTCAGAGATCTGTATATCCGTAGGCGCAGTTGGTAATGCTGAAAAAAATCAGTAGGAAATATTAAAATTCAATATAGCTACAATATAAATAAATCTAACTTACATTGCACTTTAACTATAGACGTAGCCTCGATCTGTCCCAAGGATGAAGCAGCTATGCAAGTGAAATTGCCACTTTCCTGTATGTTTGCTAATTGTAATATATTTCGACCGATGGGTATGTCATTCTCAGGCGTAAGATCGTAAGCACCTGCAAGTTGTAAAATATCATAAAATAATAACTATGCACTGCTGTTATGTATGTTGTTGTATTGACATACCTCGCATCCATCTAACATGCGGCATTGGCGAACCAACCGCAATGCAGGACAAATTTAAATTTGCACCCAACATCACCTCGTTTATTGGCTCTGGTGGACGTGAGAATGTAGGTGGCACACGTCTTACTTTCACATACAGATTTGTTGCCTTCGAATGCTCTGTGCCCACAGTGTTCTCAGCAACACACTCGTACTTTCCCTGATCCTCTTCACGACTGTTTTCAATTTGCAGGCCACCTGGAAAGATTTCATTTAAAAAAAAATATTGAAATTAAAAGGTTTGTGTAAATATTTCTTGCTACCTGTGCACGCAGGCGCGTGCGTTATAAAACATATGTTGAAAGAAAAAAGGTAGCAAGGATTTAAAACCTACTTAGTATGTCATCTTAGCCTGTATCATAAAATAAAAGCAGGTAGTTAAGATTTTGTATAAATTAAACAACCGTTCGAGCATTTGTCACAGTTTAAGCATACAACTGCAAGAGAAAGGTTGTGACAATGCACTCATCATCATCAGTTAAATTTTTGTGTTTGGTACTTGCTATAAAGTGTCTAACTTTTAGCAGTGCCAATAATGAAGTCTACGAAACTCAATTTGCAGAAGCAAGTGAATTTCCATTTGAAATGATAGATTTACTTGATCTGGGTGATAGACCACAACGTGCTAAACGCCAACCGACCATACGAAATTCAGCATCAAAATTTTTGCTTGAAGTGTACAATGAAATAAGTGAGGAACAAGAACCCGAAGAAGTGCTGCATCAAAGACATCGACGTTCGGCGGATGATGAGATATTGCTATCACGTGAAGACCGCCAGGATATCGAAAACTCCAATAGCATTTTAACGTTTTCCAGTCGTAAAGCAATAACTACAATTGATAAAGATGTGCACATCACTTTTAATACTAATGATGTTCCATCCGATTTGATACTTATGCATTCAGTGCTACGCATCTACAAGCAACGCAGCACTTTCGAACTGAAAAGCAGCAGCAATTTAACAATTTCGATTTATGCACGCCGCATGAACAACAAACAAGACAACGTTGCGGAATATCGGATTCTTCACTCCGTAAATACTACAGCAGATTATAAGGGTTGGCTAGAGTTCAATATAACGCCAACATTGCGAAACTGGCTGCACTATCGTCGCATACAAGAGATACAAAACGGTCACGAGTTACGTATATCGGTGGCATCATCATCATCATCATTGCGTACAAATGCAATTTTAAATGCTTCGAAATGTGGTATAGTTCCAGCACAGCATAAGATGCAAAATTTGCAACCGTTCATAATCGGATACTTCAATGGCCCCGAATTACTGGTGAAAATACGAAAATTGCGTTTTAAACGTGATGTAAACAAACGTAAGCGAAATGTGGGCGCTGCACATTTACAAGCTGATTTACTGAAAAATGTTGGCGATATAAACAAGCCGCCACAGTCTTGTGAACGCTTGAACTTCACTGTCGACTTCAAAGAGCTCCAAATGCACAACTGGGTTATAGCGCCAAAGAAATTTGAAGCGTATTTTTGCGGTGGTGGTTGCAATTTTCCACTTGGAACTAAAATGAATGCCACAAATCATGCCATTGTACAGACGCTAATGCATTTAAAGCAGCCGCATCTGCCTAAACCATGCTGTGTACCTACAACACTCGGCGCAATTACTATACTGCGGTATTTAAATGAGGATATTATCGATTTGACAAAGTATCACAAAGCTGTCGCCAAAGAATGTGGCTGCCATTGAAAAATTAGAGGATAAGTAAGGATAAATGAATGATAACGATAAACCATTGAAAAATTTAGAGAATCAAACATTGTAAAAATTCTAGAATATAAAAAAAATTAAAAATAATATTACAGAAATACATTCAAGCGTTTTTTTTTTTTAATTTTTTAAATACCTTAAAATTAATAACTATCATTAATAATTCTCTTTCCGATACTAATTTGACGGAAATTTATAGTTGTGAAAGTTGCAGGTTGCAGGATAATTATTTGGAATATCAGCAAAGACCTTGAATATTTTGGGATTTTACAAATTATTTTTCCATCCACAAACATGATAATTGTAATAGTAATACTTCTCATGGCGATGACGATAGCATCGGAAGCAAAATATTCATGCATAGTTTTTATGAACCATCTGAGAACATTCAGTAGCAATCTTTTGGCTTCTTCGCAAGCATTGTCTTTCAGAAATACTGAGTTAAAGCCTAGACAAGAGCAGCGTCATTAATAACTGAGATCCTATTGTTTAAAAATATTGATGGTAAAAATAGTTTTTTTTTTCCTTCTCCCAGGAATTCCAGACAAGCGTCTTCAGCTTTCTAAACTTTCAAACTTTAAACGACGACGTCTAGTTCCAGTCAATACTCCTTCGTCTATAAGGTGAAAATGGAAGAAGTCGACTAACTGGCTCAGGTCTGAGGTTGCGAGCAGTGAAAAAAAAATTAATAAACCCTCCAAGTAGATCTGGTCTTTAGCATAAATCTCATAGATGTGACACAAACAACAATTTTATACATAATTGAGGTAAAGACATCTTGACGTAGTACAGAAGAGATATAATAAACTGAATGGTTGATAAGTCTGCTAAACACTCTAGCTCATATCATTTATAGGACTAGGTAATCGCAGAAGTGATCGCTCGTTTGTCATTTTAATGCTTTATAACAGCGGGAGCACTCTTTAATCTAACATTTCTGCATGGATAGCTACACGCCAGTGATCTGCTCAGATTTACTTTTCCTTACTAAACTTCTTATTCTCGATAGATCAAATTTCGGCCAAGTAAGCTTTCCGTTGTCGTTTTGTCTTCTGCTATAGAGTCGAAAGGTTAGTTTAAGATAAGATGATGAAGAGGATCCAGCTACACACTAATGCGCCCACGTACTGCGACCAGAGGTTAGCATATTGTGCATCCTTTGTAACCCTATAGGTCCTTGATATGTGTTAGGAATTTCACGAGCTTTTTCTGGGGAATTTTCCCGTAATCAATCTCTTCTATTTGCACTTTACCTAGAACAGACAGCCTATATCGCGCAATTGCGGCGCATACAATATGTTCAATGGTTTCTTCTTCCTTGCGCCAATATCTGCATTGATCAGTGGGTGCTAGATTAATTTTGTGTAAGTGGTAGTTACATTTGACGTGGCCTGTATTAGCCCCACATAGGGTTCTAAGGTCACGTTTACTCATGGTAATTGCTTCTTCACCCTTCTGGTGGGTTGCCAGTTTGTTATAACCTGGTTTTGATCTTGCTTGGAGAAGCCGTAGAGAGAGCGTGAACCCACAAAAAGAATTGTGGCACCTTTCTCTGTATCCTGGTACCCATATAAGGCGAACCCCATTTGAATTAGCCAGGATGTTGAGGTTGAGGTAGCGTGGATTTGTTTCTGAATTCATAGCATTTTTGGGGATTTTAAGACTGCTTGGCAATCTGAGTATATATTTACTCTGATGCCAGTTGCCCCCCTATCTAACATAGTTTGTGACGTAGCATTTATAGCAAAAAGCTCGACATCGTATATTGTGGCGTCTTTGTATAGTGGTAGGAGCAGTTTGCAGCGTGGGCTTAAGATACAGTCCTCTGATATTTGTGAAGATGCTTGCTTAAATTGTATGAATTTGTCACTTATTCGCTTTCCTCGAATGACGCAGTGTCTTAAGACCCAAACTATAGATATAACTAGAAAGAACGCTTGAACCGATTTGACAAATTTTTTTTTTAATGTTCTCAACAATCCAAATAAGGGTTTAGGAAAAGAAAAATTAGAAAAGTTGCATTGAAAATTGGAAAATAAATAAAAGTGATTATGCGTCTCCTTGTGATCGCATTACTCGAGAACCAATGGGTGGATTGAACTCAAAGATGAAACATTCAATCGTGTGGGGCTCCTATTTGATCATACAATATAAGAGAAATCGCGAATTTGGTATATCTCAGTAAATATTTGAGACAGATGTCAAAGTTTTTGGTTCACTTGATACATTTGATAATTTTACGCAGTTTCGTTTGCTACTCATTATATTCTATTGAGCACGCGTGACATACCAATGTCGACATAAAACACGATTCACATTAGTGCGTGGGGGATCAGGTGTGGTGGGGCGATGCGAAAATCGAGTTCGAACGTGTCACGACAGGACACACTGTTTCGATGCGCCCAGTGCATAACGCGTAACATCTTTGTATTGCGACAGTTCACTAGAAAAATCATAGTGTCTACTATTCTTCGTGTTTTTTATGAACAAACAGATGAGTAAAATATTTTTTGTATTCAATATCGTGAAGCCAAAGGAAGATTGTCATGTAATTGAAGTCATCCGTAGAATATCAGCGAATCATTGAAATGGGTAGAAAACTACATATTTTATGTTTTTATCATAGAGAAATGGGCCGAAAAGCAGAGCTAAGTGTAGAATACCGAGCAGTCATTGTTGCATTACACGAAGAGGGTTATTCAACACGGAAAATTGCTTCAAAAACCAACGTTTCTCAAAATGCAACCATGCAACTTTTGACCGATAGTATATAAGATTTAGTACATATGAAAAAGGCCCTTCAAGTATCTATATCTTAGAGATACCGAGATCTGTTAGTTCAAACCAACGGGCGTGAGGACAGACGGACATGTATATGAGTTGATTATTGTTACTTTATGGGGTCTCCCACACCATCTGTTGCCTGTTACATACATTTGCTCATGGTTTAAAAGTAATTTTACAGATTCTCGTTAGAAGCATTCTATAAGCTTTCTATAAATTGGTTTGGATAAAGAACAATGATAGTGCACTTGTTGAGTTTTTATACTCTTCTCACGGAGTTTGTAACGCATTAAAGAAGGCATCAGAGTCCCCGCTAAGTACATATACTCTTGATCAACTCGACGAGACGAATCGCAGTAGCCATGACCGTCTAATTATCTGTCCCCTGCCTCTTGATTTCAAGAGGCAGGGGACAGACAATTAAACGTTCATGGCTACTGCGATTCGTCTCAACGAGTTGATCAAGAGTATATATACCTACCTACACCTACTTTTAGAAGTAGTCCCCTCAAAAAACAAACCCATCACTCTGTAATTTTTGTAAGTAAAATGTTCATATTTTTCAAGCTAAATACCTTAAAAATGAAATGAAGGCTTCAAATTATCACTATAGAATTTTATTAAATGCTTATGAATAATATTGAAGCTTCGGTTCTAACGAAGTTAAAGTTTGTTTAGTTTACGTTCCAAACGTTGCATAAATCGAATGCGTTCGTGCATATCTAAAATATGTATGTATCTCAGCGATGAGAAGATATTATGCGTAATTTATTAGTACACTCGTTACACACTGTCAAAAATGATTGCTTCAAGGCTCTAGTACATATGCAGCTTTCTGCACTCTATACATCTCCACACTAAGTTAGTAGACGTTAGTAAACGATGTTATTATTTTGGGGTGGAATCTTTTTTTCTTTACCACCGGTAAAATGCGTTAATTGTCTTTTCACTTGCATGTCAGCATTAAGTCTCCTATTCAGCGTAGGTTCCAGAAATTTTCTGACAAACTTAGCGTTGTAGTTAGCTGTAGACTATTCAGTTTTTAGAAAATCAAAGTTTGAAATTTCTGTTCTAGTGATGGAGTACATAGATTTGATTTCTTTACATTCCATAGTTACTAGATCGGAAATATTTTTTAACAAAAATGCAACAAAGTGAGTCTTGCGCAAATATAGCTCAAAAATTTAAAAACTAAAGACTTGAGTGCACTTAAAGAAATGAATTGCCTAAGAAATTATTAAAATTCTGCCTTTTCAAGCAACAACAACTCTGATTATGGCACTTAAAATAATTGACCAGTCATTAATGTCATTTCTAGTGAAAACTGACTCAGACTCAGAAGAATACACTGAAGTGTCAATTCTCGACTTGTAGAAATTGATATAATTATTATGAAAACGCTTTATTTTTTTATTTTTTTTTTTTTTTTTGAGCTTTGAAGCTGCTCATGGCAACATTTTGCAAAGTGGAATTTTATAGCATGTTGTGCGTGAATATTGCTAAACTGACGCACTTCACTTATTTTAAGCGTATATAGAGCTAAGCACCGTAGCAATAATATGATTTCCCAAGTTGACACGCATTTAGAACTGCGTCACAATCCTTTCACAAAAAATTTTATTGGTCAAATCCCAGTGGGACTTTTTGCTAAAAAAAAAAAAAAAAATAAGAACTTAAAAAAGGCAGCAACAAGAACATTTCATGCGCATCGAATTAACTTGTTCAAATTTCGTTGTCCGCTTCGCTTTATAGTATTTTTCTTGTTTTTTCTTGTTTATTTTTACAATATTGGCTTATAATAAAAGGTAGTAAATAGTAATACTATGTAGTGCATGCCAATAACAATGAATACCCCAAAGTAATTTCAAATAAAGCATTTATAATAAAATTTTAGCATTGCTGGAGTAGTCATGACATTTTAGTGAAGTAAATTCATTTTAAATATTCTCTTTTAATGCAGCAAAGTTATATTGTCTAATACCACTTTACTAAAATGTCATTTATATAATTTATTAAGCCCATGAGTTGAATTTTAATTTTTATGCAGAAAACCAAAATAATAAAGTTATAATTAAATTATCTAAAGCCAAAAAAAAAAGAAAAAGAAAAGTAACCTCTAATAAGCTTCTTACTTTCGCAATTATTATTTTATTGCGCTCACATTAGGCGTAAACCTAACTTACGCAGAGTGTCCTTTTTTAATTAGCAAACGGCGCATTTCAACCCCAATGTTAAAATTTATATGCCTTACAGCCCCTTCTTGTATCCTATGACCAGGCAAAGTTTTGCATGATAGAACAACACTAAGGAATAAAAATGAACACAAAATAAAAGACCATAAAGTGCTAATTGAATACAACGGAACATGACGGGCATATTTGATTATGAAAAATTTTTTTTTTTGCCGAATTTAGTTATTGCTATGCAAAAGTTGTCCGCGATTCAAATAGCCCGAAGCTTCATTTCTATGGTGCCATGGAAATGATTCATTTTTATATATTAACAAGACAGTAGAGAATGAGTGAAAGTATATAGTGTTAAAATTAGCCAAAAAGCCTTTATAATGCTCTGCATGCCTGCATATATCCAGCGGCATAGTCAGATATAATGGAATGCGTGTTACACTATAAAAAAATGAGTTAGGTTTGTCTTACGAAGAAATAGTTAAACGTTTTTCAAACTTAAGCTGTACTTTAACTATAAAGAGAGTTGCCTTCCATCACAATTAAAGCATAAATAGGTGAAAACGTAGGGTTTAATACACAAGATCAAATAAATAACTTAAATGTGAGTAGAATATTTATACGATAGCTAATCTCTATTATGGACGTTAGAGGCTCATTATTACATAAGAAACATCCGCACCAAATTAAGCGGTTGATCCTGGAGAATCTTTGTGACACTTTTTAGATTGATTCTTTGAAAAAAATGTGGGATCTCAGTCTGTGGGTTACAAACTATTCAAAAAGAAAAAGAAAACGTTATCTTCGGTAGTATCGAATCTATCATATTCTTCACATGCACTTAAATAAAATTATAGTTTAAAAAGACTAAAAAAACACGCTTTAATAGTAATGTGAACTAAAAAGGAAAAAATAATTTTGAATAAGTTTAAAATGAAAATTAAGTGATTGACAGAGAATTAACTTTAACATAAAAAATACGTGGTTCTCGTCAACATATGTATTAAGTTTTCGACTCCTTTTTTGAGTAGCACAGTGAAACAAAACAAACGAAACGGAACGGAATAGAACATGATCCACAAACAAATCAAATATACTGATGATCCTGGTCAGTATACTAGTTGAAAATTGTGAAATTATTGTATTGTCATCGGTGCTTAATACACGTGCCAAATTATTTCAAATTATTTCGACGTTAGGAAGTTGGTGAAAATTAAGTTGAAAGATTCCGTTACATAGATACATGCCAAGCTAATGAAAACGTGTTAAAATAGACTGTCCTCGTAGTGGACGAGGAGAACCCGTATCGGCATACGTTTTCTCGTAGGAGTGGCAAGATAACTGTGATCAAAATATAATTACGAAGTTAGTCCCACAAGTACTCGACATAATAAAAAAAAGAAAAATTTGTGAGAGAAAATTGCTTTATTTATCTACATACTCTACTTTTAGCTCGATAGTTCTGTTTATAGTATGAATCGTCTAGTCTCTCAAATTAACCACAGACTCTACTTCTTCATTTGTTCGTTGGTAAATCGTTAACCATTGTGCCATTTTTTCAAGTTTGGGATTACAAAATCAATCGATATTTTTAAAATGCCTTCCATCCAATACCATTTTGTCGATTTTCTTAACCATTTCTTGCGGGGTGACCTCATTTGGTCAACCACTGTTCGTCGTTTAAACTCTACCACCCAATATTTTACGTCTGTAATGAAGGAACAGACTCCCCAGAGCACAATGCAGTTTGGTTTGGTTGATATTGGTTGCACTAAAGCCTTTCAAATCTTGCCCAATTTTGCAAATTAACTGAGACTGTACACTATTGTTTGTTGTCAAAGAAATATTAAACAACGTAGCGTCGACAAACTTGTATATTTTAAACTGGTTCCATATCTATTTTCAGATCGATATCTTAAAAACTAAGGGATTAGTTCACATGATACAGCTAGGAAAAATACAGCCATGGCCATCGATTCGTCCCGATGAACTGATCAAGTAAATATATACTTATTATGAAAAAATCACTCTGAAATTATATTAAAACGGCAATATTTGGCAAAATTTACGATAAAATTTTATATTCGGTTCATTGGAAATCGATCTATAGAAACCAGAGAGTAAAACCGGAACAGTTAACCGTAATAAACCGATTCAAAACCCGAACCATTTACCGAAATAAAATGAAAAGAACCGTACCGGAACCAAAACATTTATACCGGTATTGTTTCGATGCTCACTTTTTTTTTCTAAGAAACATAATTATTTATGCATAGGAGAACAAAAAACAGCTGATACCATATATACCATATACCAATATACATAGTGGCAGTTTTTAGAAGCCACTTTAGTTGCCAGAGCCCTTGTCAAAATGCTTCGTAAGATGATCTTAAACTACCAAGAGCTAGATAAGAGGTTAAAGAAGATACGAATTGATTGTCCTACTCGTTGGAGAATGAACTATATGATGAACTATATGATGCAGTAGCAAATACTGAATTGCAAAGACTAAACTTCAAAGTGAACAGTTAGTTTTGGGCGACTTTAACACTATTTGGCTTCATTGTAAAATTCAAATTGGTAATAAAGCTACTGCTTTAGCTAATTCTTTAGTCTCTCAATGTGAAAAACGTTAGAAAATTACACAAATTTTCCAGAACTATACGAATTTTCAAAAGTTACTTATGCAGTTCCAACTAAAATCCAAGAAACGTACCCGAACCGAATACCAAAATAAATTGGAACCGGTACAGAACCATATACCGAAACGTGAAATACATTTCGGTTTTATTCCCTGATAGAAACACAATAGAATATATCCATATCAAAAATAGTTCCCCATACTAAAACAATATGAGTATATTATAGAACTCCGAAAAGGAACGACGATAGTTGTTTTGTTAGAATGAATACAAAAAAAAAAAAACCTCCCACTAATATTTAACACATCCCATTAATTCGCTCTTTATGTAATATTTTCGTTTGAAACGTATAAGTCGAAACTAAATATAAAATTTATGAGAAAAGGCGCTTTAAATAATCCATAAAAAGAAAATGTTTGTGCATTTAGCTTTTAAAAATCTAACTTAATTGGCATAAAATAATTGCAATGAAAATAATACAAGTAGAGAACAAAACTTTTACTTTAGAACACTGAATTTCTTAGTTTGCGAGGTACTTTTATATGCTCAGGTAAATCAATGAATTAGTTTCTCAAACAACAATGTTTTTTTTTTCCCCAATTTTACACTTGATAAAATTGGAAGCTTCGAAAGCATTGTATAGGTAGAGGAGAAGTAATTTCACTCGTGGGAAATAAATTTATTAAAAGTTCTTGTAACGTTCGCGGTACGCGGTTGTTATATTGCTACAAGTCCTTCGGATGTCATTTGCCATTTGTCCATGCCTCATTTGATACAACATTCAAGTTTTGGTTTTATTTTACTTTATTTTTTTGTTATTCCTGTTGCCGACCAATGCCATCGCGGCATGTCCTGTCAAAAGCACTTGCAACAATTGACTCGTATTTGCTTTTCCGCTATCTATGGTTGTTATTCTGTATTATCAGCGTCGTAACTTTTGCCATTCCTGAAACGCTTGATACCTGTCTTCTCGTGACCTGACCATTGTTGTCAGTTTTGAATGCCTGTTTAATGCATATTAATGACAATATTTGCGTTTCTAATGACCACAAAACATTTCATTTCCACCATTTGCGCTTATCGGCTTGTAGGTAGGCTGTGCGTTAATGGGCGTCAACATTTAATGACATATTCTTTACTGGTTTCTGTTGTTAGTGGGCGTTCAACATTATAACATGACTACTATACGTACTACTTCGCAATATATATTTTAATAATAAGTTACAGAAAAGTGTACTATATATGCTTATGAATAAGACGTACACTTTATACAAGTATTTACACTTACCTTCTTTGATAGAATAACGCGGATTGCTCATGTCAACTTTGGTTTGGTTCTTAATCCAGTATATTGTCGGTGTAGGATTGCCAATGGCTTTGCATTGCATGACTGCTGTATGTCCAACCTCAATTACGCGTGTACTAGGACCTTGTGTTATGACAGGAAAACCGGGTGGAGTTTTGTCACCTGCAAAATACACGAGAAAACAATTTAAAACACTTTTGCATAAAAAGATCTTTATGTCAAAACATTTCTATACAAAGTTCTTTGATTAAATCGTTCCTGCAGTGTTACTCATTAAAAACAAAAACTTGTAAAGATTTTTAAAAATCATTCATAATAACGTGAAGCATGCAATTTGTCTAGAATAATGCTGTCATCACAAGTGTTTACTCTGAGTTAATGAGATCGTAGTCATGTTTTTTTTCATGCTTATTCGAAGGCTACCGACTTGTGTAAAGTCTGCAAAGATGTTAATGAACCCTAACAAAATGATGGTAGGTGTGAAATTTTATTTGTGTGTGTTTTGTTGCTGTTGAAAAGCTGAAAAATTGCAATAAGCAGTAGGGTCCCTATATAATTGCAGTACTTCAAATAGCCAAATAGAAAAGATATATGTATTTGTATATAAGACATAAAATAGAATAAAATACAAGATAGAATAAAATATACCTACAAGTATATGTGAGATTTTCTCTTATGTGTAATTTTCAAAAGATTAAAGTCGGGGGGAATACGAAGTCTCTTTCGCCTCATAAACTGCAATTTGCATTCATAAAACTTTTTTGATTGAAATTTGGAGATTATTTGGAAAAAGTGGAAACATGCGTCGTACATTGCCCATCCAAAGAAAATGGTTTGCGTAGTTTAAAACTGACAACTTTAACATAAAATTCTAAGAGCACGGAAAATCAGCAACCCGCTTATTTGGAAACCCTACTGCAAAAAGATCCGTGTCGAAAACTTCAAGAATTGACGGATTCTCTAAATGTTTCTGAATAAACGGTTTCGTACACAGCTTTAATATACTAGTTCAAAAAAGGGTCTCAATTGTGTGACCACCCATTATGTTTGCTAGATAGATCGTCTTCTAACTACTACAAGTATTTGTTCTAAGCGATAGCAGCGGATTGGCTAGCCACGGTTTGAATTCAACGATATAAAACTTCATGTTTATATTGACTGCAATGCATAGGTTCTCCCTATAGAAGGACAAAAGGGAGCACCTTTAAATTATATATGTGAAGCGTCCGCCCAGAAGAAGTCACCATATCGAAATTAAACTTGATATTTGGTGTAATAAATAATGTTTTCATACTAAAACACACAAGTGGGCGGAGGTTTTGTATGCGGGCTACCCATAAAAGTGTGCGGTACACGGCCCTTGTAATATATGTGAAAAGTTCGTCCACAGTAAGCCATGATATCAAATTTCAAGTTGATTTGACTGCAATAAAAAAATTTTAAATACAAAAAGACAAAACTGGGCAGGTGGTTTGTGCGAGGGATAAACCAAAAAGTGGGCGTGACCTGCCAATATGGATAGACAGGCGGGATATAGCTGTATCGACTCGTTTCGTCAGGCTGATCAAGAATATATGTAGGTACTTTAGGGAATGCTAACAAAGCAGACTTACTGAACGATCATATAATTGATAAATTTAACTAAATTTGAAAATTAAATGAAACATTTCTAACCTTCTCAACTTTAATTATGAGAGCTATTGTAACCCTTTTGTAAGAATTTTGACTTTCACGTAATATCTCAGACTCAACATGCGTTCTTGTGGTACAAAATCTTGATCACAATTAAAAGTGTATCCGATAGCGATATTTCGAAGTAGATAACTGAGACTGTTTATCTTTCAGATTCATTTAAAAAAAAAAAACAAGTTCCAGATTGTTGAGATTTAGTTTGTAATGTTGGCCAACTCGCCAACAACTGAGATTCTGCGTAACGTGTTTGTTGGTTTTGAACTTTAAAAATATCAATATCGTACTTTGTGGAATGTTACTGATTATATCCATCTATATGGAGAAGCAGTAATCATTTATATGAGCAAGCGTATATATGTATTTCGTGCATTGCTACTGATTAGAACGTAGGCTACACAAAATTTGGAATAAAAGGGTGGTGCACGAATACCACTCTCGTATATACGGTATATACCATTTGGTAGAATGGGCGGTAATACGCCCCACAATAGATAAAAGCCAAATTCGTCATATCTCATTAATTATTTGATTTCTGAATTTCTTATTTCTGAAACTAATTGAGGCAGATGGATGGTAACTAAATAAACGATTTGGTAAATATGTGCCACGCATACAAGAAAAAAAATAGGGCTTACCAGCGCACGTCGGGTACGCTCAAAAGTCTGTAAAAGGAAATGTCTTGGTAGGTAACAGATCACCAGCGATCGATGAGAGCGCAATTCAATTATTTTACAGAGTCATATCGTACCGGTTCGGTGAAAGTTGCAATCATTAGGCTTCCGTAGCAAAAGAAGTATTCGTTACAATAATCTTAGGAATTTAGGCAAGAAGATGGTATTTCAGAAAGTCACCATAACGGCTTCATGTTTTCTGTTTTGATGTTTTCTAGAGAGAATTGGATATGAAAAAACCAAGAAAATATCAGAAAGAACCATTTTATTTTCCACACCTTTGAAATATATCAGAAGTATCAGAAATAAAGACCAACAATTAAATTGAAAACTATAGCTTTATTAAATGTGAAGTACTCACAGTTGGCTTTGAGTAATTCTGAACTACTCTGGACAATATGGCAAATAGTCAACAAGAATTACGCGGCTTTTTTCGTGATTTCACAAAATTTCGAATTACATTGCAGTTATCTGTTGAATATTTCGAATTACATTGCAGTTATCTGTTGAATATTTCATGATGTTCTACCAGTCGAATCGATTAACTTATGTCCGTCTGTGCGAAGTAAATACTTCTTCATTTTCTAAGTAAATTTTATATGAATACATATTGCAACATCATATGTCAAAATGAGAATGTCACGTCGATTAGAAAATATAACTCCCATTCAAACATTGCATCGACTTTATGTCATTAAATTGAAGCAAACCTTTCGAAATATTTTCCGTAAAATAATATAAGCTTCGATAGTTAAGATCAGACTACTGTCAACTACAAGTACTACAGTCCTTTTTGTCGATTGATACTTCTTCCGAACTGTATGGAAGCTGAAGCTGTATGGTACCTAAAAATGAATATTTGTTTCATAATTTTTATAGACTTCTAACCTATTCTTAAATCGTTATAAATTTTATAGAGTGTGTTACTATCGTTCAAGAGAAATTTTCTGGTTATACATCATTTGGAAAAAATGGGCGGCGTCACGCTTCTAAAAATATTAAATTTTGAAAATAAAAATTGCCCAAATCGGTGATATTTGCGTTTTTATCAACAATTAATGAGGGAATTATTTCAAATTCAATTAACCGTTTTTTCTACTTTTGTACTTTCAAAAACTTTCTTTGGATATAACTATTTTGCATATTGTAAGACTACCACGTACAAATTTAAAAAAATTTAAAACTTGTCTAATACATTACAAAGATGCTACGCGTTCAAGAAAAAAACAAGATTCCTCAAAAAAAAACTTTATATTTATTAAAATGAAATTAAAAGCTTTATAAACTTCTTCTCTTTAGACATACATACTTTAAATCAGACTCAATTTTTCTTCAGTTAGTCTACTCGTTTTGTATCCTCACCCATTTGACTAGCAATGATATAGCGCATTCGTGCCACTAACTCTATATATATATATATATATACATATATATATATACATATATATATATATATACATATATATATACATATATATATATACATATATGTAAATCTATGTATAAAAAGTGTACTGCAGTTGTAGTCACACACGTCAGATGGCAACGAAGGGTTTTTAGCGAAGCTGCTTATTTTTCCAGCCACGCTCTAGATATTACTTGCCAGTCAGTCACGTTATTTGCAGGTGCTGCAATCTAACCAACTCATACTCTAGTACTATGTCTCTTTATGTAAAGATTTGTCTTTCGATAGGTGTTCTAACAACGGATTTGTGGTGTGAAACATTTGCTTTAGTAAACAGAAAAAAATACAAATAAAAAAAAAAAAATTGGAATGATTTTGATCTCGGAGTTAGCTTTTACTTTGCTGTTGAGGATTTTGATTAAAAGTGCAAGCACCACATGACAGTTAAACGTGCTTCTTACTTTCAATTGTTGTGATTAAAAAACTTTTTAAGCTCATAACAAAAACACGTAAATCTATTATAATATTCCATAAATTGTTTCTTTTTTAAATAATTTAACTAACGTTGACAAATTCTACTACATCTAACCGTGCGTACGCTTACCTTCATAAACTGTAAGAGTTGCATCTGCGGAAACTGCATCGCCAACACCATTTTCAGCAACGCATTCATAGGGTGCATCATCTCGACCGGCGCGTACTGGTTCGATGCGAAGTATAGAAATACCGCCGGGTTGCTCTAGAACCGTGTAACGTGATTGAGTTCCTGGTGAGAAACAACATGTATTATATATCAACTTAAAAAAACAACATCAGCTATAAGCGTACATACCTGATACTTTTTTAGCATTTTTACGCCAGACTATGGATGGTGGCGGATCTCCGCGCGCAGCGCAATAAAAACTTGCCACGCCGCCAACGCGTACGCCCTGATTTTGGGGTTTTCTTATTATCTCCGGTGGATCTGTGAATATAAAAAAAAAACACAATAAACGTAAGAATATGTTCCATAAATTGTTAAAGAAATTTACTGTTCTGCAATATGGATTTATTAGTGGTTTTATTTTCTTATCGTTTAACTTATTTGTATATTAAAGTTTTATATAAATCATGTGTTACGTATATTTATTTTCACACTGCTGTAAAACTTACGTGTCAGATATTGTATATAAGGGAATTCCGAAAAATTTGCATCTGCAACCGCGAAGTTTAATTGCGTTTTTTTATTGTTCGTTGATTATATTTCATTTATTTTTTTGCACATATTCATTTAGTTTGATATAATGTTCAATTTTATTTCATTTTATTGTTTTTGCGTTGAATTTAAGATTTCGATTTCGATTATGATTTGAGCAATTTTTGTTTGTTTGTTAATTATAGTCATATTGGTAGTTATTTTGAGTTAGTTTGAATTTAAGTACGAATAAACACTTAATATAAGCTGTAACTTATTGAAACCTTAACTTAAATTAGAATAAGCTTACAAAAGTTATTAGGCATAAGTTTCTTAAAAATGTATAATACATATTCTAAAATCTACATCTATACATAGTATGAAACCAAGTCGGCTTCAGTATCTGTTGTTGTTGTAACGACTTGACCTGGGCTGCATAAGAAAATATATATGTATACAATTTATTATATTATGAATGTATAGTGCAAGGTGATTATGAATATGAGAGAAAGATAAACCGAAACATTACCCTAGGTATAAAGTCATAGGAACAAAGCTACTACTGTTGGACGTAACCAAAGATCTATAGGACTGAATTGTGTCGGACGGGACAGATAAATAAACAGACTGACCATATTCAGGACAGCAATCACTAGTGCTGATCCCAATCCGCTCCCTGTAACAATCGAGCATATTGCTCCATGCGGATCTCAACTGCGTAAGTTTAGTCCTGGTTTTCCGAGGGAGACGTTTTTCGCTCTCGTCAATAGGTGGTGGTTTACCGCCTAGTACAATATAATCCCTATGACAGCTAATTGACTGTTCATCTTTATGCAATTGAACCCTATAGGAAGTATAAACATACTCCTCTATTTGACCCTGTGGTACAAAACGAGCAATACTAACTTTACGAGTATAGCTTCTAATATCATTCCTTATTCGAGTGGGTACTGTTCTCGTGAGAGTACTATGCTATATGACCCAACAAGCGCCTTCAGCACTACATTTCTCAACTTAAGCTTATTATTTACTTTGGTGGCATTAGCCGAAAATCTAAGTAACGGATCGAATGTTGTACCAAGTATCGTGGAGTACTGAACTGTCGGTACTTCCAATCTCCAACAAAGACATCAAGTTCCATCCTAACCCCCTTAGTCCAGGAGTTGAAGATGGAAGCCGACGACTTGTGAGTTGAAAGCCTGAGGTTGCGAGCATTGAAAAAATTTAACAATTCCTGCAAATAGATGTTCATCGACGTTCACGCCCGACTATAAAATGGTACAATCATCCGCAATTTTACCAATTTTATTTCGGTAGGAGGAAGAGGCATCTTATATATGCAAATATAGATTGAACTGAAAAGGGGAGAGAACTCCACCCTGCGGAACACCCATCTTTAACATACGACACGCCGACTTCATCCCCCTGAATTCAACGTATGCCCTTCTACCATTAAGACAGTTCAGTAGCCAGCGTTTTGTTCAAAATCTGTCAGTTTGTTCGCTTGGTTCTTCTAAACTATGGAACGGATTTTAATACGGGTTTCACTGTCATTTAGAGAAAATCTTTCGCAAACTTGATGTGATGTCTGCATGCGATTGGTGTATATGCTATGTACGCATTTTCAAATACTTCATATGTGGAATTATTTCAAATACTAATATTATAATATGCCTCAACTTGTGTTAGTAAAAAAAGTACTTGTGAAGTTTAGTAGATAAATTTTAAAAATTCCATAAAAATGATTTTTGGGTATTTTTTGGAATTTAAGGAATGGATGAACTTATGACTCTTATATGGATGAATTTAAGAGTTTTCCGGTTTCCGAATCCGAATATAAAGTTCGGAAGTGATTTAGTTATAATGGTCTGTTTTTCATTTCCAGAAAGAAATCGCGATTTGAATTGACTTGACAATGTGAGAATATAAATTTCACATATTAAAAAAGCAGAATGATGCAGCGGTGACACTGAAGAAGAACGTTCTCATTTCAATGATAAAACTAAGTTTTAAATATTTGAAGTCAGCAAGTCTTAACTTGTAAGTAAGGAAAAATGTTAGTGAATTGTTTTCCTTTCGCTTATTTATATAGATTTAAAATTTTTTAGGACTCATCACCCTTAAAGTATAAATTTTAGTTTTTTATACCATTCACACATAGTATGAGAGAAGACGAGTCGATCTAGCCATGTCTGTCTGCCCGTCTGTATGTTGTTGCGCATTTTATGGGCACCAAGTTTTATGCTATACAGTTGCAAATTGCCACATATACCTCTTTTTATTGCAGTTTGATAGAGTATCAAGATTGACCCGCCACGCCCACACAAACCCACCGCCCACTTTTGACTTTTTGTATGAAAAATGTTTTTATTGTAGCCATTATCAACTTAATAATCGATATGGTAGCTTCTAATGGGCGTACGCTTCACATATACATTAAAAAGTGGGACCCGCCCACTTTTAGGGGTAGCCCCATACAAACCTACTATCCACTTTTGTGTTTAAAATGAAAAACTTCTTTATTAAAGTCAATATTAGGTTGAAATGCGGTGTGGTGTCTTTTAATGGAGAGCCTCTTAACACACATAGACTAATGGGTGTGTCCCGCCCACTTTTGTATGAAAAACTTATTTATTTAAATTTTATAAAAAACGTCAATATCAACTTAAAATTCGATATGGCGGCATCTTAAAGATGCTCGCTTCATCCACATCTACTAGTGGTCGTGTACAGCGCACTTATTTGGGTAGCCCCCATTTAAACCCCCCACGTTTATGTTTTACAATACGATTTAAAATTTCGTGTGAATGATATTAGAACTTCGGTTCAACCTAAGTGAACGTTTCTTGTTTTTAGTCTTACTTAATGAATTTAGAAAACTTTGTTAGTGCCATTTTGTGCATTTTTATGATAAAATTATTATATAAAACAAAGTCCGCTCAAGCCGGAAGACCTGTATATTTTGTATAATTAATTTTATATTGATCATTGAGTAGGAGAATTTTAAATGAATGTGTTTAGCTACCTTATTTATGAATATGTGAGTTTTTCTAATTTGAAACGGTCCATAAGAAAAAGTACTTTGCAAAGTTAAATTTCAACTAGAAGTATGGTCTACACTGGATTATGTATTTAGAAATACTTATATTCTTCATATCAAAATGATGCTATAACGCAACATTTTAGCTATTTTCTTCTTCATATTTTTGGAGACATTAAACTGAATTTAATCGTTTTACGAGTGACATACAATTTTTGGATTAAAATGACAGTATATTATTTCAATCTTAATAGTGTACACAGTTCCCCTAGCATGTACAGCTTACATCTATAGTAATAAGAAGCAAAGAACTACATGTATGTAATCTTTTTTCACAGCTGCATTTCACCTGTCAACAGCAGAAGCAGTAGCAGCAGCAGGACCAGCAGGAACAGTAGCAACTATTCTTCAATTGCAATTTCATTGAAATACGATGCTAATATTAGCGATTGAGTAAATTTTTTTTTTCTATATATTTTATTTCTATTTATTTTCTTTGCATCGTATACTTTTCTTAAAAGAACATCATCCACGTCTCATTTTCGAGAAGAAATTGCAACTCTGTTGGATACTATTGTTGCTAGTGCTCACTTGCTATGCTGGCAGTTGTTGGATTTTTAATGTTGGGAACTTTAGGAGCAGAACAGGATTGCTAAATCTGCTGCACTAGCAGATTGTAACAGAAAACGCACCAGCATCAGTAGAGTATAAGAAAAAAAAAAGAAGCTCTCAGAGTAAGAACATAAAATCTGAGAAAATAAAATATAAAGTGTGCACAGCATAGTTTTACGCTAGTTTTATAGTTATTCGCGCTGTACGAAGAACGATCAAACGTACACAAACGAACGCCCTATAGAACATGAACCGAAATTTTAATGTTACTTCAAAAAGAGTAATGCAGATGAAGTTTGTAAAAGTTCCTAACGAAAAAGTGATTATATTGCACTGAAAGTAAGAAGTAAATTTGGTCAAAAGTAGACACACACACACACACATAAAGAGAGAAAGAAAGATGCAAGATGCCAAAAAATGTGCTTTGCAAAAATTTAATTAAAAATTGCTTTTTATATAGAAAAGTGAATTATGAAAACGTATGGATTACTTAAATTAATAATCTCACTGATTGTGTCATTCTCTATCTTTAAACGACTAAGAAACATTTGCAAATTGACACCGTTTCTATATATGTATATAGTAAAGACCAAACTTTTCTTTTAAAAGTAGAATTCAAATAAGTTTGCCTTCTCTTAAATACTCGTACTAATTGGAGCTCCTCATACAATGTAGTTATTCATAAAGTTGTTTGTTCATTTTGCAGCTTTGTTAAGATTACATTGCAAAAGCAATATATTAACTAAAAATATTAATTAAGGAAGTATGCATTATGCTGAATTCAAACATGGTCGAGCTCCAAAAAACTCGTATCGATTGGTTCAAAGATATACAGCTGCTGTGATTCAAAATCCATCTATAACATCGTAACAAGTGATCATGGATCTGTGCATATGAATCCGAACTATAACACAAATCGCCTGTATGGATGTTCCAAGACGAGCGAAATCCAGTAAAAATTGTTCGCGGATGAAACACTTCAAAGCAAATGGTCGTCGTTTTTTTTTTTTTTTTATATAACTGGTCATGTCGCTACTGTTCCATTAGAGCGACGTAGGACATGAAGTTTTCGGAGAATTGAGAATGGTACTGTACTATCATTGCGCACTGTCTTATAATCGCTCACCATCTGTCGTCAAAATTGTTGTAGCGGTTGAATCGGGTTGTTTCCGGAAACGAAAAATATTTGTTTTCGAAAATGGAAACAGATATAAACCGGATGAACGAATGCATAGAAACAAAAACGGAAGTAAATGACCAGCAGGCGCGTGAGGGCAGACAACGTTGATGATTGTGTCCGTTTTGCGATTTTTGTTAAAAATAACCAATATCTGTATGTAATGTAATAGGTAGGTTAATTGGAATTTTTTTTTTTTTGTGGTTAGATACACTTACAATTACAAGTTATTTCACCCAATATTACAGAAAAACAAAATTGAAACTATAGAACGCAGCTGGATTATATTTGGTACATATGTATGTACATACGTTTGTTAAATATATGACTCAGATAGCTGAGCATTTGGAACACCGTGAAAAATAAGATATACTTGAGCTTTAAAAATGTTTAATATACAACAATAAAAAGAAAAAGTGGCGTAGCAACTCACGTCGTGTTCTCTAATTTATTTATATATCGAATGTACCCTAACCGATTGATTTTAAAGTAGAGATTTCTACTGGACACCTCGTTCAATAAGTTTGACTCCGCCTGACTTTTTCTTGTGATGATACTTGAAGGGCAAGTTTTATGTCAACAAACCTGACTCTCGAACGCAATTTTAGGTAGGAAGAAAATCGCAAGAATTTCACTAGTGATAATAATTCACAAAGTGATGAAAAAAGCAGAAAAAGGGCCGATTTATGTGTGCCTATAGGAGGCGGGGTCATTTACCAGATGTTATTTTCAAAAATAGACACAAACAAATTGTAAAGGTCCAAATTTACATAAAATCATACAAAATTATTGATGTTCGTGAAATGCATAAAAGTTACAGAGGAAAGGTAACAAATTTGTGACAATGTGTTGCCAGAGGGGATCATCAATAGCAAAAAAGTTGAGTTACGTAATACTTGACCGACCCCGAACTATATTACTAAACTAATTTTGATAGATCACTAATAATATTCAGTTGATATTTCTACTTGCGACTTTCTGTGCTGGTAACACTAAATTCATTTTGATATATCGCTTCTACCAATAACTTTCTGTGCTGGCAACACGTCATTCATTTTGATATATAAAAAATACGCAGTGCATGACGGAGTATAAAGAAGCAACTGCTAATCAATCACTGATATTTACAATATTAAGTAGCAACTGTTAGCAGTGTTTTTTCAGTCAAGTGAAAATATAACATTTTGCAATATATCGCTCAACACTACTGTTGCATGTCTTCTAAACAGAACCAGTATGATACAGAATTATATAGACTTTTTGGAGTGGGTACCCGGGGCCATGAACCCACTGACACCGCTCTAGTGACACGCATACTACTAGTCTATCTCTGATCACTTTAAAAGAAGCGTTACATTGAATTTTAGTTTCGGCAGTGCGCATCGAAAAATCTTTTCTTTTCTTTTTTAGTATCCGGCAAGTCATCAAGATTATTTGAAGCTTTCGTCAGTTTATTGAACTGCAAAACAAAATAATGTATTGTGCCATTCTTAACAGCACTAAACTACTTTCTGGTAACATTTATACGAAAGAAAAAAAAAACATTCATTATTTCTATTAGGATTATAAGGTAAGCACAGCTAGCTTAAAATGCTACAAAGTTTATGAATCGCAACACACGTGCTCGGCAATTTATGGTTACCAATTTGGGGTTGGGATTTTTGTGTTTGGCGTTAATGTGAGCCAGCACACGGCCGGCATACAAACGAACCAAACTGAAGTGAACAAAAAAAAATTGTATCAGACATTGTCAAAGTTGAAGACAACCTGGCAATTTCATAAATCTGCAAGACACTTTCTAAATTGCCAACAAACAAAGAAGACATATGTACACTGCCGTATCTCCAAACATATATCTTTTGTTTCTATACTTTTATTTGATGCACGTTTCCATCTTCGCCCCAATAAGCATACATAAATTTGGATTTTATTCAGAGCTTGTCATAATATTCATAATGTGTGTAATGCACAAGGTACAAAATTGTGTAGCAGCAATGTAACTACAATATATGCTGCTGCTCACATTTTGTCATGAAAATATTGTGTCACAGTTCGACAGTCAATCTGAGAGATGTGTGTAGGAGTTTGCGTTTAATTTTTGTACACAATCTTTTCTCCAAAAGAACAAAAAAAAAAAAAAACTGACAAGTATTCTTTTTCAGGAAAACTTTCTATGTATTCTATATAAATATATTGTAGTTAGCATTGACTAGTCGCTGTCAATTATGCTTAGTTTTGTACAAGTTTTGACAAGTGTATGGAAGTTATTGATGGTATGGATAGGTTTGATCTACTACAAAACATTCATATGTACAAACCGAAGCGCACATAAGTTAGTAGTAGTTTTATCTATTGTACATAGAAAAAATTAAGCACAAATTTATATAGAAACATCAAGTTTGTAATATGTATCTCTATGAGTATACCTAGAAATATAATTTATTGACGCAATAACTTTTTGAATGCTTCACTTTTTTTAGAGAAGTATGACAGCATAGCATTACTTTATGGATAAGTAGTACTGCTTGCTACTGCTCAGCTCTAGTCAATGTAGTACAAACAAAACTTGCAACAATTGTATAATCCTCTAAGAAAATAAATGTTGTGCCACTAAGCCCTCGTCAGCCGTAAAGTATGCAATATTTTCTTGTTTACTATTTATTGTTTCTTAAATCGTACGCCTTCGTCTTCGTCCTTACAGGAGCACAACGTTTTTGAGTCTGAGTCGGCTCTATATTCATTCAAGTCGTCCTGTGTTCTGGTCGTCATCTTTGAAGGCAGGCGGCGGCATATGACTTCTACTATACACTTTATTTATTATGCAGCAAGCGTAGCAGCAACATCAGACATTGCCAACCAAAAACAGCGCTGTATGTATATATGGAAGATTAGCCGAAAATCTGTACATAGTAGTAGTACATGGTCGTAGTTGTGTAGACGACAACGACAACAACGACAACAACGACGACATGTTATGTGCCGTCAATGCCGCCGCCGTAGTCATAGACGTATCTATGCGTTGTACTTTACTCTTTTTGAGAACTTTGTCACGTTATTTTTGCTCATATTAAGCCAGCAAATACACTTATAATTTGAATAATGTGCTCCCGACAAGCAGATCCTGTGAAAAGTGACTCCTATTTGATTATGCCATGTTTGCTGCTTGTCAATGTTAATGTGAAGCAAAACTTAATAAAACATAAATACAATATATTGAATCCACGGTATACGCGAAACTTTTATAGCCTTCAATTTCAAAAAAAAAAACAAGAAAAAACGTTAACTTCGGTTGAACCGAAGCTCTAATACCATTCACACGAAATTTTAAATAGCATTGTAAAACATAAATAGGATTTAAATAGGGGCTACCCCAAAAAGTGGGTGGTACACGGTACACAGATGTGAATAAAAGCGATGTAGTAGATGTGTAAGATGCCGTCATATCGAATTTCAAGTTGATATTGACGTTTTCCATACAAATGTATAAAAGCGAACTGTGGGTTTATATGGGAGTACCTCAAAAAAAAAAACAGTTGCCCAATAAAATCCATCAAATCGAATTTCAAGCTAATATTAATTTAAATAAAGATTTTTTTCATAGAAAATGGGCAGTAGGTTTGTATGGGGGCTACCCCAAAAAGTGGGCGGGCCACACCCATTAGTCTATGTATGTTAAGCGGCTGTCGATAAAAAGGCACCATATCGCATTTCAACCTAATATTGACTTTAATAAAGAAGTTTTTCTTACAAAAAGTCAAACGTGGACAATAGGTTTGTATGGGAGCTACCCCAAATAGTGGGCGGGTCCCACCCATTAATGAATATGTCAAGCATCCGTGCAATAAAAGTTACCATATCAATTATTAAGTTGATATTGACTACAATAAAAAAGTTTTTCATACAAAAAGCCAAAAGTGAGCGGTGGGTTTGTATGGGGACTACCCCAAAAAGTGGGAGTGGCGGGTCAATCTTGACACTCTATTAAACTGCAATAATTAGAAGTGTGTGTGCAAACTTTCAACAGGATAGCATAAAAATTGGTCCCCAAAAAATGAGCAACAACGTACAGACAGACAGACGGACATGGCTAGATCGACTCGTCTCGTCGAGCTGATCAAGAATATTTATACTTTATGGGGTCTACGGTGCCTCCTTTAATGAGTTACAAACTTTCAGACAAACTGATAATACCATTTCACACTATGTGTGAATGGTATAAAAAAAAATCAATATGGGACAATATGGGTCTGAACAGTAAAATCTGAACATTATCAGCTTATGCCGATTCTGAAGATTTAACAATGAATTTTGGAGCCTTCAATTATCTTCATGCGTCACTATCACTGCGTCGTAACCGAAACTGGTGGTCGTGAAGTATGCCTCGATCAAGTTGTGGAAGTATTCTCCGAAGAAATATGTTTTCCAACAATTTCAAGATTACCGCGTCCAACTGAAGAGGCGGTACGCAGCCAGTCTAGCCGGTGAGACAGGAGGTCTGAACCGACTCGGTGCATTCAATGCACAATCCTCTATTGTTTCTACAGCATTGCTGCAAAAAGAGTAAGGAGTAAACTGTTGCCCCAGCTATCGCTATTATAGTCCTTTCTCCAATGGCATAATTTTTAGGATCTCTGAATCTAGATTTTAGATACTTCGCATCCCTATTTAATGCGTTTTTATATCTTGTGTAATGCGTTTGCTGCCGGATTCGCCGCAACCGTATCGATATGTTGGAAGCTTGTTTCTTTTCCTCAGAAGTGTAGCGCTGTCAGCTGCTTTAAGTATTTTTCTATTAAATAATTCTCTTATGTCATCAACATCCTGTTTAGTGTTCAGCTCAACATATAGATTAACTTGACTGTCTAATCAGCAGCGAAATAGCGTGAAGTGGTTATTTTTACTGATAAAACTGTGGCTTTTAGGAACTATGGAACATAAATGAGAATTATCAAGCCGAGGGATGTGAGCATAATTCTTGTAGATTGCAGATTTTTATTCTTCTTCTGTCAAGGCCATGACAATTTGCTATATCCAAAACGTCAGGGACATTGAATTAAACGAGAGTCGGCGAGTTTGTGTTGTTGTTGTTCTAAAGGTTGGACGAGTTTCTTAATAATAAAAAATAATTGTTAGACAGATTCATATGTAGATACTAAAGCCTTTCAAAAATATTTTCGAAATGACAAACAAGGCTTTTATAGACTTGCGTATTTTCATTTTCGTTTGAAAAACTAAGGGTCATTTCTGAAGTAATTTGCTGCGTAGAATCCGAATCCGGGGTCAGAATTGGCCCATCACGTCAGAATTTTGAGATAATTGATATTTGTACCCGGGTACATAACCTCAAATATATCAAAATCCTGACGTGATGGGCCAATTGTGACCACGGATTCGGATTCTACGCAGCAAATTACTTCGGAAATGAAGCTCAGCTTTCCAACAACTGACATGACCCCGGTATTTGTAGGCCTGTGCAATCTAAACAAACCAAGCATCGTGTGCATATTTTAAAAGCCAAATGGTTGTGAAGATTTCAAGTCATAATGAATACAAATGAGAGTAAACGAGAAAAATGTTCCCTATTCTCTAGTGCAAAAATATATTTGTAGAATTTAATGGTTTGTGCTCTAGTATGTATCAATGATGCAATTGCTCGTGCACATACATATGGGTACATACATTTCTATTTATGCTAATATGCTCTATTTGTTTAACTCAAGTGCCTTGTGTTTTCATTCGGTTTAATATGTTATTGTATCTCCACAGCTTACAGCTGGTGGAAACAATTTTTTTTTTTTTAATTTTTTCAGTATTAAATGAAAACAAGTATAGAAATGATTTGAAGTATTTGTCAAAAGAGGAAGTAGGTAATTAAAAAAATATGGAGCTAGGGATTGGTGTCAAGGCCAAGGAAGATGCAACCTCGGTTTAGTTACCGAAGCATGTTTGATATACACAGCATGATTGTGTTTTGTGTTCGCTGCAGGATGCCCTATTGAATGTCACTCTGACTGATTGCCCATATTGGAGCCATAAGTGGAGAGGTATCTTTGTTCTCGTACCCAAGAGTTTCTAAATCATTTGGATGTCTCTTCTGCGTGTTTTTTTTTTCGAAAAGACAGGTGCTATTCACTATAACTTCCAAAGGCGTTTTTGATGCTGGTAATTAGCATTACTATTTATTGAAACATCTAGTTGGAGTGATTATTCAGAGCATCAACTTGAAAAAAAAGTTGCCCGAAGAATTGATTTGAAACAATCGATGGTTGCTGCTAGCAAAGAAATCGACGACAACACGAAGGAATACATTTAACCTGAACGTTAGTGTACCCAGCCATATAAATTATCGTCGAGTGCTTAAAATTTTCATATGGAAGAGCACACCTGGCATATACGAAAATTTTTTTTTTCTTTGCTCTCTGGTATACGCAGAAAGATAATACGAAGAGCTGCGTGTGTACTTCGTTATTAGCAAAACAACTACCAAACCATGTATACATCAGCAGAAAAGTAAAGAACGAGCAAGTGCAATTCACACTGACTAATGCAACGAGCTGCGTGTGTGTACGAAACTGGTCAGCCTATGGCGAGGAGAATTACAAAAAAAAAGTGCACGAATAATTTATGACCTGGGTACCTCTGCTTTAAAGAAGGTTAAGAAGCTTCAATATCAAGTTTTAAGGCGATATCACAAAATTGGAAATATCATACGTATATACCTACTTGATTGCATAGTGTAAAATAGACAAAAATGGCTAAAAATACTCAACTTTTTTGAGCGGTACTTCTCTTAGTATCCTTTACTTATTTACTTTACCATATTACACGTATACACTACATATGTAGCTATGTATATTGCTGAAGTGTATAAAAATGTCAATTATTGTAGATGTAGTACAAAAAAACGAACTATATGAAAAAGTTTAAGAATATAACTTAATGTTACATTTGTTTCATAACTTACATACAGAACACTATTTAGTTTGATGTCAGTTTCTCTATTAATATACCAACATTCACATACTCCACTCTATTCTGTTCGACTTACACGGCATTGCCTTTTAACTACAATAAGTATGTGCTAACATCTGTTGACACAAATTGTTCCAGCAGCAGCAGTAGCTGCAACTTGACTGTCCAACGACTTATGAGCAAGAAAAAGTATTAAACTTAAGTAAGATAAGTGAGGTCAACCGAAAGAGGTCATGGCGCATTTTTTTCATTCTACCTTCCTTTGGGGGAAAGTCGTCTTTGGACAACAACTAAATTTTTGCAAAAAGCATGTTATGTATATGCAGACACACACATCGTATGCTCAAATATGAGTAATAACATGCGTACGTGTTATATTTTTGCACAGGATAATATACTGAAAAATAAATTGTGTCAAAAGTCTTAAAGCAAAAAAAAAACCTTTGTAAAACTGAAGTACAAAAATAGCACAAAAGCCTAAGACGTTTGCGAATAAAAAATATACTTATATAATTTGTAATATATTTACTACAGGACGCAACAAGAAGCAATATTGTGTTGGATAGAAAAAAAATTTCTAGAATCTGACAGGACAAATAAAATACGCGTATAGAGCAGTGTTTTAAAGTCGCAATCTTTCTCTCTCAATAGCAATCATATACCAAATAGGAGTTTTTAAAATCTTCACATGTAGTGTGAATAGTGCTATAATTCTGTCATGGAGTTTGTAACGCATTGAAGAAAGCATAGAAGACCCCATAAAAAATATACCCATATATTCTTGATCAGCTAGTCGAATTGAATCGAACTAGCTATGTCCGTCCGCTTGTGTCCGACACTCTGTATGTCCCCTGTCTGTCTGAAATAAAACTAGTCCTTCACTTTTTAAGATATCGATCTGAAAACGGAGACTTCTTATGTTTCTAAGCTGAACAAATATCACCATGCCACAGTTTAAACAATGCATTTTCCGGACAAAGGCCGCTTAAGAAATTACTATAATTATACAAAATATTTTAACAAAATAATTTGAAAATAAAAACTAATATTTACTGTTTCGATTAATTAATACAAAATTTCAATTTTGTTTGTTTTCATTTTGATTCTGCTATGCTTTTTGATCGATCGAGTTGGCAGGTATCTTTAAAATAAATTTTTAATAAATTCACCGAACTCGGCAATACGTTTATAGGCTTAATAACAATCGTTACATTGAAAACTAGGATATCGCCTGAAAAATATGAGCTATAAAGATATAGGCAAGTCATGAGAACGGCCTTTAGTTTATTTCATATAAATATAAAACCGACTACAAGTGCTTATCCTATAGTTTTGCTGCAAAACTGTCCAATTTATTGAAGAACTATGCATGTAATATGCCGCAGATGGAGGTACATAAGGTGCGTTTCATAACTATAGCACAAGTCGATGAGTTCGAATAATCACTCTACGATTTAAATTGTACTCACTAAATGACTACTCTTTTAATGCAGAAAGGTTTATTTGTTAATATTGCACATTTTTTGCCTCTCTATTCTATTTACCATTATCAAATTCAACTGCGTTCAAGAAATGGGCTTCTTTCTTTCGTTTCATAACTCTAGCTCAACAAGCCAAACAAGCTGTTTTGTAATTTGAATCGAAATAAACAATTTGAAAGCATTTAAATCAAAATTTTGAATACATTTAAACATTCTTTATCCATAGAGGATTAAATTATGAAGAATTGAAGGCTGCAATGCCTCCCATTCATAAATCGCACTTTTGAGTTCCTGAACGTTGTTGTAGTGCTTGTGGTTAGCATAAACATAGCTCGCTAGCATTCGTCAAATATTTTTAATTTTGTTCACGTCAGGTGAGCACGCTAGCCACTTCATGACGTTGACATTTTCCAATTGTAGCCACTATGCTGTTTCCTTACTAATATGTACAGGGGCTTTGTCATGTTGGAAAATTAACAATATTTGGCTATTTTGATTTAATAAAGGCAATAAACTATATTGCAACATTGTAATGTAGTATGTCCTTTTCATTCGTCCTGCAATTCAAGCAAACCATCGTCATCAAATGAACTCAAAGTCATCAAACTGCCTCCACCAAAGTTGCGCTTTGCGAAAAAATCAAAGGTTCTTTGTTTAAATCCCGCCAATAATCATTAAATCAGTCAGGGCCATTCAAGTTCCATTTTTTCTCGTAAAAAACAATTACCTAAATGCAAAATAAATAAATACATATTACCTTATTATACGATCAGATAAAATTCAATGCATTCAAAGTTACTTGTGTCCAATTTGTGCGCAAATTTTGTTTGCAATATTCTAAGCGCGCCTTCTTTATCTGGTTGCGACAAACTATAGTTATGAAACGTAAAAACGAGCACATTTCTTAACCGCAATTGTATTTGATAACGGTAAATATAATAGAGACGCAAACCTTTGCAATAATAGCACAGAATCAAAAGAGAATTAACAAAATACATTTCTGTATTAGAAGAGTAGTCATTTAGTGAGTACAATTGAAATTGTAGAGTAATTATTCGAACGCATCGACTTGTGCTATAGTTATGAAACGCACCTTATATGTATGTTTTAAAGGCTCTAATTTTAAAATTATGATTCAAGTACAATGTATCGCAGTTACATGGTATCGCAGGTAAGCATAACTCGTCTGTACAAACTTGTGTATATATGTAGATGAATAGTACAATAAGAAATGTGGTTTCAAATCTTTACAATATAGGTATATACTCTATGCAGAGTGATGAAAAACATTGCATTTTAGTTTTTTGTCCAAATAGAAACAGTAGTAGTTTTCCTTTGTACTAGGAGTTCGCACTTTAAAGTATATGGAAATAATGGATCAATATCACTGATCATTCGTATTGACCAAAGAAATCATATTCTTGTGCTTCGAAGAATGGTGAATTGACTATATAAGGAGTTTCATTTTAAACTAGTTTTATTCATAGAAATTTTGATTTACCTACTAATCAACGAAAATGCTTTAATTTCTCATAGTTCATTCCGTTTTTTTTTTCCATTTTTATTTTTCGGAATTGTTGGTCACCTTTGATATATGTACTGTAAAATTGTACAGTTTGAATCTTTCTGCAAAGCAAATTTGTACAGATGAGTACTTTAACGCTAAATGATCAGTAAATTAAATACACTGAAATGCACTTCTCAACTAGGTTGCGGTTCTGTTATATTGATCTACACTCTATTAATAATACTAATATTGACTGAAGGATGTGATTTAATGCTGCCTGTTGCGACAAGGCAGTTAACTATTAATTTTATCAGGTTAAACTTCGTTCTGTTATTTTTTGATCTTTTATTTCAGCTAAATCCGCTACTAAATACGATATTGCCCATCGACATATAAGTTACATTATGTAAATGAACTGCAAATGATATACCTATAATCAAAATCTGTAATCTATTAATACAAAACAAATGGTTTTACGCTTTCTAAATTCTTGAAACTTTAAACAGATTTGCCAGCAGCATAAACTCTTAAAAATAATATAACCTTAAAACACAAATTTTAACACTTCCATAAGCCACAATATATCATTAAATTAATAATAAATAACACAAACTTTACAATAAAAAAAAAAAAATATAATCTAAAAAAATCTCACGCCCTCACGTAGTAGCATCATACTTTATGAGTTTCAAGAAACATCAGCTAGCCAGCCAGCCAGCTAGCTAATGCTGACCTTCTTTAATGGTTCTACTATTTCACAATGGAATGCGGCTTTCCTAAATTTATTGAGCCAGCTTCGACGTTTTCATTTTGCTGCTTATTATTGTTATTGGCACCAACAGTGACATATTATAGGCTTCGCTCAGTAGCTCAATTGCCACAACCCCAAACGCAATACCAATTCCAGTTACTGTGAAGGACTACGACGCAAGGCGCTGACAAGGACAGGCCATTCGAAGATTATTAATATTAGAGAGAACAAGTTGTGGACCATGACCGGCTGCTGTGGATTCTGCTGCTGATGTTGCTGATGATGCTGATGCCGCTGCTGCTGTTTTCGATTATCGTGTGAGCTGCAGTAAATTGTTATTGACAACGGAAGCATCAGTGCGGCACAAATTGTGCTACTATGAAAGAGGGTTTCTAGGTCTATTCGACAACTGACTATTTTCCCCCACTTATATTCTTCATATTATTGTAGTTGTTGTTATTAAGGTTGATTTAGTGGCCACAAATTCAATGAATTGTTTTCATTTGGGAGTTATATTTTTTATCGAATTTACAAAAAAAAAAAAAAACAAACATAAGAAAAATGCCAGATATGTTTAAATTCAATATGATATAACACAAATTGCGTTATTAAATAAATTCGAAAGGCATGTGCATATTTGAATTATATAGAAATTCGCAAGATTTTTCACAGCGCACAGTGGTCGATTTCCCGGATCTAGCGGAACGAAATTGAATTTTTGGGTTTTAACAAATTACAAAATTTGATTTCCCGACGATAACTAAAAGATCATTTAGCAAATCGATAACTTCCAAATCGATTATTGTGCTCCTAATTATCAGGTGAGAGCTTTCGATCACTACATATGTTAAAACAGCTGTGACAAAAACAGTCTGTTACGTTTTAGCATATTCATATTTCCAATTGGTTTTTTTTTTTATTTTTTGAAAGGTAAAAGTATGTATTTACATAAAAATAAATGTTTCGTGACCTGTGCATATATGTTATGTTAAAAATTTGTGGTATAAACTAACAACTTTGTTATCTTCCTACTTATGACCAATCTTTAAAGATACTTTTAAGATATTAAGATACTTTTAAGATACTAATTTTATATGTTAAAATGTTTTGTCTAATTTGTGAAATGTCCAAGATCTGCTGCAGCCGAGTGCATCTGCTAACAATATTGTACTTTTTAGATAACATGTAGGTCCGCAAACGCACTGTTTTTTTGGTATCGCGCGGCGAAAATGACCCTTTAAAAAGATGTTCAGCACTGGAGACCTCAACACGGTATTGTAGACCTTTGAAAATAATGTTTGCAAAAGAGTCTGAAACGTTAATTCGCGCCGAAATTGAAAATATGAAATTTCAAATTTTGAAAATTGAACCCACGCATCTGAGCTGTTTTCAAGTTCAACAAAATTTGCAGCGGCAAAGTGTTTAGCGTCATTGCTGGGAGTTCTTCGCAACCACGCGGCATATGTAAGGCCACACCCAAAATGATGAATGACTTAGATCTCATTGCGAGTGTGCCGATAAATTATATGAATTCGAACTATCCACTTTGCATGCTTGGATTCGCTGTTTCGAGTGTATGTTACATGTGGGATATCGACTACCAGTCAAAAAGTGGTCCGCGGCTTGAACAAAATCGTTGTCAATAAAAGAAAAGAAGAGATCCAAGAAAGGTTTAGGATTGAAATGGTTTTATTGGTGGATATCCCAATGCAGGATTCCGGCAATACGAACAGTGGCAATACGGCTTGAAGGTTTTTTGAACAACACGAAATGTCCGCTGAAATAACTTAATAAAAAGGCTTGGTGGGATTTTACGCAGTATGGCTTCCGGATATGCCCTAAATATTGACCGTTTTCGTGAGTACGCCTTACAAGCCGCAAAAATGTACTTCACGGAGCTGATGTTATTGAATGTGTACCACTTCCTATTGGTATGATGTGGGAAGAAGCCTTGGAGGCCGGGAACAAAGATTTCCGAAATTTTCGGCTTAAGCATTCCCGTAAAACTTCCCTAAGAGATATTAATTAAACGACGCTAGATGAGCCATTTCGACCACTGTGCAGCGGAGAGAAGTTTCTTAGAATTTTTTTTTAGAATTTTTTTTTATTGATAGTCTTCTATTAGACTCATTAAAATTGTATGAGTCTAATAGAAGACTTCACACAATTAATCAGTTTTAAATGCAAAATAAAATTTCTATTTTTCTAAAATTTCGTTTCGAAATCGTTGTTGGCTTCATTGGGCCAAACATCTTCCGAAACGAGAATGACCATAAGGTGGCTGTCAATAGAAACAGTATCGAACAATGATAACTGACTGTTTTGGCCTCAAGTCATGAACCTAGACGAGATGTGGGCCCAAGAAGAGGACGTTCACAGAACGCATTATTTCCAAAAAAAAACAAAAAAAAAGTGTTGCCGAATACAACACAAAAGACGCGATAGCAAAAGAGTTAATGCTAAGTTCGACGAAAATGTAGTTCCGAAACTTCTGCCTAGCATCGTCGCGTATACGAATACATTATATGAGAAAAAGAAAAATGAAGTTGTAACTAAAATCACTTACACACAGATTGAAACTTTCGATGGTTTAGTCTGCCGATCGTAGACTTAAACCGTGGAGAGAGTTGCCAAATTTTGGCGGTAAAGCGACGCGACCGTTCTGCTTTTAATGCTGAACGTCCATTAATTCGAAATGTTGTATTTACAGTCTTTCCACCAAGCTTTTTAGCTTTTCTTTGGTACTGGGAAGGTAGTTGTTGTTGTAACAAAAATATATATACAAAATTACAATTTATTATATAATGAATGTATTGTGCAAGGTCGGTGATTGACCACATTCAGGACAGCAATCACTAGTGCTGATCCCAATCCGCTACTTATAACACTCGGGCAAATTGCTCCATCCGGATCTTAACTGTGCAAGTTTAGTATAAACATACTCCTCTATTTGACCCTGTGATACAAAATGAGCAATACTAGTGCAAACGAGCAGTTCGAGTGGGTACTATTCTCGTGAGAGTGCCATGGTTGGGAAGATTGCTCGTAACAGGAACTGCTTCGAAACAAACTCATTATGCTGGTGAACTGATAGCATCATCGCTTCTCCATGTAGGTGGTCTTCATGGGTCATTTATAGACAACCAGTAGCTGTTCTCAGAGCACTATTTTGGCCTCGTTGCAGGCATTGCCATTGAGTCTTACTGAGGAAAGGAGTCCTGTCAGGAGCAGCATAGTTTAGGTCAGATCGTCCAATTGCTTTATAAGTTGTAATTATTGTCTCTTTGTCATTACCCCAGGAAGACCCAGCAAGCGCCTTCAGTACTTTATTTGTCGACTTAAGCTTATTATTTACGTTGGTGGCATGAAAGTATAAGTAACGAATCGAACGTATAATGTATTGTGGGGTACTGAACTGTCGGAATACTCAAACCTCCAACAAAGACATCAAATTCCATCATAACCTCCTTAGTCCAGGAGGTGAAGATGGAAGCCGACGACTTGTGAGTTGAAAGCCTGATGTTGCAAGCATTGAAAAAATTTAACAAATTCTCCAAACAGATATAAATTCTCGCACAAGTTTCATCAACGTTCACACACGAATCTAAAATGGTAAAATCATCCGCATAAATCACCAATTTTATACAGGAAGGAGAAAGAGGCATATTTGCCAAATATAGGTTGAACAGAAGAGGGGAGAGAACTCCATCCTGTGGTGTTACGATTATTTTCAATTCGTGAGGAATATAATATACCGGTGATCGGAAAACTAATGCTCTTCCGAAACAATCCAGGAATTTACTGTTAGTTACGTTTTCTAGTATGAGCTTGGTATGTAGCACTTATATACGGTTTTTGGTTATGAAAGTAGGTAAAAATCTATGTTGCATGTATTAAGGTTAGTGAGTAGGATAGAGTTATAAAATAACTCACCCCATTCATTGATGTTCCAGCTCCCCCAGCCTTGATCAAACAACTAAAGCAATTTTAACGATATTTGTGTATTATCTGGGAAATTTTGGGAAATCAATTTTTAATTAAATTTATGTCACTTTTAGTGATACAAAATGATACTTCTGGTAAGAAAAAAATAAGACAGAAAGAAAAAGTTTTAAGTTTCTATAAAATAGAGTTACAATTCGTGAACGACGATTTGTATATGGGGCTACCCCTAAAAGTAGGCAAGACGTGTTAGTTGTGATAAACGTTGAGCCTAAGAACATGGGATATCTCCACACCCATTTTCGGATTGATAACTTAAAAACGTAGCGATTAGTTTTGATTCAGACAGGGGACAGACAGACGAACTTGGATAGTTCGATTCGTCGAACTGATAAAGAATACATATATATGTTATATACTTGTACTATATATCAAAAGTTTTAAATTCAACAAATACGCTGACAAAACCAATATTAAATGCAAAATTTAGACAGCAAATAACGAAAAATTGTATAGTTTCAGCTTCACTTAAACCTAGTTCTTTATTTCTTTGGCACACATTTTTTTTTTTATTAAAAACTTTCAAAAATTTCAGCTATTTAAAAAGGCTTATACATTTCCAACTACCAGATAAGTTGCCAATAGAAGGTTGTTTTCATTGGTACACATCCATTTGATTTACTCAGGTTCAATTAATCATTAAACTTTGAATTGTTATGTTTCAATATAAATATTTGCAAGAACTATTTTTCTGCATATTTACACAATATTTAATAAAGGTGATTTTGAGCTTACGCTTCCCAATCTAACAAATTTCAATCCTTACAGAATACATATTCCAAATGAATGCCACCATACAAATTGTGTAACATAAAAAAGTTTAGATTCCACACAAGTTTTTGTTTGTCAAATGTCAAATGAACTATAACAATTTTCCAAACATTAATCTGATATGAAAAGCAAGTTATAAATGAACACGTTTTTATGCTAGCTATAAATATGTTTTGCAAATCAAGTGAAGCATTAAAAAATTAAATTGTCACATAAACCTACAATATGTCTATATTCATTTTAATTGTGACAACAACAAAAACAACAAGTGTCATAGTAATATGCGTGATGATATTTGGTAGTTAGGATGGCTTTCCCCCTGTACTACCAATTTAACCATTACGAAGAGCTGCTTACGTACATACTATATGGAAAATAGAAATAATATCAACATGTTTCCTCCTGAAAGCGTTAAATTCGACACATTTCACACATTTTGCCACCACGAGAAAAGCTTTATTACATTTGTGATTTACTTATCATACATACATATACATACGTACATATGTATCTGTGTGTACTTTTGTCAATCTGACGACTGTGTGTATATATGTGGGTTTGACATTCTCAGGACTATACTATCTCTCTGTATAATATGCATGTGTAAAGTACTATTTGCATTCGTTCGTCTATGTCTGTGGTTTCTAAGAATTGTCTGCTATTGTTTACCACATACACACACATACAGAGCGAAATATAGCATATATGATATTCCAAGTATAGCAAGGAAGCAAGGAACCGTTGACTTGCTCTTCTCATTTGAATTTTAATTGCATACGTTTGTTACATATTTTCCGGCGGAGATTTATTTTACAACTTTCGCAGCAGCAGCAGCCATTTCATTAAAAATGCTTTGTGGTCTTTCAGTTTCAACAAAATAATGTACTTCTGTAGTAGTGTGTTTCAAAATTGAATAAATTTTGTTGAAGTGAATTATTTTTCCGGAGCTATGCGACGCGTCAAAGTTGACAGCAGTTCAAAATTTATTAACTTCAATAATGGAAAAGTGCAGACGACGACTACACGAAACCGAACAGTCAGTCAAATACAATTAAACTCTAATTAGATTGTTTAACATACCTTTACGCATTTTAAAGCTAAGAAAGAAATTCTTATTGAATAGCAATGCGTAAATATTTTCCGTGATTTTTCTTATCTGTGCGTATTTGTATCTGTTGTAGCTTCCGTCAAAACATTTTCAATTGTCAATGCCATGCTGCACATTAGTATGCAACACACAATTCACATAAAACATTAATACACCTCGTTGTCCTTCCTCTACGATTTTGTTCTATTTTTTGTTGTTGTTTTTTTTTTTTTTTTAGGTTTACTTCGAACCGTTTGGAATGTTGATCCCTTGTCATTATCCTGACGCTCAACTGGCATACAAACATATTTAGTATATTCGAATGCTGAACTTCATTTCCTTATTTTCTACCCTTAGACAGGAGGAGTATAGAATGGCAGGCAGCAAATATGCTTAGCATAATTTTAGGCTCTTTAAGCGCAGCGTGCCAAAACTAAGTAGCAAAAAACAGTTGTTGTTCCCTTGCTGCTATTTAAGTATGCGCAATGCCTTCTATCCGATGAGTGCGGATATTTTCCACTTCAACCAATTTTGAGTTTGTTTTTTTTTCCTATTTCTTCCGACTACGTCATAGTGACCTTTATTTGCATTTTAAAACACGTGGAATATATTTTTCCGTTGTACTGATATAATTAAAGTAAAAGTAGATCCATATCGCTGCAGATAGTCTATTGGTTTAACGGTAATAGAGACACTACGTGGGTAGTATGAAAGATTTTGAAACTATGACTAACTAAAATATTGAAAAAATTTCTTTCCAATGATTTTTATAGATATGGTTTATAAATAAGCGAATAAGAAGCAAGTACAAATCATTCACACCCTTTTTAACACTCTTAAACACAACATATTCGCTTGATTTTTTTTTCTGAAAGAATGTAAAGAGGAGCACGGACAAATGTAATTTTCTTTCTAAGTATTGCGTCTAAGGTAGGTAATATACCAAGTATTGCCCCTGGCCAATCACAAAGACTCACTCAGCTCTCTCAATTTGCTATAGCTGCTACCTTTTTTGTTTCTTTCGGTTCCTTTGGTTTCAGTTTGTAGAATAGAGAAAAAAAAATGCACTATCTCTTTGTCGTGCTGTAAAGGGCAATTCATATTGTAGAGCATGTCGATCGAGCAGGCTTGTAACTGCCCACAACAGTCGGCGAAACATGTTGGCTATCATCAGTTGAGTGTGTTTTTGATAGTATTTTAGTTGGTTACATTTAAAAAAAGAGGAATCAAATAAATATTTAAACCAAAAAAGAGAAAGAATTGATACACCAACAAAACACTTTCATATGACTGTGACTAATTAATGGGATAACTGTCTTCTCTCTTTCTGGGCGACCCTTAGAACAGTGCTGTCCAAAAGGAGAGCATCCAAAGTTTTTGGCCACTGGAAGAACTCTAGTATATATAATATAGCGAAGGATGGCACTTAAGGACCATTTTATGGTCGACATAATCATCCAGCCGAGCGACTAATTCGATTAATTATGGTCCGTTTTCATACCACACAAAACTCTAAATAAAAATTGCCCGAATTCATATTGAAACACTAATGGTATAAAATTATCTTTCTAATAAAGACAAAATAAAATGATCAAGCAAAACAATGACAGTGCTTCAAAAGACTTGTTTTATAGGCCGTCTACATACATACATACAGAGAAAAACTCGAAAGAATGTAGCAGTTCTTACAAAGCGTTTACATTAGAGTCACAAGCAAGTCGCAAATCAAACGGAACTACTGAACAGCTGTTTTGTTTGCATGTCAAGTTTTTTCTTTGAAAAAAGCTTTGAAAATATTATGGATAATTAATTATGGCAGTACAGAAAAATTATGCCAATACTTTGGTGTAGCCGTTGACGAGGATAACCGCGCGCTGGTTTTACCTTAACATGCCATCTGTGGTATGATTTAATGAAATTGCAGCGTTGTAAACTAACATTTTCCACAAAATTTTCCAATGCTACCATGGTATTTCCCAAATTTCTCATAGCAATGTTAGGCCACAAGAACTAGTAATTCAAACTCAGCTGACACATTTTTCTATTAACTGTAGCCGTCTTGTGGCCGGCCACTATGATTTTCTGCTAGTTCCTTTCTAGTTCTAAACGGGATATAAGATTGTGACAGGTGACGAATCATCCCTCAACATAAACATCAATTAAAAGTTTTTCACCAATTCAAATATATGTAAATGAAACATACAAGACTCCTACGTAACGTGAGTGCTAGGAGGAAGGGGAGGTTTCCTTAACACTCACTTCCATTTTCGTTCATTGTGCTTTGTTCGATAGAGATAAGGAATAGGATAATATAAAACTAGAGACACAAAGTTTTAGAAACCGTTAGTTCTAATTGAACTATTTTGTACCCGTAGGAAGGCCAAAAGTCCGGTCAGCGACTACATTCAAACTCATTGTTGCAGATCCGAACAAACGTCACCTTTATAATGCGAATGCAAAGCACTCACAAAGTGTTCCATTGTGCTCTCATTGTCAAGATAGACAAGATTTGTATGTAAGAATACTCATACTCGTCGTATGCCCCGTGATGTGGCCCGTTAGTAAACGAAGGGCCTTCATAATCAGACTAATTTTAAAAAGAAATTTCGAATAAAGTAAGCCAAATGATAAAAGCTAGATTAATGTGTGCAGTAGAATTCATTAAAAACATTAAACTTCGCGTTTCAACTTTATTTTGAGGAACTAATATAAACCACATCAGTGATCACAAATTAAAAAATCAGTGTGTAAACTTCATTTTATTAGATTGTTGTTTCGAATCGACTCTCGTAGGGCTCTAATACGGAATTATTAAATTAATTATTTATTTGGTGAATTATTTGGTGAATAATTAAAAATTTGGTGAATATATTTATGAATCAAACTTAAATAAATTTTAATTAACGTTAGAGTAGCCTCATTATAAATTCATGAACAGTATATTTTTTTTCTTTTAGTTTATCTAAAAAAAAAAGCTAAGCAGTAAACTAATCAAAATGTATATTAAACTGATACAACAAGTCGAAAAGTTTGAAACCATTTAAGCGTTCTCTGTACGAACAAACTAAACCAAAAATTAAAAATCAAATAATTATTGAAACATGAAAAACATAACAGTAAAGCGTTTAATACCATCAATAAATCAAACGATTATGTACTTAAAATTTTGCGTGATTGTAGAATCGGACTAACGCCTACCGAACACGAACAGATGTTTTGTACTCATTTCATTCCTTTAGCTATATAATTTGCAAACTTTCCACAACAAATCGTAGTTGATTGTTTTTTATGCAACGGATGTACATATCAGCAACAATAGCACCAACCAATAGAGCGGAATGGAGCAAAACCTTCTTCTAAATATGCAATGAAACTTTGTTCAAATCTTGGGTCAATATACCACCAGCAGTGAAACGCTCTATGCCAACATTTTGCAAAAGGAACGTCGGCGCAAGTTAATGCGCCACCAAAGGCGCGATAGCATAACAAAACAATAGGAAATGACTGTTTGCGAAACAACAAGCAAAACATCAGTAAACGTTGCAACAAACACGTCTACTATTTTACGGCAAGGAATTTTAAACGATTACGGAAATGCAAGGCATACTTATGTATTCTATGTACAATACGTATGTATGTATCTATGAGTATATCCTTTTCAATTCGTCTAAAAGGTGCTACTATTTATGGTGTCCGCTTTGGGAGTTGAATAGAAGAAGGTTTAGCCAAAGCAAAATTGTTACTAGCCTAATTAAATGTACTAGACGTGTAAATAGATCATGTTAGAAAAGGAAATGTGCTGTTAAAGGATATCAATTTGTCTGTTTAAAAAAAAAAACATAATGGTAAAACCAAAGGAACTGTGTTAAATAAAATGCCACTTCAACTCAATTTCATCTACTCATCATAATATGAGCAGCGGATGGACTGCAGGAATACATGCAAGTCTTCAAAACATGCACGAACGCCTACTGCGCTTTGAAGAGATCATTTTCATTCGCTGTCTTTCTCGGCAGCACCGATCAGCGTCATGTTAGCAATCTGGGACGCCTCAACTTGGCTACCATTGAGAAGCAGAACTTTTTCTTTTCATGTGTATACACGTATAATACCCGTCGTACAAAAGCAGACTGGCTAGTCCTTGGTCACTGCTGTTCCCATCAGGAGGCACAAACGTCGCTAGAACGAAAATCTTATTTCATAGAGAGGCGATCCTTGCCTGAGCTTATATATCTGATGATGCTGTCTCTTGCGATATTCTACCAGCTCTACCTCCGGCTGCACCACATAGTCATTTAAAAGAAACCAATTACACAACAATATAATCTATATATTAATAAGCTAACCGATTTTTTTGTGACGGCTGCTAAAGTACACAACCGATTTTGACAAATAATGTAACATTTGTAAAGTATTCATTTGCAGATGTGCACAATTTATAGTTTTATCAAAATTGATTGAATATTTTGAGCGTAAAAGGCATTAACAATCGTCACTCACACAAATCAAACACACATAGGTTACATGAAAAACAAACGCACACGCGCAAATGTAAAACAATAGCATGCGAGTTGCAAGTTGATAAATTTCAGCAAGCGTGAAAGAGAGAAAAATTACAGTTTTACTCGGTATGCGCTTCGCTCTTATTTTGGTAACTGTCTCCGTAATTGTGATGAAATGTCAAAAACAAACGCACAAATGCAAGAATCATGTCGATTGAGATTGCAAAAAGTTTTTCAAAATAGGTGTTTCATAGGACAATCTGTGCCTCAATAAACAATATAAAAAATATTTGTAAATAGTTCATGTTAAAAAATGAATTTTAGCGTTAAAGAACTTGAATTATCTTGGTTTCAAAATTTCAAATAACTGTGTTAAATAAAATGCTACTTCAACTAAACTACAAACAGGACACCCAACTTAATTACAAATTTGAATAATTCTGTTCATAATCACTTATCTAAGCTCATCACATATTTCTTCTGAAAAAGAATACCATTGTAAATAAAATCCGCAAAGTATAATGTTTAATGTATCCTCATAAATTACTACTACGAGCAACAAATACAAACTATATACAATATAATATAATACCGTTCAGCTCATGCCCGCTTTTACAGCTCTTTACCATGAACACATTCACTTTCGACTTTCTTGCACAGCACACCTTAATTAAATTCCTAATTATTGTAATTAACCATATTAATATGACCTCATGCACCCCCAGCTAATTCACCGAGTTCCACGCAAGTGTATAAAAAATGCGTAAAATTGTGTGTAGAAAATGGTCGGCAAACATTTTTACGACTTATTTACAAAGCGTGGTCGGAAAAACAACATGCGGATATAATAAAAAAAAAAAAAAACAAAAATAAATAAATAAAATCGGACATGCACATATGCCTGTAGTACATATATTCATACATACGGGAGGAAAAGTCAATATAATTTTTTCGCCTTTTGCTGGCAGAGCTTAGTATAAAGTGTTAGTATTGTTTTAATACAGCGCATTGAAAAAAGGATTGTATACGAATTAAGCCATTTATTATGTACAAATGATTTACGAATGTGTGTTTTGAAATATTAAGATTTTATCTATAACCGAATTTATACGAGAGAGAGAGAGAGAGAGAGAGAGAGAGAGAAGATAATTGCAATTATCAGCTCACGAATTTTCAACAAATCGCCCAAATACAATAATTGATCCAAAACACATGAAAACTTATTTTTTATTTCGTATAAATCTTAACTAATGTCTCAAATGTCTTAATTACTGCACATTTTGAAAACTCCTGAGTTGATAATTAAATTTAGGCCTTCGAACTTATACCTAAGTATTATTACGTAATATTTGTGAAAATAGATAATGAAGTTATATTTATTTAATCTATAGTTTTGCATTCGATTTAAAGCATATATTTGTAATATAATTTCATGGAACTAATAATCAAAAATACAATTAAAATTAACTTTTTTTACAGTTGAAGTAAAGCGAACGTCATTTTGGCACTCACATGTTAACGATAACGAACATCTGCCAATTGTGCCCAATGGAACCTCTCTATTAATTTTAATACTTATTTTAATTGATGCTATTATAAAATAAAATACAAATAAACAAACCTTTTTAATAACAGCAACTGAAAGTATGCTAAACATTCTTCTTTTTTGCGGCTGTTACCGTGCAATGCCGGGTACATGTGTCAGTTCTTTACATACATACATATGTATACACATGCATATCATATTAGATTTCTCATCTTCACAAAAGTATGTATATGTTGCCTTTTAAAAACTTATTACACCTAACTACATACATACGTGTATGCTACACATTCCAGAGCATAAAAAGAGTGGGTTGTTGTAAGTTGTTATTCGTTATTTTAAAGGTGTGGTCTGTCATGAATTAAATATTGTAATTTCTTAACAAGTATGAATTTTAATTGAATATAATGTTTTAGTTCTGTCAGTTTATAACAGTTTTTTCTTCAGGTTTGTATAACTTAAAAAAGTTTGTAGCGAGAGATGTCGGAGCTCAATTTTTTATATGTGATCAGACGGCAGTAATGTATTGTAGATACACTCAGAGGAAATTCAAACAAATTTGTTCTGGGATTGGCGTTAAATTGACATAATGAGAAAATACAACAAAATAACTCATATTAGAAGGAATGAGGCGAAAAAAAGAGCCTATGTAATGATTTTGAGGATTATTTCGTACGGTATTGCGTTCGGTTTGATACCATTTCGTCCGAAAAATTAGTACATGATCCAGACGAAAGAAATCATGTTTGATCATTTTTGCCAATTTTATTTTCTTCGGTTCAGAATAATGGTCGAACTATTGTGAATGACACAAAAGTGTTATGAACGAAAAAAAAGTTGTATCCATTTTTAATTCTTATTTTATTTGAAGCTATTTTAAAAACAGGAAGGAATTGTCGTATTATATCAACAAAAAGCCCGATTACTAAAAAATAAAAAAATGAAAACATCGGGGGAAGCACGACCAAAGCGAAGCGCTACGTATCCTAAATTTTCTCAATGTTATTTAATATATGAAGTACTGTTTGATTCTATCATTATGGGAGTGCTGTACAAAAAGTGTGCTGTGAAAGTGTGGCTGAAGACCCGAATTTATTAATTTTGCGACGTTCCCACCAATTGTGCTTGTTTTACGGCTCCCTATGGTGTATTTTGCACCTGTGTGTGTGTGTGCCGCCGCGATCATGCGATTTAAAGCTATTGCACTTTTATGTGGTATTACGTTAAACGTTATAACACTTAAAAACAAAACATATGTGTAAAGTTAAGGCGGAGTTACCGCCGGAAATGTGCAAAAAAGTGGCCAAAAATTGCCTCAAAGAACGACAATAGATCCCGAGGCAGAGTAGAGGACTATATACGGAAATATGTCAAAAGTATGTGACGTTATAACTTTGAATGCAATATTGCATTGTGAAACTTTGTGCAATCTGCATCATTAAGTTTTTGGTTCATATCCATTTTTGGTTCGGATTAAGGGTTTGTGACCGCAAACTTATAGAGGGGACGTCTCCGAGAGAAACAACTATTTTGTTACCTTGCGAGAGAAAAATTAAACTCGCGACACCACTTGTACACACTCGAACGATTCATAGCTTTATCACCATATGCAGTTTTCACCTCATTATAAATCTCAAACGGAGGTTTTCCCTTCCAAACGAGATAACGGATGACGACGCGTATTTCGCACTTGGCGGGAGACTGGATTGACATTGTTCATGAAACGTGTTCAGTCAGACAGTTCTCAACGTACTGACCTCGAACCGATCTCGTTGCAAAGGGGAGAAGTCAGACTATACTGCAGTGTTGCCAACATAACGAAAATAAAATCCCTCCGGCCGTGAGAACACTTACTTTCTGGATATGCCTCGTATGTTTGACAGCTGCTTGTTTACGACGTGAAAAGTTTGTATGGCGATTTTTAACATGGAAAAAAATTGAACAACGAATTTGGTTGTAATTTTGTGTTTCCAATGGAATAACGGCAACGGAATCATTCAAACTGTTTGAGGACTCTACTCTATCGAGAACGCAAGTATTTGAGTGGCATAAAGCATTTAGTGAGTGTCGCGAAATCGTAGAAAACTTGCCTCATGTAAGTCGTCCATAAACCTCTGTTAACGACAAAAATATCGAAAAAGTGATGGAAATTGTGCTCGAAAATCGTCGTTTTGGCATTAGAAAGATAGCAGAGACATTCAACATCTCTTATGGATCTACTCAACACATTTTGGTTGATGTTTTGTTTTTGAATTTTATGCAAATTTTTTTGATTGTGACGGAGTTTTTGGCCAAACATGAATCAAAAATTATCGCACAACCACCGCATCCACCAGATTTGGCACCCTGTGACTTTTTTCTGTTTCCGAAACTTAAATATCCGCTTCGGGGAACGAGTCATGCGTTGATTGAGGACATAAAAAAAAATTCGCTGAAGGAACTAAAGGCTATCCTCAAGTAACAAGTGTATGGAAGATGGCATGAACCGTTGGCATGCTTGTATTGACTCAAAAGGAGCCTATTTTGTATTAATAAAGATTTGTATTAACCAGTCCGGGTCAATTTTTGCATATGGGGGCGCTGGATAATTTTGTTTCGCATGAAATTATAAAAAAGAAGTAAATTAAAAATTAATGAAATTCTAAATCAAGCTGGAGTTGAATCTAGATCGCATGAAATGCTATTCAGAACGTTAGCTACGTTAGAGCTATCGATGCCTCATATATTTACTGCTATTATAAATTGGATTCACCTGTCGTATGTAGTTAAACAATTCAAAAACAAGTGTTATTTTAACAATAATTGCTTTAATTCAAATTTGTTCGATACAACAAAATAAATATAAAGTGATTTTGTATGCGAGCTATACTTTCTAGTGGATAAATCGCGGAAATTTTTGAACCTATGTTGCTTCTGGTTCTAAAAAGTCTTCATACAAACTTTCAAACTAGTTTTTCAGAGAATGAGGGATTTGGGAGGAAAGGAACGCACGGACAGATGGATCGACCCATCTTGTCATGCTGTTGACGAATATATATATATACACTGCGTGAACAGTATAAAAACTAAAAATGAGTTTAACAATAGCTTAGTTAAAGCACAATGAACGTCAAAAAATGTATAATTTATCAAATAAACAGTATTCAACAAACGAATACTGGATGAAACTGACAACATACACTAATTTACTTAAAGGAGTATAACGAATTTATTTAATGCAATTTAATAGTTTTTATGCTTGTTCAATTTAATGAAAAACATTTATTTTCAAGCAGCTTTCAATTAAAAATTTCACATTGCTCTCTTACTCTGGTTTTCTCTACTTCTGTCTAGCTCACTAACTACTATTTATTTTATTTTTATATTTTAGAAAACTTATTAAAAGTACAATCAAAGCGTCAACTGCAAAAGATCCATTAGCGATACCATGCTGACTGCTAATTACTAGTTGTCAGCAGTTAAGATGAAAAAAGTTTGAAGCTAAGAAAAACGCCAACTAAATCATTGCTTGCGTGAAATTGAAGAACGACAACAGCAATAACAACAAGTCGATTATCTTAGAATAAAGTTGTCAGTAGCAGCAATTTCATGCCAAAGAGCAGAGTATCTAGAAAACTAAAATGCAAGCTAGCTATAATTCTAGTTTTATATCGAGATAGAAATTAGAAATTGAAGTAAACGCGGAATTGAAGATTTAAAAAACAAACAAAAAATTGTACATTAAATTTGTAAAATGAAATTTAAGTAATTAGTTGTTGCCTTAAAGAAAAGTCGCGTTGAACATTATCAACAACATTTAAATGTTTTAAAAGAAAACATTAAATAGAAAAGGCTTAAAAAGGATTTTTTTCTCGCTTATAGAACGAATTGGCGTACGAACATTGGAAGAGAAAACTATACAGCACCAAATACAGTATCTAGATACTTGTAGAATAAAACAAGACTGGGCAGATACTAGGCAGAGAGTGTTGCTTCTTGCTGTTTACTTATTTTGTTTGCATTTACTTAAATCGGATAAAAGGATTTGCTTAGTGAAAGCAAAGCGTTGTAGCTACCGATAGAGGGCGCTCAAGGAAACGTGTACAGCAGTAAGCGCAGAAAACGAAAAAGTATATAAGCAAAACAACAAAAAATCAGTTGAAACAAGTTTGATTGAAGTACTCTTAGACCAGAGGACGAAAACAGAGGACATTAGATATATTGTTAAAAAAAAAAAAAAAACAAAAAAAAAAACCAAAAAACTCCATTTAAGTTAAATGAGTTATCTATTGGGAGTAGATTTTGAAGATTTTGTGACATTATTCAATCATGAAGAAGCAAGCAAGCAAAAGTAAGTAAAGAAATTGTGCCTACGCAAAATTTCCGGTTTATGTAAATTCATTTACTGACCCCTTTCTTTTTAATAAATAAGATTTTGTTTGATTTGGAAATGCGTTATTTCACTTTAATTTTACAAATCCTATTAGGGCTATTTACAAATAGTTGACAAATGCGAAAAATTCAATTATAATACGGTATACAAATACAACCTTTTTATTCATTTTAAAAATGGAAACAAAAGAATTAAATTAAAAATTTGCTTTTAGATTTGTCCTGCATGTTAGAATTTAATATATTATTTATTTAAGCTTAAATAATCTTCAATTTCGGAACTCGTTTAAATTTACAAAGATAGATGTATTTGATTATTAGTTTACCATGATCAAAGCCTAGTTGTAGACGGCCTACATAGTAGGCTGAGTGACCATGGAATAGGTTACCAGGGCAATGCGAATAACATAGTCATTATGACAAGTGGCAAATTTGAAGAAAAACTCTGTGACATAATCAACAGAGGTCTTAATATTACAAAGGACTGGTGCAGGGAGGTGGGACTCAACATTAACTCCACCAAAACAGTCATTGTACCATCTACTAGGAAGCATAAGCTGCCTTGACAAAAGGTTCATACTCAGAGGGGTAGTAGTAATACTTAGGACAAACTTTAGACAGTAAACTTCTATGGAAAAAGCACACAGAGGAAACTGTACGAAAATGCACCAAGGCAATATTTGTGTGCAGGAAGTTGGCCGGAACATAGTGGGGTTGCAATCCGAAAACCATGCTATATAATATGGGTAGTAAAGCCGATGTTAATATATGGCATAATGGCATGGAGAGAGAGGGCGAAACAAGTCACAGTCACGAGGGAATTAAACTCTCTACAAAGACTAGCATGTATATGCATCACTGGCGCAATGCCCACAAGCCCAACTACTGCGTTAGAAGCAATTCTAGATCTAACATCACTACATCTAGAAATTGAGTATAAAACTAAGGAAACACACCAGAGACTTTCAGTTGACGGAAATAAAGTTACCTCAATTTACTGTCAGAAATGTCTCTCTACATGAACACATGGATTAACACTAGTGTCCATGCCAAAGGGCAAGGTGACAAGGAGGAAAGTCTTCAATTGGAACTTCACCATCAAATGGTCCGATAAGAAGACTTGCACATCGAAGATGTCATATGCGTTAAAACCACATACGATTAAGTGCTATAAGATGGATCTTTCACCACAGAAGGAACTGATCTAGGAGTCCTAGGCCCCAGATTAAACCACTGTGATTCCTTGGTCAGATATACTAGTATATTTCAAGCTGAACTGTGCGCTATAATTAGATGTGCACAGTGTAATTTAGATAGAGGCTATAGCAATTGTCAGATTGCTATTCTATCAGACAGTTAGGCGGCGTTAAAAGCATTAAGCTCAAACTTCGTCAAGTCCAAACTAGTGCAGGAAGCACTTATTATATGGAGAAATCTCGGCGAACACAATAAAGTTCACTTGCTATGGGTGCCAGAACACAATAACATAGTAGGAAATGAGCTAGCCGATAGGCCTGCCAAGTAAGGAGCAGCAGCGCCAATGGTAAGACCAGAGTCTTTTTGTGGCACAGGGAGACACACTACACTGGAACTAATCCGCAATGAAACTAATAGGGCAAAGAAGCAGCACTGGGCCATAAGTCAAGGACTAAGGTAAGCAAAAATATTCCTAGAGGGTTTTGACCCGCACAGAACGAGATCAATGCTCCAACTAGGAAGAAACCAATTGAGAACATTGGCAGGATTGTATATTTTATGACATTGTATATTTTATGGAGATCAACATTAATAACATCTATACCAAATTCAACGATTTTCGGTTTAACAAAAATTAAGTTGACTGCACCAATAGCTCTGTCTACAAAATAGTTTTATATGGTGTATAAATACAAAAGCAGCCTGGAACAATGTTGTAAACTTTATTGGGATTCAGTTTTTTAACATTCATACCAAATATTAAAACCATATTTTGAGTTTGTAGTTCGAGGCATAAAGCAGTTGCCAATAGCAGCAGCATTATTTCCAACAATTGTTTTTTTAGTAACTATGCTTTTCATAATACAAGTATGTGAAGGCTACAAAAAACCAAATGTTTCTTTCCGTAAAGGTTAATGAATTTTTTTTCCCCCAAACAACATTTCTACATATAAAAAGTATCTGTGTAAACATACCAACATACATTTCTTAATACATATGAATATATTGTAACTATTCAACAAAAAAGTAGTAAGATATAAAAAAACCTAAATTTGAAATGCTTTTTGAAATCGCACAAAGGAACGTCAACAATGTAAACTATGTAACAATAACAACAACAACAACAACAATAACAACAAAAGCTCTGTTTGGCCTTACTCGAATGTTTGTATGTATATACTTTTTCAGTTAGTCAGTCAGCTATCTGTCGTCCTTTACTGCCTTTAACCCTTCATGACAGCATTTTTGTGTGGCTGTCTGAGCGTGCTACAAATTGACTCTGTCACCGTGCTTTACATTTGCTTTGTAGCCACACTATTTGGCAGGTGGCTGGCTGAAGAGTGTCACTATTCTATTCAGAAATATATTTCAAAAAAAAAGAAAAAAGATAGCAGATCACTTAACCGCAAAAAAGCAGTCTTTTATTTGCATATATATATATATATATATATATATATATATATATATATATATATATATATATATTCTTCTTTATACAATGCTCTATCTATTTTTGCAATTCAATATTTGTTTTAATATTGCACAAAAAAAGAATAAAGATAGTTCTTCTCAAGGATTTCTATCTTACATGCTGCTTTGTTCTTACAATTCCCCCATTTTGTGAAAAGATGAAGTTTTATGCTATTTTAGAAATGTGCTGTACCCACAAACAATTGCATTAAGTCTGCTATCAATAAAAATGCTAATCAAATGAGAAACCTGTTCTATTTTTTTTTTTTTTGCTCTTTGCAATTCACATTGTAATTTAGTTTAAACAAATAAAAAGAAAGGAGCCATTAAAGGCTCCATCACTTGAAGGAAAGCTATACCCAAATGAAGTAAGTATATAAACTTGTTAAGCGCATTCGTAAGTGGTCATTAGTGCTTGAAAAATCAACAGAGCATTAAATTAATTTTTTCTAATTAAGCTGGTCTGTCTGGAATTCTACAATCTGCTATACGACTGCTATTCGAGCATATGTTTAGAATGGACCAAATGCAAATTTTAAGTTTTTGCCTACAAATTGTCGGTTTTCAAACATTTATTTGAATGGGAAAAAAATTATAAATGTTAGTTTTGTTTGGTGTCTACATCTAAGATTGAAGTTCTAACTAAAATAACACAATATTTAGGTTTTACATGCTGGCAAATTGTCTTTTTTAACATCAAAATTCAAAAATTCGCTTAGTTCAGCTCTAATTCTCTGCGCTTCTACTATTTTAACGATACGATAGAAAACGATACAAACATTTGACACTGGAACTGGCTCGCTTAAGACTCTGACAAATAGAAATTAACTACGCATGACGTAACTGTGATTCGAAACCCGGAACCATTGCGTTACCATGCTCATCAGTGTAGCAACTTAGGTTATGTACCCGCCATTCGGGTACATAACCTCAAATATTATTATTATTATATAAATATATAACACAGATCTACAAATACCGGGGTCATGTCAGTTGTTAGAAAGCAGAATTGGCCCATCACTTCAGGATTTTCAGATATTTGAGTTTATGTACCCGAATAACGTCGAAGGGATATATTTCGTAACTTCGAATAGTCTTAACTTTGCGGAAAAAAAATACTAATTGATCTCTTGAACTCTTAAATTGAAGGGTAAGAGTGGTACTAAACGATGTAACTGAAGAGACAGACCACAACAAAATTTTTGCCCCCTGTTCCTAACCTCAAAAGTAGGAAAAAACGCCGTTTTTCGTGTAATTTTCCATTTTACTAAACCAATTTTTTTAAGAAAGAAGAGTGCAAAACAGAACGACGACGAGAGAGCTTCCAAGAAAAGAAATTAGATATGTTCTCCTAATATATCATGTGTTTAAAATATTAACATAGACAGATAGTATGTATAACGAAGCGCCCGCTAGGCGTGAATCAAGAGAAATAGAAATGAGCTCGCATAATGCAAACGTTAATGAGGTATTGCAATGTTTATGCTCAGACTGTTGTGTATTAGGTACGAGCATGTTGCAAAACGATGTTGCATCTGTGATCAATGCTTCATCAATAGCACGTTTATGCGTGTGTTGACCAATTTCACTAGCTACTTAAATAGTTCTGAAAGTAATAGTTATATTTCCTTCTTTCATGCAGTCGGTAACCAATTTAGCAGATTTTCTATTTCTTAAACAAGCAATAGATTACCAGTTGAAAAATTTAAAGATGAAAAAAAAAACACTTAATTTTCTATTTGCAGTGACAGTCAAGAATAAGTTTCAACCGCCTGCGTTACAGCAAACCAACGTGTTGTGTTTTTGTTAGCTAAGATAGCTAAGATGTTCAAACTTAGCACTCAGCACCGTTCTTCGTCGTTTGAATCTCAATTTCTACTAATAGAAATTATAAAGTTTCCTGCTTATTAGGACAACTTATGTTGAATTCTACAGTTGAATACATTGCCGGAAGATAGGCAATGTGTGACCGTCTTTTATAGTTTTGGATTACTTTATCGACAATCAAAAAGTTTGGAATATAAGAGCACACATACCAACCCTATGCTCGGTATGTTCGTTTATACCTGGATTTTTATACATCGGAAAAAATGTAATATCGATATTTTGAAAGTAGCCAGTTGACAAGATGAGGGCAACATAGGCTGTACGTGCACAGACATGCTTGCCGAAAAAATTCGGCGAAGGTTGCTGAACGTCAATAACTAACAGACTCTGCGAAGGTCAGTCAATTGTATCATTAAGTTGTAAGATCGTCCAGCATAATGCTTCTATTATTTGTGCAAACTTTGCCGGTGATATTCAAAATTTGAGTGCTGCTTTAAAGATATTAAGCATGAATTATTTAGTCAATATATTGCCAATATATTAAATATATTTAGGATTATTTTCACGACTTGAATATATCTTTATAGCTCACTTTTTTCACACTATATCCTAGTTTTCAATGTCACGCCTATAAACGTATTGCCTAGTTCGACCAAGCAATATATAAATTTCAAAGATAGCTGCCAAAGTGACTTCACAATCTCGATAACAAACCAAAGCAAAATGAAAACAAAATTAGAATTTTTCAAGGATTGTCTCGTTTTTTTCTACTGCGGCGGCGCTCACTCTCCGATTTTTTTTTTCTAATTTATACTTTTATTGCATTTACATATGTACAAAGGCATGGACTATCCACCTGTTCAGCGATAAATAAGATAAAAGTAACAATAACAAACAAAAATGTGACCGATAACAGACCAAAAATCGTTTTATACTGCAGGGCTACTCGAAATGGATTTATTACAATTGTGAAGTCGTGAAATACACTACGCAATACCATTCGCCACATAGCATATCTTGGCAATTCATATTATCTAACATACTTCTAAGTCGTGAAAATGACCCTTAAAGGACTAAGTACCGTTTTAATAATAGGAATAAGTACCGTTTTAATAGGAAAATGAAAATACAAATTTTGATATAACTAACCAAAAATATTGATATACAAAATATAAACAGTCCTAAAAATATAGTACCGAATATATTTATCGTATCGAATGTTAGAAATATCGATATAATTTCAACAATCCTAGTGTATACACATATTAAACATTCTCTTATTAATATTTTTTATTCCCATACCAACAATATTTTCAAGTCCACACTGTACTATTAGCTTTAACTATTAACTATTAAAAGCATTAAACAGCTCTAATTGCAAAAATGCAAACAACTGCTTTTTAAGTATGTATGTACAATAGTTCCAATTAGTTTTTTAATTTCTATATATGTATGTGCACACTTCTGTAGATACTTATATGTAGTATATAGATAAAGTACGATTTGAATTGCACATAGTCATTGACAAAGTTTTACAGCATTCGTTCGTATTCAATCTGAAAGTTGTACATTTGAAATTACTTTAATAAGGCAGTAGAGAATCTCTCTATGTTATCTATTACAAGCTCATTTGCTTTGGTGCTACTTGTCGATCTACTTTATACATATATATATACACTAGTAGTGCTATAATATACTAAGTAGAGTTCGGTACTTGAGCACTTGGGCAATATATTATAGTGCTATGTTTCTCATATGTGATTTCCTTGTTTTTTTTTCCTATATTTGTATGAGTGTGTGTGGTGTCTGTGTGTCTATGTGTGTGCATGTATGTGTGTTAGCCAACATTACACCACCAAGCAAACAAACCTTAATATAGAATTGTAGAACGGAACGAAACACATTCAACCGAATCAACGAGCTAACACGCATCGTGAAACAGGCAACAAGCAGCATCAGCATCAGCATCAAGAGCAGGAGCAGATTGCGAAAGGCTTACAAAACTTTTTCTATATGTTAATTATGGCGGTGAATTTATTTGAGGCTTAATACAGCATGTCGTTCGTCGTATTCAGAGCCTTTGAGTTCTGACTGAGTTCGACTAAGAAGAGCAGCGAATACATAGTGTTCGTTCCCGTGTTCTACGTACGTACTGCGCTGCTTTTTTGATCTACTGCATAGCCTAACCAAAAACTTTTCAAATTATCCTAGACTCAACTTTTTACCATAAAGCATAAAATACAAAAATATTCTATGAGTAGTCGTCGTAGTATAGCAGTAGCAGTAGTTGCGGCAAATTAATTAAAACTTGTTAGGTAAGATGTAGTAGAGAAATTGCGATGCGATGCGGTAACTCAATAAAAATTAGATTTATATAATTTGTAGATTTTAAAACAAAAAGAATTGATAGTCTTATGTGATAAAGATAAAATCTTTATGTTGAAATACAGATTATAATTAGGTCCTTTAATTTATGTAATTAAAGGATCTAAACTGTTTAAATACAATTTTCTATTTTTGAATATTTTTTACGCGATTTACAATAGTTTGATCATTAAGTAGTTTGACCTACACACATGTCAATGTTTATCACAATAGAGGAAGGGAGTCATCAATGTACTGAATAAATTCAGCCACACAAAAAACTAGCAAACCAAAAATCTAAAGCTCTAAATCTAAGAAAGGCGAAGGGAGAGCTACAAAATATCTAAATTATGAATCGGACAGTAATTGCGAAATATATATTTCAAAGATATACTACGAGTATTACTGGAAATAAATTGAGAAAGATATATTCTTGTTTTCTCACCTTCTTAATAAGGAGATCTGCCCTGTAGTATAAATCGATAGTTTGATTTGTTATCGGACTTACTAGCGCTTAAATCCAACACTTTAGTATTTTCTATCGGTCCGGTGTCAAAAAATGGTAATTTGAAGAGTACAAGATGCTTGCTCACATTACAAATTGCAATGCGAAAGGACATAAAGTTTCAAGATGAGTAAACGGTAGAGATGCTTGAGTAATATTCTTTAGCAGATCTATCTCTTCACTTGGGCCGTTTTCTTTTACATAAGATAATTTGTATTTCAAACATACACACAAAACCCTTACACATATACATCCAAATGCATACATGTATGATATGAAGGTTGAATAATCAGCGGCCACAAAGAAACGAGAGTCAAACAAACTATCGTTTTTGCGAGCAATTCTCCTAAGAATTACATTCGCAAGACTCTCGCAAGTAGTCCGCAAGAACGATACATCGATTTTACGAGCAACTCTTGTAAGGCGTATAAATGTTGATAAGGGAATTATTTACAAAACGGCGCCACGTTGAACGGCCAAGCACCAAAAACGGAAGTGTCTGTTGTTGCTTCATCTTTGATATATAGAAACGTTCATTTAAAATATCAATTACGAACTATCGAAAACGATACTTTTACTGCCACAAATTAAGCGACACATTAATTATCTGACCGTTTGCGATAATGGTTAACGACATGACTTAACTCTTTGAAGAAGTATTTCTTTTTACCGACTTTGGGTTCACAAAGAGACGAAAAAAATTAAAGTCATTACACAAATCGTTATATATATTTAAGGAGTCGGGTTTGGTTAAGCTTTGTTCCATCTAAAGCCATGAAAATTTAATCAATTGTTTCGTTTTTACTTTGAATTTCTCACATACGCTACCCGCCTTCTATAAGTATTCCCTCTCGATCTTGCTCTCTTGCGTTTACTTTCACGAAAAATCTCTTTTCAATACTTCTTTTCGTCGTATTCTTGAACGTTTTGAAGGCAACGCAGTTTTGTTATAAAATCAATTAGAACCAACTTTCTGTATAATTTTTAGACGTGCTAGTATACTTAAAAACAGATTTCAAAATATAAGTATAGATGACCTAAGGGTGCAGTTCAAAGAAAAACATAGAAAATAAAGTAATAAAATACAGCTGTTCACACATAAACACAATTCGAGCTTGTGTAATACTCTACATATTTAAACTTAACTGCGTAACAATCAGTTCTCGTAGGATTCTTTCTACATGAAGAAATAGTGTCAGAGTTCCTCAATTCATTTTAATATATGTATGGACTCAACATAGAACCGTTTTTAAATAATACGGATTTTTAGCATTTATTGTTGCTATTTTATCTTCGTGAATCGGTCGAGTTTCGATTCGAATTTCTGTTTACAAAATATGCGCGCCAGAAGGAAGGTGCCTTTTCATGAACTTCCTTTTATTTACAGCTAATTTACGTTCTCCTTTCGATGCAGAAGACCTACATGCTACAGAAGAACTAAGTAATTAGAGTACTTTTCTCTTGTAAAAATGCGATTTATAAAGAAAGCAAAGAAAATTGAGCGTATAAAAACTTATGTTTAAAACTTGCATACGCTTTTAATTCACAATTAGTTTTAACTTTTTACAAGTACAACATAAATTTGACAATATAGAGCTTCATTAACTGGCAGTCAGATAAATGATGTGCCTCTGCTGCTCGTACGATGTTAATCGAACATTAAATTTCAATAGAAATTTAATACTGAATATTTTAATTAAAAAATGTTAACTTTAGCTGTCACAATGCAGGTTGGCAACTTTGTTAGCTTGCAGGTTGCCACCACTCCTTCTCTCTTTTTATCTTGTTTACGCTCATATGCCAGTTCTGATGATTGTGTAATGTTTGTGCGTATTTACATTTGTCTGAATTGTGATTCCGTTGACGATTTTGAGTGATTCCATACCATTGAAAATTTTTGGCGCCAAAATATGATAAAACGACGAAATATGATAAAAAAAAAATCTATCGGATGGTATCAATCCCCAAATCAATCCCCTGTGTAATAACTGGTTGCTTTATCGCTTTCGGAAATGCGTTACATTTAGTGATTTTGTAACTTACTATTAATTTAATAAAACAACTTATAATAAACATTAAAGCTAAAATATTATAGTATAGTATTGTAATAAATAATTAATTTGGTTTTATACTCACGGGTTGCATCGATAACCGCTGGTGACCAGACAAGCAACTGTACGAAGATTGCTGTAACTGCAAAACTGGCTGCTGCCATCTGCAGGCCCATTATTTACAGGCAAAAGGTGAACACAACAACAAAGCGCCAATATTTTTATGATGGTTGATTGGTGGGTTTATAAACAATAAAGCAACGCGTTTATGCGCGAACTTTGCCCTTTGATAGAATGTGCGTTATAGGAATTTATATATATGTATATATATATATTAATATATATATATATATATATATATATATGTTGCTGGCCGTCGTTAACTATGATGTTATAGCCTCAAATCAGACTTACTCTATGGCTGAATAATATAGTTTTTTATTTGCTTTTCTTTTTTTATCCAGAGTTGCATGTGTGCATTATATCTTTAATATTAACACAGCGCTGGACTGCACAAATTGCATCCATTAGATAAATAGATACATTGAATGTATGATTAGCAATGTGGGCGTTTTTTTTATTTTTGTTTTTTTTTGTGGGCGAAGGCGTGGCACACACCACAACAAAATTTTTATATAGTTGACAAGCGATGTTAATACAACAACAATCAATATAAATGTCAAACAAAATTTTTATGTTTTATAAAGTTTACAAAGGATATGCGTGAATGCGTTTCGTTCGTTTTAGTAAATTATACGCAGATATAATATTGTGTGTATGTGTGGGTGTATGCGTGTGCGTATGCGTATGCGTATGCGTATGTGTGAGTGTGTGTTGTTGATGGTGGTGGTCGTGGTGTGTGTATATGTAAGTAGGATTTCATATGTATTTCACAAATTTTGTATTTATACGTTGTTTATTTTTATTATATAGGTATTATGTATACATATACAATATATACCACATACGTTCATTTATAGGTGTATTCAATCATTCGTTAAATACATTTTCGCAAGCCGAAAATCATCGGATATAACAAGATGTGTTAGTAAATGCGATGTCATCATCATTATTGACATGATAGCAACATTTGATTTGATGAAATTTGTCGCATGTGTCACGCACGACGTTGTCGTTGTCGTTGTTGTTTTAGTATTGTTTTCCAAAGTTGAAGTTGATATTGTTTTTGTTGCAATCGAAGACAATTTATATGAAGCGACAACATTATATAAAGTGTCAACCAGGAATTAAAGGATATAATAAAAATATTAAATTATTGTTGTTGTTGTTGAGCATTGCATTTATCCAGCAAAATGCGTTGAGAAGTCGTCGTTATACATTTCCAAATATCGTTGAAGTTGCACATCAGTAGATACAGCAGCAGTTGGAGCAGCAGCAGCAGCAGCAAGTTGCAGATGTGAAGTAAAGATATTTTCTTGTTACATTTCAATTGACCTGCTGCAGATACATATGTAAAAATACTTTGGACTCATTGCAATAAGCATAATAATCATTAAATACATAAAACTGTTTCATATTTGGAAATAAAACTTTAATAGGCCTAACGTCTTCTATGTTTAACAACTAAATCAGTGATTTGCTCAGTTTTTAATTAATTTATTTATTATTATTTTATTTTTTTGTTTGTTTCTGAGAGTATGTGTACTCGCGTATGTCTTCCCAACTACATTATTATTTATTTATTATAGTTAGTAGTTTATTTTTATTGATGCACTTTCTCTGTAAATATTTAAAACAAAATAAGATGTAATATAATTTTTAATTTAAAACTTCATTGTTATTTCTATTTTTCTTTTTTTGTAAATTATTTATTGTATTAATATTATTCATTCATTTGTTATTAAACCGCACTTCAAAGCAATATAATTAGGCATGAGCCAAAGTAACTTCAAAGATACTACTACAATAGTTTCATAAGAATACTTTTAGCTATGCCTAATATAAAATCTTTTGTATCGCTAAATTGAAAACCATTTCTAATAGTGTTTTACTTGTTGTTGATATAAATATTTTGAAAAAAAATTAAGCTCAAATTTAACATAGGTACATTTAATATACATATACAGAACTTTGAAACCCAATTTTGGTCAGGCCAATGCTCCGTCTAGAAGCGCTGCTTTAAGTTTTAGATACATCTTACTTTATGCACTTCTGTTTATCAAATACTTTTTAGCAGACGCTGTACACACACGCAGCTCTTTGGCATAACCAGAATGAATTACACTCACAATTTCATCGTTCTTTGTTAAATTTTTGGATATACCGAAGAGACAAATTCCCAAAACCAAAAATTATTTAACATTAAATTATTTTATTGCTTTTCTTTTCTATTCTATTCTATTATTTTTTCTATTTTTTGTTTTTTGCCCATGTAAAGCATACACCCACACGTAGCTTTCATTTTATTAAGTATATTTCTTATGGTTATAAAACGTTTCCATTGCAAATTTCAAACCAATATATCAAAGTTGGAGGGAATAGGACGCAGACAAAGACACAGTCAGAGAGAGCTAACCGGGCATGGCTACTCGACCCGTCTCTTCATGCTGATCACAAATGTGTAAACTTTATGGGGTCTCCGATGCTTCCTTTAAGGCGTTGCAAACATTGTGTAGAAATTCATTCACCTTCTGTGTGAAGTGTATAATGCCGAGTTTAGACAATTGCTGGAAAAGCGTAAATCCAGCGTTAATTGCTTGACGCTTAATTGAATTGACGTTGAAAGGAGCTTCAACCGGTTGATTGTACCGTATACACGATTATCTTAAAAGCGTAAATTTTGGTTGACCCAGACAAAATCAATATTTTTTCAATTTTTAAAAAATTTCAACCACCCCAATCAGTTTTTACGCAGTTTTAACATTTGACCATTTTTGATCTTCATTCTGCCAAATACTGCTCATTCCATGCCAAACAACATCACGCCAGATTACAAATTGCCGGAAGCAGCTCGAATGATTTGATCAAATGAGACACATCATCAGGTGTTAAAATAAACTGCGATTTTCGGCTTTGACTTTTGTTTTCTTCTGTTTGTTCAAAACCAATTAAACCAATTTAATTTTTTATGTACAGAAAAGAAAATAAGCTTCAAATTATAAATTGTGAAAGATTTTGAAAAACTGTAGTTATGCAATTTATGCTTTTTGAATTGAAGATTTTAAATATTACATTGTCTATTTCGCCCGGTGTATACTCGCAGCGTGCGCTGCCTATCCTATTTTTTTCGGTGCTCTTTACAAATGCTCACAAAACTTAAAAATCTACATCAAATAGATGTTGTCGCATGATGAATTATTATATTTTCTCTTATAGAGGGTGAGTGGTGAGGTAACACCCATTTTCTCCAAATTATATAGGCATGAATTTTCTAATGAACTATATTAACACTATAAGGGATATTTTCACGACTTGCCCATATCTTTATAGTTATTTTTTTCACTATACCCTTGCTTTCAATGTCATATCTATTATTGAGCCTATAAACGCATTGCCTACATCGACGAAGTATATATATTGTGAAGTCAAATCTTTGAAATATATATATATTGGTTCGTCGAAGTATGCAATACGTTTTGTATGTTTAATAATAGATATGACATTGAAAGCAAGCATATAGTGTGAAAAAATTAACTATAAAGATTTGGGCAAGTCGCCAAAAAGGCCCTAAATGTTAGAACTTACAATGACGTATGTTAAAATTAGTAGTGAATTACAAGTCCATTCAATTTTTAAATATGAAGATATAATTCACAGCTAGTTTAATTAATTTCTTTTTACACTATATGTCGTTTGATAACGATTTTCTAAATTTCCTACTCAAGAATTAGATGTCGCTAAAGAAAAAAGATGTTATAAATGCCTCGGTGAAAATACAGCTTTAATCAACCAAAGCAGTCGATTTTGATACGCTCCATATTTTTTTTTGAATATTTGCACAAGAAATTGGTTTGCATCGTTACTCAACTTTCGAATGGAAGGTAAAAAACTTCACACACTAACCTATCTTCAGAATATGAAAATTAAATAGAATTAAATACAACAAAATAGATTTGCAACCTGTAATACAAAAAATTTTCGTAGCTCAAATATTATGTACAATAAGTATTTTTCTGTAAAACCTTAACTCTCTCTCAAATTCATACAGTTAATCGAATGCAGAATATAGGTATGCGATTCTTCTATTAGCTATCGCATATCGCCGGTGATATCGCGCTTTTATCGCATTCTTATCTTCCTTTGGGAAGAAATGTATCCAGCAAGCGATTCGCTTTTGTTTGTTTTTAGCGAACAAATACTATTGCCAAATTGTAGATTGGAAGTTAAAACTGGTATCGCCGTTTTAACTTCCAATCGACAATTTGGCAATAGTATTTGTTCGTATTTTGTTTTTGTAAATATGCAAAACTATCTTCCTACTCTCTTCTAAAGTATGGCAAAAAAAACTTTTTTCCTTGCAATAGAGTAGTAAATGAATTGAATAATTTATTTTTAATAAAGATAAACATCATTGTGTATACTAATAGTTTAATATAAAAAGAATTTGTCATAAAAATTAAAGCTAATAAAATGTATTTTAAATTGACAGTAAAACACTATCAGCAACAGTTTTTAGATCTTTGATAGCAAAAGCCTCTATATCAATTGCAATATAGCGCATTCTATTTATTTTATGATTTTTATTTAAATTAATATATTTAGTCAACTTATTTATGAATATATGAGTTTTTTTGGCTGGCTCGAGGTCAATACATTGAGAGAATTTTAACTCAATGCGAAAAGAAAAAATATCAACATTTTATTCGCAAAAACGTATTTGCAGATGAGATTGCAGATGTGTTTTAGACTCTGCAACGAGTCGCACATCAATCGCCGACTGACTATACAGTCAGTCAGAAGCCAGAAAAACTCATATAATTTTTATTTTTTATACATTTTTATATCTTTATTAGTTTATTTATTAATATTTGTTCACTTTTCATGATTTATAAATATTTTTATTATTATTATTTTTTTATTTTTTTTTAATTAAGTTTTATTAGAATGATTAATTAAAATGTATTTTTACTATTATTATTATTACAACAACAATCTTCCTTCGAGCAATACAACTTAATTACTTCTAAAAAAACAAGAACTCTGCCATTCTAACCCTTAAATAGTCTAGAAATTATTCTTTCATGTGAAACGTACGTTTTACAACACGAACTGAATTATGCATACTATATGCAAATATATTCTCTATTTGCTGCTAAAAATCAATTAAACTTTTTAAGTAGCATTGTTATGCTGATACACCATGCCAGCCAGTACACCCTTTTGTTTTTTGAATTTTTTATTGCAATTGTTTTATAACAAACCAATGTTTTCTTTTGCAGTTGATGCCAACAGACATCATGCAGTAGACTCTTCTATATATATATAAATTTCTACATATAGTATATAAGTATATTTCCATTACTATAGCTTTCCATTTCCCCCCCCCCCCTATATAGTCGTCGTATTTTGTTGTTGATGTTGTTCTTGTTATTTCTGCAGTTGTCAAAAGTTTTAAAATAATTGGATTTTTCACATACTGTAAGCATAACCAAGTTCTACGGAAAAATTAAAAAAAAAAGAAAACAATTCTTTACAATATGCAGGCATACTGATATAGTATATACATATACATACATACATACATACACACATACAACCATATATAGAACGTCATAGTACTCATTGAGCTCACTTAAGGTTCATACGCTGGTAGTCACTCAGTCAGCACAAGCATGAAATATATGTAATAAAGTATCTACATATCTATAGTTGTATCTACGATACATATCCACCTACCTATATAAGAATGCATTTGTTTGTGTTTGTGTTTGTGTGTGTGTGTGTGTGTGCGTGTGTGTGTATTTACTCGTATATGAAGCTATATGTACATATATGTTGATACACTTAACGTGTACTGCAAGCAATTGTTACAAATTTTTCTGAAGTTTTCAACACCAATTGTAAACGTCAACAACACGTAAAGTATTTTCGTAAACGTTTGCAAGGATTGAAAGAGTTGGAGCGGTTGGATTGCCGCGAATAGCAAATGGCGAAAAGTTTGGCGGTTGTCATCGCCCGTCATTCGCCTCTACTTTGATTCATTTGGCGTGGTTTAAAATGACTGTTTGACTTGAACACTGCTGTTGATTATTGCATGACAGCGATGAAGTGCGACGAGTCTGAAGTGCGAGCACTACTCATGAACCCAATATGAACAAAAGCAGCATTAGCAAAAAGAAGAAAAAAGTATCTGAAGTATTTCAAAGGTAAGCTAACATGCATGTACTACACATATTGAAAAGTACAACCACACAAAAGTAAACTTAATTTTTTTTTTTTTTTTTTTTTTGTAAGTAAAACTAAGTGTGCCCTAGACGTAGGTGTTCATTTCGTTGATAACCTGCTTAGCTTCATGGACAAAGTGTATACTTACAATACATAGTGTATAAACTTACATAAATGTAAGAGTATAATTGTTGTTTAACTAAGAATGCAATGCAACCGCAAAGTTTCAATAATGGCTTGGACTTTTTAATCCTTCGGACAAATACGTATAAGTAAGTGCACTTGTTTGGTCTTAGAACATTTCGTTTAGAATTGTTTTTTTTTTTTTTTTAAATTTTATTTCTGTTGTAGTTTGGATTTGTGAAAAGCAGCGTTTAAAACAAATGAAAAAGCAGACTTTACATATTCATGAGTCCCCATATGAGCTGTTCAGTTGAGTACTTTAGTAGACCTTTTTTCTTCTCATATGACTGTCAAAACGGATATCAATCTATTTGACTTGTGCACACATTTCACCATTTTTGCTGTCAGTTAGAAGTGTTGCCGTGCTTCAAATTTTATAAACTTTTCTGATCATTTTTAGTACATACTTAAGATACTAGTCGTATTTCTGCATTGTTTTTTACAAATATTAAATTTGACACAAGAGGTTGTTTTCATTGATATTTCAACTGAAACTGCTCACTGAAAATTACAGGGAGAGGCTGAACGGAGGTTTTCTAAAGTAAGAAAAGGCGCTCGTAGCTTTTAAACAAGTGTATTACTGACAACTAACTTTCATCATAGACTTCTATAATACTTATAGCTGTACTATTCGCGTGGTTTCACTTGTACAATCGTTTGAAGCAAACAACTTCTGTTATATTCAGACAATAGAAAAAAAAAAAAAACATGTGTTTTAACACTTTCATTTGAAAGGCAGAACGCCGAAAGAAATTTAAACCGAGTTGTACGAAGTTTATGGAATATCTACACCAGCGTTTAAGATTATTTACAATTGGGTGAATATCACTTAACGGACTTCTGAATGAACGTTTACCAATTACAAACTGAGTGAGTTATTGTGCCATTTCGTGCATGAAACATGGATCCATCATAATACAGTAGAGAAAAAGGAATAGTCGAAACAGCGGATTTCTCCGAGCTGATCTGTGGGCCAACAAACACATGGCGCCAGTTTTTTTGGGTTGTACATAGTGTAATTCATATTGATTGCCTTAAAAAAGCAAAATAATAAACGGAAATTATTCTTGTGATTTGGTTTCAACGAAGAACTTGAAACAAACGCCTATTTTAAAAGATATGCGAATTCGCACTACTTCGAAGAGATCGACAATCTAGAGGAATGATAGAGGAAAAATTAAAATGTATTGAACAGTAAATATAGAATTTAGTGGTTTCTAGATATTTAAAAATGTTTTTTTTTTTGTTTTTTAGTACTCAGCATGTCCTTTTCTTTTTGCTACTGTTGCTTCCATTTACTTCCAATCACACTCATTGACTCAACGGCTTATTTGGTTAAGAAACAATAATTGACTTGTTTCTTTGGCAGGTATTTGAAAACATGCGAAAAAAAAACTAAACTTTTGTCTTACGGATAGATAAGTAGAAATTTCATATTTCAAGGCATTTTTCGCGTCCTCTTTTGTTTCGATTTGGTACGAATCAGCAAACCGCCTTTTAACTAAACAAGTCCAGTGCAGTCGAGTATGATCAACTAAGAGATGCAGTCAAAATGGGTGTATATGAACCATAGATTTGTATATCGTTTATATTATATACTAGTACAGCTGGACGAAAGGTCCATTTATATTAAATTTAGTGTTTTAAGCTGAAGAAAGAACAAATTTTCTTACAAAACTTCGAAAATGAGGATGTATATATATAGGAATGTATATCCCTTTTATTTGGATTGGAACATTAATTTCATACATTTTCTTTAGTTGAACAGGTCTTAGATTTCAAGCACATACCTATATTTACTACATCAGGCACGCCTCTTTTTGTCTTTTACATATATTCGCTCGAACTGAATATAAATATATGGATACAGGGTATAAACAAGAAGGAATTGTTAAAACAACAAAAAACCGACAGCAGCAAAAAAAAAAAAAAAAAAAGGAGCACATCAGAGAACTTCCGAAAAAAACGAAAACTGTATGATTATATATTTGGATATCTGCGGAATTGACATTGGATATAATATATTTATATAGCTTCTGCGAATATAGATGTGTCTTATTTTTAGATTTTTTTTTTTAAATATTGTTGTAGTCTATACGGCTAAAGCTAAATAAATACACTATAGCACTCCTGCAAACAAGACGGAACTAACGATACCTTATAGTCAAAATTAATCAAGCCATTTGGGTTACAGAGCGTACCAACGAATTAAGAAGCATACATACATACAAGTAGATACACTCGAAAAATATAGCCCTCCTTATAGCAGTCGGACAACAACTAATTATTAAAACGAAAACCAAAAACCGAGTAACTTGCAGTAACCAACTATAGAACTTAGAATCAAAACGAAATGAACAAATGTGCAGCCTAAAACTATGCTACGATTTAATTTTTTATGCATAATTTTTGTAGCATGCTTGCATTGAATCATCTTTAAAGCATTTTGGTTAAATAAATATTGTACCCATACCATAATTAATATGATTCTAGATCGACCGTTTAGGTTACAGTGCGTGCCAAAGAAAATTACATAAATATAGTCAAAAATCATAACCCTCTCTACAGCAGTCGGGTAAAAAATCGGACTTTATATCAACGGATAAATTAACAACAGTTGTTAGTTTACTGCTATAACCTTTGGACTATCCGTGTTATAAAGAATGTGCTGTCCCACTTCTATGATTTGTTCCTATTGAGCTCTCTAGTTACTAAAAATTAATATATGTAGTATTATTACATTATACAATTTATACATGTACGCATAATTGTAGTATTTATGAATTGACTTGATATATGATATTTGCTTAACTTGTATGCGCTTCCAAGTATTTAATGTCTTTCGCAGTCATTTAATTAAGCACGTTCAACTTTCTATACGTATCTATTTCCATATGTCATACTATAAGCAACATGTAACTAACTAAACTAGTAATGCAGCTGAAATAGAAACCTTTCTAATTTTTAAAGTTAAACATCTCTTCGGATATACTTTGTAAGCTATTCTATATGTAAACTTCAAATTTACAAAGTTAAAAATCTCAAATTGTTTTGCAATTCATTGGTGTACATTTTATCTAGCATTAAGTTTCTGATTTAATTTTAAAAAGCTAAAATGCAAGCAGACTTCATAATTCAAATTTTATAATTCAATATATAGCTTCCATATAATTTCAGAGAATCGGTATGGCACTGCATGTACAAATTGTTTCTTAGTTTAAGTGGTATAACTTGAAGATTATTAATATTATCTGTTACGTTAAAATTTAGTTAGAAAATCCATACTTTTCTAGTGCAAAATAAATAGCACTAGGTCCGAATATTGGACGTAATTCGACCATTTGACATTCGCCCGGCGACCGTATTTTTCATTTCGAAAGAATATGCTCATTTGATTTACTACTATATTTTCAAACAAAAATAACAAACAACGAAAAAGTGGTTTCAACAGCAATAACATTATTGTGTCACGCACACAAACAAAATAGAATATGTAAAAACTATATGTGAATCATAAGTGCTATTGAGTTTTAAGTAAAGTTAGTTTTTAAGTTTTAAGCCAAAATAGCAGCATATTGGCCATAATCTTTGTACACGTCTACTCTTAATCACGCGTTATTTTGTCAAACTGAAAATGGATCGACAAAATTTATGTTTACGTACTTATATATATTTATATAGTTGACTCTAAAATATTTATTTAGTATGGCTTTAAGAGTCACAATAAGTTAGCATACTTATGTGCCTGAAATAAATATAAATAAATTTAGTTACAATATATATTCTAAATATCGAAGTCTATAAGTCTATATAAATATAAGTTGAGCTAAGAGAGTTATAAAGTCAATTAAACTTGCTTTGCACAGTCATTAAGTAAAAAAGGCAAATATCTCATACCAAGCTATATAGAAACGTATAAAATGAACTAAAAGCATTTTTAACTCAATTAATTTGAAACAATTGAGAACAATTAGGCAACTATAAAAACACGGAACAGAAATCAACATTGTAAAATGAAAAATTATAAGTGAATTCGTTGCAGTTGAAAACGAGAAAAAATAGCTTAAACTCTGTATCATTGTGTTAAGGTAAGAGCATTTTAGCTTAATTTTCACTCCAAACTAATTGCTTGTTTACTAAGGAAAACCTTTTTTTTTTTTTTGTAATTTTTACTAATTGAGTACGCTTTGAAACTAGTACTTGTATGTAAAAAGTATCTATAACTAGTTCCTGTATTGCAAATGTTTGCTCTAGCTATGCTACAATAAACCCCACAAAGTGACACATTTAAGTTGCATTTTGAACTTTTGCTAATATCTAAATGTGTCATTGAATTCGCATTTTCATTATTTTTTTTCTTTCTAGGTCAACAAATTTCAAAAGAACATCTTAATCATGTTTCAACTGCAGATATTCCATAATTTTTTTATTTGTAGTACTAGTACACCAGCAGAAGATTGTTGTTGTGCTTGAAGGTTTTATGTCGAATTTATAAATGCATAAAAATTGCATTGGATTAGATTTTTAGTTTGTTGTATACCATTTTTGTAAGCTTGAATTTGGCTTAAAAATTAATAGTAGCTTTAACTGCATATTATGTTATTAAATGCTTTTTTATTTATTTATTTTTTGTTTACGCTATATTTCACGAAACGAGTTGATTAGTAAAGAAATATATTTTAATTTTGTAAGTAGCCATTTTTTTTTTTTTTTTTTATCGAATAAAGGGCTACTAGTACTATCCATAAGAGTGACCGGTTAAAACGAATGCACGATTACTTGCACGCACGCACGAAACCGAAACCCAAACTCCGAGTACGACGACAACAACGGGAATGTTGTTGACGAAGGGTAATAACGGTACATGGCGTTAGACGACGGTCGTTTCCAAGTTGCTATTTCGTTACACGGTTACACGACAAAAAACGACGAACATTGCCTTTCAACATAATATTTTGTACACGGCGGTGTCCGTTCATCTATTATTTTAATAATAATTACTATAATTTTATTTTACATAAACTATTTTTTCACACACTTGTTAAATTTTTGTTAAATTTTCTTTTTTAATTTTAGCACAAATTTTTATTTTATTTATTTATTTGTAATTTTTTATAAACTTTTGTTAAAACAAATTCAACATTTTTTCTTTCAATTTTAAATAGTTTTTTGTTACGTCCGTGCGCGCTTATTTATAAGACGTTCGTTACATCCTGGCAAAACCCGAAATTGTACTAAAATGTCCCAAAACTTTTACGATTGGCTGAGGTAAAGAGAGAGCACCTACTACGCTTTCGTAACGAAGTTGAAGATACTTTTAATAGAGAAGTTGAAGATAGTAGCGAACTCATACGAGAGTTTTGCAGAGCCACGCTACTATGGTAAGTAAAAACTCATGCGAGTATTTCAATATAGCAAGAGAATTTGAAATAGAGCTAAGAGAGTACTCAAAAAATACTCAAAAACAGCGCTGCACACTCAAAGTAACTTTGCAGATAATTTTTAATAGCGCAGCAAAGTTATTTAAGAGCAAAACGAGTTACAACATTTGTTTATGCCAATATGCTTAAGTGTAGCGCATGCGTTCCGAAACTTACAGATTGAGTTACGAACGAGAGTAAGCTTCTGTTTGACTGTGTGTGGTGAATACTGCCAGCCATTAAATAATGCTGCACTTCATAGCTATGCCAAACAGTTGACTCGATTTGTAGCCTTAGTTCTATCTTAAATGGCTGTGTGTGATGTGCCAAACGAAGTTCTAAAGAAGTTCTTTTATATGCATATATACAAGTGTTTCTGTTTCAAAGCGTAAATTTACGAATTATCCGGAATTTTGTGTTATGTGCAACTGTTGTTTTAGTTGACGAAATAGTTTATAAAATAAACAACAATTAAAATTGTGTAGTTTTTAAATGTAATCAAATATTTTTAAGCGTAAGTACACAAGTGAAATTTTTCAATTAAAATAAAAAATTTATATTAGTTAAATATTTGTTTGTGTAAACTAAAAACAATAGTTTGAATTAAATTAAAATTTAAATAAATATGTGAAGAAAAAAACATTTTTTTTTTAAAATAAGTTAACATTTAGAAGCAGTAAAACAAAAACAAAAAATTTTGACAAATATTCTCTTTCCACTTTATATTCGACATTATACTTATTATTTTGTGATTTAAATTTTGAATATTATTAAACTTAATGCAAACTATTGTTAACTAAAATAAATAAGTGGGACTTAGATTTCATATGAGCAGATAAACATTGGTTTTTAGCTGTCAAGCCGCAATATTTTGCTTTCTACAGTATAAATATTTTAAAAAATATATTCTTTTTACAAAAACTAAATAGAATTTTCAAAATTTGAATAGATTTGTGTAGGTTTACTTAGTATTAAATCTTTTAAATGTGGAATAAACACTTGCATTCGCTGTTCATTGTAAACAAAAATGATTTCATTCAAATCTCAACTAGAAAATTTCATTCAACTAGGACATTTTTTTTTTTTTTTTTTGTATTGCAATCACATTTTACTGCATATAGTACTACCAATAGATAACAAATTTTCATGGCTTTCATATTCGGTAAACGCAGAAAAAAACATAACGAAAAACAATGAAAATGCTTGTGTAATGTTTGCTACTTTATTCAAAGAACCGCGTGTGTGCTGTCCATATGAAAAAATAAGCAACAAAACCACGAAGCATGCGACATTTTGTAATATTTTGCACAGGAACCGCTTAAGAATGCTTGCTAACAGGACTGCTAACAGGCAGTCCTGTTGTTACTGTAGACTAAAGAAACATTTATTTGTTTCGGGCATACATAACTCACCCGAATGCAGATTCTGTGACTTGCTGAATGTGAAGCTGTAGCTAGAAGTAAACTACGGATGCCAGATGCTAGGTAATCACTTTATTAGAAAGTAGCAACTAAGAAGTTTGGATACTAGGAAAGTACTAAGATTCATTCAACATATATGTAGGCTTAGGGCAGGTCATCTAACTCAGTAGGACAAACAATTTTAGTTTGCAGTTTTTATATGTACCCATCATAAATAAATAAATAAATATTGTGCAACTTGGTATCGGCACTTTGCACTTTCCTAAAGAAAGACAAATAACGAAGAATGTTTAAATTGTTTGTGTAATTCCATACTATTAATGCAAAGAGCTCTGTGTGTGTACGTCAGTGCGCAGAGAATGCTAAAAAAATATACATGAAACCAACTTTTCGTATATTGTTGTAGGGATTAATGAGTAGTTGTACAAAAAAAAAAATTAATAATAAACTTTACTTCGAACTTAATAGCACTTACAATTCACAAATAGTTTTAACATATTGTATTATTTGTCAAGTGCTCGACACAATAATCTTATATTATGTTATTTGTTTGAAAATTAAGTTGCAAATAATGAGCACATTATGCAGATCTTAGTAAGACTAATTTTGTAACTACGTTTGCCAATGTTTTAAAGCAATCATTACAAAGTACATAAAGTATTAGGTATATATTCTTAGCACGACAATAGAAGTCGTGTTTTTGTCTAATAGTTTTTGTGAATGCGGTTCGAAACTTGGTATAGATATTTCAGTAGCATAAAGAATACATGTATTTAAACGACTGTTGAAGAAGTAAACACGGCCAGTTAAAGGATTAGTCATGGCCAGTTAAAGGAGTACTCTGCCTACAAAAGTCTGTTTTAATTTATTTAAATATATTTAACATATTTTTATGCACTTCCTTTTCTCAGTTTATTTTATTTATTATATAATTTACAAGTTTTTATTTATTTATTTTTCATTTTCATTACTATATTTAATAATAATAATTTTTGTATTTACTCAAATATTTTTCTTTCTATTTTTATTAACATTTTATATTATGCATCTACAGTTTTTGGACTATTTTAAAAAACTTATTCACCACAGCCCAAAACAAAAAAGTATGACTCAGCGTTCAGTCTATGATTTTTATATGTTATCCGCAAAATGGACTTAGGATTTGTCTTCAACGATATCAAAACCTTTGAAAAACATGGTTCCGCTCCAAGATCAGAAGTTTTATTTTTATTTCAGTGTCAATATTACCTATAATTATTTGATAATTAATAAATTATTTGCATAGATATAATAAAGCGTTTGACAAATATTATTGTGAAAGCAAAATTTGGCAAATTTAATTGAAATTAATTTATTTTGAAACGTTATCTTAAGGTTTTCCCGATAACTAAATTTGGCTATGTTGCTATTTATTAATTAAAACAACATACTAAGTGAAAATATTACTTGATAATTTTAAAATGCTATAATAAATACTTCATTGCTTTTTTTTAATTGATTAAATAATTCAAACATTTAAATTTTTAGAAGTATCTACACCATTCTTGTCCTTTTTGTTGTTACTTTAAATTAAAATTCATTCTAAACAGTCACTTATAAAAGTTATCATTTGCTATAAACTAAACAAAATTGAAATTCATTAAAAAATTTGATTTGTTTTAAATTAATTTTTATTTCTTAAAAATTTTTTTAAATTTTAATTTCATTCATTATATTTTAAAGTATCTATTTATGTTCACATAAAGGGCAGTAAACATAGAAAATCGTTATCAAACGACAAATCTGTAATAAATTAGTGCAAGAATAAGTAAAAACTATTTGTGAATTATAATTTTCATGTAGTTTTAAGTGAAGCCTTATAATTGATAGCATTTTGAACAATTAGAAATATACAAAGTGAAGTTAAATAATAGCATTAAAAAACGTTTGTGGGCAGAGAAAGGAAAAGGGGAGGGTGCTTCAGACATAGCAGCAGCAAACCAACAACATCAAATACATGCAAGTGATCTTTGCATAATTCTTTTGGTCTGTCTCTTATCTCGCATTGCATATGCATATTCAATGCAGGCTGCATATTATGAAACAGACAGTGTTCATAAGGAACAGCATATGTCGTTGTTAGTAGATTAGTGTATGGCATGAACGATGCTGAGGGAAGAAAGGGAATTATAGGGCAACAGCATACATTGCTGTTTGATTAGTACGATTAGTTCGTAGTACGTACATATGTATGTCAATTGCGTTGTGTTACTATATTGACACAAAGTGAGAATGTACATATGTATTAGAAGCAGACCAAATTTTATAGTACGGACGGTTTATTTAATAATTATATTAATTATACTTGTAAATTTATTCATTCTATTTCCAATATATAACATCATTCGCGTTCAAATCATGATGTGCGAACAAAGAAAACTTTATTTTGCGCGAAATTTGAGTATTTTTCACATTGTTTACTTTTATATTTTGTTCCATTTTTTTATTTATTTTATTTTTTATATGTTTTGTATGTTAAATTTTTAACGATTATAATCAAATTATTATATATACTTAATTTTAAATACTTTTTAAATTATCACTCAACATTTTTTTTTTTTTTTTACTTTTAGATATCTTCCGCCGAGAATATCGAAAAAAAACTGTAATTTTTGCCACAAATTCAGATGAACACGGTAAGTTTCTTTTATGCAAATTTTTATAAATATTAATTTTAAATTGAAAATGTTTTTTCCATTTTTAATTTTATGAAGTTTTTTAACGTATTTATTATTTGTTTATTTTGAATTATTGATTTACATGATAAACTCGCCACTACAAAATTTTAATTTATGTGCGTTTTTTTTTCAATTTTTTAAAGGTCTTATTTAATTTGCACTCCGTATATTTATTTTCCTTGTTAAACAAACAATTTTTGCATAATTTAAAACAAATAGTAAACAGAATATTATAAATTATAATAAATATTTCTAATGTTTTCAGTTTATTATTTTATATGTAGGGTAGCTCTTGTAGCAGCATTTTATAAACATATACTCGGTTACGATAGAGATTATTATCATTACTTATTTTTTATTAAAATTGTCACCGAAATGTGAAATCTTTTATTGAAATTATTTTTTAAACAGCATGATTCACTTTTTCTAGCTGATAAATATTTTTTAAATATATTTTTCGGAGTCATAAGAACGATTTCAAAAAATTCTCCTCGTAGAACTCATATTTACGTCTTCGCGTTGTATTTAACGGCACTTATTGTGTATAAAAAGAGCTTAGTAAAAGTATTTTATGTTTATTTTGTTTTATTTTGACACCTCTGCCATAATTTTCAGCATATAATTTTTATATTGCATTATTAGACGATGGTTTATTGCATTTTATGAATACCAGCATAAAAATTTTATCGTACCATTTAAAGTTGTTTAACAAAAAAAAATCTTGATGCGTTTTTTATTGTGTTGTATGTAGGGGTAGGGATTAACGAGTATTTTTGGTCAATTTTCAGTTATTTTCGCTTAAAACTTAATTTTAAACTTCACCTGAAACTTAATAGCACTTATAATTCACAAATAGTTTTACATATTCTTTGTTAAGTGCGCGTTTCAATAATGTTAATGCTGTAACTTCATTTTCGTTGTTTGTTTATTATTATACGTGTATAGTAAGGGCTTTAGTAAAGAAATAAAAAATCCAATGAATGAAAATTGGTCGAATTTCGAACTAGTTCTATTAAAACGATAATAAAAAATTAAATTTTAAGGCACAAAAAACACTTAGGGCCATTTTCATGACTTGCTTAGCCATTTTCTTTATGCTCAGTTAATTTTTTTCACACTAATATATCCTAATTTTCAATGTCATATCTGTTATTAAACCCATAAATGAATTGCCTACTTCAAGAAAAAACGATTTTAAACTATCGTTTACTTTAGAATATTGTACGATGTATGCATGTCTATAGATACATTTCTTTCAATGTTTTAAGCTATTTTTATTTCTGATTATTTTGCATCCTCTGTCATATGCTGGTCTTGACATCTCGAAAAACGTTTATTTATTATTAGCATTGTAACTATTATTATATTTTATTATTTTATCATTTTATTTTACTTATTATTGCTATTTATATTATTTATAACTATTACTATGCAAACTGTTTTCATAATTTTCGCACAGAGTATTAATAGTAAAATTAAAATTTAAACGCAAGGTGTGAATAGCAGTAAAAAAAAACCATCGGAGACCTCATTAATTACCAGCAGGACGATACAATTCGATTTAGCTATGTCCGTCTGTCGGTCTATGCGTTCGTTCGCATTCTATTCGCTTAATCTTTGAAATATTGATTTGAAAGTTGGTCTGTAGACATTTTATAGCCATAAGCAAAATAATTATCAAAATGTCCGCGATTTTCCCACTATAACTGGTCACACGGTCTTATATTTACATGTCCGATTGCTATGATAATCGCGCCACCTCGTGTGATCATGAAAAAATATAACTCGTCAGCAATGTTGCGCAACACTTTTGGAAATAGCTCCGTTTCTATTTCGTGTAAGATTTCCGTGTTATTTTGTTAACAGTGTTGTGAAGTATTGCAAAAAGTTGTGATCAGTGTTTTTAAACACGCAAAAAGTAAACATCAGCAGTTTAACTTCTTTCTCTGCACTTGTTGGTCGCAGCAATCATTTCCCACACAAAATGCTACGTGCACGACTTTTTCTGCTAATATAGCACAAATTTTCACGGTTTTATGCATTTTAGACTAATGTTATAAATGTGATTCTGCTGCCACTTGTTAACACTGAAAATGTAGCTGTCAAATTTCAGCTGCAGCCTCGTTGGAACACAAAAAGTAATATTTTCATGTGATATTTTGACAATTGCATGAAACACAAGTCAGATAACATGGCACGAAAATATAAGACCCATTTTCTAAAAGTTTAACTTTAAATATATTAAAAGTCAAAAAAAAATAATAATATTTGAAATGTTTTTGAAGAAAGTGAACACTATATAGTTTTATTTTAACAATCAATGATTTAGTTGATGATATGTTGCAAATAGCAAAGTAGCAAATAAATGACCATATTAAGCATGAATAATACAGGATTTAGTAAAGAAATTAAAAAAAAAAAATCGAGCATATTAATGAACCTATTATTCGTGTATTATACGGGCTTTAGCAACGAAGTAAAAAATTCGATCGTCGCAAATGTTTGAGTTTCGACCGATAAGCGGATCTAGTTTTATTATTTCCATGGATTCTTTGTTTAGTTTGTAGAATTCATATTCATGTAGATTAACAAAGCATGTAATTTGGACCTTTTCAATTAATAAGCATATTCTCATATACCAACAAATAAGTTGTATTGTATTGTAGCTTCAAGGGTTCATTTCTACGTGTGTGTTTATCTGGTAAAACATATAAGCAGGAATGTGTATTAAACTATTAACTATTTTTGTTTTCAGCACGTAGATAATTTAAAGAAAACTACCAAGTTTTTCAAATTTTTTAAACCATAGAGCTTTGAGTTGTTCTAAATTAAATTATTGATTTTCGTATAGAAATATTTAGAAGTTCTAACCATAGAAACAGAAAACTAGTAGCAATATATCACTATATGGCATTTCTAACAGATTCAGAACAGATTCAGATTCAGAACAGAACAGATCATTACATATTATTAACTTTTTCACATCATTTTTATACAATTTATGTACGTCTTGTAAAAAATTTATGATTATTGCTTGAGTCCAAAGTATTTTTATTTGAATTTAAAGTATTGTTTCAAGACTTACGTGAAAAACTGTCAACATCTCTTAATTTTGGCAATCGACTTCATTGTAAAACCTGAAAATAATAGAACATAAACTTATTATTAAAATATATGTCAATATATAAACTTGAATTCAATGTATAAATTTTTAATACTATATATATATTTTTATCTTCTTTTTCTTTTATACAGATACAATTGAATGAATAAAAGCAGCAATTTTGAACAACAACAACTTCTACGATTTAACATAGAAATATAATTGATTGTTATAAAACTGAAAAAAAAAAACTAAATACAATAATAAAATTTGTTTATAAATTAAATCTGTATTTTATTATTGAAAGGAGGCACACATATACATAAGTATTTTGTGTAGTCACAGAGTATATATTTCAATTCAATTATTGCAGCATACAGACGAACAGGTTTATCATCTTTGTTTAATCCAGGTTATTTTTTTTTTTTTTTTTTTTGTAAAACAGAAACTTTGGCTAGAATAACTTTCTTATTTAATCAAATTACGTTTGTGCGATTGATGATACTACATCAAAAGCTTCAAAATAATATATAAAATAGATATTTTTATCATATTGTACATGTATCATGCCTGTATCATGCATGCATGATACATGTATCATGCATGACAAAACGAAGAAATACTCAATGCCAGGCGTTGGCAACTAATTGGATTTTCTACGTTGTTGTATTTCTATTTCTAAGTATTTTATCAAAAAATCAAATAGCAAAAAAAAAAAAACATCAAAATGCACATCCCAGTCTTATATTTGTAAACGTTGAAAGTGGGGCGAAAATATAAAACAAATCGAAGGGGCAACAAACGCAATTTGAAGCATAGAAAAATATTAAATTTCCTCCTCGTTATGTTCACCACGAATGACAAATGAAATTGAGTCTATAATTTTTAACATTTTGTAGAAAAAATATCAAAAATGGTACAAATATACAATATGAAGTAATATGAAGGAAAGTGGTGCATATTATTTTCAATAAAATAGCAAAGTTGTAAAAACAGTGTGCTATACTTGGTGGTATCCTGTACAATTTAGTTTTGATTATCATGGACAACTTGTGACAAAGTATTCTAATGAAAGACCAGTGGTCCCCCCTTAGACAAAAACACACCCCCCTCTCTAAGGACGCATGCGATTAAATTTGCATAGGGCTTATTAGAAAGGCCTTGTTTAATTTAATCCTTTAATTTCTGATAATAGCGATTTATATTTATATCACGTCCCACGATTATTCAAAAACTGCCAAAAACGGTGTTTTTAGGGGAATTCAATCCCTATTTTCTTGAAAACGAGACGTGAAGGAAAGCTTTGAACCCAGATTCGTGTTCAGCACGGAAAATCGATTCGGAAACACTAGGTCCCATCTTATTTGCAAAACTCATGTAGGCCAGTGTTATTATAGTTATTTTCTATTGTAACGATTCTTTGTGGCCAAATTTACTTTTTCTGAATTTATTTTTATATGTATCGTTACAATGTGGTGAGGGGGGGGGGGGGATTTTTGGAATAAATTAAAAATGTCAAATCGTCCAATCGCCTGACTACTGAATTCAGAACATGCAAGTTTTTGGTCAAAATAGGACCATTTTGATCTACTATAAGGCCTAAAGATATTCGTACTCACATCGATTGCTGAGCTCAAGCACAAGACAATTAAAACGTTATAAAAAATATTCGACACAATTATTTTTGTTGTTATATAAAATGCAAATAATGATAAGAAAATAATAATTTCTTTAGCTCTGACCCACTATATGGAATTCACGTGCATTTCTTGAGTATTTGTATTGAAGTGTTTCTTTTTGTAATTCCCTGATATTTAAAATCACGATGGCTATAAAAGAGTTTAAACTCTAATTGGAAAGTTTATATTCTAGGGCGGCAACAATTGCTCTCCAACGACTTCATTCAGTGTAAATGATCAATATTGGAGATAGTAGATGACCAGAAGATACGTCAGATAATTCTAAGATATTTCATTTCAGACAAATCCTGTCTGAGACCATTGAAGAAAAATTTAAAAATTTCTCAGCGTGAGCGGTGTTTAGTTAACGCAGTTTACTTTTTGTTACGTTAATTTTAAGTCCAATTGCACAAGAATTAGCTTCATAAATCTGCAGGGTTGTTGCGGGAAAACGCTGCATGTGTGTGTCATAAACAAACATATGTCAAAAGTGTAGGTCAGTCGCTCTACTTTTGGTTTAGTTCCCTGCAGACTTCGGGCGTCTCCAGGTTTGCTCGTTTTAGGTTCCCATCAAGGACTACTGTAAAAAAGAAATAGAGACAGTGTATTCAGCCTGCTCGAACACCTCAGATTTTAGTGAAATTGATACTGTTGGTGCCTGAGCGCCACGTGCTTGTATAGGAGCTTTGTGAGATCAATGATTGCACAGCTAAGCAATGACCTCCATATCGCGTTTCTTTTGATGCTGTTAAACGTGCGCTAGATGTGTTGATCTTAATCCATTCTATTTTCATCGTAACTGGTTGTCTAATGTCAATATTCTTCATTTATTTTACTGATACTTACTATCGTCATCTTGCCATTGTCTTCAGAAAATTACATGACCCCGAATTTTGTTGGCCTGTGCAATTGTTAATGAAATTTAATACTATAGAGACAAAGAAACCATTCAAACAGATAAAAATATTTGTGATGCACGTGAAATCAAACCACGCATTGTCAAAAAATCGAATAATAAATGATTTACAGTGTTAGATTTGACTTTTTGCGGCGGCAAGAGGACGCTAGGCGAATTTTATTTCAACAAGCTAAAAGTGCTACATTCGATTATTAAAATGAATTGTACAATATTTGTTCAGATCAGATCGGTAAGGTGTGTACAAATGTAAGATATATGTAAGTAGAGGTTCTTGTATTCTTTAAACTTATGGTTCCAACAACTTTATTTGTAGAAAACTAAGCACATTTATAGAATTATTATTTTGAAGCTATATTGAAGCGTATAAAAAAATCGGTTTAAACATTCTGGATTTATGGTTTAGTCACAGTTAGAGAGTAGCGATTAATGCACATGCACATGATTATGCAAATTTAAGAATTTGCTGATTTTATCATAGAATCCATCATCAGAACTTGTACATAATTATATGGGTCCAACCATTTGGCGCCGCCCTGCTAATAAAAAAATTTAATCATCGAAATTTAGTTCCTGTGGTAACAAACTATCGCTGTAAAGAAAACAAAACAAAAATTTCTGACGAATTGGTAGTCGTATTCTGCTTTTGCAGGCGGTTTAAAAAAGAATTGAACCAAACCAATTATTATTTTTTCTTTTCTTTCGAAAAATTTTGGAGATTTAAATTCACTTGACACTAATCACACGAATTTCACAAATCACGTCTTGAAGTGCAAATCGGACTTGCTTAACAAACTTCCTTTTTCTCAAAATCTTGCTAAAAGTGAAAGTGAAACCCGGAACAGGTCTGATTTGTTCTTTTTTTTTTTTTAAACTTGCAGACGGATATGAGATGGACAAAAGAATATGACAATATCGACTATAAACTTGTAACTTATGGGGTCTGCTACAATAGTACATGCTTCATATATCATTTTGTACACTTAGTACTATTGCTTGTATAGCCCTAAGATTTAAATACTTTGCCACTAAATTCGATATTTCTATGCGAAATTTTAAGCATTCATTAGATTAGATTAGATTAGATTAGATTAGATTAGATAGACGTATCTTGCCTAAAATTATTCCAACAAAATAGTTTCTATGTACTACCATGAGTAAACGCTCAAATCAGTATTTACAACACAAGTAGTAGTATCTTTCATACTAGCAACAAAATCATTATTTTGCATTTGTTTGCATACAAAATATCGCATTTTCTGAGATTGTTTCATTAAAAACGCAGGTGTTACTACATCTGTGCATAAAGTAAATAAATTTTATCTTGCCTACTTCAAGGCATTTTTTTTTCGGTTCGGTTAGTGATGTTAGTGCTGATGCTGAGAAAAAATAGACCAAAGTTGCAAGTAGTATGTAGTGTGTACATATGTATTGTATGTATGGATAGTACGTGTTTAGCTTTAGCACCAAAGTACACACATGCGTGAGACATAAAAACAATATTGCCATAGGCAAACAACAACGAAGTGAGATTTTGTTGCGAAATTCATTTCGCTGAAATGAAAAAGTTTAGAACGTTCTATAGCTCCGCCGCCCGCCTACATCGGCCCGCGGCGTTTTGCTAAGAAACGGTAGGTTTCTTCTTTTCTTCTGTTTTTTTTTTTGTTTTTTGTTTTTTGTTTTTTTTTTTGTTTTAGTGTTTATGGAAATGAACTAGTTTCGAATTCTAAACAGGTGCTTTTCTTCTTGACTGAAATTATGCGTGCATAGAAAAAGTTAAGCATTAGTCAGGAGAGCAAGCTAAATGTATTATCTACATAGGTAAGCAGCAAAGAAAGCGAACTATTTTTATAGTCATAATTAATCGAATATTTATAATATATTGTATTACTGAATGGCGGTTGAAAGGTTTATCGAAATATTATAACAAATATAAATTTAAGACGTTGTTTGTGTAGAACACTGGTTCCCAACCAGTGGTCCGCAGAAGCCAAAATATGGTTCGCGAATGATTTTAAATTTAGCTTTGAGTAATAATATTAGTCCTAGGATAACCAAACTCGTAAAGAAGATGCAAGCTCAGAAATCACATTAATACAAAATTACAGAAGTTTATCCTAAAAATATTATTATTTCTTTTTGTGTAAGTTCGTATTGAGTTTTTAATTAAAGTTTCAGTTTGATTATTACAGTTTATTTTTATTATACCTATATACCCTGCTAACAATAATGATTTAAAAGTGGTCCCTGACTAAGAAAAGGTTGGGAATATAACATCGATTGAAGCCTAACGTACAGATTTCAATGTTGCGACTAAGGTATGAAACTGAGGTATGAAATGTTCGACGCCTTTTTCGTAGCGATACAACAAACATCATTGGTTTCATTTTCCTGCTATTCCCACATACATGAAGCTTTAGTACTACATTTAAAATAGAGATAGATTCTAATGAATCAGAATGTGCATGTGGCAAATGTGTTGTTGCATTATGTGTTCATCCATATTGCCACTGGCTTTAATACAACATTTTTCATACAAAATCTTGCTGGGTATTATAAACATTAGTAGTATAAATACCAAGAATGGTAACCGCCTGTATATTAGATGCGATTCGGTTCAGTTACGAAGGATTTTAAAATCTGTTGTTCGGTTCAAGAACCTGGTTTTAAGCCAGCATCCGTTTGGATTTGTTTAATTGTTATTAATTATTATTTTTGATTGTTTTTAACGTACTAAAAATTAACAAAAATAAGATTCAAAAATTTATAGTACGTTTATACTGGCAGTAAAATTTGAGGACTAGGTGCTCACTTCAATATCTTTCCATGTACTTTCATCCAAAATAGTTCGTTTTCTTCGTAAAAAATATAAATGCAAAATATAATCTTTTCTATTTTTTCTCGTCGATTAAGAAATTTTCAATGTAAATTCATAACTATTATTATTCATAACTTCATTACTCCATAACTACCGATCCGATTGGCCAAGTAAAAAGGATTGAATGATTCCGATTCTGTACATCTAATATATAAATATCTCGTGTCAAGGTGTTTGTGGTTGCACTCCTCCGAAAAGGCGCGCCCGATTTTTATGAAAATCTTTTTGTATATTTGGCAGGTATGAGAATAGGTCGTAAAGTGTTTTCCACCCTCCTACCCACTATTTTCTTTTTTTTGCGATTTTAGTATTTTTGTATGAACAATTTTATAACTCGAGAACGGCTGTACCGATTTTTAAGAAATCTGATTTGTTGAATTCGACGGTAATTAAAGGGGGCATGGGGAAGCGTGGTATTGGAATGGTAGGTAGGGTAAGGGATCATTGGGAAGGAGGAGTAAAGGTAGGAGAGGTAGGGGGAATGGCACCAACGTGCTGGGTACCATTTAAGATAAAAGGATGAAATGTTGTAATCATGTTACTGGGATCGAAGGTAGTAGGGAAAAGTGGTGGTAAAGTAAGGAGGGACAGGAGAAGAGGGATAGGAGAATTAGAGGTAGAGTAAAGGGGCATAAGAAAGGTGGGGCATGGAGAAAGTGGGGCAGGGGGAGTTTTGGCAGGGGTAAGGTGTGGCAGGGGGAAGGAGAGGCAAGGGGAAGGGCAGCAATGCGCCGATTACCAGCTATTAAAATAATAAAAATCACTCAATGATTTATAAACGTTTATTTTTTTCATGAACAACTATGATCACTGCATTTTGAGACGGTTTCTGTTGGCATCTGGTCACCTGTCCTTCCAAAAAAAAATATACGAGTTTCTTTCTGATATTTCCTTATATCCTTTCTGGCGAATCTATTTTCGAAAACAACATCACAACACAACTCTTCCAAAAGCTCATTACAATTTTCTGTACTATTGCCTTAGTCATGACGAGTTGTACTATAAATACCTTACTTGAATATTTTTAGGAAGGAAAAAATTGAGGGGTTTATTTTTTAAAAAAATGTTCCCAAGATTTTTTACCCTTTGAAAATTAGGATATGTTAAACTAGAGAACAATTTCTTAACGTCCGTGTATACATTTTTGAAAGCATAAGTTGTATGCATCGTCAATCTTTACAAAATTAACTTAAACCGTTTTAGTTTGCATCGAAAAATATTGATGCGTTTGTGTATGAGCATGCCAGGCTCATTCTGGTACGTATGAAGGGAATATTTATAGATGTTCATTTGGAAATTAGAATTATTTGCTAAAGGAAACCCAAAGCGTTAATTCATAAATTCCAAAATTAAGCATCGGCATGTGCTGCCTCCTTATAATGAGCTGTAAAAAGAGCTACACAGATAAAACACGCAGAACAGATTAAACACGGCATACTATGCGTTGAGTACATAAACTAATGCAGATATCTAATAACATTAAATTGAAAATATTGTATTTAAGGATGATATATGTAAATTATTACCCCCACATATCTCAAAGGTCTGACGCAATGCAAATAAGTTATTAAATTTCAATTATACGAATATGTACTTATTTATCAATTCGCTTCAAGGATATTTAGTAATACACTTTTTCTGTTGCCATCTTTTGTAAATCTTTGTTTTGTATTTTGGCAGAATATCTTTATGTGCTTAATAAGCTAATGCGTTTTTAATAATCATTTATGAACCCTTATACACGGTCAATGACTGTGTTAAATCGGATATAATTCAGAAAAGCAACATACAATTACCAAAATAATTAGAATTAATTATACTGCAATTACTTTACGTTTTACTCATTATAATTATCTCATATATAAGTTTATTTAGCGTTTTCTTCCTTACTATTTTTTCTCGAGTCCCAGTTGAATTGAGCTAGATAATAGCCATGTACACATTAATTAATGCAACTTGGAGAGGCGGCTAACGCAAAACGAGAAATAAATATTATATACGTAGTTACATAAATAAAAATTATTCTAAAAATGATTAACTTTAATACATACATATATATCTGGAGTAAATATTTCTCAAAAGAAATTGAATAATAAATAATATTCGAACTAAAATTTATGGGCTTTACTCCTAAATTTTAGGTGTTTAGTTTCAATTGAAAGCTAAGTGCAGTTATAATTAATGAAATAAACCCAATACAATCTTTCACAGAACTCTGAAATTCGATGATGTTGTATACGAAACAGATATTGTTTTGTACTATATAAGATATAAATAAAATATAAATATCAATATCATACTCGAAATTGAAAATAATTACCAAGAAATAAAAAAAAATAATTTCAATAGCAAAGACGTTTGTATATTATTTAAACTTTTCGTGAAAATGCTCAATGTATGTGAACGACTTCGAAATATTGGCATTATTTTTATATATATGAAGGAGAATAATATTCACTGGGAAGTATTTAATAAATACAATGTATAAATATACAGATGAACCCCTATATTTCGTATGACACTTACACTTAAGGATATTATTCTTGAGGCAACATATAATCATGCACTGTCTTCCTTCCCGTCTGTGACAATGAAACAAAAAGTGGAACTCATTGAAGACTGGTGGCGGGTTTTTGTCACGGAACAGATGGTTTAAGCATATGCTTACTCCTTGAAGTACAAATTTAGCAAAGTTATAAATGCGAGTGTTTTATACGAGTTTAAATTGTTATACTCGTACGTATAACATTTTAAGTAAATAGTTACAACATTTATAACAATGTTGGTGGTGTGTAGTAAAACTTCTTTGGAGAATTTTAAGCGTTTAGTTTTGTGGAAAGAGAAATGAAAATATTATAAAACTTTGGTGAGCATGTACAGTTTTATGAATGCTTTCTTTACTATTATATACGTTGTGTTATACTTCGAACATTACATTTGGTAAAGCTTTTTTAGTACAACGTCATGGAACACTTTAGGTAAAGTAATTTTACGTATAGAACAATAATTTATGACCTTTATATGCATTAACAGTTTTCGAAGTATTTAAGCTATATTTTTCTTAAAACCACACTTCATTTTCGAGAGCTTCTCATACATATTGTTATTGTTGGTTATGAGTTCATACACAAATTTTAAGCTTTCTTAAACCTTTTTCTCCAATTAGGTATTCACTATTTTCAAATGCCACCTTGCCAACTGACAGCACTCATATTTATGCCTGACTTATGTTAAATGTATAATTAAAATGTGATTGAAAAGGCACCGATTTGACAGATTTGGTTCTTTTGATTATTTCATTGACTGCTGTCAATATCGTCAGAAGCGGTTAGCATTTATCTTTCTCCCATCTGTGCTTTGCCCTTTCAATTGCAAGTGAATGTGTACACCGATGAGTCCTTTTACTAATTAATTAACAAATCACACTGTGCATATTTCTTCCGCCATCATTTTGAACAGGGAAATTGTAACAAAAGTCCAGAGTTACTATTTAATCTGCTCGTGATATAGACATAGATACTAAAATCAAATTTAAAAATCAAAAGAATCAGCCAAATAGTTGAAATTTGAAAATTGAATCGGTAATCGGACCAAACCGATTCGGTCGAAGAAGTTTACGAAGTTTAATCAAATGAGGGAATACCCACATTAATATATTCCTAATCATTTATATAAAATCGCAAAGTTTTATAATACTTTGCAAATAGTTTCATACAGATTCATATAACCATATTTTTTAATATAAGAGTTCCTAAACTTTAAGTATAACACTTTAGAAAAACTTTTTCGTTACATATTCTTACATATATTCTCATTGATTCACATAAGAAAATATAAACATTGCACAAATTAAGTTGACGTCTCATACACATCTATATATTCATAGCCCTTCATACAAATATAAAAAAACCCAAAGCTTTAGAACACTTTGCAAAAGCTTTATAATAGTTAGAAAAATTATTAGTATGAGTAACCATATTTCCTTATTCAATCATAGCAAAACGAAAGCTTTAGGATTATCGATACACCGGTTTATCGATACATCGGTTTTAAAAACACTTCTCCGCAGAGTAAACGGGATATTAAGTTTGTACAAATGTGTAAAACTTCACAGAGACGTTAATTTTAAACTTTTATATTATTTCACAAATAAAAAATACCCTTTTACACTATGGGGAACACGATACAAAAATATCGGCAATCCTAATATATAGGAACAATTATATATTCTTATATTTTTATATAACATAACCGAAGCTTTATGAAACTTATAAAAATATCTAATAATTTCTTTCAAAGCTTTTTTTAACTCTGAAAAAGAATCTCAAAGCTTTACAACACTCCAAAAGCACTTCTATTTGACGTAAGCTATGCAAAATATAATAATTAATATACTACAGTAAAACTTTAACCATAAGAAACTTGAAGCTTTATAACCATTTGAAAAAACTTATTGGTGTATGTTTCCATATTCTTATTGTATCTCATTCATATAAGAATACCGAAATATTATACAACTTAGAGAGAAATGTAATACACATCCGTAACACCAAATCATTCATACGAGTATAAGAAGTCCGAAGCTTTATAGCATTTTGAAACAACTTATTCGTCTGTTTAGACATATTCTTATATGTAGTCTGATTCATTCACATAAAAATACCGAAACAATTTGAAACTTAGAAAAAAGTCCTGTATACCATAAGAAACTCAAAGCTTTATATAACATTCAAATATTTTGTTTTTAATTATGTATATGTTTTATACATACGTATATAAGAAACTCAAAGCTTCATAAGACTGTAAAATAAAAAATATATTCATATTCTCTGATTCATTCCTATATATAAGAAATCCAAATCGTTTAATTTATATATCAGGCGTTTTTTTTTTTGACGTCTGGTTTACAAGAAATAAAACGCATATAATTTAATGTTGTAGCTAAGAATTTAAAGATAAGGGTTTGCCATTATGTTTTAAAAATGATTTCGGCAAGTGGGCTCGAATAAATTCCAGCCGAAACGCTCAATTTTCGACCACTTTTTGCAGCAATTGGGGCCGTATGTAAGCAATAACGCGCCGAATATTCTCTTCGAAAGCGTTAATCGTCTCGGGCTTATCTGGGTAGACAAGCGACTTCGCATAAACCCACAAAAAATAGTCCAGCGGTGTTAAATCGCACGATCTTGGAGACCGCGCCACAGGCCCACGACGCGAGATAATGTGCTCACCAAAAGTTTCCTTCAATAAATTGATTGTTTCGTTGGCTGTATGGCATGTAGCGCGGTTTTGTTGGAACCAAAGGTCGTCACACAACCACATTTTCCAATTCAGGCACGAAAAAGTTATTAATCATGGCTCTATAGTGTTCCCCATTGACTATAACATTATGGCCGGCTTCATTTTTGAAGAAATATGGACCATTGATTCCCTCTGCCCATAGAGCACGCCAAACAGTGACTTTTTGAGGATCGTGTCACGATATAAAAATATCAATAAACCAGTATCGCGGTATATCCACAATCCTATTATATGTAGGTATATATATATATATATATATATATATATATATATATATATATATATATATATATATATATATATATATATATATATATATATATATATATATATATATATATATATATATATATATATATATATATATATATATATATATATATATACATGCTTATGTTTTCATATAAAACAACCGAAACTTTATAGAGAACTTATAATAATATCTAATACAAATTCATATATCCTCTGTTCGGAGCTTTATGATGACTGAAAGCTTCTCCAACTTTTTCAAAAACTTTGTGTATAAGTTATATACAGATTCAAAATATATCCTTATTTTTTATATAAGAATCCCAAAGTTTGATAACACTTCGAAAACACTTCTACTTGAAGCAAACTATGCGAAATTTAATAGTAGATATACATATTTATTCCTTTTAACTTTAGGACATTGTTTCAAGCTTATAGCAAGCTTGTTTCTATACTAAAAGCCAAATTTATATTTTTGTACCATAACATAAAATATTAGGATTTATAGCCGGACTACTGGTTTGCTATAAGAAATGGTCCTTTATTTTGAAATCATAGAATTCTATAGGTACTTTTTTGGAATACTGCGCTTTCGATAATAATTATAGTTATCAAGCAATTTTCGATATTTTTCCCATAATGTCTTGTCTTAATTAAATAAATTAGTTAATTCAAGAAAGATTTAGGTACCTGCTCAATATCGAATTTCAAAAAATAAATAAACAAAGAAAAAACTATAAAAACTATTGAACGGAAGCTCTACCATACACATGAAAATTTACAATTTTATTGTAACACATAAACGAGGGTGTTGGGTGAACTAAAATTGGGCGGGCACGCCGATTCATATAAATTAGTATGCCCGCGGTGGACCTAATCGACCGCAAACTAGGTTTAATTTTGTATATTATTACGTTTGAGTTTGCATTTATTGCTATATCACTTCGCGCCAATCAGAAAATCTACAAACAGAGATACAGTAAGCAAAATAATAATGAAACACATACAAATTAATATACGGAATCTCTTTCCCGCTCGCAGTGTCTTATTAATTGGCTGCTCGCATGATTTCATTTAATATTTGTGTATGTGTGTTTGTATTTCCTGTGAAGTATACGTGTTTGATTTGTAGTGTGAGTGAGAATTGTGCGTGACGAAAATATTCAACCAACTTTCATAAAATTGATTGTAAACATTTTCAAATGAATACCTATAGATGTGAATCCATAAAAAAACCCTTAACGAATCTCAAATTTAAAACGACTTTAATCATGATTTTTTCATACAAAAACACAAAAGTGAAACGGGTTTGTATAGGGACTACCCCAAAAAAATAGGCAGAGCATACCCATTAGTATAGTACATACGTGAAGCTGTAGTCCATAGGAAACCACTATGTCCAGTTTTAAGCTGATATTAACCTAACTAAATTATCTTACAAAAACACAAGTAGACGGTTTGTTTGTACGAAGACTACCATAATAAGTGCACGTGGCAAATCAATATGAACACTTTATAAACTAGGAATCAAAATATGCTTCCATACCACTTTTCAACCAGATATCTAAAAAATATTAAAAAAGACGACTAGATCAACACATCTTGGGTGTATGCATTAATTACTATCGTTCTAAAAAAGATGGCGTTTCTAATAGATGTGTCCAGTTTTTTAACGGTTAAGAGTGTCAACAAATTTTTTAAATTTTATCTGTTAAAGTGAACATATAGTTGCAAACTCTGTATTTGACTGGATCAGCTGGTTGTAGTGCAATATGAGCGGCTCAATCCCAATGAAATCAACCTGGTACATCGCTATTGATAGCAGTTTATGCGATTAGGCCGAGAATTAAAAAAATAAACGATCGCAATTCGAGCAGGGACACGAAAGAGTAGTCTTTCAGCACTACAACGCCAAACTAGAAACATTCAAATGAAAAGTCCTATATCATCCGATGTATTCACCGGACATTGCTCCTCCGATTGGCATATGTTCCGATTGATGAATTTTGGCCAGGCTGAGTAGACATCCCGTAATTACGGGGAAGCCAAACATTTAACTGATTCGTGGATTGCCTTAAAAGACGAACAATTTTTTCGACCCGAAATCCGTATGCTACCAGGTCTTCCTGGTAAAGATAACAAGTAGTAGCTAGCTATGGGCAATTCTTTCAATAATTTATATTGTACCGTTATCTTTGATAAACATTACTTTGTCATTAATAAAACGTCAGAAATTAATGCAACAATCTTTTATGGTATCTAAGATATCTTCTTTCGAGTGTTACAAAACTTTCCAACATACTGATAATACCATTTTATACTATATGTTAATGGTAGAACCAGAAGAAGCTATAGTCGAGTTATTCTTATACCCTGCACAGCGATAAGGAATATATTGGATGAAAGTTAATGAGAGCTGGTGTCTGGTAATTACCTATATTTATAAATCAAAACTTAAAAATTTCAATCAACTATTATTGGGAATCCAGCACCGCTTTAGCTAGTGAGCTGACCGAACATCACATTTTTAAGTTCGAAAAGTACAAAGTTGTAATATCATATCCTTAGCATCGTGATAAGCATTTAGTGATACAATATTATATTTAATTAACTGTTTTAGTTTATGTAGTTGCAATAAATAAAAAAAAAAATAAAAAAAATTACAGACCATTTAATAATTTGGTAAAACAGATGCAAACAAAGAAAAGTTTGAGATAAACATGCTATAGAAGAGCTTCTATACCGCGTAGTTTGGTGACTCTAAGTCTTATAGTCTGTATGAGCTAATATCTCATGATGGCCGTATGACACACGAATACAATCAGCAAATTGTTTTCCGCTTCATTGCTGTTAGAGCAGAACAGAACGTAAAGCAAAAATTCTACAGGTGCGAGAGGTTGAAATATAGTTTTATTAAAAAGTGAAACGAAAACCAAACAGGAAAATAAACAGCAAAAATACCATATTAAAATGAAAATCTATGCGAAAGATAAGGCAACGCTGTACTCAAAAATGACAAAGTACCAAAAGTTCGGCAGAAATAAAGTATTTATCTATGTTTTTATGGTGTTTGGATTATTTCTTCATTCAGTCACTCTTTACACAAAATAATAATTAGTGCACAATAAAACTAGAAAAAAGAGCAACAATTTGGTATGTCATGCGCAAATGGTGAATATGCTCAATGCATGCATTTTTATAGTGTTTTCCTGTATTGATTCTGTATATTTTAATAGAAACAGAAACAAAATCAAGTGTGACCTATACGACTCAATGTGAAAATGTTGCTGTATGCATATAGCTATCCCTTTCGCAGTCTCTTTCGTGTTTAAAATACCAGAGCAACGAAAGGGAAAACAATTTGCTGATTATTATTCGTGTGTCATAAGGCTATAAAGAAGGAGGACGGCCCGAGCTACGTTAAATCGTCTTATCGAACCGATCACGATACTTTGTAATCTTTCCTTCACTAGATTATATACTCTTAAAAAATTTTAACAAACAAAATACATACGACTATACTCTGCGAAGAAATATTATTTACAGCATTATTATTTAAATACAGAGTATTTAACGACAAACGATGATTTATTTAATTTTATTCCCCATTGAAGTCCTTACAACCAACGCTCGTATATTAACCTTAGAAATTTTTATATACATACATATATATATTAGTTTCGAGTTAAAATAAAGATTCTGATTTCAAAGAGCTATCTAAAACCAAATTACGAATCTAGTTCTACATGTTCTTACAAAATCAAAGAAATAAATTCTGAGAAACTTAAGTACTATTTATACACTCCAACTCCGTCTGTTCGTCTGTATGTCTATCATACACGAAAGTTTAAAAGTAGTCCATCAAATGTACTTTTCTTAAACATACATACGGGTATATGTACTTTGTTTTGATTTACAAGGAAAGACCCGTAAAAGGGACGGCGTTTTGCCACAATTGAGGAGACAAGGACACACCAAAATGTGCATATCAGAAGGGCTTCGAGGATTAGAAAAAGAAGCCAAATTTACAAGAAAAACAGCAAAACAATATTGATATAATAGTTACTGATGAATAAATAAATATTTTTCGAGAAAAATAAAGTCACATGTGGTTTCGTATTTACTTTATGGGGTCTCCGATGCTTTAAATCGTTACAAACTCCGTGTCAAAATTATAATACTATTCACGCTACGTGTAGAGTACAAAAATAAAATGTGTGTGTTTTTTTTTTTAATTTTGTCACACATATGTTTGAATTTCCATTATTTCCCTTGCTTATTAATACATACAAAGACGAATGATTAGGAAGACTAGGATAATGACAAAGGGAATGGAAAGAACAAAAGTAAGAGGAACACACGTTGACTATTGATATATGAGTTCATATAAATATCAAGAGCAATAATTAAGATTATCATTGAAAACACCCCTAAAGGTGTACGTAGCATGTTGATATAGATACTCTATGGGGTTTAATAATAATAAAAATCCGTCTCGTCTAGCTGATCAAGACTATATATACTTTGTAGGCTCTCTGATGGCTCCTTTTAAATATGGTTGTAAAACGTCTCCATACCAACTTTCAAAGCAAAATTTTAAAGATTGATGAAAAAAAGACTGTGACAAACTCACAGACAGATAGACGGGCATAGCTAGATCAACTCGTCTCGCCGTGCTGATCACGAATATATAAACTTTATGGGATCACCGATGCTTCTTTTAAGGCGTTGCAGCCAATGTAACTAAATTATAATACTCGTACTTCGTACAAAAAAAGAAAATATTCATCGAGGCTAATATCGGTTTGTATAAGTGTTTGTAACGCATTAAAGGTGGCAATAAAGTATATATATTCTTGATCAACACGACGAGACGAAACGATCTAGCTATTGTTGCAAATTTTCTGGGAATCAATTATTTCTTGATATCTGGAAGAAAGGCTATATTTAAGCTTGTCTTGATCTGAATTTTATATAGTACTCATATTGATACAACACGCACATTTTTTAGGGTAGCGCCAATTCAAACACTCCCCCAACTTATGCGGTTTTGTGTGATAAGCTTTCTGTCAATATCAGCTTTAAATTCGTTGTGGTGCTTTCTTATAAACAACCGCTTCATATAAATATTCAATTAGGTGTGTCCCTCCACTTCTTGGGACAACCCGCATAATATCCTACCGACCACCTATGTGTTTTTGTATGATCACCTTCTTTATTTAAGTCAATATCAGTGTTAAATTTTTGTTTTTGCCCACTTTTTGGGTAATTTCCATACCAACCCAGTTATCTTTTTTTTTATTATAGTCAATATAAACTTGAAATTTGGCATGGTTGTTTTTATGGACAGACGTTTCATATATATAAGGTGTTTTTTAAAGGTATAGAACTTCGAATTAAAATACTGCGGTTACATAATTTCAAAATTGGCTTTATTAGAAACATAATTTTAAGCCATTAGTGTTTCAATATGATTTCGAACATGTGAGCGCCTCGGCTGGCTCGGATTTGGATTTCTAAAACTTTTTATTTAGATAACATGGTGCCAATCCGTGGTTAATCGAATTAGTCGCTCGGTTGGACCCGACCCGATTTTCGAAATAAATATGCACAATATGCAAGTGTTGTTCTGACGTTAGTCTAATCATGATAAATTGGAAAACCGAACTGAGCACAATTAACAATAACGTTGCCAGATCTAACCAATGTATGACAGCTTAATCGCTGTCGGAAAATGGAAATACAATACTACAAAGCGTATAAGTACGTCCATATTGTTGTATTTACAACGCATTTAGTTGAAACTTTGATTCGTTAAGTAAGTTCTTGTCATTAATTATGGGAGGGAGGAAAATTTGCACAAAGTAAACAACAAACTACATAGATTTCGTCCATTTTTATTGTACGTAGTGTCACCATCGTCATTGAGATTCTCTTTAAAAAATCTAAGTGGGATTTCAAGAAATGGATTTTTTGAGATATATTTATGTCAGTTGAAAAAGATGCAAGACAGACGATAAAAAATAAGTAGATAGATAGAATTGTTTAGCCATTTTTGCAGAATTCTTAAGCAAATTTTCAAGTTATCTTGTAGTTTGTGTTGTACTACAATAGTTCCAAGTAAATCAAAGAGTATTATTTCAACAAATTCAAAGCTGTAGTTTCTACGGGTACTAAATTTGTGTGGTCATCTGCATCTTAGAGCAGATTCCTTTCATGTAGACCATCAAAGAGCTCGTCTTTCATTTTAACATAAACTTCATACATCAACATGTATATGATGAAAAATAAAAATCAATTAAAAAGTCGAATTTTGAACATAACTTTGGAACCAATTTACAGATTTTGTTCGTTCATTTTGTACATAAGAGTTCGTTCATTACACAAAAAAAAATACCAAACTGTGCAAACTTAAACCACTTCTCATACAAAAACTCAAAAGTGTGGGGCAAGTTTGCAAGGGGATACCCCTTAAAGTGGTCTGATCTAGACATATATGGAATATTTTAGAAGGATTGACGGAAGATACGCCAAATTTCGAATTTTTAAACTAAATAAAAACCAGAACAGCAAAAATTGCATACAAAAACTTAAAAATGGAGGTCAAATTTTTATAGAAGCTACCACTTATAGTGGTCCGATCTGCATCTATGCGCTATATTTTATTTGCATTTACGTAAGATACACAAAATTTGGGGTTTCTTGCTTAATAACCAACAAAATTTTCATACAAAAAATTTAAAAATGGTGCAGATTTCTATAAGGCCGCCCCTTAGTGGGGTTGGATTGTTCATTTAATACTAGTTATCTGAAGAGGGAGAAGAAGAGTCGAAATATTGAAGTCTCCATTTCTTACAGTCTCCAAAATCTGTTCGCTTAAATAAACAGTTAGACAGACATGGCCATATCGACTCGTTTTTCGATTCTGATTACATACAACATTTGAGTCTGTTACATACATTTGCAAAAACTTAATATACCCTTTTACTCTATGGGTACGAGTATAAACCTTTTCTTTTAAGATGGGACGATTGTAGGTTCGTTTTGAGCTATCACTGTGGACGGTAGTCAACGCAAGTGACGAAAGCCAACCTAGGTCTGCAGCACGAGCACTATTTTATAAGCTCAATATTGAAGTTATTACTGATAAGGCCTAACGTAACTTCCTATGTACCATTAAAAAATTCTTGAAACGTACATTCAGAAAATGTTAAAACATTTAATATCGGATCACCCTAGTCCGAAATATAGGCAGTTGGAAATACCCACCCCAAGCGGTATTGGAACTCATGGCGAATCCACAGTTATGAAATTTTTAAATTTATGACGAGTTAATGAAATCGTTTGATTGTTTGAATCCTTTAGAAAATCAAATTTTTTATGCTACAAATACAGTTTTTCTTCTAGGATATTAAATTCGTTTCTCTACTTACTTGAAAGCTTCTACTGGAAAATCTAGAACTACATCGCAACATGAAGAACGCTCAATTACATTTTACAATCAAACCCAATACAAATGAAAAATACAAATCTTTCGTCACAAAATTGATATCAGAAGTTTTGTAAATTGCAGGTAGTATTTCGTCTCTTGGTTTTTACATCTTCAAGAGGTTTTTTTACCTTTATTTTATAAACAGCTAAGAAATACTCATAAATTGGTAGAAAAACAGATGATAGTTGATAGTATAGTCCCGATTTGCCTAATTCGAGGCGATGAAAAAACATATTTTGTTGATAATAGTAAGTTTAGTAATACAGCCTATAAATCCATTTAATAATATGTGCAACTTGAGCAACTTTAAAATTTATCTCTTGGTGGAACTTTTTTCGTATATGCCCATATGTAGGTTCTAAGGTCCTATTCAACTGAATCTAAGTAATGCATTTGTCTACAAATATTTAAATACAAACACACACACACACAAACACACACAGAAGCAAACACAGATACAAAAACTAAAAAAAAACAATCTGAACGAAAAAGCCAACTTAGGTTTTTACATACCAGAGATTTAGTTGTAAACCGAATGCGATTTGTTCAAACTAGTTGCGGTCAAAACTGGCTTTGGGCAACTCAATCAAATCGATTCGAATCCTCCTACGCTCAGCTCGCTTTGTAATTTCAACGCCAGCGTCAGTCGAACGCACTTTTTTAACACATGTTCTAGTTTCACTGCACAGTATTAAAATTAAGTATTTTGCCAAGAAATGCCAGTTATCAAGTTAAACATTCATCTACAATATATTCATTTTTGAGGGCGGAGTCGTCTGTTTAGAGTTAACGACAAGTCGTAGATACTATAATAATTTCCAATACGTTTTAAAGCTATCACAGTGGCAATAAATAAGTACACTTTTTGTTACTCCACCACTTATTTAAGCTTAGTAGAAGCAGTAGCAGCAGCACCACTATAACTCGTGCAAAGTTGTGCAAATCGATTTTTCTTTCTTAAAAATACACACACACGCGCGCACAAACAAAAGTGCCGACATTTAGTTAGCACATAGTACAAATGCCAATGACACCGTTTTTAAATGTCTTTTAATTTATGAACATGGTTCTTTTGCTGAAATTTCCATTTAATAACAACGCGTACCATTATTAATTAATAATATTATTTATTTTTCCGCGGAGCGACAAAAAATACAAATTGCACAGCAGTCCAACCGACCAATGTAAACCACTTCACAATAACGAATGCACTAATATTGAAATTCAATGCATAAATCCACTAGAAAATACCAAAAGTTCTGCATGTGATTTTATGCTGCGCGCCCAATTTGAATTTCATTGTTGTTGTTTGGTTGAATTTAATTCCAAGGTCTGTGACAAAATTATAAGACACTTTTGGTTTTTTGGAAAGAAGTTCGTTATCACACATTACACACTTGGCGCATGAGGGCTAGCAAAAAAAAATTGTAAGAATTTCTTACACTTTTTATATGGAAATAGTGTAAGAACAGACAATTGCGAAATTTTATCCATCTTCATATATAAAGTACATATCAAGGTGGATTTATCTATAAGGTGACGTATTCCACTGTGGTGACTTTCATAAATGTTCTGTGTGCAAGAGCGTGAGAGAGGCTGGTTAGAGCAAGGTGGATTTATCTATAAGGTGACGTATTCCACTGTGGTGACTTTCTTAATTGCTTTTAATGTGAAACAATAAACGAAATGTCCAATCCGCAACAAATGGACGCTTGACCTTTTGATAAAACTGTCGAGATTCATTTCTTTGACATAACACCTCAACATCCTCAAGCTCAAACTCACGCCTTTCTTGTTTCCTTTTTTTTGCGTCTGAAAAGGCGTTTCTCCTCTCACCATTTCTCACGATATCTCTAACAGCTCGCGTTGCTCCCGACTGAAGAGTTCTTATGTAAGCGGCGTCTTTCTCTGCATTAGCTTGCCAACACTCCTCGTCATACCAAGGGTTTGTTGCAGGTCTGGTGTACCCAATGACCACCTTGGCAGCCGTATCCATCGAATGGGAGATATGACTCCACTGCTCAGTTGTATATTCAGAAGCCGGAGAAGTCTCCCAAAACAATTGGGAGAGTCTGCAATTCAGATCCATACCGTCAATTTGAGACCACAATAACTCCGTCATTATGTTCCGGTAACGAATTCCACATACAGTCACTGCATTCCCGGCCTCATTTTCAAAGAAGTAAGGCCCAAGATAGTGCGGAATTTAGGTAAGCAACATATCTTTTGAGCACCTAATTCAACAATTTTCTTTGTTCACGAATGCATTCAGATGACCATGAGCTTCTTCGGTGAAGATGACACCCTGTATTTCGCTCTGAGATGCACAAATGTAAACAAAACAGACCGCCTCGTCATGATGTGTACTGCGGAGGCCGCTTAAACATATGTTACGAACAATCAATTAACAGCTGAAAACAAAAATAATCTTTTAAAAAAACTTTACGTTGTTCAGTGTTAATCTCAAATCTATAAAGTATATCAAAATTTATTCTATCATATAAAGGCTTTCAATTATATTTAGCCACCAGCAAACGCATTAAACTAGTTCTAAAAAATTCAGTACGCAGCTTTCGAAAGTGATGAGGCCCAAAAACTACATTACGGATCAAGAATCTGAGCACCACATTCGGGACTGGAGGCTTTGGTGTCGGTTGTGTGCTAAAGAAACCATGCAAAATAGGATAAACGTGCTTCTCAAGAGTGAGAAAACCTGCAGCAGCATCATTAACTTAGTCGGGAACTGTGACCCCGGCGCTCCAGAGCTGGCTATAGAAATCAAAAGATTCTTCTCGGTGAATGTATAAAAAATATTCCAAATTATTGTTCATATACCTACATACCTGTTACTTAATTCTAATGCTTTTTAGATAACGCCCGAGGATGACCTGCCTCAAAGCATTTGCAGTGAATGTAACTGTTCAATGGAGTTGCTGATTCATACTTCGGAACGTGTTGCAAAAGTGCAGAAAATGTTCGAAATATTACAAAGTTCTTATGATGTGGAGAATACTGATATGAATGAGGTCCGTTACAGGTATGGTCTATCGAACATTAAAGATGAAAAATATCCGATAATAGCAGAGGTATTTTTGGAAGAAAAACCGCAAATTCGCAGTGTAGCACCAGAAAGTCAACATATTGAATTGGATGAAGCAAATCCTTTAACAACAAAATCGTTCGCTCACATTAAAAGTGAAGTTGATACAGAAGATGAGGGTTTGGAATGTGCACAACTGAGCGAAGATGAAGCACAGCAAAAGTCAATCGATCCAATACAAACAGTTGATGATGGATGTGATTCTAATGATACAGCAACATCGACGATATCATTGGTTAGAAAATGTGAACGTAAATCGAAGAAATCAAAAACACATGAAAAATCTGTTAGGGATAAGAATACAATTCAGTTGTATGAATGCTCTATTTGCCATAGTAAGTTTCGATACCCCAGTCATTTCGAATCTCACATGAAACGTGTTCACCAACAGGATGTGCAAATTGACGAAGATAAAAAGATTGCACCATGTCCACATTGCAAAAAGAAGTTTAAAACAAAATTTCTGCTCAAATCGCATATCAATAGTGTTCATAAAAGCGAGCGGCCATTTATTTGTGAGGAGTGCGGCTACACGGCAAAAACAAATGGAACTCTCAAAAAGCATATGTTAACTCATACAGACTATGCTCCTTTTGAATGCGATTTATGTAACAAATTTTTTAAAGCAAAATATCAATTACGTTACCATAAACAAAATCATGATCCGAACAAGCTCATATGCGGCGAGTGTGGCCTTCAAATGAATTCTCGAACAACGCTTAACCGTCATATATTACTTCATTTTAATAGCAATACGGGCGTGGAAAAGAAAAATTATGCTATATATGATTGCACTTTATGCCAAAGTAAATTTCGGAACAGCAATCATTTCGAATCGCACATGAAACGCATTCATAAACTAGACGTGCAAATGGATGAAGAAAAAAAGATTGCTCCATGTCCATTTTGTGAAAAGAAGTTTAAAGACAAATGGTCACTGGAGTCACATATCAATAATATACACAAAAACGTACGACCATTTATTTGCGAAGAATGCGGCTTTACGGCGCGCACAAATGGGTCGCTTAAATCGCATATGCTAACACACACCGACTGTGCGCCGTTTGAATGTGATGTATGCAAAAAAAGTTTCAAGACAGTAAAGAGTCTGCGAGTCCACATGGAAATTCACGATCCTAACAAACACATATGCGCCGAATGTGGTCTTGAATTAAACTCACGAACAACTCTGAATCGGCATCTACTTGTACATTCAGATAGAATGGACCACAAATGTGATTTTTGTGGGCGAGAATTTAAGCATGCAAAGGTTTTGAAGGCACATTTATTGTTACATACAGGTAAAAATTAACCATACTTAAATCACAAAATCATGATTGACTCAATGATATTCAATGCAGCCCTTTGTTCGTTTGGTTTGAAGTTCTTGTCTGTTAGATTAAAACTCAAATCAATGTACTTCAGGAATGTCCAAACTTTAAAATGAAATGAAACATCAAGTATTGACTATCAAATGGTCACTATCGCTCTACTTGCACTGGCTGACCCTAACGTTACAATAGAAAATGTCAACAAAGAAAATAAACCAATTGGTCACCCTCACGATCTAGGTGACCAATTATGAGGGTAAATTTTGGAAATAAGCAAGTCACCTAACTTTTGACCCAATAGACGCCAAATTAAAAGTTGTCGCCATCAAATTCTGCAAAAATATTCCGATATCTGCGGAACGGCGAGTAATGGTCGGTTACAAGATTGGCAGTTACATCGGCAACATTTTCTTCTTTACGCACGTTTCATTTCATACACGGTCGTTTAGAGTAAGTTCCGATTCAAACTTATCCACTAAACAGCGTCAAGACCGATTTTTAGGTGCAGAATGACGGGAATTGAACTCGAATTGTTCCAATAGTTTCCATAGTTCCAAAACTTCTAGCAGCGTGCTTTTATTCATAGTGTATTGGCAAGCCTTACTGAACACAAAGGTATCAGGTATCCATATATTTAGACCTGACATATACTTTATGAGCTATCCACGCCTCGGTTTGGCTATTACATAAACTTCCTCAAACTTAATATACTCTATGATTACAGAGTATAAAAACAAGTATATCATAACCACTAAAAGTCGTTCTCTAAGAAAAATCTCACATATACAAGTAGTGTGAAATGGTATTATCAGTTTGTCAGAAAGTTTGTAACGCATTAAAGGAGGCATTGTAGACCCCAGAAAGTATATATATTCTTGTTCAGCTCGACGAGACGAGTCGAGTCGTACTAGCCATGTCCGTCTGTCAGTCTGTATGTTACGCATTTTTTGGGCTCCAATTTTTATGCTATACAGTTGAAAATCGGCACATACTCTTCTTTTAATTGCAGTTCAATAGAGTATAAAAATTGACCCGCCACGCCCACTGTGTGCGGTTTCCCCATACAAACTCACCGCCTACTTTTAAATTTTTGTATAGAAAACTTTTTTATTGTAGTCAGTATCATCTTAATAATTAATATGGTAGCTTGTACGCCCATTGGTCTATGTATGTTAAACGACTGACCATAAAAGGGCACCACATTGCATTTCAACCAGATATTGACTTTAATAAAGAAGTTTTTCATACGAAAAGTCAAAATTGGGTAGTAGGTTTGTATGAGGGCTACCCCAAACAGTGGACGGGTCCAGCAAATTAATGTATATGTCAAGCATCCGTCCACTAAAATGTACCATATCAATTATTAAGTTGCTATTGACTACAATACAAAACTTTCTCATACAAAATGCAATAAAAAGAAGTGCATGTGCAAAATTTCAACTGGATAGAATAAAAATTGGTCCGCAAAAAGTGTGCATTATCATCCAGACAGACAAACGGACATGGCTAGATCGACTCGTCTCGTCGAGCTGATCAAGATTATATATACTTATGGGGTCTACGACGCCACCTTTAATGCGTTACAAACTTTCAGACAAACTGATAATACCATTTCAAACTATGTATGAATGGGGTCAAAATTGGTATAAGTAGTCAAAACCGCAGGTCACTTTTTAATAATTTACTGAGTGAAACTTTATACAATTTAAAAAATAATAATTTCGGTAAGGAATAGAAAAGGGCAGATATTGTTTTTAGCAAATGTTTTCTTGCGACCTTTCTAAGTAATACTCTGAAAACTTCAACATGAATTTCATTTCATTATTACAGGTCTGAAGCCATACGCTTGTGATTTTTGTGATCGTACTTTTGCCAATGGATCTAATTGTCGGGCACACAAGAAAAAGTCTCATCCTGTTGAGTTGGCTGCACAGGAGGCGTCTTCTGGAAAGAAATCATTTACGCAAAATATACCTAAATTGACGGCACTAAAGGCGATGTAAGTAGCAATCAGATCAGTTAATCTGTTAATACAAAATAAAAAAAAAAAATACAAATTATCTTGCAGCACAAAAAATAAATATAATTTGTCACCGGTTGTATCAAAGCAGAGCGGTCATTTTACATTTGGAAAAAAACAAATAATGAAACAGGGTGATATGCAGCAAAGCGCAGATGCAGTTAGTCCTTCTAGCATGTCCATGTCGATGCCAGTTTCACAACCATCGCCAGTACAAGACTAAAAACCATCACAACAAGCCTTATATTTCTAAATTTCATCAAAATTCTCACGTGGTGAAGAAATTTAAAAAATCTGAAGGGAAACAAGAGAAAACGGTAACTTCGATTGAGCCTAATTCCATTCATACGAAATTTAAAATCGTTTTGTAAAACATAAACATGGCTGCTGGATTTGTATAGGGGCTATCCCAAAAAGTGGGCCTGGCACGCTTATTAGTGTATATGTATGAAGCAATCATCCAAAAGTTAATGTTGAAGTCTCTAGCTCTTATAATTCCTGAGATCTGTTGTCTTATACATCTCGGCCCTACTAAATCGATTCACTTTCCTACGATGATCACCAATATATACTTTATGGGGTCACCCACGTCTCTTTCTCCCTGTTACTACATACATTCACACAAATTTATTATACCCTTGTCGCATTGGGTACAGGGTGTTACAATAATTGCTTTAATTCAAACATGTTCGATGCAACAAAATCAATGCAGTGTAATATTTGCAACAAAAGAAATCTAGTGCCAAAATCTTGTACCTTATGGTTATAAATAGTCTCCATATCAATATTCAATCCAATATTTCAATTGTTGACGGGATGAGGTGCTGACAAACACACAAACGGACGTGGCTAGCTCGACTCGTCTTGTCGTGTTGATCACGAATATATTGGGTGCCTTTTTAGAGGTATAGATCTTTGAATTGAATTAATATACTGAGATTATATAATTTCAAAATTTGCTTTATTATTAAAATTTTGGACGTGTGAACGACGCGACTGGCACGGATGTCCAATGTTTTATGAGATGCAAAAGCGATCCGTATAAAAATCCTTTTAGAAGCATGGAACGATCACAAAAGCTTGCTGTTTATCGATTTAATGTGTCAATAAATATTTGTCAATTAAATATATGTGAACAATACCGGAAGAAATATGTTCCAACGAAACAATGGTAAGTGCCACGGACTCATGTATTGCTCGAATAGTATGATAGGAAATTTCTATTAAGTGCCCAAATTGGGACCACAGCAACGCACGGCAGGCGAAGTATTATTTTCGAATTGGAAAAACTGACAGCAAATCATTGTGTATGATTATAAATAAATTTATCCATTGGTTTTTCGCCCTGCCGTCCATAGAACTTAGATACTTTGGCTCTTTTATAATCGGCGAATAAGGCTTTATATTCACACTCTCGGCCGGAAACCATATGCTACAAGAACGATTTGAAAAATTAGTATTTATCGATGGTTAATACTGTGTACAATAAATTTGTTATCATTTGTTTTTTCTCAATAACAATATGAATTTTTTAAGCAACGGCAGTTCAATGTTTATTGGTCCATGGAGACTGGAACCAGATCATTATGTCTTCTAAGCATTGTAAATATGGAAAATCTTAAAAAATAACGGGGGTCTGCATGGTTTATACTTCGGCCTAATAGGTGAAATAATAAAAAAAGTTTTATTTCACCTATTAGCTAATTTATTTGGCCGTTTCTCTTGGGAGCGGCCAAATTACGATTCTTTTGCAAACGGCTCAAGCAGCTCACAAACGTCCGCTACGATACGTATCCCCTGGGCAATCCACGAAATCTCCGTGGTGAGCAAATTGTGAGAAGGCAACCACTCAGCATGGTCAGCATGGTGCATTCCGCACTTTCTAACACTCAACGAAAGCTAGGCGTCGGTAAGCTACAATCACAATAGACCGCCGAAGCCTTTTCTGCCAGACTCTCCCAACTGTTCCGGGAGTCCTCTCCGGCTTCTGAAGATATAGGTGAGCAGTGGAGCCATATCTCACACTCCATGAATACGGCTGCCAAGGAGGTCATTGGGTACATCAGACCTGTGACGAACCCTTGGTATGACGTGAAGTGTCGCCAAGCTACTGCAGAGAAAGACGCCGCTTACAAACGAACTCTGCAGTCGGGAGCAACGCGATCTGTTAGAGAGCGATATCGTGAGAAACGGAGAGAGGAGAAACGCCTTTTCAGACGCAAAAAAAAGGAACAAGAAAGCGTGTCAAAGAAATGAATCTCGAAAGTTTTATCATAAGGTCAAGCGTCCGACCGAAGGTTTCAAGCCCGGAGTTTCTTTCTGCAAGGACAATAATGGAAGTCTATTTACAGATGCACAGGAATCACTGAGACTATGGAGAAGTCACTTCTCTAATCTACTTGGGGGCGATGTAGAGAATAATACCGCCGATAGAGAAGCGTACATAGAACCACCAATTGATCATGGCTCTCATGTAGAGCCACCGGATTATAAAAAAAGCTATAATTAAAAGAATAACAAAGCAGCAGGCTCCTATAAGTTGCCAGCTGAGTTATCAAGACCGGTGGCGGAGATTTGGTTAGGCGTATGCACCAACTCTTATGCAAAATATGGTCCAACGATTAGAATCTCAGTGTTCTTTGTCCTATCTTCAAGAAAGGAGACCCCGCTGTCTGCGCGAACTACCGGGGAATAAGTCTCCTTTCAATAGGATACAAAATTCTTTCCCGCGTACTGTGTAAACGGCTGGAACCATACACGAATGCACTGATAGGCCAGTATCAGTGCGGCTTCAAACCAAAAAAGTCGACCAGTGACAAAATTTTCACTTTACGCCAAATCCTGGAAAAGACCCACGAGTACAATAAAGACACACACCACCTATTTGTCGATTTCAAGGCCGCTTTCGACACACCGATAAGGACGAAATTCTTCAAAGCCCTATCTGAACTTGGTATCTCAGCAAAGATCGTTCGGCTTTGCATGATGTCGCTATCACACACCAAAACGTCTTCAGTGTAGGAAAGAACCTCGTGCGACTTTTCTTAACCTATTGATAGAGTGCATCCTACGCCACTGCCCATACGTAGAACGGTCGGGAACGATCTTCCATAAGGAAGGGATGCTACTTACATATGCTGATGGTATAGACATCATTGGCACCAACGAACGGCGAGTTAGCAGGGCGTTCTCGGATATTGAGAAACACTCACGTCGCATGGTCCTAGCGGTGAACGAGGACAATTCGAACTAATTTCCTACGATGGCTCGGCAGGTATTCTCCATGATGGCTGCCATTTCGTGACGGATATTTCCTTTTAATTGTGCCAGGGAAATCGGTTTGTTGCCGTTACCTTTAGATTTGACGTATCCCCACAGGAAAAGTTCATAGGGGTTAAATTGGGACTTCGTGAAAGCCAATTTATGTCACCTCTCCTGGAGATCAATTTTCCAGGAAAAATTTCATGAACTCGTGGTTGAGACCTGTTGGACGTGTGTTAAGTTGCTCCGTCCTGCTGAAACCATGTTCTTTGGTTATAACCAGGAAAAAAAAAAGATAATTTATTTGGCATGTCTATGTTCCTTTTCTTGATTATTGATATTCACAATGATTAACACGACTATCATGACTGTAAAATGATGGCTGCTACTAACTAAAGTCGACTTTTTCTTTTCATTATTAGTAAGGCTGAACATGTTTTTGGTAAAGACTTTACTTTACTGAAAAAAAAATGTTCTGATTTCCGGGACCCTAAAAAAGCACGTGACCGAGTTAAGTTCCCCCTTTTCGATCATCCATCATCTCGATTCAAATAAAAATTACTTTATAAAAGTGCCGTATCAAATTGAATCCGTTCTCTCTTCCCAAATACAAAATACTTGAACGGCTCCAAAAAACAAATAAACTTATGGTTACAAATGTGATGAGTGTTTTAATGTTTGATAATTTTACCGCGTAAACGTGATATTTTTTTATTTTTAATCCCCAATTTTCACACTATGTAAATGTTTTTATATTGTCTTTTGGCTAAAAAATCGATTAACTGACCCACTGTGCGGCTATTTGTAATACGTATGTCAGCCCTCATAATTATGTAGTGTAAGTGCCGCTTAAACATATGGTGTATGTCTTGCAGCCCTCGTCTGTCAACTGAGTGCATAAAGCAAAAAAGAGAGAAAAGGAAAAACAAAAGTTAAAAACATTTAGATTTTACAATAAGAAAATCAGTTCAACTAGGAGCAGATTTAGAATTTAAAAATTTACATATAGTTGTTGTGAATCTGACAAAAAAGGCGCTAAACTAATATACTGGTTTTTAAATCGTTGCTTGCAAAAGCGATGAGACCCAAAAACAATGTAAAGGAGCACGAATCTTTACTGCACAATGAAGACTGGAGGCTCTGGTGCCGTTTATGTGGTAAAAAAGACATGCAGAATAGTACCAACGTATTTTTCAAAAGTGAGGATGCCTGCAGCAGTATTAGTAGCCGATCGTGGAACAATGGCAGCGGCATGCCCGGACTAGCTACAGAAATCGGAAGATTTTTCTGGGTGAATGTATGTATGCCATTTCGAAGCAAACCATTTCACTAATCAGTGCTGTTCTTCTAGATGGCACGCGATGACGATATGCCGCAAAGCATTTGCAATGAGTGCAACTCTTTAATAGAGTCGCTGGTCGATTTTACTGAAAGAGTTACTAAAGTACAGAAAATGTTTTGCATGCTGCAGAGCTCTGTTGATGTGAAGAAAATTGATTTAAATGAAGTTCGCTACAAATGTGGTCTTTCAAATGTTGAGCAGGAGCAGCATGCAGTTCGTTTAACGCACTCATTTCCGGTAATGGCAGAGGTATACTTTGTAGAGGAAAAACCTGAAATTCAACATGAAACGCCAGAGAGTAATCATGATGAAATGGAGGTTGAAAATCCCCTAGCATCTAACACTACTGTACGAATCAAGCGTGAAAAAGTAACAGATGCAAAAGCTGGAACTGCAGATGCTTATTGTGATGACGAGGAAGACATGGAATACGCACAGAGAATGGAACCAGAGGAGAACGATGCTAAAACGACCGATCCAATTCAAACAGATGACGATGGCAATGATTTTAATGATGCAGCTTCATCAACGACATCTCTTTCCGTAAAGATTAAGAAACGAGGACGTATCTCGAAAAAGCAAAAGGCAAGAAAAAAAACCATTTTGGAAAAAAATTCAAAGACGCAACAAATCTTCGAATGTAATGTTTGCCAAAGTAAATTTCGACACAGCTTTCATTTTGAATCACACATGAAACGCATTCACAAACAAGATGTGCAAATTGATGAGGATAAAAAAATTTTTCCTTGTCCGTTTTGCGAAAAGAAGTTTAAAAACAAATGGTCACTGGAATCACATATCAACAATATACATAAAAACGAGCGACCATTTATTTGCGAAGAGTGCGGCGTGACGGCACGCACAAATGGAACCCTTAAATCGCATATGCTAACGCACACCGACTATGCGCCGTTTGAATGTGATGTATGCAAAAAAAGTTTCAAAACAGAATATCGTCTGCGAGTCCATAAGGAAATTCACGACCCTAACAAACATATTTGTGCCGAGTGTGGCCTTCAATTAAACTCTCGAACAACTCTTAATCGTCATCGACTTATACATTCAGATAAAATGGACCACAAATGCGATTACTGCGGACGAGAATTTAAGCGTGCAAAGGCTTTAAAGGCACATTTATTGTTACATACAGGTAAATATTAACCATATTTAAATCGCAAAATCATGGATTTACTCAATGATATTCAATGCAGACTTTTGTTGGTTTGGTTTTGATTTCCTCGTAATTACGAGAGTGGTGTAGAGCCAGGCCACAATTATTCGATTGGAACGATTGGCAATCGGAAGAAGTAATGTCTGGTGAATACAGCGGGTGGGGTAGGACTTTCCTGTTGAGCGTCTTCAACTTTAATTTAATTGCGGACGTTTTTTATTTGAATATTCAGGTGATTTCACCAAATACAGAGCAAAAGCTTGGATCCATGGATATTTGGCCGCGCTTAGTCCATGACTTTTTGCGTTTGGTAATGTCCTAGCGAATCCACTTTTCATCACCAGAAACAATTCGTTGGAAAATCTCTTCTGACGTCTTTTCTGACGTTCAAGCAGGTGTTCACAGACTAAAAAAAAAGATGTTCGACGTCTCTCGGTTGGTTACTCGTGTGGCACAGAATATCCTTGCTTCTGGAACATTTCCAGTTCATTATAGCGTTTAGAAATTGCTTATTGAGTAACTCCCAATTAGCTTGCCAACGCTTGTTGACTTTGACACGAGTCTTCATTAAGCAAAGCCTTAAATTCTTCATCTTAAAAAAAAATACACCGCTATGTCGGTCTTTGACGTACTCTTGAAGAGTTGAAACCTCTCACGACACGTTATTTCAATCATAGCGACCACACCACAAGTGTCTGAGAGAATTCAGTGAGCCTCAGGTGAAGATATCTTCTTATTAAAGTAATAAATTAACACCTCCCAAAAATGACGAGAATTTAGTTTATAAACTGACATTTTTAATCACGAATCACTTAATGATGGAAACACAAATCGACTACTGGTAATATAGGATTATTTTAACAAGATGCTCCAAGGTACTACATGATGCACTTATTTCGACTACTACACACCTCTTAAGTCATGTATAGGAAAACGGCGAGAGCAAAGTTGTATACGCAATGAAAGAGTATATGATCATGTATTTGAACACACTGAATTCAGCTACCAGATTCTTAATTAACACGCAGAAAAATTCAACGTGTGCATATTTCATTTGATTATTGCAGGTTTGAAACCATACGCTTGTGATTTTTGTGATCGTACTTTTGCCAATGGATCTAATTGTCGGACACACAAGAAAAAATCTCATCCTGTGGAGTTGGCTGCACAGGAGGCGTCTGGGGAAACGAAATCATTTACGCAAAATATACCTAAATTGACGGCACTAAAGGCGATGTAAGTATCAACCAGATCAGTTAATCTGTTAATACAAAATAAAAATGTGTTACCCTCAATTGCAGCACAAAAAATAAAGATAATTTGTCACCGGTTGTATCAAAGCAGAGCGGTCATTTTGCATTTGGGAAAAAACCCAAACCACTGACAAAGTCATTTGAGACAAATTTAAGCGAAGAACAAATAAGCCAAAAGTCCTCAACCAGTGGTAACGCACAACATGGGTCAGAGACGTCCATACCGGCAATAGACAATATCTATCAAATAATGAAACAGGCTGTTATGCAGCAACGCGCAGAGGCAGTTAGTCCTCCTAGCATGTCCATGTCGATGCCACACTCTCAAAACGTTCCACAGCCATCGCCGACGCAGGAGCAAAAGCCATCGCAACAAGCCTTATATACACACGTCTTAAACAAAACACAAGAATTCCTCCAAAATTCTCAGCATCAACAGCAGCTACAAATTGCATCAAATACCGTGCGCCAACAAGTTCCCAATGATGTTTCATAGGATGCGACTAATGTTTTGAAGTTTAATTCGCAAAATAATTTTTTAAATATTTTTAGTTAAATGGAAGTAAAATATTGTATTTACACAAGCATTAAATTATTAATAATACATAGTCATTTATAATATTAAATTTTCAACTTTCATAATCTTCCTTTGTCTATTAATCGTGCCCATACACTAATGTATGGGCAAATGATGAATAAATGCTTCATGTGTTGATTTGAATCGAGCAGAATCAATCTCTGATTCAACCTGCGGTCTCGGAAAAAATATGCATGCATGATGTTTTACGAGTAGGTGAATATGACCACGGAACTTTGAAGTTTTTTTTTTTCGAATTCGCGCTTTCTTTTTATGGTGGTTTTTCAAGCCGTGTTACATCCTTACGGATATCCTGGATTATTTCGTTTTATTTAAAATCAAAATTCAAAATCTATTTTTTAATTAGCAATGTTTTTAATTAACTCAATTCAAAGTTTTAAACAACTTAGCTTTTAAAGGAAATAGAGGAGTAGAATTGCGGAAAGGGGTAGTAGGGGAAGGATGGTAATTAAAGGGATCAGGATGAAGAGGAGTAGGGGAATAGGAGAAAGGGATCATAGTGACGGAGAGGTAAAGGAAGGAGAGGCAGGGAGAATGGCAGCAACGTGCTGGGTACCATTCAAGATAGAGGGATGAAATGTTGCATACATCTTATTGGGATCGAAGAGGGTAGGGAAAAGGGGTGGTAAAGTAAGGAGAGGAAGGGGGTAGGAGAATTGGTGGTGGGGGTGGGAGAATTTGTGTATTTCACTATAATATTGTCCCTATAAGAGCGTATAGCTTGTTCAATTAAATCTTTATGCAATTGGGCTCTTCCAGAAGTATAGTCATACTCTTCTATGTTGCTATCAGTAATAAAACGATTAATACTCGTCTTATAGGACCTGATATCGGTTCTTAGGGTGCCATGATTCGGATGATGTCTTCTGTACGCACCCAACAAGAACTGCTTCGAAAGCAGCTCATTATGTTGGTGAACAGGTATCTGAAGACAACCAGTGACAGTCCTCAGCGCACTATTCTGACTTTTTTGCAGGCATTGCCATTGAGTCTTACTTAGGAAAGGGGTCCAGACAGGAGCAGCGTAATTCAGGACAGAACGTCCGATAGCTTTATAAGTTGTTATTATTGACTCCTTGTCCTTACACCAAGAAGACCCGGCCAGAGATTCCAGCACTTTATTTTTCGACTTGAGACGATTTTTTGTCTTGGTGGCATTAGCCGAGAATGGGTCAATGTAGTTCCTAGTATTATCTGGTACTGAACTGTAGGAATCCTTAGACCTCCAACAAAGACATCCAGTTCTATCTTCACCTCCTTAGTCCAGGAAGTGAAAATGGAGGCAGATGACTTATGAGTTGAAAGCCTAAGGTTGCGAGCATTGAAAAAATTTAATACGTTTTCCAAATAGATGTTAATTCTCGCGCAGATATATTCGACATTCATGCTCTAGAATGAAATGGAACAATCATCTGCATAGGTCACTAGTTTTATATGGGGAGGGGAAGAGGCATCCGACCTCACACTCTGAACTCAACGTATGCCCTTCTACCGTTAAGATAGTTTAGTAGCCAGCGTTTTGTTTTGTCGGGTAGTGAGGTGGAGTCCAGATCTTAAAACAAGATTGCATGATCAACTTTGTCAAATACCTTGTTCAAGTCTAGAGCCACCATCACTGTACGTTCGCATGGCCTCGGCTTATTAAGTCCATCAGCTATAAAAGTTGTGATTTCGCTTAGTGCTGAAAACGTACCACTACCTTTCTTGAAACCTTGCTGATGATCTGCTAGTGGCTGCATCAGGTATAGTGGCTGCATCAGGTATAGGTATCAAAAGTGGTGTAGGGAGACACTGCTGTAGATTCAAACAAAACACTCTCACTGAATAATTGGTCACGGCATTTTCCTTATCAAAGTGTTTCGATTTATATGCACTCTCTGCGTGGTTATGTTCAAGTTTCAATATTTCAATGTTTTCCTCTTTAGCAACTTCTATTTTTGTTTTTAGCAGATCACATTTATGGCAAGTGTCAAGCTTTCGTTTCTTAAATTTGAAATTAAGTGTGTGAAAAACTTGAGTAAATTTTGATAGCGACAGACAGTGGCCATTTTTATCGCAAAAAAGTCGATGAAGTTCAGCTACAGACAAATCGCTCGATAGATAACGCTTTGATGTATCTCGACGACAGTAATAAGACGCATATGAAGGAAAACAATTTGTAAAGTTTATCACTTCGGCACATGTGCTTTCCATGCATATCACTGTTGTTGAAGCAATCATTACCTTCCAGATTTTTCTTCACTAATGTCTTTATAAATTGCTTGGTTTCACATAAAGTGTACCTGAAACATTTTTGCCACACTGATCTTCGCTCCCCGTTTACTTCTATAGTTGTAAGTATGCTCTCTATATCTAGGGTAACTTGAACTTTTAATTTTTCAAAGAGTCTTTCTGCTCCCAATTTCAATCAATCCGGCTACAAATGCTTGGCGTAGGTTATATGCGCCTAGTTTCCAATATTGTGTTCATGTATTAATTGTTGCTCTGTTAATGATATTTATTCTTGACCTGTTTTTCTACAAGGCTCCAAACTGCGGACTTTGCGTTCACGAACAATTTCTGCACTGTAAGAAGTGTAAGTTTTACCCTCATTTCGCAGTCTCTTGCGCAACTTCTTTTCATTATTGGCGTTTAACACATTTGAAACGTTACTTATTCTGTCTGCTATAACTTTATTTTCCTGTAGTAAAGACTTTCATTTTACTATAGCCACAATTTGAAATTATTGTTATACTTACAATATCAACATTAACATTTTCTTCAGCATTTTCACAATTAACTGTTGTTAAGCCACATAAATTAAAATCTGTATCATTAAAGGAATCATCACTTCCAAAATCAATGTCACTAGACATTTCTTTTACTTCTATATATATCACTTAATGATCTGCCTTCCCCAAAATTTTGTCAACAACTGAACATCAAACCAACTTATGATCGAAAAAAATGCATACTCGGCACAAAAAAAAGGGCTTATCCTACCATACGATGCCGTTATATTCTGGCGCTGTTTGCATAAATCATCATAGGTAAACATCAGAAACGAAATTAGAAGAACACAAGTTCTTGGTTTATATGCAGTTCATTTTGATTTTATTGAGAGATTTTTAACTTAGGTTTCAATCGTTCGGTAATCGATTCAAGCTTTTCAGCTAAAACATTTATGAAGCAATAAAAGATGTTACTAAAATATATGTCCACTTAAGATATTTTGGCATATGCATTGCTGTTTGAAAAAACTTAAGTTATAAAGTAAAATAATATAACAGTGCATCTACATAGTATTTTTTAAAAAATTCTTGAATAGGAATACATGTTTTGAAGAAGATTCGACATGACACGCCCACTTTTTAGAGTAGCCCTTATACAAATCACCAGCCCACTTTTGACATGAACAACTTTTTTATTGCTGTCAATATCTACTTAAAATAGACACTTCACAATGGCTGTGATCCTCACGCTATTTGGGGGAACCCACACAAACCGCCCACTTTTGACTTTTCGTATGAAAAACTTCTTTATTTAGAGGTTGCAGCTTTCAGCTCATTACGTGATATTGTAAATAACGCTCAAACAGGGACTTTAAGATTTCGTGATTAAATTAATGAAATGTGTCGTATAAAGTAGTTTCTTTGTAAAAGAATTTCGGTGCAAAATGACTTTATATTTTCATTATTTCTAAGAAAAAGTGTTTGTGTTGTCGCATAAATAGCAACACGAATAGTATATTCATCAAAATCATTGTTCAATCAAGTGATACACACTTACTTATTTCACACACCTTATCTCTGAAACGTCCTATTTGAACCTTGTATCTCAGCAAAGATCGTACGCTTTGATTCCAAGAGATGTTTCAGGCAGGATGCTGCTTTATCGTGCAAATTTTTTATTCTCTTGATGGAGTACTTTGTCCATCTGGGAACAGTAATAAAGTAAATTAAGGTAGCTAAGAAATTAACTATTGAGCATTATTGTTATATTTTATTATTATCTAAATATAAATAAGCTTAAATGTAAAGAACTTAAATTCTATGAACTTGCAAAATCGTTGCTCGGAATTATTTCGAGATGACATCGATGTTGACAATTTTTTGAAGAATGCATTAAGTTTTACTCTTGAGTTGGCGGTGGCTGTGGAAGATTCTGAGAAAGTGTTGTCGATAGGGACATATTTGAGCTTGCTGCCATAGACTGACGCATTGTAATAGCACGTTTTGTCAATTGATAGATGTGATCTATTGATGGTATGAAAGCATCTGACGCTTGTTGTATGTTACTTGAACTTGAAGTGAATATTTGGCTTTGCTCTTTTAGATTTGTATTTAAAATTTTTGCCAGCGGTTTAGTCTTCTTTCCAAAAGCAAAATTTCCACTTTGGTTTGAGGCAAGCGGTGATAAATTACTTTTATTCTTTGTGCTGTTCAACAAATAATAATAATAATTATTTCTAAGATATTTATTTCTATGCATGATTGCAACTTACATCGCCTTTAGAGCTGCCAATTTGGGAATGTTTTGTGTACATGATTTTGCTTCACCAGACGCCTCCTGTGCAGCCAGTTCAACGGGATGAGACTTTTTTTTGTGCGTTCGACAATTTGAACCACTGGCAAAAGTACGATCACAAAAGTCACAAACGTATGGCTTCAGACCTGTAAAAAGTAAATAGAAATATGTAAATATTTGGCTTCCTAAACACTTAGAATATGTTCGTATTTTTCCATTCAATTGTATACACATGCGACATTCTTAAAAATATTATAAATTATGGCAAAAGTACACACAGCAAAAACGTATGAAACAAGAGACTCAATGTAGTTCAATTACCTATGAGCGACATTGATTAACAAGAATCTAATATGCTGATGATTTAACCAAGTGTTCTTCTCATTCCAAATATAGAACTTAACTCAAAATATTGAGGAGTATAATTAATTCTTTACTTACCTGTGTGTAACAATAAATGAGCCTTCAAAGTTTTTGCGCGCTTAAATTCTCGCCCGCAGTGATCGCATTTATGATCCATTTTATCCGAATGAATAAGTAGATGACGGTTAAGTGTTGCCCGTGAATTCAATTGAAGGCCACACTCAGTGCAAATATGTTTGTTCGGGTCGTGAATCTCTTTATGAACTCGCAGTCGGTATTCAGTCTTAAAGAATTTTTTGCATACATCACATTCAAATGGCGCATAGTCTGTGTGAATTAGCATATGAGATTTAAGTGCTCCACTTGTTCTTGTCGTCACGCCGCAATCTTCACAGATATAAATACGCTCGGTTTTGTGAATATTATTAATATGTGAGTCAAGCAGCCATTTGTTCTTAAACTTCATTTCACAATACTGACATGGAGCAATTTTCTTTTCCTCGTCGATTTGCACATCCTGCTGATGAACGCGTTTCATATGTCGTTCAAAATGATTTGTGTTTGTAAATTTACTGTGACATACCGTGCATTCAAAACGTGTGCCCGATTTTTGCTTTGAATGAATAAGTATATGACGGTTATACGTTGCTCGTGAATTCAATTCAAGTCCACATTCGGCGCATATGTGTTTGTTAGGATCGTGAATCTCTTTATGGACTTGCAGACGAAATCGTGATTTAAAACATTTTTTGCATACTTCACATTCAAAAGGTGCATAGTCTGTATGAATTAACATATGCGTTTTAAGAGCTCCATTTGTTCGTGCAGTGTAGCCGCACTCCTCGCAAATAAATGGTCGCTCGCTTTTATGAATACTATTGATATGCGATTTAAGCAGAAATTTTGTTTTAAACTTCTTTTCGCAATGTGGACATGGTGCAATCTTTTTATCCTCGTCAATTTGCACATCCTGTTGGTGAACGCGTTTCATGTGAGACTCGAAATGACTGGTGTATCGAAATTTACTTTGGCAGATTGTACATTCATACAGCTGAATTGATTTCTTCTCCTCAACAGTTTTTTTCTGTGCTTTTGGTTTCCTCGATTTACGTTTACATTTTCTTGTCTTTAATGGCAGCGATGCCGTCGAAGATGTTGAATCATTAGGATTACAACCATCTTCATCTGTTTGAATTGGATCGATTGACTTTTGATAATCATCATCATCATCACTCAATTGTGCACATTCCATATCCTCATTTTCTGTATCTACTTCACTCTTTATCTGGGCGGATGATTTTGTTGCTAATGGATTTGCTTCATTCACTTCATCATGATGGTTTTCAGCTGATTTGCTGCGAATAGTCGGTTTTTCTTCCAAAAATACCTCTGCAATTATCGGATACTTTTCATCTTCAACATTCGATAGACCATACCTGAAGCGAACTTCATTCATATCAGTATTATCCAAATCAAATGAACTTTGCAGCATGTCGTACATTTTCTGCACTTTTGCAACTCGTTCCGAAGTTTCAATCATCAACTCCATTAGAGAATTGCATTCACTGCAAATGCTTTGCGGCAGGTCATCTTCGGGCGTTATCTAAAAACATTAAAATTAAGTTAATATGGACACTAGTTTGTTAATCGCTTCCATACATTCACCGAGAAGAATCTTCTTATTTCAACAACCAGTTTAGGCACGCCGGTGTCACTGTTCCCAGATGAGTTACTGCTGCTGCTGCCGACTTGCTCACTTTTGAGAAACACGTTTAACCTATTGTGCATGGTTTCTTTAGCACACAATCGACACCAAAGCCTCCAGTCCCGATTGTGGTGCTCTTGATCCTTTACTTCGTTTCTTGGTCTCATCGCTGTTTGCTTAGTTAATGTTTTTCGTTTTTGTTGTTGTAATATATTTGAAAACCTTAAATCTAATATATTAGAATAAATATTGATGCACACTTTTTAGTTTTGAGAATAATACTGCACAATGTATATGCAAAGTTTTTTTTTTAAATTTATTTAATTTTTGTTTTAGGCTGTTAATTGATTGTTCGTAACATATGTTTAAGCGGCCTCTACACTGCTCATGCATGACGAGGGCTGGACTGCTTTATTTACATTGGCTTATCTCAGAGCGAAATATGAAGCATCAAATGCTTTCAAACAACTGTTCACTTCACTTCACTAGGGAAAAAAGGAAGAGTCCATTGGGAGTGGTGAGTGGCTAGTCTTTTTGGAGAGGTCAATGTCTAGATCACTAATGCATACGACTAGCATAAAAAATAAAACAATTAAATTTATTTATTTAACCCAAAAAATGTATATTAATACATATATTCATCTAATTTTTACAGAGTTTAGTTTTATTTATTACTAATTATTATCACTTGATAGATCTAATCATAGAATAGAGAATAAGTACGAATATAGGCAATCTTATATACTCGTTGTATACACCATATATAAGTGATTTGCGATTATTAAATTTTAAGTTATAATTAAAGTTTTTTTCTTCAATTTTTTGAATACTGGCCTTTACGTGCAAATTGCTAGTTGAAAATTAATATGGTAAATTCAATAACGTTTTAAGCAATTTGAAGCTTTTTTATTTGTGTGAGAGCACAATCGCCCCAAACCTGTTAACCATACATCAAAATGGGTCAAAAGCAGCTTGTATATCTAAGGTAATCAAACGAACTGATTTCTTACCATGCTGTTCTGTTTTATGAATTTGTTGAGTTTAAGAAGTGGGTTTATGCAACTTAAGTGTGCTCTGAAGCCAAATTGATTTGCAGTATATTTGAATGAGATTCAAGATGCACGTTAAGTCTCGCATTCAAAATTTATTCAAACATTTTTGAAAAACAGCATAACAAACTGATAGGGCGGTAGCTCTCAATGGAAATAGCTTTGATTTTAGCAAGTTTCCACGATTGTGGAAAATAACTAATTTGAAGCCAGTATGTAAAAGTGAGGGCAAGAAAACGGATGACGCTAAGTGGTAAGTTTTTTATGCATATGTTGGGAAGATTCTACGGACCTAGTGATTTCTTCGTCTTAAGCAAGTGTAAACATTCTCAATATCATCAGTTTGAACGATGGTTATTAAGCTCACTCATAGAAAGAGATTATGTAAGTTTATGCATTGCTTGAAATATATCTCCATAAATACTGGCTATGTCCTGCCGAGTAGAATACGTTCTTTTATTATGTTAGTTCAAACATACTATAAAGTGTTATTTGTTAATTTTGTTATTTTTCAGAAACTTTTGGAATGTTCATTTAGATTCGCAAGCTTGTTGTTCCAAGTAGTATTATTTTGAGTAAAGATTTTACTTCTTATTTGATAATTAAGCTTATCTGAACTTTGCAGATAGGTTGCCTTGTTCTTAACCAATGTCTATTTACCATGTTCCTTCTTTTATTGAGCTCCAATATGTGATTAAATTTATTTACTTTTTATAATATTAAATGTATTTTTTTGCTGTTTATTGATGCTCATTGTTTTTTATATTTGCAATTCTATTTTTATAAAATTTTAATTTAATTTTGTTGTATTTTTACAGTTTATAATAATTTTGATTAGTGGAGGAAACTGGTATTCGAACCATGACCAAGAAAACATCGCTGAATCACTAAGTCTGACCATCTTAGTTATTTCGGCTAACAATTTTATGAAGAATTTTTTTATTAAAAAACAAAAAAAACAAGACGCATAAATATTCGTCTATTAACATACAATTTTTTACATTCAAGGGGAATTAACCCCTTGATCACCCATATACATCAGAGGTTTGAATATACATTAAATTGCTTCTGTTCTATGAAATGGAAGTAATGTTCGGAATTAGTTGCAGTGTCAATAACTCCTGTTAAAGTTTACAACCTCTTAAATAAATTCTTGCGATTTATTTTGTGTGCATTACTTTTGCTCCTAAGTAGGCGATGGCTGTTGAACATTTTCAGAATTTGGTGACTGAGTTGCAGTAGCTCCTTTTGTCAATTCATATACCTATACTGTCTACTGGTGGTATAAAATCCATTGACGGCTGCCGTTAACACTTGCAGTTAAATTTGGCTTTGATCTTTTTTTAATTTTGCGTTTTAAGTTATTTCAGAAGTTCTAGCTTTTTTCGTAAATTGAAATTTCCACTTTGCTTTGAGACAACTGGCGATAAATTCTCATTGTTTTGGGAGCTGTTCAAAAATATAAGAAAATAATAGTAAAATGTTGTGATACATGTATGTATGTACATATGTATATAATTGACACTTACATTAACTTCAGTGCAGCCAACTTGGGAATGTTTTGCGTACATGCTTTCGCTCCAACAGACGCCTCCTGTGCAGCCAACTCAACGGGATGAGATTTTTTCTTGTGTGTCCGACAATTAGATCCATTGGCAAAAGTACGATCACAAAAGTCACAAGCGTATGGCTTAAGACCTGCAAAAATATTTTACATTATTTGGAATAAATTTCGCCTTTTTGACGGTTGTAGATGGATAATTTTGTTGCGCATTCAATTATCGAAAAGAATTAAACTAAAGTTTAAAGACATTTTGTCGACCACCACATAAAGCCGGACTCTCTTTAATGTGTATCGATTGTGCAGTTGATAATTTCCGTGTTTCGTACAATATCCGATAAAATAAAGGATGATGGACATATCAGATTGTGAAATGGAATATGGACGAATGTTATTTTTTTTCTATAGTTTTACGTCTAACATACCAAAAGCAAATATGTAAGATCTCTCCCTCTCTGTTCTCTCAATTTGTTAAAAAATTTACAACAAATAAGTCAAAATGAGCGACGCCGTAGAAATAAGCAGCAGACGGACTTGCTAACATGTTGACGAGCATGAGTTGAGAGCATGGCTTCAAAGTGTTGTTTGGGAAAATTTTAAAAGAGAAATGAAAAAAATGTTGTCGCAACATGTTAAGTGGAACATGTTGGAAATACTTAACAGACAAGAGAGTGAATACGCTTATATGGGCCAGCCTTATGTTGACCGCAACATGTTAGTCGTACTTAACGCTCTCAGCATTATCAAATGGCACTGAACTGTTTTGTATTGTCGTTATAATTGTTCAATTTCAACTACATGGCAAACACTTTTTAGTTTTAAGTGTAATTATACTGTTCTAGTCATAAAAATAAATAAATAGTTTGGTAAACATAGTTCGATGAATAATTTCAAGAGTTCCGTTCCTCTCTGTTTTAACATACAAATGCTTCGGATGAAAACATATGACAACATATGAAATTTGAAAGTTTAATTTGAATATATCTGCTTATTTCAATTAAGTTCAAGATTGGTCTACTTGATCTAGATATATGAGCACTCAAATCAAAAATTACAATTTTTTTTTTTTCAATTTTCTCATTCTTTTAACTTAAAACTCCTACACATCAAGGTAAGGTATTGAAGGAATTTGAACCAATTCTCGTTGATTTTGCTGTCACTTATAATTGATATAAGTAGTTTTGACTATTTTCAATGCTAAAGGTGTCACATATAGATTGTCTGAACGGGACTTTATAGTGGAGTTGCCTGAAAATGAGAGTAGGAGCATTTAAATATTCAAGTTTAGTGGTTCTATCGTTTTTATTATGTGTATCTCGGCGTAAAATACTTCTTGGTCAGGCAGAATCAGATGCAACTATAATGTATTGTAATATGTTATATTTTACCTGTATGTAACAATAAATGGTTCTTTAACGTCTTTGCCCGCTTAAACTCTCGCCCACAGTAATCGCACTTGTAGTCCATTTTATCAGAATGAATAATTAGATGACGGTTAAGAGTTGTTCGAGAATTCAATTGAAGGCCACACTCGGTGCAAATATATTTGTTGGCATCGTGAATTTCTTTATGGCGTCGCAGACGAAGTTCCGTCTTAAAACATTTTTTGCATACGTCACACTCAAACGAAGCATTGTCGGCGTGTGTTTGAATATGTTGTTTAAGATTGGAACTTCTACCAGTAGTATAGCCGCACTCCTCGCAAATAAATGGGCGTTCGTTTTTATGAACACAATTGATATGGGATTTGAGCAGATATTTAGTTTTAAACTTCTTGTCGCAATGTGGACATGGTGCAATCTTTTTATGTTCCTCAATTTGTACATCCTGTTGGTGAACACGTTTCATGTGAGATTCGAAATGATTGGTGTATCGAAATTTGCTATGGCAGATGTAACACTCATACAGCTCTATCGATTTCTTCTCCCCAACAGTTTTTCTCTGTGCTCTTTGTTTTATCGATTTACTTTTACATTTTCTTTTCTTTAATGGGAGCGATGCCTTAGAAGATGCTGAATCAATAGAATCACAACCATCATCATCTGTTTGAATTGGATCTATTGACTTTTGATAATCGTCATCATCGCTCAATTGTGCACATTCCATATGCTCATCTTCTGTGTCTACTTCACTTTTAATGTCAGCGGACGATTTTGTTGCTAATGGATTTGCTCCATTCACTTCATCATGATGATTTTCAGCTGATTCGCTGCAAATTGTCGGTTTTTCTTCCAAAAATGCATTTGGTATTATCGGATACTTTTCATCCACTACATTCGATACTCCATACCTGTAGCGGACTTCAATCAAATCAGTATTCTCCAAATCTAATGAACTTTGCAGCATGTCGAACATTTTCTGCACTTTTGCAACTCGTTCCGAAGTTTCAATCATCAACTCCATTAGAGAATTACATTCACTGCAAATGCTTTGCGGCAGTTCATCCTCGGGCGTTATCTAAAAAACATTAAAAATAAGTTACAGGTATATAAAAACTAAATTGTTAATCGCTTCTATACATTCACCGAGAAGAATCTTTTAATTTCAATGGACAGCTCAGGCGCGCCGGAGTCACAGTTCCCAGATGAGTTACTGACACTGCTGCCGGCTTGCTCACTCTTGAGAAACACGTTGAATTTATTGTGCATGGTTTCTTTAGCACACAGTCGACACCAAAGCCTCCAGTCCCGATTGTTTTGATCCACTTCTTGTTCCATGTCGTTTTTGGGACCCTTCGCTGTTTGCCGGTAGCTAACTAACTGACTTGGCTCAATACATGTGAAAGCCTTTATATTTTATTAGAATAATTATTGATACGCTTTTTAGTTTTGAGAGTAATACTTCACAATGTATGCGTAAAGCTTTTTTTCAAATTTATTTATTTTTTGTTTTATGCTGTTAATTGATTGTTCGTAACATATGTTTAAGCGGTCACTACACTGCTCATCATGACGAGGGCTGTTCTGTTCACCAACACAAAAAAAAAACCAATAAATACGTTAACTTGGTTAAACCGAAGCTCTGAATACCTATCACATGAAATTTTAAACCTTATTGTAAAACATAAATGGGGGGCTAAATAGGGGCTAGCCCAAAAAACGGGCGCTATTCGCTCAGTAGTAGATGTGTATGAAGCGACCATCTATAAAACGCCACCATATCGTATTTCAAGTTCATATTGACGATTTCCATACAATTTGTGAAAAAATGGACTACTAAAAATTTACCTAAACGACAGAGTTGCCAATGAATTTGCCTTTTTTTGTCAACATATATTATAATTTTGTTGTGGGTATTTTTCAAAATCAATATACATATTAGTAAATTATGTAGTTCATATTCATTAAAACAAATGTAAGAAGTAAATTCTCAATAAATTCCATTAATTAGATAAAAAAACAAAAATATTTCATACAAAATCTAAAAAATGGAGGACAAGTTTGTATGGGGGCTATCCCATATAACGACTCAACATAGATCTATGCAGCATATTTTATTAGGATTTACGTAAGATACACCAAATTTGGCTTTTCTAGCGGAATAAACAACAACAATTTTTGTTTTACAGTTTTGTATTCTGCTATCCCTTAAAGTGGGCTTGGCATGTTCTTTTGAAAGTTAATATTTATCTGGAGAAGGAAAAGTAGAAACTAAATATTCAAATTTAGTCTCTATCTCTTATAGTCTGCGAGATTTGTTCGTTCTAATAATTAGGTCGGAAAATTAAAAATTAGTATGTTCTTAAAACAGTTTATAATTTTTTTCGTCAAAGTAAAAAATACCTTATTTTCCGTTGAGGTCGTTGCAAAACGTGAGCCTAACTTTACTTAACTTAGTTTATAATATTGAAAAATTTTTCAAAGCTTTAATATCTTCAAATTGAAAAAATTTGTAGCAAGGAAAAGTGTCTTTAATGACGTATCATCGTATGTTTGTTTGGTTCTATTTTATGAACAGTTAAGAAACACTCATATTTTGGCAGAAAAACCAAAATTCAAGATAGGTAATAGTATTAGTTAGGGTACGTCCTTTGCCCATATGTTAGAAGGGTGTATTAAGTTGTGTATTAGTCCACTATTAGAGGAAGAGATGCCAAATTTTGAGAATTTTGTATCAATGGTAATAAAATATGGAGACTATACCTTAAATTTTAGGGGTAGCCCTCATAAAAACCACCACCACCCACTTTATATCTGCCATACGATTTGAAATTTACTTTTGAAGTTAACTTTTTGCCTTATTTATATTTGTCTCTTATAATGTTTTCCTTAGTGCTAGATTGTTAGTCGAAGTAAGCACCCTTCAACGAAGAGAACCCATTCATTTCATCCCTCTGAGTGAGTGATTCGTGTTCTAAATATTCTGCTGCAACCATTTTTGTTATTGACATCCGCATTCCTTTTGTTACCCGCATCTCTATTCATAGACATTTCATGGAAATTGTATTTTGAGCAATTAGTCCTGTGTCAGGAACAGTGATCGCTGCTATTATAGAAAATACATTTGGTTATATCAAAAATTTTATTGCACAACTAAACATTTTCTACATTTAAAACAACTTTTTTTGTACTTTAAACCATTTTTTTGTGTGCCCTAGTTTACCTCAGTTCAAATTCTGACACACTTTCGTAAGAAAATCGTATACCTTTTTGTTTACCCTTCAAAGGCATATTTTACCGATAGGGTTAGCTTAAAAACTGGATTTCCCCATTTTGCTTCTTTGCCAACTTCAGTTATTCTAACTCTTTCTACTCACAGTCAGAAGTAATTTACATTCGACCACCTATTGTTGCGTCTATACCTGTACTTTTCTCTTTTATTATCTCCTCTTACAACTTTCCTTTATATTTTTCTTTCCGCTTGACTTAATTTTGTTGTGCGGACGGAACGTCAAACATGTTATAGTCAGTCTGGCCGGGATTCGGTCCATCCGCCATTTTAAAACACTTGATCAGCCGAGCACAAGAAAAATGTACTTAGTTGCTGTGACTCACCCAAAAATGTTGTCAAAGCTGCTAAATAGATAAACCCATAGTTACAGCTACCAATTCACAAAAATCACCAAACCACTAAGGTAGATAAAAACCAGGTAATGCCCTTGGCCCATCTCACACAAAAAGACTCTCTCTTTCCCTCAGCTCTCTCAATTTGATATACATAGCGCCTACCCTTTTGGTTTCTTTCGGTTCCTTTTGCTTCAGTTGGAACAATAGAGAAAACAATATTCTCTATCTCTTTCGTGCTGTAAAGGGTGCTTCACATTGTAGAGCATGTCAATCGAGCAGCTCGACGTTAGGCTCGAAACTGATGTGGGCGCACTTGCAAACATGTTGGCGAACAACAGTTGAGATTTTTTTTTGATAGTACCACTAAGTAGAGAATAGTACATTCTATGGTTAGTGATAGTACTTTAGTTGGTATAATTTTAAAAGAAGAGGAATCAAATAGAAACTTAAAACAAAACCGAGAAAGAATTGATACACCAACAAAACTCTTTTATAACTGTGCATTAATTAATTGCATAACTCAGAGCTAATTATTGAAAATAAATTGCTCACTTATTCCCGTTCTCTTTCTGGGCGGCCCTTAGAGCAGGGCTGCAGGCCCCAAGTTCGCTCCAAATATAGTCAATGGACTAAATTTCGGCTTCCGTTGATAGCCTCCAATTCGTGAAGGGGATCTAAGTCGATGTGCAGATTATTGATTAGCGGGCAATCTTGTCTGCGTTTTCGCGTAATATGTATCCATTCCATTTCAGCCTTCTTTCCCTTATCTCTGTGGCAAAGGTGCGCTGAGCTGATATTGTCTGAGGCCGAAAGATACGTCAATCCAGAAACATTTGACTAATAAATATTGACAAGGAAAAAAATGTTACAATATTATATTGAGGAACAAAAACATTCCACTGTTAGATAGACTTTTCAACATTCATGGAGAATTGACCCCTTGATCCCTAATATTTAAGTCAATGTCTTGAATATACAATAAATTGCTATAGTTCTATGAAATTGCACTGTTTTTTTTTCACAATTAGTTCTAGTAAATAGCTACTGTTAAAGTTGAGAACTTTAAATAGATTCTTGTAATTTATTTATTTATGTGTAAAAGGGTTCCGGCGAAAACTTTTGGTCCACGTTAGGTGATGGCTGTGGAACATTTTCAGAATAGGGTGACGATAGGGACATGTTTGAACTTGCTGTCACAGACTGTTGCATGGTAATAGCTCGTTTTGTCAACTGATAGATGCTGTCTATTTAAAGTATTTTCCTGAGGCTTTGGCTTCTTTCCAAAAGAGAAATTTCCACTTTGCTTTGAGACAACCGGCGATAAATTATCATTATTCTTGGTGCTGTTAAAAAAAAAAAATAAACAACAATAACTCTTATGATGTAGTGATATATGTACATATATCACTATGATTAATACTTACATTGCCTTCAGTGCAGCCAACTTTGGAATGTTTTGCGTACATGATTTCGCTCCTCCAGACGCTTCCTGTGCTGCCAACTCAACAGGATGTGACTTTTTCTTGTGTGTCCGACAATTAGATCCATTGGCAAAAGTACGATCACAAAAGTCACAAGCGTATGGCTTAAGACCTGCAAAAATCAAATACAATATATTACATTTTGCAGTTCTTACCGGGTTAACGTTAGTTGTATAAATTTAAAAAAGTGCTTTTCAATCTGGTTTGATACATAGTTTACAAAATTTGGAATAAAATAATAATAAAATAATAATTCTGGTTGAGATCGAGAAGTCAATTGTAATTAGAAATTATCATGTGCTACTACTAAAAAAGAACAACTGAAGGATTTGGTGGCTACACTGAATTCAATGACACTATTTTGATATCATTCACTCAACTTTAACCTTCAACTGCTACGGAAGAAGATGTATGATCTTGATATTTAAACGTTGAGTTTGTTTATGTCTGAATATTTCAAACAAGATCAAGAGCGTCATGTTCTAAGACAAAAATTATATATATAATACGATATATCGATAATTGCGAAAGTTTTTTTTTTTTAATTTTCCAATAGTTTTGACCTACAACTCCTTTCTACCTATACCTCTCTTTCAAACAAAATCTACATCTCTGCGATTGGTCTACTATTTCTAGTGATACACGTATTTCAAATATACCCTGGAATAGAAATGATATTTATACATTTTAAGAAATAAATAATTTTTATGTTTTAAAGATTCCCAAATAAGCTGATTAAAGGTGAAAATTTTTATTTATGTCTGTTCTCATATACAGTCGAAACTGAGAGGCTTTAAAATGTTTGATGTTATACTGGCACATTACATCTTTATATTAAGGGATACTTTCAGCGTCATGTCCTAGGAAGATTTAACATATTATGACGTATGAAACTAGTTTAGTTGCGAAGTACAATCGCATGAATGTTTATAATGTACAGGTAGTGTAATTGTCATCTTCTTTAACCATCGTTCTCGCTGACATGGTAACGATTTTCTACATTTACTGCTCAATGGGTCGCTGGTGGAGGTATTACAGAAAAATCTTTCGCCTCAAAATCTCCTAATTTAATTCATAACATCCCTGTGCTTTTACAAATTGTTCCTGCTAATATAAATATTTATTTTTTTATTCCTTTCTCTGCTGCCAGTGTTAACGACCTTCGTCTCTTATTCTCGATGCAATGAACAAGTTTCACAACAAAGCCTCGCGAGTGCACATCACTCACATCTTTTTATATTTTTGTATGAAGTAAATCTTATATCTTATAGTAAGCTTGGAGCTTTCATTTTGTGTAAAAGGAGAGTGGGAGCGTATAAATTTCAAAGTTATTGTATATGAAATCTTGGCGCCCTAGACAGTGCAGTGTTAGGCAGAGTCAGATGCAACTATAATGTATTATATTACGTTGTATTTTACCTGTATGTAACAATAAATGGTTCTTTAACGTCTTTGCACGCTTAAACTCTCGCCCGCAGTAATCGCATTTGTAGTCCATTTTATCCGAATGAATAATTAGATGACGGTTAAGGGTTGTTCGAGAATTCAATTGAAGGCCACACTCGGTGCAAATATATTTGTTAGCATCATGAATTTCTTTATGGCGTCTCAGATGGTATTCCGCCTTAAAACATTTTTTGCATATATCACATTCAAACGGCGCAAAATCTGTGTGAGTTAGCATATGTTGTTTAAGAGTTGAACTTGTTCGCGCAGTGAAGCCACATTCCTCACAAATGAATGGACGCTCGGTTTTGTGTATACTATTAATATGCGACTCTAAAAGCCACTTGTTTTTAAACTTCTTCTCGCAAAGTGGACACGGAACAATCTTTTTTTCCTCGTCAATTTGCACATCCTGTTTGTGAACGCGCTTCATGTGAGATTCGAAATGATTGCTGTGTCGAAATTTACTAGGGCACATAGTGCAATCATATGAAGTAGAATTTTTCTTTTCCACGTCTGTTTTAGGCCTAAAATGAGTCAGTATATGACGATTAAGCGATCTCTGAGTATTCAATTGAAGGCCACACTCGCCACACACATGCTCGTTTGGATTATGAATTTTTTTATGGCATCGTAATTGATATTCTGTCTTAAAACATTTGCAGCATAAATCGCATTCAAAAGGCGCATAGTCTGTATGTGTTAACATATGCGTTTTAAGAGCTCCATTTGTTCTTGAACTGTAGCCGCACTCCTCGCAAACAAATGGGCGCTCGGTGTTATGAATACTATTTATATGCGATTTGAGCAAAAATTTAGTTTTAAACTTCTTTTCGCAATGCGGACATGGAACAATCTTTTTATCCTCGTCAATTTGTACTTCTTGCTGGTGAACGCGTTTCATGTGAGATTCAAAATGATTGCTGTATCGAAATTTACTATGGCAGATAGAACATTCATATAGCTGAATTAATTTTTTCTTGCCAACAGTTTTTTCTTGTGCTTTTGATTTCCTCGATTTGCGTACATATTTTCTAACTTTTAATGGCAATGATGATACCGTCGATAATGAGGTATCATCATTAGTATCACTTCTATCGTCATCTGATTGAATTGGATCGACTGACTGTTGATGGTCCTCCTCTTCGCTTAGTTGGGCACATTCCATATGCTCATCTTCTGTCTCCTCTTCGCTTTTGATGTGAACAGCAAATTTTGTCGCCAAAGGATTTGCAACATCCAGTTTTTCATGTTGAATTTCTGGTGATTCACTGCAAATCTTTGGTGTTTGTTTCAAGAATACCTCTGCTATTATCGGATATTTGTCGTTTGCAACATGCGTTAGACCATACCTGAAGCGCACTTCATTTATATCAGTATTTTTTACATCAAATGAGCTTTGCAACATTTCAAACATTTTCTGCGCTTTTGCAACTCGTTCTGAAGTATCTACTAGCAACTCCATTAAAGAATTGCATTCACTGCAAATGCTTTGCGGCAGGTTATCCTCGGGCGTTATCTAAAAAAAACATCAAAAATAAGTTTTACGTATGAACACTAGTTTGCTAATCGCTTTTATACATTCACCGAGAAGAATCGTTTGATAGCATTAGACAGTTCAGGCACGCCGGTGTCACTGTTCCCACATGAGTTACTGCTGCTGCTACCGGCTTGCTCACTTTTGAGAAACACGTTGAATCTATTATGCATGGTTTCTTTAGCACACAAGCGACACCAAAGCCTCCAGTCGCAATTGTGCTCCCCCACTTCTTGCTCTTTAATGACGTTTTTTGGTCTCATCGCAGTGTACATGTCTACATACATATATGTACATTTAATAATTTTGCTGAAAACTCACTCAGCTATGGAATTGTCTTAATAAAATTGAGAGAGTGTTTATATTTTGAATTATACAGTACAAATTTATATTTATTTTACTTTAATTATTTTTTGTGTGTTTTAAGTTATTTGATAGCCGATTGTTACTAACATATGTTTAAGCGGCCTCTACACATCATGCTACGCCGAGACTGGGCTGCATAATTTTCTTCAATTCAGAAAAAAAAAATAGGAGGGTCGTATTCTATTTGCTTAATAGCTTAAGAGCCAAATACACCTTTACACATTTGATCAAATATTTAATGTGATGGAAAATCGACGGGTGTCGATTTGACTGTTTGATCAAATGTGTGAAAAAAATTAAAAAGTTTTGATTTTCTTCAAATCGCTTCTTCTTCCTCCATGGGATTTTTATTTTTTCGTTCTGTACAGACGTGAACTATAGTGCGATGTCATCGCACTGCGCGTTGTTCTGCCGATTTCTTAAGTTGATCGTTTTTCAAGCTAATTGTATAAAAAACCCTCCTTCTTTCGTAATGTAAAGGCAAACTGTTAAATCTTACAATGTTTACATAATATAAATAGTAATACCAATATCTATATATATATAAGACAAAGTAGTGTTAGTTATACTATTTATAACTCGAGAACGGCTGGACCGATTTTAAGAATCTTTGATTTGTTGTATTTGTCTCCGCCCCCAAATAGCAGAATAACTAATAAAATATGGGAAAAATTCACGGAAAAAAATTATGTAAAATTAATCTATGAAGATATTGAATATATATATTAATGGGATCGAGAAGGGCATGGGAAATGGGGCAGGGAGAAGTTGGAGTCAAAGGAAGGTAGGTAGGGGGAAGGGGCAGGGGAAGAAGTGGTATGAGACGTAGAAAAGGAGGGATAGGGAAAGTAGCGTATTGTGTAAACGGCTGGAGCTGTACACGGATAGACTGATAGTACAGTATCAGTGTGGCTTCAGACCAAAGAGGGCGGCCAATAACCAAATTGCTCTACGATAATTTTATTATTATTTGTCGATTTCAATGCTGCTTTCGACAAGTTCAATAATAACCAAGATTTCAACGCCCTGTCTGAACTTGGTATCCCAGCAAAGATCGTTCGTCTTTGTATGATAAGGATATCGCACACTCAAAGCGTAGTCCGAATTGAAAATAACCTCCCCGAGCCCTTAGATACCAAAAGAGATCTTCCAAATGGAAGTGATACTACTCGCGTATCTAGATGAACAAGGCGTTCACATAGATTGAGAAACTGTCACGGCTCATGGGCGCAGCAAGCGCTTGTCGCGTTTTAGACAGTCTGTGTTGTAGAAAACTTTGTCCACCTTGGAAACAGAGATATCCAGCAACAGCAACGCCAGTCTGAAGATCAGACAAAGAACCACGCTTGCTAATCGATTCTACTTTGGGTTCAGCATATGAACTGATTTTGTTGTTAATTAAGTTACCAACGGCAAAATTGGTGAATCTTAAGTAAATCCTAAGAAAGTATGATTCATAGGTGCAGATTAGACCCCCATTTTGGAGTGAAACTTGTTAGTATTTAAACCCTGCACCCAAAAGGACAAAGGTATAATAAGTTTGTGCGAATGTACAATATGTAAAGGCAGGAGGCGTGGTAGACCTTATAAAGTAAATATTCTTGAACAGCATCGGAAACTGAATCGATTTAGCTATGTCTGTCTTCATGTATGAGACAACAGATCTCAGAAATTATAAGAGCTAGACTCTTCAAACTTAAACATTTAGATTCTTCTTGACAACACGCAGATGTCTTGAATTAAATTTTTACGATGGCACTCCCACCACGGCCATTGGACAGTTTTATTTATTTATTTGTTTTAATCAAAATTTTTTTCTTTTTTGCACGGTATTCCGTAGTCGTTAATACATGACTGCTCCATTTTTACTTGTGAAATGGGCAAACCAGTCAAAAAGCTTTGGAATGGCGCCTTCCAACCGATTCCCTTCCACATATTTCATATATCGATGCTAGAGATGATCTGTGATTATATACGAGCGATTTAGCCTTTTCGGGTTTTTTCGTGCCTTTCGAGTCTTTTCGTGTTTCAGATTTTCGTGCTTATGAGGAAAGGGTCGAACCCACACAAAAAATAACCCTAACCCTTACCAAATCAATCGATTTCTCTTAAATACCTGTCTTTATAAAATTTTAGTATATTGGAAATTCAAAAATTAAGTACGCTAAAGAAATAAACTATTGCATATTACTTTCGTTTAATTTTATTATCTAAATGTGTTAAGCTTTAATGTAAATAATTTCAACTCTATGAACTCACGAAGTTGCTGTTCGGAATAAGTTTCAGATGATATTGATGTTCAAAATTTTCAAAAAAATTTACTCCTGAGTTGGCGGCGGCTGTGGAAGATACTGAGAAAGTGTCGTCGATAGGGACATATTTGAGCTTGCTGCCATAGACTGACGCATTGTAATAGCATGTTTTGTCAATTGATAGATATGATCTATTGATGGCATGAAAGCATCTGACGCTTGTTCTATGTTACTTGAACTTGAAGTGAACTTTTGGCTTTGTTCTTTTAGGTTTATATTCGAAGTTTTTGCAAGAGGTTTAGTCTTCTTACCAAATGCAAAATTTTCACTTTCGTCTGAGGCCAGTGGTAATAAATTATTTTTATTCTTTGTGCTATACAAAACAAATAAAATAAAAGACAATATAACAATAATAATTATTTCAAAAGTACATGTATGATTGCAACTTACATCGCCTTTAGTGCTGCCAACTTGGGTATGTTCTGCGCACATGACTTTGTTCCAGACGCCTCCTGTGCAGCCAACTCAGCAGGATGTGACTTTTTCTTGTGTGTCCGACAATTAGATCCATTGGCAAAGGTAAGATCACAAAAGTCACAAGTGTATGGCTTAAGTCCTGTAATATGTAAATAGAAAAGAATAGAATAAATGTTGAAGTTGTATATTATGATCTGGTTTGATACGAACATAGTAATTAAATAACTTAAATAAATACTCGTATTAATTAAAGTTGTGACCGGCGACCGGTTGTATTTAAAAAAAAATGTTAAATTATATTATTTATGTATGTAATGTATCCAGCCAAATCAGTTGACTCTGCAACTTCGAAAGGGGAGTATGACAGGTGACCAACACTAAATGCAATATATGTAAGTACCGACTTACAAATTCGTTGAAATTGTTTTTTGTTTGTTTGGTAAACCACAATACTTGCTGTGCCACCGCAAAGTTCCACTCTATACTCGGGTTTATATCAGGAGGATAATAGTTACCGAGTATAAGTTTCTGCAATATATTCCATTATATGTAGTAACTGTCGAATTTTTGTGTCTTGCATAATTTCACTTCATTAATGGATGACATTAGGTATGTATTTAGTATGTAGATATATTAAGTATAATCAGATGTGCACAATTCAACCTAGACGGAGGCTATCACAACTGTGATATCGCAATTCTCTGAGATAGTGCGTTGAAGGCACTTAACTCCAACGTAGTTAGGACTAAGCTAGCGCTTGAAGCAAATGGTCTACTGGAAAAACTAGGTGAACATAACAGAGTATCTCTGCTGTGGGTGCCTGGTCATAACTATATTCCAGGAAATGGACAAGCTTGCAAGGCAAGGTACGACAACGCTATTGATAGGACCTGAGCTGTATTGGGAGACATACTATATCGGAAGTAATCCGCAAGAATAAGGATATAGGAAAAAAACAACTCTGGGCTTCAAGCCAAGGACTAAGACAAGCAAAGTTACTTCTAGGGGGTTACAACCCGAGCAGATCGAAAACTATGTTCCAATTAGGTAGGAACCAGTTAAGAATGCTAACAGGGCTACTAACAGGCCACTGTAGACTAAAGAAACATTTATATGTTTTGGGGATACATAACTCACCCGAATGCAGATTCTGTGACCACGAAGAGGTGAAGCTTTAGCTAGAAGCAGACTGCAGATGCTAGGTAATCACGTTATTGAAAGGGAGAAGTTTGGATCCTAGGAAAGTACTAAGATTCATTCTACACATAGGCTTTGGGCAGGTCATCTAACTCTGTAGGACAAACAATAGACCATAATAATAATAATAAATAATAATAATGTAGTAAGTATTAATCGTAAAAATATAGCTACGACCATGTTTATATGGTAATAAAGCATTGCGCACTAAGCATTTCTCTCAGTGCAAGCACTACCGTATACACAGAATATTAAAGTTTTATTGTATCCTTCACTGATGTAAGCACTAATAGTAAGTATAGGAAGCATCGGAGCCCCATAGAGTATATATGTATATTCGTGATCAGCGTGACAAGTTGATATAGCCATATCCATTCATATGTCCGTTCGATCTAGGATAACACATTTTCTTGAGTTATAATAAAAATGTGGCCATTTTCATTTGTTAAATTTTTATGCAAAATTTCGACATGTCGAATTATTGTAGTGTAAAAACGGGATAATAAATTTATAAATTAATTGTGTAACAATAGTTCACAGCGAAAATTTAGAACCTTTCTCTTACATTAATAGAGTTCGCTAAAAGTGAAAAATCCATATTTTTCTACTGGAACCATTCACTTAGATAACGGTATATTTGTTTTTCTGGTGCTACGAGGGAGACGTTTTTTAATCTCATTAATAGGTGCTGGTCTTCCACCTATTACTACATTGTCCCTATAAGAATTTATAGATTGTTTAATTGCATCTTTATGCAAATTAAGCCCTCCCTGAAGTATAATCATACTCGCCTCTCTCTATATATGCTACTCTCAGGAATCAGGAAGAACCAGCAAGCGCTTTCAGCACTTTCTTTCTCGACTTGAGACGATTTATTGTCTTGGTGGCATGAGACGAGAATCTAAGTTACGGATCAAATATTGTCCCAAGCATCGTCTGGTACTGAACTGTCGGAGTCCTCAAACCTCTAACAAAGACATCTAGTTCCATCCTCAGCTCCTTAGTCCAGGAAGTGAAAATAGAGCCAGATGAAAAGCATTGAAAAAATTTAATAGTTTCTCCAAATAAATATTAATTATAGCACAGATATCATCGACTTTCATGCCCGAGGATAAAATAGAATAACCATCTGCATAGGTCACCAGTTTTATACAGGGAGGTAGAAGAAACTAGTACTTTCAAATTCGATATCAGTCTGCTAGTTCTTAAAAGTTTAGTAAGTTTAATAAACAGTTCGATTTATTGGGTCATTCATTAATTGTTGTTGTAAAAAATTACTTAGAATTTTAACTATCCTTAGCAATTTAGTCATTTGATCGAAAGGAGTTGGGTATTGGACACTCCAATTAATCACATTTCTAATTATATATCCCGATAAACTGCAAGTTTAGTCCCTGGTTTAAGTAAAATTATGAACCGAAAAACTCATATATACCGTTATCCAAGTCAATGAAATTAAAACGAGTATGTTTTGTCTCAGCTATGAACACTTATTGTTCCCTATTTTAATTAAATAAGTAATATTTTGAATTAATAAATATGTAAATAAGTTGTTATGACGATAGCATAAACATCATTTTTTAATCTATATAGACTATTTTGTAACTACGTTTTTCAACATTTGCTTGTTAAACCAACATTTGACCAGTCACCCTATATCCCGCCCTCAATTACCAAAAAAGCATATTGATTAAATCTAATATGCATTTGAATTGAGTTTATATACTAGGTATTCCCTTACCAACTATAGATCTTGTTATACAATTGTGCCGAATATCATTAATTCTTTAATTACCTGTATGTAACAATAAATGAGCCTTTAAAGTCTTTGCCCTCTTAAATTCTCGCCCGCAGTGATCGCATTTGTGGTCCATTTTATCCGAATGAATAAGTAAATGACGGTTAAGTGTTGCCCGCGAGTTCAACTGAAGGCCACACTCAGCGCAAATATGTTTGTTCGGATCGTGAATCTCTTTATGAACTCGCAGCCGATACTCAGTCTTAAAGAATTTTTTGCATACATCGCATTCAAACGGCGCATAGTCTGAGTGAATTAGCATATGAGATTTAAGTGCTCCACTTGTTCTCGTCGTGATGCCGCAATCTTCACAAATATAAATACGCTCGGTTTTATGAATATTATTAATATGTGAGTCAAGCAGCCATTTGTTCTTAAACTTCATTTCACAATACTGACATGGAGCAATTTTCTTTTCCTCGTCGATTTGCACATCCTGCTGATGAACGCGCTTCATGTGTTGTTCGAAATGGTTCGTATTTGAAAATTTACTGTGACATACCGTGCATTCATACCGTGTGCCCGATTTTTTCTTTGAATGTATAAGAAGATGTCGATTATACGTTTTTCGAGAATTCAATTCAAGACCACATTGAGGGCAAATGTGTTTGTGAGGATCGTGAATCTCTTTATGTACTTGCAGACGAAATCGAGATTTAAAACATTTTTTGCATACTTCACATTCAAAAGGTGCATAGTCTGTATGAATTAACATATGCGCTTTAAGAGCTCCATTTGTTCGAGCAGTGTATCCGCACTCCTCGCAAATAAATGGCCGCTCTGTTTTATGAACACTATTGATATGAGATTTGAGCAGAAATTTAGTTTTAAACTTCTTTTCGCAATGCGGGCATGGTGCAATCTTTTTATCCTCGTCAATTTGCACATCCTGTTGATGAACACGTTTCATGTGAGCTTCGAAATGATTGGTGTATCGAAATTTACTTTGGCAGATAGTACATTCATACAGCTGAACTGATTTTTTCTCTCCAACAGTTTTCTTCGGTACTTTTGGTTTCTTCGATTTACGTACACATTTTCTTTTCTTTAATGGCAGCGATGATGTCGATGATGATGTATCATTAGGATCAAATCCATCGTCATCTGTTTGAATCGGATCGATTGACTTTTGATGATCCTCATCATCTGTATCCACTTCACTCTTAATCTGGGCGGATGATTTTGTTGCTAAAGGATTTGCTTCATTCACTGCATCATGTTGACTTTCTGGTGAGTCACTGCGAATCGTCGGTTTTTCTTCCAAAAATACCTCTGCAATTATCGGATACTTTTCATCTTCATTATTCGATAGTCCATACCTGTAGCGGACTTCATTCATATCAGTATTCTCCAAATCAAGAGAATTTTGCAGCATGTCAAACATTTTCTGCACTTTTGCAACTCGTTCCGAAGTTTCAATCATCAACTCCATTAGAGAGTTGCATTCACTGCAAATGCTTTGCGGCAGTTCATCCTCGGGCGTTATCTACAAAACATTAAAAATAAGTTACAGGTATATAAAAACTAAATTGTTAATCGCTTCTATACATTCACCGAGAAGAATCTTTTAATTTCAATAGACAGCACAGGCGCGCCGGAGTCACAGTTCCCAGATGAGTTACTGACACTGCTGCCGGCTTGCTCACTCTTGAGAAACACGTTGAATTTATTGTGCATGGTTTCTTTAGCACACAGTCGACACCAAAGCCTCCAGTCCCCATTGTTTTGATCCAATTCTTGTTCCATGTCGTTTTTGGGTCTCTTCGCTTTTTGCTGATAGCTTACTAACTGATTTGGCTCAATACATTTGAAAGCCTTTATATTAGAATAAATATTTATATACTTTACAGTTTTGTGAAAAACAGTGCACAATGCATATGTATAGATTTTTTTAATTTATTAATTTTTTGTAACAATCTGTTAATTGATTGTTTCTAACATATGTTTAAGCGGCCTCTGCACTGCACAGCATGATGAGGGCTGCAATCATGTATTTGCAATTTTTCATCTCAGAGCAAAATATGGAGCAACAAATACTTTCGGAATAAAAACGTGCATGAATTTTATTTGTATTCTTCTAAATAAACTCAATATACTTAGTCGACACAGAATCGAAAGTTCGCTACACTAACAAATATTCAAATAATTTTCGAATCAATATAATTCGCAAAAGGTTCTTCGTGTGCTTATTGTAAAAACGAAAACGAATGCACTGCCGAAATGCTAAAGCTATATGTAACGTTATTTGTACTCAACAATAAATAAAAAAAATATAACAAACAAAATTTTGAAACAAACAATTTTCTTCTTAAACATTTTTTATGTTAAAATTTTTTTTTTTTTATTAATTAGACCAACACTTTTATTTAGAGTTCTTAACTATCTTAAATATCGTCTGTCAGCCTCAATTCCCAAGATTTTTTTTTAAGAATACTTCTTCTGTTACAGGAGCCCAATGATTCCGACTATCTCCCACAGTACCGAATGGTTTATTGTAAGTCAATCCACTCCAGAAAATGTCACTAGATATCGATTTGATGGCACACATGGTTATCACGCTTGGATACTAAGAGAATATTTAAAGAAAACACATGGTGTCAAAATTTGTAGTGGCAATTTTTGTAGAGAATTTAAAAGGTACAAAAACTTTATGCTTCCCAGGATTGATCAAGTGGTATACCTTTAATACAATTCTTTGGAAATGATTTCATACTTTTGGAAATCGCCATCAGTTTCTGGAATATCTTCTTTTTGGTTAAATATTTTGGAGAGAATTCACTTCAACTGTCGTAAAAAACAAGAAAAGAGAGTTGGATGTAGTCTCAATCATTGGGCTCCGTAACTTAGAAGCTTTCCTTTATAAAAATCTTGAAAATTGAAGCGGAATATGGTATTTTGGAAAGTCGTCAATTCTGAATTGATTTTAGTAACTATTGTTGATTTCATTTCCGATTACAAAAATTGAGCGGATCATCTATTTTTCACATAGTCCTTCCAAGGATGGATCAAGAATCGTAGTTGCCATTTGAGGAAGCCCGAGTTTCATACCTGTGGACGACCTCCTGACCGCGTTAGAAAGGCTAAGTACTTGAACATTAGTCTGATTTGTGCACATGCCCGAAGTAAGTCGTAGGCAATGCGTTCAAAGATGAATTTTACGGGCGCCTCAAACGTTTCTACGTGCGCTGCCCCAATCACTATTTAAAATCGGGCTTGGCGATTTCAACGACTAAATTGAAAAGGAATTTTTGGCCCAACAATCGGAAAATTTAACATTCACGGCGCTAGCTTCATGAAGGGAGAGAAGCGAATCGACTTCGCCGCTGGTCGGAACATGGTAATCAGAAGTACCAGATTTCCACACTTTAACATCGAGGACCCAACATTAACTCGGCGCACTACCTTGTGGTAGCCTACGTTCGCACCAGGACCAGCATGGTGCATGCCTCACGTCCCAACGCTCAACAAAAGCTAGACGTCGGAAAGCTGCAAACCACAACATACTATCGAAGCCTTTTCAGCCAGACTCTCCCAATTGTTCTGGGAGTCCTCTCCGGCTTCTGAAGATATATATGAGCAGTGGAGGCATATCTCTCAATCCATGAATACGGCTACCAAGGATACATCCTAAGATACACCAGATCTGTGTCAAACTCTTGGTATGAACAGGAGCGACGCAGATAATGACGCCGTCTACAGGAGAACTGTGCAGCCGGAGAACTGATCGCGAGGTGTTAGGAAGCGAGGAGAAACGCCGTGTCAGACGCAAAGAAAGGAACAAGAAAGGCGTGAGTTTGAGAATGTTGAGGTGCTATGTGATAAAAAAAAAAGCTCGAAAGTTTTATCCGAAGGTTTTAACCCACGAATTTCTTTCTGCAGGGACGATAATGGAAGTTATGGAATGGTTACAGATGTACAAGAATCACTAAGAATATGGAAAAGTCTGTTCTCTAACCTGCTTGGGGGTGATGAGAACAATTCCTCCGATAGACAAGCATTTCTAGAACCACCAATTGATGATAGCATTATTCTAAAGCTCATCAGGTGAGATCGACTCAGCAATCAAAAATCAGCAACAACGCCAGCAGAGGACGTCCGAGCTTAAGATGGCAACACCAGGTCTATGATAATCTGATGAAGCTTATACCGAATGGTGCGAATTCGTACGTACCGATAGACGGTTCTATTAGTTTCAGAGTTAGTAAAATAGTTTGTTGATGTTTTTAATACTTCTCGTGTCATTTTCCTCACAAAAATGTATTACAAGTTCGAAACAAACCAACCAGTCTTAAAAAAAGCTGACTGACACTTTATTTTGCAAAAGTGTGCTCACGACGTCGTTGGTGGAGTTTTACACTTTTTATTGTTGCAAGACCTTGTTAATACCTTAATTATAAAATGCTTAAAGAGAGCATAAATCATCAGGATAAGGTTCATAGCTATATATCATAAGAAGCTACTATGCCAATTTTTAAGCTTATATTGACTAAAAAAAACAGTTTATCATATAAAAAGTTTAAATTGAGTGGCCAGATTGTATGCGGGTTATCCTTAAAAGTGTGCGTGACATGTAAATATGGGTTCTCGATTTGACAGTATTAAAAATAAGTCCATCCCAAAAAAATACATACGTGTACAACTATCAGACGGATATGGCTAGATCGACTCTTAATGACAAATAATCAATGTGTATACATATTTTATGGGGTCTACGATGATTCCTTCGCTATGTTACATACATTTGATATTTAGTTTCCGATGCTGATCAAGATTATATATACTTTGAGTCTTCCACGCCTCCTTCTGCCTTTTACATACATTTGCGCAGACTTATTATACACTTCTTCCCACTTCCCTTTTGGGCACAGGGTATACAAAAATGAGCAGCAGCTATCTGACGGACATGGCTAGATCGACTCATTTTGACGAGCTAATCAACATATTATTTAAAAAAGAAAAACAGTCAAGAATGCACAATTTTGTATTCATACAAAATTTCAAAATTGGGCGGTAAGTGTTTATGTGAGCTACTTCTACTCTGTTAAACTGCAATAAAAATAAGTATATATGCCGACTTACAACCGGATATCTTAAAAATTGGCGACTAAAAAATATGTATATATAAAGATATATATATATAAAAAATAAATATATATAATATATGTATATTTTATGGAGTCTACGATGCCTCCTTTAATACGTTTCAAACTTTCATACAAGCTGATAATGCGATTTCACCCTATGTGTGAATGGTATAAAAACAAGAAAATACGTTAATATCGGAATAGAAAACGATAATACGATATATTGTATGGTTAGTAGTTGAACCGAAGCTCTAATAAAGCGATGGGCATAAATTCGCATGTGTGCGGATCAGCTGTTTAATGTTCACATGTACAAGCACAGCCGTACATGAAGAGAGAATTCAATTAATTTCGAAACATGCAGGCACTACCTCATACACAAAACAGTGAGTGTGCCCTTTACTGCTCTAGCACCATTCATACGAAAATTCAAATTGTATTGTAAAACATGAACGTGGGTGGTGGGTCTGTTTTGCTTCCCCAAAATGTGAGCAGTGAAGCGTGCCTCCATTAGAAGCCAACATATCGAATTGCAAGCTGATATTGACTTAACTAAAGAAGTTTTTCATACAAAAGTAGAAAAGAATGGGCGGTGTATTCTATGAGGCATACATATGCGACACGCCCATTGGTATATGAATAAAAGCATCCAAATCAAATATTACTTTAAATAAATAAGTTTTTCATACAAAAACAAAAAAGTGACTGCGGCGTTCTCTATACCCCAAAAAGTGGGCGTGTCATATCAATAATAAATAAATAAACTTAAACTTGAAAAATTAGTCAAAAAAAAAAAATCGCAGCAACTTTCAGACAGACAGACCGATATGACTAAATAGGCTCGTTTTGACGATCTGATCGAAAATATGTATATTTCATGGGGTCTATGATGCTTCTACAATGCGTTATAAACTATTAGACATGCTGATACGATAATACCATTTGACACTATGTCTGAATGGTATAATAAGGAGTACAAATTTTCGGCATCAAGGAGAATTAACCCCTTGATCTACACTATATAGTACATACATCAGTGGCTTGAATATAGAATAAATTGCTCTGTTGTATGAAATAAAAGTAATGTTATTCTGAATTAATTGAAATCAATAGCTGTTGCTAAAGATGAGAACTTTATATAAATTCTTACGATTTATTACTTTATGTATTACTTTTACTGCTAAGTAGGTGATGGCTATGAAACATTTTCAGAATATAACAACAATATGCCGATTTACTGTCAGTTGATGATACATATAAAAGACTCTGATGGCTATTGTGTGTAATCACTTGCAGTTAAATTTATCTATGATCTTCTTTTAATTTTACGTTTACAAGTTTATTCCAGCAATTTTGACATTTTTCCTTAAGTGAAATTTCCACTTTGCTTTGAGACAACTGGCGATAAATTCTCATTGTTTTTCGTGCTGTACAAAAATTAGAAAAATAACTTTTATTATATAGCGATATGCATATGTAATTGATTGAAACTTACATCGCCTTTAGTGCAGCCAAGTTGGGTATGTTCTGCGTAGATGGTTTTGTTCCAGACGCTTCCTGAGCAGCCAACTCAACAGGATGTGAATTTTTCTTGTGCGTCCGACAATTAGATCCATTGGCAAAAGTACGATCACAGAAATCACAAGCATATGGCTTAAGACCTGAAAAGCGTAAATAGAATAAATTTTATAGTTGTTTATTGGTAAGAGTTAGTTAACAAACTGTATCACGATCTGGTTTGATAATAACATGGTAGTTAAATATGTAAAATAACTCTTACTAATTACGGTTGCACCGACGACCGGTTGTCTATAAAAATGTCGAATCATATTAATAACAAAAGTCGTATGCATTACTGTGAAGGCCTGCGTATACAGCATAAATACAATACTCTAATTATAAGTACATATTTTTCCATTCATTTATATACATTGACGACATTTAAAAAAAAAACGATAAATTGTGGTAAAGGTACAGCAAAAACGTATGAAACAGAAGACTCTATGGTGCATCAATTACTATAAATCGACATTGATTAAATCTAATATGCATTTGAATTGTGTTTAAATACTATTTGTTCTCCTCTTAAAGACCTTGTCACACAACTGTGCAGATTATCATTAATTCTTTAATTACCTGTATGTAACAATAAATGAGCCTTCAAAGTCTTTGCCCGCTTAAATGCACGCCCACAGTGATCGCATTTGTGGTCCATTTTATCCGAATGAATAAGTAAATGACGGTTAAGTGTTGCCCGCGAGTTCAACTGAAGGCCACACTGAGCGCAAATATGTTTGTTCGGATCGTGAATCTCTTTATGAACTCGCAGTCGGTATTCAGTCTTAAAGAATTTTTTGCATACATCGCATTCAAACGGCGCATAGTCTGAGTGAATTAGCATATGAGATTTAAGAGCTCCACTTGTTCTCGTCGTGATGCCGCAATCTTCACAAATATAAATACGCTCGGTTTTGTGAATATTATTAATATGTGAGTCAAGCAGCCATTTGTTCTTAAACTTCATTTCACAATACTGACATGGAGCAATTTTTTTTTCCTCGTCGATTTGCACGTTCTGCTGATGAACGCGCTTCATGTGTTGTTCGAAATGGTTAGTGTTTGAAAATATACTGTGACATACCGTGCATTCATACCGTGTGTCCGATTTTTTCTTTGAATGAATAAGAAGATGTCGGTTATACGTTTTTCGAGAATTCAATTCAAGACCACATTGAGGGCAAATGTGTTTGTGAGGATCGTGAATCTCTTTATGTACTTGCAGACGAAATCGTGATTTAAAACATTTTTTGCATACATCACATTCAAAAGGTGCATAGTCTGTATGAATTAACATATGCGCTTTAAGAGCCCCATTTGTTCGTGCACTGTAACCGCACTGCACGCAAATAAATGGGCGCTCGCTGTTATGAATACTATTTATATGCGACTTGAGCAGAAATTTAGTTTTAAACTTCTTTTCGCAATGCGGACATGGTGCAATCTTTTTATCCTCGTCAATTTGCACATCCTGTTGATGAACGCGTTTCATGTGAGATTCGTAATGATTGGTGTATCGAAATTTACTTTGGCATATAGTACATTCATACAACTGAACTGTTTTTTTCTCTCCAGTTTTCTTCTGTGCTTTTGGTTTCCTCGTTTTAAGTACATATTTTCTTTTCTTAACTGGCTCCGATGCTGTCGAAGATGATGTATCATTAGGATCAAATGCATCGTCGTCTGTTTGAATTGGATCGACTGATTCTTGTTGGTTCTCCTCTTCGTTTTCTTGGGAACATTCCATATGCTCATCTTCTGTTTCTTCCTCACTTTTGATGTGAACAGCCAATTTTGTTGCCAAAGGATTTGCTTCATCTAATTTATGATGAGTACTCTCTGGTGATTCACTGCGAACCTTAGGTGTTTGTTCCAAGAAAACCTCTGCTATTATCGGATACTTTTCATCTTCTACATTCGATAGTCCATACCTGTAGCGGACTTCATTCAAATCAGTATTCTCCAAATCTAATGAACTTTGCAGCATGACGAACATTTTCTGCACTTTTGCAACTCGTTCCGAAGTTTCAATCATCAACTCCATTAGAGAATTACATTCACTGCAAATGCTTCGCGGCAGTTCATCCTCGGGCGTTATCTAAAATATATCAAAAATAAGTTATAGGTATACGTATGAATTCTAGTTTGTTAGTCGTTTCTATACATTCACCGCGAAGAATCTTCTGATTTCAATATCCAGTTTAGGCACGCCGGTGTCACTATTCCCAGATGAGTTACTGACACTGCTGCCGGCTTGCTCACTCTTGAGAAACACGTTGAAGCTATTATGCATGGTTTCTTTAGCACACAAGCGACACCAAAGCCTCCAGTCCCGATTTTGCTGCCCCAATTCTTGCTCCTTCATGTTGTTTGTAGGTCTAATCGTTTTGAGAAGCATTGAAATTTCGAATTATATATTATGTACTGTATGTATGTAAATATCTACATGTGTATGTATTTTTGATAAGTTTGCAGAAAACTTACCCAGCTACGGATTTGTCTTCATAAATCTGATATCCTTTATATTTTTAATTAGATTAACTCTGAATCTATTTTATGTTTTAAGAATAATGGTACATAGACAATATTCATATGTATATTTATTTTAATTATTATTTTTCTTGCTCTAGTCATCCACATGCGGTGACATGTGATTGGCGAAAGTCAGTTGAATTTCAATATGCCAGGGCTTCAAGCGATACTGGTATAGCGCGCGCACTTCTAGACTGAAAGCAAATTTGTGTTAAATCGATAGCACTACTAACCATACAAAATGTTGGTCAATGGTATTTCAAAACTCAAAGCAGCTTCAGATAAATTCTTTACTTTAATAAAAATCCATTTTGATATCTTTAAACGATTTTTCGACAAAAAGCCTCATATACGAAATTTAAAATAGAAAATAGTTCAAACATGCATAATCGCCACAGCCTAATTAGATATATACGCAGACTGGTTTACACAGTCCGATCCTGGTTACGGACACAGGAATCAACTGCTCAACGAGTTTGTTCTGATTTTAATAAGGAAGAATAGTAATAGAATATTCATACCTTTTAAAAGCATTTTTTTTTTTGTGCAGCGATAAACTACTTTAACAACCTTTGTCGAAAATTCATATCGTATGATTAACCAATGATTATTAGTATTTTATGACAGTGAAAGTCCCATTAAAAAAAACAAAATTATAATAATTTAAAAATCGTTGTCTGGTTTTTATTATTGGACTTTTATTTGAAGTATTGAATAAAATTCCATTTTGGTCTCCCAGAAAGAAAGCGCACCATTCCATAATGATTTTTTAACAAAATATTGAAGCATATTGCTGATGGCGGTGACGAACATATGCAGAAAGGCATTATCATATATGGAACCTGTCATTAATCTACAAATTATAAATTTTACATCCCTAGAAGATATTTTAACATTTTTATAACATATTTTTATAGCATTCACTTATAGTGTTTGGTATTATCAGTGTGTCTGAAAGTTTGTACCGCATTAAAGGAGGCTTCGTAGATCCCATAAAGTATAAATATTCTTGATCAGCTCGACGAGACGAGTCGATCTAGCCATGACCGTATGTCTGTCCGTCTGTGTTTTTGTACATATTTTGGGGACCAATTTTTATGCTATTCAGTTGAAATTTTGCACATACACTTCTTTTTATTGCAGTTTAATAGAGTATAAAGATTGATCCACCTCGCCCCCTGTTTGGGGTAGGCCCCATACAAACCTACTGCTTGTTTTTTGGTACATTTGGACATAACTCAATGAATTTTTATTTTATTCCAGCTTTACCTATGTAATAAATATTCTAGTCATTATAAATATGCTTTTTAAAATCTCCCAAAATCTCAGTGGTACCTAAGAAAACCTCAATCCGTATTCCTGCGTCCACTGCAATTTTTGGAGCACTATCTCCTACCTAATTTATAGAAACACCTGCATGCTCTGGTATCCTCTTGAACAAGACAAAAACATTCAATGCTCCGCCAATTACGTGCTTCTACAAACATTCGGTACAAGAACATGAGAACGGAGTTCTTGTGGCCTCAAGTGGATAGTATGGATCTGGATGACATGTGATTTCAGTGGGAAGGCTCCACCCGCCACAGACGAATACCAGACCATTCCCGCTCTGCGTATTCATGCAAGGATTTGGCTCGACATTGTTATTGCGTGTTTGCTTTTTTACAAGTTCTTCGAAATTTTTGCAGTTTTGTAGCCCCTCTTTCCTACACACAGTTCTTCTTCAATGTCCGGCTCGGCGTCACTGTCACTGTAAGGAACAATTCCAGTTCCCATTAAAAGTTAAAAAAAAATAATTTTAGCAACAAAATACCCATCAGACAATTGCATTTCTTTTTCTATTGCGCGAACCACTGACATTTGCATTGAAAATCTCCGCAAACCTTACAACGCTCTCGAAATCACAAAAGCATAACTACCTCTGGCTCAAGAGAGGACATAATTCTTATTTCATAAGAAGAAGCGAAGAAAAACGTCTTATAATTAGATGAAAGAAATAAAAATCTTCACTTTTCAAACCGCATACCACTAAATTGTAAGTTGAAATTTTAGCTTAAGCCCATCACGTGAGGATATTTGAGGTTATGTACCCGAAAAATGGCGTTTTTTTCCTACTTTTGTGGTTATGTACAGGGTGCAAAAAATGTTTGTGGTCTGTCTCTCCAGTTACATCATTTAGGACCACTCTTACCCTTTAATTTAAGAGTTCAAGAGATCAATTACGATTTTTTTTTTCGCAAAGTTATGGTTATTCCGATGTTACGAAATTTGAAGTCATTAGCATTATCTCACCCCGGAGACGATGACCCTCAGCGTTCCAGCAACTGGCATGACCCCAGCATTTGTAGACCTGTGTTATCGATTGATAGCAAAGTTCTGTTTCTATCAGTTCTGTTTAAACTCAAAATTTGAACTGTTTGTTTTGCGGTGTTGATAGTTTCATCTTTGTTTAACATATTGCATGTTTACAGGGCTATCCCGATCGATTTCTTACTGGGGAAGATCTGGACGACGTTTCCCTCGTTAGCAAGCTCGTCTGCTCTACAATTATCGATTTCATTGTGCAGCATTCAGTAATGGTTTTTAATTTTATTGTGCAAGAGCTTAGAGCTTTTAGCGCAAAGCTGTTAGTACTACTACAAAGGATCAGCATATATTCTAATATAGACGATTTTATGGAAGATCTTAATGTACGTTTTTCTGAGCAAAACCTGAAGAGCTTTAATTTAGGGTTCCCCTTCCTAAACTTCTCATCGAGTTCAAAACAAAAGATATAAACTTGCCGAACTTACCAAATGTTTCGTAGATCGTTACAATGGTAACGTTCTCATGATAATGAGGGGCAACATAGAAGAGCAAACACTGAAATTAATTTTAGAATTGGGCTTTTGGTAACAAAAATGGAAACAACAACGAAACACTGAAGGAAAATGTTCTCTGCAATTGAAGCTCTTAAAAAAATGGTAACAAGGATATATGTATGTATATCCGACCTTTTCTTGAACGATTTTTTTCTTCTCTACGCCGCATGGCTACATAGCTTAGAAAGTCAATGCTGCAAAACAGCTTAAATGGATTGGCTCTTCTTTATATAAACTACCACATTCAAGTGGACCAAGAGATAGTCGTGCGTGGGTTCGCATATGTATTTCTTTCTTCTTTTAGAGATCTTCTTAACATTGCGTTTTAAAGCCGCCCTTGCCTACTTTGTGCTATTATCTGTTTTTCTTACACATACGAGTGTCTTTAGTAGTGTTCCGAAGTGTCAATAGTACATTAGATTTGACAAAAAAGTTTTTAAAACTAAAGGGACAGGAGTATAATAAGATTGTGAATGTATGTAACAAACAGAAGCAGGTGTGGACCACTTTACAGGGACGTATAGACGCAAAAAAAAGGTTTTGTTTTTATTTTTCTTTTAAATTTATTTTTTGTTTCAATGTCTACATATATCGGTCTACATTAGCCAATGTGCAGGGTATTTAGTAGTCGTGATTACACGGAATCGAAAGGTCCGGGTTGTCACGAACAGACTGAGTAACACTGTCTACGTTTTCGAACGTTCTCGAAGACCTTGGACGCCCGGATTTTGATTTTTCCAGCGTTGAATCGGTCTCTTCATACTTCTCGACCCAATTTCCAATGATTCGAGGACTTGGCGCATCATTTAAATGACGAACATGTCGAATACTGCCGAATTTTCTACGCGCTACAGTAGCTGAATTACCGTTTTTGTAAAACTAACGTACGCACAACGCACGGCCCGGTCCCTGAGAAACGCTCCATAGCGACTGAATTCCCAAAAGCTAGGCTACCGATTGACATACCCCCCGCGCCCCACGGAATAGTTGCGTTCACGCAATCAGCAAATCAAATGTGAACTTTCTTTTGAGACACCCTGTATATAAGTCAATGTGTTGAATATATAATAAATTGCTACGGTTCTATGAAATTGCACTGTTGTTTTTCGGAATTAGTTTCAGTCAATAGCTACTGCTAAAGTTGAGAACTTTAAATAGATTCTTGTAATTTATCTATTTATGTGTAAAAGGGCTGCGGCGAAAACTTTTGTTCCAGATTAGGCGACGGCTGCGGAAGATTTTCAGAATATGGTGACGATAGGGACATGTTTGAACTTGCTGCCACAGACTGTTGCATGGTAATAGCTCGTTTTGTCAACTGATAGATGCTGTCTATTGATGGTATAAAAGCCTCTGGCGGCTGTTGAGTGTTATCACTTGCAGTTAACTTTTGGCATTGATCTTCCTTCAATTTTGCGTTAAAAGTCTTTTCCAAGGGCTTTGGCTTCTTTCCAAAAGCGAAATTTCCACTTTGCTTTGAGACAACTGGTGATAAATTGTCATTATTCTTGGTGCTGTTCAAAAATAAAATAAAAACAATAGTTCTTATGATGTAGTTAAATGTCTCTTTGAATGCTTGACACTTACATTGCCTTCAGTGCAGCCAACTTTGGAATGTTTTGGGTACAAGATTTCGCCCCACCAGATGCCTCCTGTGCAGCCAACTCAACAGGATGAGATTTTTTCTTGTGTGTCCGACAATTAGAACCACTGGCAAATGTACGATCACAAAAGTCACAAGCATATGGCTTAAGACCTGCAAAAATCAAGAATAAAATTTTATATTTTGAAGTTTGTAATTAGTTATAGTTAGTTGTATGAATTGAACGAAGTGATTAGGATCTAGTTTGGTACATAGTTAAAAATATTTGTGAAGAGAATATAAATGTCCCAAATACAGGGTATACTTGAGATACTATATTATACCCTTAACACGGCATAATTTTTTAGTAGTAATATATTTTATCAGCTGGCTTACATTATAAAACAAGGAAACAATTATAAGGATATATTATTGTGCCCGTAACATTTAAAATTTGTTCTAAACTATATCTGCGTAAACATATCGACTCGCTTTGATAACGAATATAAGTATATACTAAATGGGGTCTACGACACTTCCTTCGCTATTTTACATACATTTTTAGTGCTCATAACAAGAGAAAATGTTAACTTCATTTAGTTTTAAGAAGTTTAGTTTATAACTATGTAAAGCTTCCGTCTATTAGAGTCCACAATAAGAAGTTTCAAGTTAATATTGACTGCAATGAAAAAGAGTTTCATACAAAACCCAGAAGTGGTAGATGGGCTTGTATGGGGGCTACCACAAAAAGTGGGCGTTGTAAGGTAGTTGTGTTACATGTTCATCCAGATAGACATGAGAAAGGCAGACACGGATTCCTTTAATGTGTTACAAACTTCGTGACAGGAATATACGTGTGAAGAGAAAATTGTTTCTACGTATTTTAAGAAAGAACTAATTTTTAAAGTTTGAAAGAGTTGAAACTAGGGTACTTTAATCTATTTCTTTTGTATGAAATATAATGCAAATAGTGGTGTTGGCGGTTTCGTTTCATAAGCTGTATCTAAAAAGAAGAGTATTTGCGTTGAAATATCAAAGTAAGGTGGTTCTATCTTCTTTAGTATGTAAAATCACGGCGAACATACGGCCAAGGTTATATCAGAGTCAGATGCAACTACAATGTATTACGTTATATTTTACCTGTATGTAACAATAAATGATTCTTTAAAGTCTTTGCTCGCTTAAACTCTCGCCCGCAATAATCGCATTTGAAGTCCATTTTATCCGAATGAATGATTAGATGACGGTTAAGAGTTATTCGAGAATTTAATTCAAGACCACACTCGGGGCAAATATATTTATTAGCATCATGAATTTCTCTATGGCGTCGCAGATGGTAATCAGCCTTAAAACATTTTTTGCATACATCACACTCAAACGGTGCATAGTCAGTGTGTGTTTGCATATGTTGTTTAAGATTTGAACTTGTTCCTGCAGTGTAGCCGCATTCCTCACAAATGAATGATCGCTCGGTTTTGTGTACACAGTTAATATGCGACTCTAAAAACCACTTGCTTTTAAACTTCTTTTCGCAATGTGGACATGGAACAATCTTTTTATCTTCATCAACTTGCACATCCTGTTTGTGAACGCGCTTCATATGAGATTCAAAATGATTGCTGTGTCGAAATTTACTATGGCATATAGTGCATTCATATATAGTCGAATTTTTCTTTTCCACGTCTGTTTTAGGCCTAAAATGAGTCAGTATATGACGATTAAGTGATCTCTGAGTATTCAATTGAAGGCCACACTCGCCGCATACATGCTCGTCGTCTGGATTATGAATTTTTTTATGGCATCGCAATTGATATTCTGTCTTAAAACATTTTTTGCATAAATCACATTCAAAAGGTGCATAGTCTGTATGAGTTAACATATGCGTTTTAAGAGCTCCATTTGTTCTTGAAGTATAGCCGCACTCCTCGCAAATAAATGGGCGCTCGCTGTTATGAATACTATTTATATGAGATTTGAGCAGAAATTTAGTTTTAAACTTCTTTTCGCAATGCGGGCATTGTGCAATCTTTTTATCCTCATCAATTTGTACTTCTTGTTGGTGGACGCGTTTCATGTGAGATTCAAAATGATTGCTGTGTCGAAATTTACTATGGCAGATAGAACATTCATACAGGTGAATTGATTTTTTCTCCCTAACGGTTTTTTTCGGTGCTTTTGGTTTCCTCGATTTGCGTACACATTTTCTAACTTTTAGTGGCATTGATACCGACGACGATGATGAATCATTAGAATCTCTTCCATCGTCATCAGTTTGAATGGGATCGACTGACTTTTGACGGTGCTCCTCTTCGCTTAATTGGGCACATTCCATATGCTCATCTTCTGTCTCCTCTTCACTTTTGATGTGCACAGCCAATTTCGTTGCCAAAGGATTTGCTTCATCTAATTTATGATGGCTACTTTCTGGTGATTCACTGCGAATCTTCGGTGTTTGTTCCAAGAAAACCTCTGCTATTATCGGATACCTTTCATCTTCAACACTCGATAAACCGTAGCTGTAGCGCACTTCATTTATATCAGTGTTTTTTACATCAAATGAGCTTTGCAACATTTCGAACATTTTCTGCGCTTTTACAACTCGTTCCGAAGTTTCAGTCAGCATCTCCATTAGAGAATTGCATTCACTACAAATGCTTTGCGGCAGGTCATCTTCCGGCGTTATCTAAAACACATCAAAAATTAATTTAGGCATACGTATGGAAACTAGTTTGTTAATCGTTTCTATACATTCACCGCGAAGAATCTTCTGATTTCAATATCCAGTTTAAGCACGCCGGTGTCATTGTTCCCGGATGAGTTACTGATGCTGCAGCAGGCTTGCTCACTCTTGAGAAACACGTTGAATCTATTGTTCATGGTTTCTTTAGCACACAAGCGACACCAAAGCCTCCAGTCGCGATTGTGCTGCCCCACTTCCTGCTCTTTGATGTCGTTTTTTGGTCTCATCACAGTGCTCTAAAATTTCGAATATGTACATACATACATATCTGGATGAGTACGTACATACATACATATATATTTAATAAGTTTGCTGAAAACTTACTCAGCTACGGACTTGACTTAAAAAAATTGAGAGCGTTTATATTTTGAATTAAATTAACACTGGATCTTTTTATGCCTTCAGAATAATAGTGGATACACAATACGTATATATATTTTTTTTTAATTTCATTATTTATTGTTTTAATTTGTTATTTGATAGCCGATTCGATTGTTCCCAACATATGTTTAGGCGGCCTCTGCACATCATGCTACGACGAGGGCTGGACTGCATAATTTACGTTTCTTCATCTTTTGAGGACCGTATTCCATTTGTTCAAGCCAGTTTAGGTTAATACGTTTGGGGCCATTCTGACGCTTTGCCTACATCTTTATAGGTATTTTTTTACGCTATTTTCTAGTTTTCAATGTCACTACTGTTATAAAGCCTATAAACGTATTGCCTAGTTCGATGAACATATAAATTTATTTCAAAGTTTGCTGCCAACTTGTCTTCCCATTTTCGATCACAAATCAAAGCAAAATGAAAACAATCAAAATTGAAATTTTGTTTTAAAATTTGGAATGCAATTTGTAGTTTTTATGTCCACTTCATCAGAATTTCGCAGTTGAACGATAAATAAGACAAAAATAATCGAATTTAAAAATAAACGGACCAAAAGTGTCCGATAGCACGTCAAAAATCGATTTATACTGCAGGGCTACTCGAAATTGATTTATTACAATTGTTAAGTCGTGTCGTGCATTACTCAATATAACTTGGCAATTAGTATTTTCTAATGTATTTCTAAGGGCCATTTTCACGACTTGCCGTTATCTTTCGTGCTAATTTTTTTCACATTATATCCTAGACTTCAATGTCATATCAGTTATTAAGTCTATAAACTTATTGCCTACTTCGACGAACCAATATATAAATTTCAAAGACTTGACTTCATAATATATATATATATATATATATATATATATATATATATATATATATATATATATATATATATATATATATATATATATATATATATATATATATATATATATATATATATTTTTTATATATATATATATATATATATATATATATATATATATATATATATATATATATATATATATATATATATATATATATAATGTAAATAATGGATATAATGTGAAAAAAAGTTAACTCTAAGGATATCGGTAAGTCGTGAAAATGGCTCTAAGTCATGAGAATGGCCCTCAGTGTGGTACATATATAGCAACCTTATGGAAGTAGATCATGTGCTCGCAAGAATTTCCACATACACTTTGGGACTTTTTGAACTCGCTTTTTGAGATGTTTCTTAGCACCTGTGTCACGGCTGCCTTGTATGGCTGGAATGTCATCGCAAAAAAGCTCCATTCATTGCAGTTTTCATTTTTGGGAAGACAAAATAATCGCACGGTGATAAATCAAGCGAATACGGAGGGTGGTCGATGAGACAAATCTGTTTTTTCATCAAAATTTCATAGTCCAATGTCTTCATACTTCTACACACACACATTGATTTTTTCATCTGTGAGGTATTTGGGTGTATTCCTTATGTACTCCCCTTTAAACTCATCAATAAGTGCCATGCAAAACTCATGCAGAATACTGCAGACACTATTGGGTTCTTCGCCGAACAACCTGCCTAGTGCTCGGTGTTCCGAGGATGAACACAGGGTGTAAAGTGCTATTGCTATTCTTTTTTCCAATGGAATGGCGTTTCGGAAATTTGTGTCCTTTTATAACACTTCTAGTCGACGTACAAGCATAAGAAAAGTAGTTTTCTCCATTCGGAAACTTTATTTAAAAACTGCTTGTTATTGTCGGGCACGTGAATATCCCAAAACGTGCCAAATCGCTTAAAAATGAATTGTTACATGTGATACGAATGTGCATACGTTTGCAACATTTATTTATCACTTACAAACATCCATACGCTTCGTGACATGCCATGGTACCAACAAATGTAAATAGTTCCTTGCCAAAGGGTTTGTCATAAATTGTAATACGTTCTGGAATGGCATACAGAAAACGAACTACATTCCGGATTTTACCTGTGTGTAACAATAAATGCGTCTTTAAAGTTTTTGCCCGCTTAAACTCACGCCCGCAAAAATCACATTTATGGTCCATTTTATTGGAATGTATAAGTAGATGACTATTCAGTGTTGTTCGAGAATTCAATTCAAGACCACACTCGTTGCAAATACGTTTTTTGGGATCGTGAATCTCTTTATGAACTCGCAGTCGATACTTAGTCTTAAAGAATTTATTGCATACTTCACATTCAAAAGGCGCATAGTCGGTGTGTGTTGTTTAAGCGTTGAACTTGTTCGTGCAGTGAAGCCACATTCCTTGCAAATGAATGATCGCGCGGTTTTGTGAACACAGTTAATATGCGACTCTAAAATCCACTTGTTTTTAAACTTTTTCTCGCAAAATGGACACTGAACAATCTTTTTTTCCTCGTCAATTTGCACATCCTGTTTGTGAACGCGCTTCATATGAGATTCAAAATGATTGCTGTGTCGAAATTTACTATGGCATATAGTGCATTCATATATAGTCGAATTTTTCTTTTCCACGTCTGTTTTAGGCCTAAAATGAGTCAGTATATGACGATTAAGTGATCTCTGAGTATTCAATTGAAGGCCACACTCGCCGCATACATGCTCGTCGTTAGGATTATTAATATTTGTATGGCATTTTAATTGGTATTCTGACTTAAAACATTTGCTGCATAAATCACAATCAAAAGGCGCATATCCTGTATTTAAGCGTTGGTCTTAGGAATTTAATGACCCTTTCACCACTAAACTCCTCTATACTTCTCTTGTTCGTTCGATGTTAGAGTTTGGTAATTGGAACCCATATTATGCTATTCACGAGGATCGTATTGAGACAGTTCAAAAACAGTTTCTTCTCTTTGCGCTTAGGATTCTCAATTGGGATCGCGAAATAAATCTTCCACCATATCATGACAGGTTAAAATTAATTGATCTCCCAACCCTCTTATCACGCCGTTCTATGCTCTCTATTGCTTTTCTTCACAAAATTCTTATAAGGGGATTTATTCTCTCTACTTACTTCAGTCCATTTTACTTTTTGTACGACAAATTACGCGCTCAATATTTCACTCCGAGCTCTTTATTCTGTCTACAATAAATTTTCACCCTATTCTATCTATTCTTCTAACTCTTCCTTACACTATGTAAAAAACTCTGTACTGTCAAATCACTATTCAATAAATTTTCATTTACCAACTTCTATTTTCTTTATTTTTGAAATTGCGTCCTCTTGGACCACTGCCCAGGCTGTGATTAGGGGCACAGTCGGTCAACCTGGCGCGCAAAACAAAAATTCCTCTAACGGGTCGGAGTGTACGCAACTTTCTTCTTCTAGTTTTTAGTTTAGTTTTTAATGTATAAAATTAAAAATTTTATATTAAGAGACTGTTTTGTACGAGTATAGTTATATATGTAGTTGCAATTTTAAATAAATAAAAATAAATACTATCTGTTAAATTTGACGAGGGATAGAATTGAGCCGCTCCCGTCTGTCCTTCCTTAGTTGTCTGTGAAAATAATTTCGAATCTTTCTATTTTTAGAATTTCCAATTTTTCTTCAATTAATTTAGCTATGGTAGTATTAGTCTTAGCAAGCTGTTTATTTTTTTTAGCTGAATCTTTAAAGAAGTTGTATCAAAAATTATTTTGTCGATGTATCTTGTGATACCAATCCAATAGCATTACATTTTTATACACCTTCCGATAGCATGTGTTTATTTCTCTAACTAATCCAATGAGGGTGGTTACAGCCGGAAGGTACATACCTTTGCTAGTTTTTTGCTATTTTTTTTGTCCTATGGCAATGATGGTAGATGTAATTTAAAGAGGTTGATTTTATAACATCTAACGCTTTTCTTGAATGTGTATTACAGCAGGATTGTATTTTTTTGCTGCTGTTTTATTAATAGATATGAACGAAGATCAAGCATACTTTAATTTAGATGGAGCAAAGTTTTTAAAAATTTGTAAGGCGTTTGTTAGATTAATGTCATAACTACAACCGATCAATATGTTTATTCATCAATATCTATTTTGTTCCCACCAAATTAATCGCTCTCAGGTATAATACACTTGTGCTAGAGCTTTATACTATCTTCGTAGCATATGCGCTTTTTGGTATGACCTTGAGCGCTTCCAGCGATGTTTTTTTCATTCCACACCGCGGTAATAATTAACCATTTCGTGATACCAACATAAAAAAAATTGAAAATTCTTTCTTGCTTTTTAATTAATTATGAATACAAAATGCTTCTGTCCTATGTGAATTATTCTTACAAAGTAGCTTGAACTCGGTTTAACCGCTGTTAGCAGAGGATGAACACTTTAAAGAAATCCTTGCAATTTGTTTAGCTCGTTCGTATAAAAGGATTGCGACAATTGTTTTTGTTCCTGTGGAAAGTTTTGAGAAGTTGGCGACGACACCGATGGGCTAGGAATTATTGCACCTGACTGGTGCAGCATATTAGCTTGTTTTGTTAATTTGTAGATATTGTCTATTGTAGGTAAGGAAGCCTTAGAGGTTTGTTTTGTGTGACATGCGGCTGGTTTTTGGTTTTGTTCTTCGCTTAAATTTGCGTTCAATGAGTTTTCTAGTCGCTTAGGTTTATTCCCAAAAGAAAAATTGCCACTTTGTTTTGAAACAACTGGTGACAACATATTCTTATTTTTTGTACTGTAAAAAAGAAAAATGTATTGTCTTCAGTTAGTGATACTTGACTGACATCAACTTACATTTCTTTTAGTGCTGCAAATTTCGGTATGTTTAGCTTAAGTGATGATTTGGTTTCTCCGGATGCTTCCTGCGCAGCCAATTCAATGGGATGAGATCTTTTCTTATGTGTGCGACAATTGGAACCATTGGTAAAAGTACGATCACAAAAATCACAAGCGTATGGTTTCAAACCTGTACAAAATTAATATGAAAAAAAAAATAGGGAACCGAATATTACAAAAAGATTTCAAGAAAAAAACAAACTCAAACAAAATTAGTCTAGTCACCGGGTTTCATCTGGATATGTAAAAAACTGTTATACTATATTAGTCGAAACAAAAATCTGCTGATGAGAAGTCTGACATGTTCGAAACAGTACTAATACAGGATTAGTTTCCATTGTATGCCAATTTGAATTGAGTTTCTGTTTTTTTGTAAAATCTAAAATTTTCTACTATATTACCCCTTGACATTACTGCGACATCTTTTATATGCCTTCCTTGATATTTGTCTTAAGCTCAATATTACTTTACCAAAAGACATCAGAAACCAACAAGAAGCATCTGGCTTTCGCCCGAATGAATATTTTATTAACACTATGTGTGTAAAGTCAAAATGTACTGGTCGGCTTTGAAAAGAGTAAATATAAGGGATATATATGACGGTGAGGGTGTCGCAAGCAAAAAATATCATAAACTTTATCAACTTATAGATAAGAAGATTTTAAAAATCTAAGTTTAGGGGGTCTATGTATTAGCCATCGAGAGCTTGGTGTTCAGACTCAATTCGGCTTCCTTCGGTCAGCTTTATAAGTTTGCACAAACCTAGTATATCATTGGTTTCAAATGCACTGTATACAAAGTAAACGTTAGAATTGGTGGAACTTAATTTAAAAACTACAGTTGTTGTGGTAGATCCAATTGGACATTTTAATCATTTACCAATCGCAAAGAGCGATTAAGGTAATTAGGAACAAAGATTTAATCAAATCTATAAATAACGAGCTATATTTCTGATTTTACCTGTGTGTAACAATAAATGAGTCTTTAAAGTTTTTGCCCGCTTAAACTCACGCCCGCAAATATCACATTTATGGTCCATTTTATCGGAATGTATAAGTAGATGACGATTAAGTGTCGTTCGAGAATTCAATTCAAGACCACACTCGGAGCAAATATGTTTGTTGGAATCGTGAATCTCTTTATGAACTCGCAGTCGATACTCAGTCTTAAAGAATTTTTTGCATACATCACATTCAAACGGCGCATAGTCGGTGTGTGTTAGCATATGTTGTTTAAGCGTTGAACTTGCACGTGCTGAGAAGCCGCACTCCTCGCAAATATATTGCCGATCAGTTTTGTGTACACTGTTGATGTGCGCATCCAGTTGCCATTTATTTTTAAACTTCTTTACGCAAAACGTACATGGAGCAATCTTTTTTTCTTCATCAATTTGCACGTCTAGTTTGTGAACGCGTTTCATGTGTGATTCGAAATGATTACTGTTCCGAAATTTACTTATGCAAATGTTGCATTCATAAAATGCAGTAGACTTTGTTTTCCGAATTGTTTTTTTCTTTGCTCTTGGTTTTCTTGATTTTTCAATTTTCGCTACCAACGATGTTGTCGATGATACTGTATCAATAAGATCGTCGTTTGTTTCTATTGGATCAATAGAGTGTTTTTGGTACTCCTCGTTGCTCAATTGTGAACATACCTCATTGTCATCCGCATCTTTTGTTTCATCTTCACTCTTGATGTGAACAGCAGATTCGGATGCTAAAGGATTTGCTTCATTCATTTCATCATGTTGGCTTTCTGGTGATTCAATGCGAATGCATGGATTTTCTTCAACTAAGAACAACTCTGCCAATACCGGATATTCAACACCCTCTACAGGTTGTAGACCGCACTTATAGCGCACATCATTTATATCAGTGTTCTCTACATTAAATGAGCTTTGAAGTATATCGAACATTCTCTGCACTTTAGCTATTCGTTCTGTAAAACCGTTTAGTGATTCTATTAAAGTGTTGCACTCACTGCAAATGCTTTTAGGCAGGTCATCATTGGATGTCATCTAAAATAAATAAATTAGTTTAAAAAATTAGTTAAGTTACAGACATAGGATGTGTTTTTAGAGGTTCCATTTACCGACAACGATAAAGCTATTCTAATTTGTGTTCAGTTTGGTTTGCCATTTTATCATGAATAGACGCCAGAACAACGCTAACAAATTACATAAATTTATTTCGAATTATTATCCATGTACATTCTAAATTAATAGTAGTCAAAAATTGTTTGAAATATGATTTTTGTTCAAATCAAACCTCAATACCTCTAAAAAAACACCCTATGTACACATTGTTTTGATAATTTTTTGTATACATTCACACAGAAGAATCTTTCGATTTTTGTAGCCAGACCGGAATATTCGCCATTGCCATTCAAGGATATGCTTCGATTGCTGCTGCAGCGTTGCTCTCTTTTAAGAAATATATTAATATTATTTTGTTTATTGTCTTTAGCACAAAGGCGACACCAGAGCCTCCAATCTCCGTTCTTAAATCGCGTTTCTGGTTTATTTACATCGTGTTTCGGTCTCATCGCGTTTGAAAGTCAGTAGACCTAATTAATATGTGTTTTTACCGACAACTTAGTAGACTGGCTTCATTAATTTGTTTTATTTGGTTTAAATAATTTATTGTTTTCTTTTAGTTTATTTAGTTGCGTTTTGTCGACTGTCGAGGGCTGGCAACATGTGTAACAAACATATGTCTAAGCGGTGTTTACACTATAGAAATACAGAATGGAAGCTGCTTTTTTCAAACAAGTTTTTGAAATTTAGAACACAAATTTTAAATATATAAAATTGATTGGGGTGGATAAAAATTTTTACCCGACTCCTCGAAGACTTTAGAGTTTTTCGAGTATAAAGCGTAGAGACTCTATACTAGAGATGGGCACTAGACGGGAATCCCGCGGGACCCGAAATAGCTCTCGGGGCTCAAAAATATATTATTTTAATATGTATTTTAATTAAATGTGCATGTGTATACACAGTAACAAATAGTACTTTAATGCGTACACACGAGCAAAAACTACTTTTATAATTGCATGTCGGTATTTTCAGTTTCTCACGCTTAAAAGCGATAATGGCGACTGCAGAGAAAAAAGTGCATTTGAAAATAATTACAAAAAAAAAAAAAAACAGAAGTGTAAAACTTAAACCATCCACATAAAAATATGAGATTTGGAAAATCTTTAATTTCGTAGAATTCCAAGCTTGTTGATTAGTGTTTTGCACGAGATGCAACACATATGCATTTCGTGCACTTCGGGCGGCATATAGTGTGCATCATCGACCTTCAGAGAACACTATTGTCAATACCATCCGCAAATTAGAGTCTCAGTGTAAGTTAGTAAGGAGAATATTGCGACTATAGCGGAGAGTGTGGCTGAATACCTTGACCAAATCGATTGGATATGCATGTTGGCCTCTCGTATGGAAAAACTTGGCGAATTTTACGCCAGGATCTTAGTTTAAAGGCTTATAAAATCCAGCCCGTTCAAGAATTAAAGCCACCAGACTTGAATTTACATATTAATTTCTGTCAATGGGTTCTGCAACAGCTCAATGAAGATCCGCTGCTTTCGCTATGAATTTTGTTCAGTGATGAGGCACATTTCTGACTCAATGGATACGTCAAAAAAAAAATTCTCACATTTGGGTAGATGACCAACCCGACGAGATTCTCGAGCTATCGTTACATCCACAAAAATTCACTGTTAACTGTGGTTTATGGACTGGTGGTAACATCGATTCGTATTTCTTTTAAAATGAGGCTGGACATAACATAACTGTCAATGACGAGCGAAACCGCAAATTGATAACGGACTTTTTGTTGCTTGAAATGGAAGCCCGTCATATAGCTTGGCAACGCGAAATGTACAAGACAAACTTGAAAACGATTTGAATGCTCAATTCTTGTTCTCAGCAATAAGTTTTTTTTATTTTTAATTAAAAACTTATATATATATAGCAAATAGTAACAAGTATGATTAGTATTAGCAGTAGTTAATTTGTCAAGATATTTAATTAATTGTTCGTCTAAACATACTTAAAACCAATTATCCAAATACGATTATCATTAAATATTATTATAAACTGTTTTATATTTGTGTTTTGCGTGTCGTACCAGACACAAAACAACAAGTTTGTCATTGGTTTCCACGAGATAAAAGTGTTTCCAAATCTCAGATTTTGATGTGGATGGTTTAAGCACAACGCTTCTGTCTTTTTGAAATATAATTATATTTTTTTCTTTGCAGTCACCATTATTGCTTTTAAGTCTGACCGAATTTCAAGATGATTGAAAAAATTCAGTACAATGCAGAGTTACATTTAGAATGAAAAAATTACTATTTACAACAAAAAATTAAAATACCGAACTGCAAATGTAAAAATGGTATTTTACTTGTATACACGCACAGAAGTATTATTTTTTATTGTGTATGCACGAGCATATTTAATTAAAATACATAATTAAATACTATATTTTTGAGTCCCGAGAGCAATTTCGAATCCCGAGCAAAATTGCGGGACCGGCGGAAATTTCGGGATAGTCCCGTGCCCATCTTTAGTTGGTACAGCAACTTTTCTTATCTTTTCAACAAAATTAAGCTCAGTTTTAAATTTGACCACTTCAGATTTATTAATTCTCTTTTTATACTATTCACACAGAGTTTGAATAGTATATATATTCTTTATCAGCTCGACGAGACGAGCCGATCTAGCCATGTCCGTCTGTCTGTCCGTCTGTATGTTGTGGCGCATTTTTTTTGGGGACCAAATTTTATGTCAGTTGATATTTTGCACATACACTTCTTTTTATTGCAGTTTAATAGAGTATCAAGATTGACCCGACACGCCCAATTTTTGGGGGAGGCTTCATACAAACTCACCGCCCACTTTTGACTTTTTGTATGAATTTTGTATATTGTAGTCAATATCAACTTAATAATTGATACGGTAACATATACATATACATTAATGGGTGAGACCCGCCCACTGTTTGGGGTAGCTCCCATACAAACCTACTGCAAAAATACTGTCAGTTGATATTTTGCACATACACTTCTTTTTTTTTGCAGTTTAATAGAGTATCAGGATTGACCCGACACACCCAATTTTTGGGGGAGGCTTCGTACAAACCCACCGCCCACTTTTGACTTTTTGTATGAATTTTGTATTTTGTAGTCAATATCAACTTAATAATTGATACGGTAACATATACATATACATTAATGGGTGAGACCCGCCCACTGTTTGGGGTAGCTCCCATACAAACCTACTGCACACTTTTGTGTTTTTGTAGGAGAAAGTTCTTTACTATAGTTAATATTAGGTTAAAATGCAATGTGGTGCATTTTTATGGACAGCCGCTTAACACACATAGACTAATGGGCATGTCCCGCCCCCTTTTTGGGGGTAGGCTTCATACATACCCACCGCCCACTTTTATGTTTTTTATGAAAAACTTCTTTATTTAAATCAGTATTAGCTTGCAATTCAATTTGGTGGCTTTTAGTGCGCAATCGCTTCATGTACATATACAAATGAGCATGTCCCGCTCACTTTTTGAGGTAGTCCCATACGAACTAACTTTTAGGCATTTGTCTGAAAAACGTCAATGGCAACTTGAAATTCGATATGTTGGCATCTTATGAATGGTCGCTTCATCTACTAGTGGGTGTGTACCCCACTATTTGGGGATAACCCCTCTGTAAACACTACACGTTTATGTCTTACAATACGATTTAAAATGTCATGTGAATAGAATTAGAGCTACGGTTCAACCGAAGTTAACGCTTTTCTTGTTTTTATTATCTGCTGTTTCTGCTAAATTGTAAAATTGTACTAAATTCCGTTCGCTTACTTTCTCCAGTGCGTTTCTTTTTGAGAGTAAAATTTCTTATTCCCTCAAATTTTGTTACTAGTAATCTTAACTGGCAAATATTCGAGACCGTGTGAACAGCCTATTAGTCTTCTACATCTGTCATATATATTTTATGGGGAATCCGATGGTTCCTACGCTATACGATTTGAAATATGAACAAACCCAATATATCCTGCTTACAAATATTTTTTGTATAAAAACAGAAAAATCTTAAGAATTTTTTTTTGATTGATTGTTTAGGGCATGCCTAGGAATAATGTTGACAGATTGTGATTTTTTTTAATGCAACGGTCTGGCAACAGATGACCGTATATCTGCACGTTTACACAAACAGCTGATTTTTGAAATCAGCTGCCGCTCCAATCGGCCGACGAACGAACAGCCGATTAATAAAATTCAAAATAGAATATTTAATAGGATAAATACGTGTTGTTAATCGATTATACGTAAGATATGCAGAAGTTTCTAACGCAGCGAACTCTGCGTTTGCTTGGAAACAGCGCATTCAATCATTCGCGTGCAACATTTGCTTCTGATGCTGGCCAACAGAAGCAATTGACAACACCAGTGGTCAATGCATTGAGTGGTTGGAGTCAAAAACTTAAAGATGCCGGCGTCGGCGATATTGATTTCAATATAAAATGCATTGTGGCGCATGTATTACAGCGTAAATTCGTATGTTTCATTTAACAATGGGCATGATTTATTGATTTTTTTTTTTTTTGTAATATTACCTAACATAACCCCACATTTTTTGTTGTCGTAGAATACGGTGCCGGATAGTTTTGAAAATGAGAATTTTACACAAACGCAGATGGAAGATTTCGAGCGTCTTTGTGAGGCACGGTGTGCGCGTATGCCGTTGCAGCACATCATCGGCGAATGGGATTTCATGGACATAACATTGAAAACGGCGCCAACAGTATTCATTCCGCGTCCCGAAACGGAAGAGTTTGTATATAAAGTATTGGAAGCATATCGCAATGAAAAAATTGAACATTTGCTGGAGGTGGGTTGTGGTTCCGGTGCTATGTCGCTGGCGATGTTAAATCGTTTGCCCGATTTAAAAGTTACGGCCATAGAGCGCAGCAAGGCGGCCACTGCTTTAGCTTGGGACAATGCCAAATTACTTGGACTGCATGACCGATTTAAAGTGTTCAATCATACAATGGAAGAAAATAAATATATGCCGCTGGAGTTAGCAGATACGAAATACGATTTAATCATTTCAAATCCACCTTATGTTAAGACGGAAGAATTTCAGTTTTTGAAGCCGGAGGTTGTGGTGTAAGTACCTACATTTTATATTGGGTGTAAAACTTTGCTCCCGCCGTTTTTATTTCTTTCGAAAATTGAGTCTTTGTTGTGCTAAAATGGTTACAAATAGATTATTCAAAGTTTTGTCCATCGGTAGCCACTACCATTTCCCCCATCTTTCTGGCAGCATACGGATTAGAAGCAATCCAAGTATCAATCCAATTTTTTGTTTCTTCGCAATTGCGAGAATGCTGCGCAGCAAGGCAAAAAATATTCGATAGAAACAAGTGGTAATCGGAAGGAGCAATGTCTGGTTAATAGGTCTTTCCATGGGTTAGGTCTTTTCATTTGAGCGTTTCTAACTTAATTTTGAAAGTTTTTTACAGCATGGGGTCCAGCATTGTCTAGTTGAAAAGTCACTGCGGAATTACGGCCGTTTTTTCTTGAATACTCAAACGCAGCTATTGTTGGTAAAGATTCCCGTAATTATTTCATTAGCTTATAGTGAACAACGTCCAGCTGAACCCGCAAAATATAGAGCATTAGCTTAGATCCATGAATATTTGCCTTCGCTGTAGATTATTGCTGCTTCGCCGTGCATAACTTATGACTTCTTGCATTTGGGATTGTCGTAGCGGATTCACTTTTCATAGCCATCACAATAAGATGCAAAATTCCCTTCCTTTTCTGTAGTTCAAAGCTTGAAAACATGCCTATCCACGTCTCGCAGTTTCACAGTTTCACGCAGGATCACTCTTGTAAATCTTGAAATTGCTTGTTAAGTCACTGATCCCAATGATCTTGCCAACACTTCTTGATTTTGACACGAATCTTCATTTCGCAATGCCTTTAATTCGTCATCTTAAAAATTTTTACACTTGCCGGTTTTTGACGTAAAAATCACAACGCTTGAAGCGTTGAAACCACTCACGACACGTTCTTTCACTCATAGCTGCTTCACCATAAGTGTCTGACTGCATTCGATGATCCTCAGCTGCATATTTCTTCATATTAAAGAAATAAATTAATACCTACCGCAAATGACGAGAATTTTGCTCATAAAGTGACATTTTTAATCACGATTAACTGGATGTTGTAAACCCAAACTGATATAGGGTTATGTTTGTAAGATGCCCAAACGAAGGGCGCAAAGTTGTACACCCAATAATATGTACACGTTGGTCAAACTATACTAATACTGCTTTTCCATTTTCTAGCTATGAAAATTTTAATGCATTGGATGGCGGTCCAGATGGTTTACGTGTAGCGCGCCTCGTACTCGAATTGGCCTGTTTACATTTGCAACCCAAGGGAAAACTTTGGATGGAACTGGGCAACGAACATCCGCCTTTAATTAGGACAATTATAAATCTCAAATTTCAGGAACGTTTGAAATTTGTATCCAGTTTCAAAGACCAGTATAACCGAGAACGGTTTGTTGAAATTGAAAAGGTTTAGAGGCCTACGGACCTGCAGTATTGTAGGAAATGTAAAACATTCTAATTAAGTGCAATTTATTTATACATAATTATTTAGTACACAATTTATTGAAACATTTTACGTTTAATTAGATGCGGCACGAATGCATCAAACTAAGCTAAAATTGCTCGGCCAATCCCTTCGTCAAATATGTTAATTGTCTTGATTTAATTCCCACAAGTACTTTGGAGTAAAAGAACTGAGTATCGTTTATTTTAACGTATGCTTACCAAATATAATTCCAAAATAGATACTACTTACTCATTATGCCAATCGTATCCATTATACGGTACACGTTGCATGTTGTGAGGTCTTCTGTGTCGAGGCCTGTCACCCGGAGAATGTTCTGCAAGATTTGCGTATACTTTTTCCGGTTTTTCATTTTCTACTACTCCAACTCCTTGATCCTGGGAGCTTACAAGAAGTAAATGGACAAATGCAAACTATATTTTTTAAAAAGTTCAGAAAATGAATTACAAATAAATGTGAAAACTTTATCACGTTATATTTATTTATTTAATAATTATACCAGAACTAAAATCTTTATTGCTGATGCTAATGCGGCCATTTCGTAGAGACTATAGTTCTTAACTTGAAAAAAAATCCAAATGTATTGAGTAAAACATTTAAAATGCATCTCATTTATACAAATCAACCTTTACTAATAGAATTTAAATGTATGACGATTCAAATTGAAAAACTACAGCTGGCATTTAATTTTCACGGTAATATTGATCTTTTTTTTTTTTTTGACACAAATTTTCTTGATCTTTTCTTTATAACTTTCTTTTTTGCTATGTTTAATGTTCCGAAAGCCAATATGCACTGAGTTATGACGTATCTAATTTTAATATATTTTTGAAATAATAGCAAATCACTATTGTAAAATTTTGTAGAAGTGTTGATTAAATATATTCTGTTAAATATATGCATTGACAAAAATTATATAAGAAAGGGCTCTTGTAGTTGTTGTTGTAACAGCTTGGTTTGGGCTGCACCAGAAAATTCATATATACAATTTATTTTATTATTTTATGAAAGATAGACCGAAATGTAACTCTAGGTGTCTAGGTCCAGTAAAGAAGCAACATCTACTGGTCGTAACCAGAGATCTAAAGGACTCAATGGAGTCGGACGGGACTGGCAATTAAACAAATGAATTGTATCGTGCGGTGATTGACCGCATTCGGGGCAGCAATTAGTATTGCTTATCCCAATTCTTTCCCTGTAGCACTCGAGCATATTGCTCTATCCGAATCTCAACTCTGGCAGTTTCGTCTACGAGGGACATGTTTTTCGCTCTCATTAATAGGTGGTGGTCTTCCAACTAATACTATATTGTTCCTATAAGAGCTTATAGATTCTTCAATTGAATCTTTATGCAATTGAGTCCTTCCAGAAGTATAATCATACTCCTCTATCAGTAATAAAACGATTGATAAGCGTCCTGATATCGGTACTTATTCGGGTAGGCGCAGGTGTCATGAAGGTGCCATGATTCGGATGATATCTTCTGTACGCACATAACAAGAACTGCTTCGACAGCAGCTCATTATGCTGATGAACAGGTAGCATCATCGCTTCTTCATGCAGATGCTGTTCGTGAGTCATCTGCAGACAAGCAGTGGCAGTCCTCAGCGCACTATTCTGACTTCTTTGCAGGCATTGCCATTGACATCCAATTGCTTTGTTTGTTGTTATTAATGTCTCCTTATCTTTACCCTAGGAAGACCCAGTAGACCTTCACTTCTTTAGTCCAGGAGGTGAAGATGGAGGCAGATGACTTGTATGTTGAAAGCTTGAGGTTGTACTAACAAAATTTAATAAATCTTCCAAATAAACGTTAATTCTCGTTTTATATAGGGAGGGGGAAGGGGCTTTGCCAAATATAGGTTGAACAAGAGAGGAGAGAGAACCCCACCCTGCGGAACACCCATCTTTAACTTTCGATATCCTGACCTCACACCCCTGAACTCAACGTATGCCCTTCTACCAATAAGATAGTTCAATAGCCAGCGTTTTGTTTTGTCGGGAAGCGAGGGGAGCCCAGGTCTTAAAACAAGATTGCATGATCAACTGTATCAAATGCCTTGCTCAAGTCTAGAGCCACCATCACTGTGGTGATTTCATTTAATGCTGAAGTTGTACCACGACCTTTCCTAAAACCATGCTGGTGATCTGCTAGAGGGCAGTGTTCTGTCATTGAAGGAAGTATTAATGACTCAAGAACTTTCACCACAGCGGAAAGAAGCGAGATGGGATTATAAGAGGAACCAAGTTCAGCTTTGTAATTAACAAAGACTCGACAATCCGATTCAACAAAATCTTCCGGACGAGTAATGCTAACCACAATGGGGATACGGTCCAAGCTCAACGCAATATCAACCGACCAATCAGAATATGGAATTAGCGAGTCACACACGACAGTTAGGTCAGGGGAGCTGGATGTGGTGGTACTCATCATTGTTGCACAGTCTTCATTGATTGTACAAAAAGGAGAACCATCTATTTGATCCGCAATACGTATACCCATAATCTCGTTACCTAATACCGAGTACCACATCTCATGGTGTGCATTGAAATCACCAAGGAAAACCCTACGAAACACACGTTTCGGTACGTACCAAAATCGGAACCAAAACCGAAGTAGGAAAACGTTACCTTCGGTTGAACCGATCCTTTTCTGATATCATTCATACGAAATTTTAAATCATATTATTTGTAGCAACATGTGAATCAGTCGTTCAAAAATGCCACCATATCGAATTTGAAGGTGATATTAATTTGAATATAAAGTTTTTCATACAAAAATATATTAGTGTTTGAATGGGGGCTACCACGAAAAGTTTTGTGTGGGAAATTAATAAGAATACTCTATAAACTTGGGACCAAAGAAAGCTTAAATACCGGTCTGCAGTCAGATATCTAAAAAAGTGTTTCGCGAAAATGCGCAACAACTAACAAACAGACTGACATAGGTAGATCCACTTCTACGCGGCGAGCTGATCAAGAATATACAAGTATTGCTAGATGCCAGCTGTCATTTCCATCGAAAACTTTGACATTAGTTAGAATAAAATTACGCAGAACGTTTTGATGAAAGAGCACTATTAGTGTTGTATACAGTGACTTGTATAATTCATCTCTGCCAGAACATGAAATTAATTCGTGAAATTATTCGTGGGATGATTTATTGAGTTTTTGGAAGTGCTTTATCAATCAACCTACTTTGACTTATAACGATCAAGCGCCATCAAAATATAATGTTTATGATTGGTATGCCGAATTGTTTATAAAAAAGGATCGTGTCGTTTGGTGCAAAGAAACGTTGAAGAAATACAGCCGTGTTGGTTCAAAACACGTCTATGACATTGTAACAGGTGACGTATCATGGATCTTTTGATATGGGCTCGAAATAAACACCCAATCGGCTACATGGCTGATCGCGAAAATAGCACTTCGTAGCAAATGATCGCCTGTTTTTACGGAAAATCTAGTCTGGTCGCACCTGTTCCATTAGAGCAACGTAGAACGGTCAATTGCACAACCATTTGTTTGTCAGAAGTTTTCGTAGAATTGATGAAAACCAACCGTCGAAGACGGATCATTCTACATCATTTTTTGTTCCCGCACCTCAATATGCTAGGTCAAAGAAGAAGAAGCTGTTGAAGCCTTTAACCAGCTCGTTTTGAAGGTACCTATTGTGCTTCTGAGTGGCAAAACTTCTTCGAAAATTTTTCGTACTTCAAAAAGTTCTGTGTATGTTTATGCTAAAAAATTTTCTTCTTTCCAATGGAATTGAGAACTGGCACCTAAAAACACTTAGGGTTGATAAGACGCACAACATACAAGGCAATCCTCGTATATTCTTTACGGAGTCTACGATGCCTTCTTTAATATTTCACAAACTTTCAGACAAACATTTCATAAAATGTAGATTTTCACGAAAACTTTTCATGAATTTTCCTCTATTTCAGGATATTTTCTCGTCGTTGCCACCTTTTTTATTCTGCAATTTGAAATCAGTCCAACAATAAAACTATAGTCCAATTAATTAAATACATAGATTACGTTGGATTCTTCAAAAATATAACCTGAAAATGATATGGAATGCAATGTACTATAAGTTTGTATTCTGCGAAGAGGTAGATCCAGAGAATATTTTCGCGCTAGTTACCGCCAAATGGACGAGAAGATGGACAGGTAGTTTGTTTGGATGGCGCTTAAGTCTTTCAATGTATATTGTGCTATGTTTTCTTTTGTTTTACCTAATTGCCACCTTACAATGTATTTACGAGTACCTTGCTTCTGATTTTTCAGCGTTTTATATAAATATTTGATATTTAGTTAAATATACAGTTAGGTTAGGCGTTTGCAGAGTTTTATTTCCTTCCAGGAACAGTGAGGAGCCTGCGTTTGCCGTCGAGGCCTACTTTTGTTTTTGTGTTTTTTTTTTCAGCGATGAAGCGCATTTTCACATTTCAACAGAACATACGCTACTGGGCTGACACCAATACCCGAGAACTGCATTAAAGGCCTTTGCATTCATCTAAAGTCACAGTCTGGTGTGCAATTTCCTCAGCTGGGATTATTCGACCATAATTTTTTGAAGTAAAGGTCACAGTGACAGTGAATTCAGACCAGTATGTTATGTTTTTACTCGACTTCATGAATTTTTACTTAGGAGTAATTTGACTTCGTACTAATAGAACGGAATATCTTTTCATTATTCATTATTGTTCTTTTTTTTTCCTTGTTTTGTTGTAAAAATATAAATAAATACATATATTATTTTTTCCTGTTTGTACTTTGTCATTTTTGAGTAGTCTACGAAAATTAGTCAAAATTTTTTATTGGAGTTATTTCCACCAAATTAATTAATGTATTAAATTTTATTAATTGTAATTTGAAAGTGTGAAATTATAATTCTACAATATTTTCTTATTTATATTTTATTTATTACAATTTACATAAGTTATTTTATTCACTGTTTATGATATGGTTTTACAGATTAATCTAATCTAATGATGTTAAGTATTCCTCAAATAAGCTTATGATTCAGGTGCTCCTTCAGGTGCTCCTTCAGGTGTTCCTTCGGCAGGAGGTGGTGGATCAATTGCCTCTCCATCTATAACTTCTCGTCCTGCTGTTATTTCGCTTTCTTCTCGTCCTGGTGGTGTTAATTCTTCAGGAGGTGGTGGATCACTTGCCTCTCCATCTATAACTTCTCGTCCTGCTGTTACTTCGCTTGCTTCTCGTCCTGGTGGTGCTCCTTCTTCAGCTTCTCGACCCGGTTTTCCATCACCTCGTCCCGGTTCATTTTCAGTTACTTCTCGTCCTGCTTCATCAGCTGCTGCTTCTCCTTCAGGTGCTTCTCGTCCTGGCTCTCCTTCAGCTGGTGTTTCTTCCACAACCGGTGCTTCTCCTTCAGATGGTGTTTCTCCCTCAGACGGTTGTTCTCCTTCACCTGGTGCTTCTCCTTCAGCTGGCGTGTCGCCCTCAACTGGTGTTTCTCCCTCAGACGGTTGTTCTCCTTCACCTGGTGCTTCTCCTTCAGCTGGCGTGTCGCCCTCAACTGGTGTTTCTCCCTCAGACGGTTGTTCTCCCTCACCTGGTGCTTCTCCTTCAGCTGTTGCGTTGCCCTCAACTGGTGCTTCTCCTTCTTCTTGAGCTGCTCCGTCAGGATTTGTTTCTCCTTCTTCTGGTCCTGCTTGTTCACCTGATCCTTCCCCTTCATCTGGTTTTTCTCCTTCAGATTCTACATCATCTGGTGTTCCTCCTCCACTTCCGTCTTCGCCTCCTTCGCCACCTGCGCCTCCTGCGCCTCCTTCGCCTCCTTCGCCACCTGCGCTACCTTTTTCACTCGAGTCGCTACTCTCTCCCGATTTTTCTTTTGATTTTTTAGGTTGAGCCGTGAATTTGTCGTTCCAATGTGCCCAATACTTTTCAGTTCTCAGACTATGAAAGCCGTCATGAGCTTTGACATGACGAGCGCCTTTGGTGTGCTTACCGGGCTTTGATGCAGGGTGTCCGGCATTGTCTTCAACACTAGCATTGTGATCTATTCCATTTACGGGAACTTTCTCGATTTCATCTTCTGGTGTTTCAGCTGGTGTCTCTCCTTCAGCTGGAGGTTCTCCTTCATCTGGTGCTTCTCCTTCATCTGGTGCTTCTCCCTCAGCTGGTATCTCGCCCTCAACTGGTGCTTCTCCTTCATCTGGTGCTTCTCCCTCAGCTGGTGTTTCTCCTTCAGCTGGTTCTTCACCTTCAGCTGGGGTTTCTCCTTCAGCTGGCGCTTCTCCTTCGGCTGGTGCTTCTCCTTCAGCTGGGGTTTCTCCTTCAGCTGGCGCTTCTCCTTCGGCTGGTGCTTCTCCTTCAGCTGGTGTTTCTCCTTCGGCTGGAGCTTCTCCTTCAGCTGGTGCTTCTCCTTCAGCTGGTGCTTCTCCTTCAGCTGGTGCTTCTCCTGCAGCAGGTGTTTCTCCTTCAGCAGGTGCTTCTCCTTCGGCTGGTGCTTCTATTTCAACAGATGTTTCCCTTCCAGCTGGAGCTTCTCCTTCAACTGATGTTTCCCTTCCAGCTGGTGCTTTTCCTTCAGCTGGCGTTTCTCCCTCACCAGGTTCTTCTCGTCCAACTGGTGCTTCTCCTTCAGCTGGTGTTACTCCTTCAGCTGGTTCTTCTCTGCCAGCTGCTGTTTCCCCTTCAGCTGGTTCTTCTCTGCCAGCTCCTGCTACCCCTTCAGCTGGTTCTTCCCTTGCAGCTGGTGTTTCTCCTTCAGCTGGTTCTTCTCTTGCAGCTCCTGGAGCAGGACTTTCGACTGCTATTTCATCTTCTTGTGCATTTACAGTTTTTGTTATAGAAATAATAGAAAGTAAAACTAGCAGAAGTCCCTGGAAAAAATCAATATTTTAAGCGTAATATTTCTTTTTTTTTTTTTTAATTTTTACTTACCAATGTAGGGTAGTTCATTTTTCATGAAACCGTGTTTTCATCAAAAACGTCAAAAGCTTCTGTTAAAAAGAAAGCATTTGTGATTCTGCTTTATATACCATAACTTTTTGAACACTGATTTAATTAAGATATTTACTATCAATGAAATAATTGTTATAGCAATAAAAATTATCGCAAATGATTTCACAATGTAACTCCGTAAAATCATCATTTTGCGCAACTAAACATCAAACATTGAAGCATATTTAAATTCAATAACTTCTGACCATGGATTTGTAACCATGAAATTTTAATTCGAAACAAGTGTTTTATGAGCTCTTAACTTTTTTTTAAAATCAATTTCGAAGCAAAGTAGTACGCATAAGTTTGTAGAAGAATACATTTGCAATCATACTAAGAGGTCTGTCAGATATGTATACAAGTATTATTTTTTTTGTTGGGAGTTGTGGTTCCTGGTATTGGCGGATTCAGGGGGGCTACGGGAGCTTGAAACTCCATGAATTGTTCGTAGAAAATGAATCTACCACCAAACACGCGAGTTACAGACTATGCAACAAGCGAACCGCAAATTTTTTTTTGTTCATTTGTAATATCGCGAAAACCATGCTACAAAAACAAAAAAAAAAACAAACAAAAAAAATCTGTTGTCGGATTTGAATTCAAAAACTCTCAATTATCTGGATAAAGCCTAACCATACACATATTTTGTGCCCTTGCATCAGTCGTTTCTTTGACGATGATTAAACTTACACAATAATTTTACAGTGAATTATTTTTTCAATGATTTGAATACTTTTGTTCTGCTATGTTTTGCTCATAAGAATAAAATTTCGAGGAGCTGAACTTATGTGAACTTCCAAATCGTAGTCGCCAGGATCAATTCGAAAAAGAAGTTGAATATCATGAATGAATGCGATAGCTTCAAATGTTATGATCCACTTCAGAAATTGGCATTACAAAGTAGAATTCTGATAACAAAATGTGTTGTCTTTAAATGTTTTCTTAGTAAGCAAGTGTGATAGTCAGATGTGCATCCAAATCGATATCTAGTAACATTTTCTGGAGAGGATTGACTTAAAATGGTACAAGAAACCATTCGAGAGTGTGGAAGATAGTCGGAATCTATTCACGTTGATATCGTAATCGACCGACAACTGAATTTATTGGAACATTCAACGCATTCGAATGAATGAATGTTTCGGATAACCGTGCATTTCTGATGAAATGAATTGACATTTTGATTCATTCATTCAAAGTGAATGCTAGTGAAGTAGAATTTCTTCTGCATTGAATGAAGCGGCTTCAATATATTCAATATTAAATCATCCAGCACTTTAATATATATCTACACATCAGTCAGTTTGGTCTTAGCACTCATAATAAACGCTCATAATAAACGCATGGTGTCAAAGTGAAAAAAAAAAAAAACGAAAAATTTACAAAATGTCGGAAAACGACGCGTGACAAATACCATCTCGATTCTTATGAGAAGAACTATACTGGATTTCTAGTCTACTGCGCCGGCCCCAAAAGGTCTTGCTACACCACCGGTTGCAAACAATGTGACTAAATTATTCACCCTCTGTTTAAAGAGTATATTAAAACAAAATATACATATAGTAAATGACTGACTTTCGTGTTAGTGAGTCGTGGCATTTGCTTGTTCCATGTTTGGGCTGGGCCTGGCCACACAAATTAGGCCTGCGCCACCTCCAATGTGTATGTCCAAGTATAGCTATATGCATTTATATATTATTGAACATCTCGATGTCGAAGTCGATGTGACATGTCTGCCTGTCTAGTAGAGGCGTTTATTTTTCAATCAAAAGCTCTAAAAATCAATATGGAGATTCTCTAGGCCCGACAAATGTTTCCTATCTTCACTTTAAGGGTTTAGCTCACATTTAACCTAACCGAAAATTATTAGATTTTTGCATGATAACTTTTCCACATAGGTTCAAATTGGACCACTATAGAATACATCTCAAATAAACAGACTTTAAAAAGGTGCAGGGAATCTCAAAGTTAAGCATGCACGATTTCTGCATTCCTTCTCTTTTTATACCATTCACACATAGTGTGAAAGGGTATTATAAGTTTGACTGAAAGTTTGTAACGCATTAAAGGAGGCATCGCAGACCCCATAAAGTATATATATTCTTGATAAGCTCGACGAGACGAGTCGATCTAGCAATGTCCGTCTGTCTGTCTGTTTGTTTGTTGTTGCGAACCAATTTTTTGGGGACCAATTTGTATCCTATCCTTGTATTCTTGTTTTAAAGAAAAATTGTTTTGAAATTGGTTCTCTACATACAAAAAAAGGTGAGTACAATTAAGTTACGCTGTGATACAGGTCAAACATAGAACAAAAAATTCCAGCATTTCCGAGCTTATCGTTTTATCTCCAACGGGTCTGTGTGGTCGTAACTTTCCACTATAATTGATAATCAATTGTGCAAAGAGGTAACTATAAGAAGTAATATATAACGTAATACATAAATTGAAATTATTAAGTTGCTTAAGTTGATATAAGTAGAAGTAAGAAATAGATCTGCTCGAACAATACGTATGTATATTGTTTCAGCTTACTACGTTAGATGCTTTGGTTTTCAGTGAGACACTTCAAGCTCGTACATAGCGAATGATGTGATATATCCTTTATCTAGATTTATGATGCGCTGCTATTTGTTTAGCAGGTGTTTCGTCTTCTTCTCGTCCTGCATCACCTGCTTCTCGTTCTACATCCGGTGTTGTACCACTTTCTGCTCGTCCTACATCGGGTATTGGTTCACCTGCTTCTCGTTCTGAATCCGGTGTTAATTCGCCTTCTTCTCTTCCTGCATCCGTTGTTATTTCGTCTACTTCTCGTTCTGTATCCGGTGTAACTTAGCCTGCTTCTCGCCTGCATCCGGTGTTATTTAGTCTGCTTCTCGTCCTGCGTCCGGTGTTACTTCGCCTGCTTCTCGTCCTGCATACTTCTTCTTTAGCTGGTGCTTCTCCTTCATCTGGTGGTTGTTCTTCAGCTTCTGCTTCTCTTTCAGCTGGTGTCTCTCCCTCAGCTGGTACGTAAATACTAGTTAAAATACATTTTCCTCTTATATGGAGGCGTGGCACCTAGTCTTAATTATTTCTTTCGACAGGCATACAGACAAACATTTTGGGTTTTGATGAGCATACGAGAGACCTTGCGATTTAAGTTTACAACCCACAACAACGAGATAAGAAATCTCCATTTGATATTTTTAATTGCTTTACCCTTCTACATTTGGTAAGCACTTTAGCTTCTAAATATGTGCGGAAAATGTGTGTAAGAAGATTAAATGTGGAGAACTGGAACTGGAATTGAATAATTCAAGTTAATATATGCCTTTCCTTGCACTTTGGGTTTCGTGGCGTGGTTTAAAATACCAGTTCATTCAACATCTTATTGGGCTCGTTTAGGTACCAGTTGTCATTCGACGGTGCCGATCAGTAGAGTTTGATGAATAACCTTAGTGCTATACAGTCGGAGGATCAATGTCGTCTGATCCCATTTTAGAATTCAAATCATGGAATAGGATCTGCAGTTCTCGTCAATGACTACTTTGTGTATGGATTCCCTTTGGAATAATCCTGCAACCCAACTGGTTCCCCTGCTATGGCGAGGGTCTCGTAGAGGTAGAGTCAATTTTAAGTCATACTATGTACTACATATTGTATACAAAGTTTCACTTATTTATTTTCACCTATTCTGTAAGTCGTCGACGAATATAGACGTCTCATAGATTGCATTCTTGTAGGGCATGACAGTCTAATCAAATCATTTATTCATGAGTCATTAAAACCTGATAAAACTTTGTAGTACTCGTAAGTATAAAACAATTTAAATTTTTTTTTTATCCGGTTAGAGTAGTATACGAAAATTAGTCTAAATTTTTTATTTGTGTTATTTCCACCAAATTAATTAATGTATTAAATTTTATTAATTGTAATTTGAAAGTGTGAAATTATATTTGTAAAATATTGTTCTGTTTATATTTTATTTATTACTATTTACATTAGTTTCTTTATTCACTGGTGATGATGGGATTTTACAGATTAATCTAATCTAATGATGTTAACTATTTCTCCAATAGGCTTATGATTCAGGTGCTTCTTCAGGATGTGGTGCATCAGTTGCATCTCCTTCTATAAATTCTCGTCCTGCTGTTACCTCACCTGCATATTGTTGTGCAGGTTCTTCTTCAGCTTTTCGTCCTGCTGACGTTTCTCCTTCAGCTTTTTCTAGTCCTTCTTCATCCTCTGTTACTTTTCGTTCTGCTTCATCAGCTGGTGTTTCTCCTTCAGCTGCTTCTCGTCCTGGTCCATCAACTGGTGTTTCCCCTTCAGCTGGTGGTTCTCCCTCAGCTTGTGATTCTCCTTCACCTGGTGTTTCTCCATCAACCGATACTTCTCCTTCAGCTGGCGTTTCTCCCTCAACCGGTGCTTGACCTTCAGATGGTGTTTCTCCCTCAACTGGTTCTTCTCCTTCAGCTGGTGCTTCTCCTTCAGCTGGTGCTTCTCCTTCAGCTGGTGTCTCGCCCTCTGCTGGTGCTTCTCCTTCTTCTTGCTCAGCAGTTGTTTCTCCTTCTTCTGATCCTGCTTCTTTACTTGATGGTTCCCCATCAGGTGGTAGTTCTCCTTCTTCTTGAGCTTCTCGCTCAGCAGTTGTTTCTCCTTCTTCTGCTTCTTCAATTGGTGCTTCCCCATCAGGTGGTGCTTCCCGTTCTTCTAAAACTTCTCCCTCTTCTGATTTTTCTCCTTGAGATCCTCCATCATCTGGTGTTTCTTCTCCATTTCTGCCTTCGCCACCTCCGACACCTTCTGCACCTGAGCTTCCTTTTCCACTCGAGTCGCTAATCTCTCCTACTACTTTCCCTTCTTTTTCTTTTGATTTTTTCGGCTTAGCCGTGAATTTGTCGTTCCAATGTGCCCAATACTTTTCAGTTCTCAGACTATGAAAGCCGTCATGAGCTTTGACATGACGAGCGCCTTTGGTGTGCTTACCAGGCTTTGATTCAGGGTATCCCCCATTTCCATCACCATTACCATTACCATCACCATTACCATCACCATTACCATCACCATTACCATCACCATTACCATCACCATTACCATCATCATTACCATCACCGCTACCATCTACAACACTATTACCATCGTGTACCGCTATTGTGGTTTCGTATAGAGTTTCTACTTGAGTTGTCGTTTCTACAGGTGCCTCTTGTCTTTGAGGTTGTGTTACTTCTTTAGCATTAGCTGGCGTATTTTCTTCATCTGATGTTTCTTCTCCAGCTGGTATGTCTACTCCAGTTGATGGTACTTCTTCTGAAGATGGTTCTTCTTTATCCGGTGTTTCTTCTTCAGCTGGTGCGCCTTCTCCAGCTGGTGCGCCTCCTCCAGCTGGTACGCCTTCTCCAGCTGGTGTTTCACCTTCAGTTGGTCCTTTTGTTGGTGCTTCTCCTTCGGCTGGTGCTTCTCCTTCAGCTGGTGTTTCTCCATCAGCAGGTGCTTCTCCTTCAGCTGGTGTTTCTCCATCAGCAAGTGCATCTTCTGCAGCAGGTGTTTCTCCTTCAGCAGGTGCTTCTCCTCCGGCTGGTGCTTCTCCTTCAACTGATGTTTCCCTTCCAGCTGGTGCTTCTCCTTCAGCTGGTGCGCCTTCTCCTTCTTCTTTAGCTGGCGTTTCTTCTCCAATTGGAATATCTGTTTGTGCATTCGATATATCTGGTATACAGATAACAGAAATCAAAACTAGCAGAATTCCCTAAAAACAATTAACGTTTAAGGTTTAACAACATTTTATTCAGAATATTTATTTACCAAAGTGGGATAACACATTTTTTATAAAGCAGTGCTTTCATAAGAAATTTCAAAAGCTTCTGTTAAAAAGCAACTATTTTTGAATCTGCTTTATATACCATAACTTCTTGACCATTAATTGATTTAAAATACGATAACAAACAGTAATAAAAAATTTTATAACCGTAGAAATAAGCGTAAATGATTTTAAAATATATATTGCTGAATTAATATTGGCAATATTGGGAAAATTTATTGATTGCCATTCACTTGGGAATGTCAAAAAACGATTCTTTTGCAATTGGACCAAGCAGCTCACAAAGGGCCGTTAGAACATATAACACCTGGGTAGCCTCTAAACATACGTTTCGGGTTGAGCAAATTGTGTGAAGGCAACAACCGCTCTCAATTATGGGTTGGTGCGCTGGGTTTGGTTCCCGTCACTGCAAAACTTTTGCCGCTTTGATCACGACTCTTGACTCGCGACAAGGTCCGAGAGGGCGATCGAGCATGCTATGGAAAGACCAAGTTTGGGATGACCTCCGCAGACTCGGTATTGACAACAACTGGCATTGGGTGAACTGTCGAGCCTTCCTACGTGCGACCAAGACCGAAAACGATTGTAGTGCCAAATAAGTAATTGGAACTTAATAACTTTTAATCGTGTACTAGTTTTTGTAAGCATTTAATTTAATTTCGATGCAATTCACAAATTATTTTTATTAATTTAAATCAATTCTGAAAGAACTCATTCCTATGTAAAAGAAAACAATTGTAAACATACTAAGAGATCTGTTGGAGATATTTATTTTATATGCAATTTTTCTAAAAGGCAAAGCGCGTTTAATTTAATAGATTATCATTTAAACATTTATATATTTCTCAAATATCTTATTTTATGCATAATATTGTAATTAGAAATTCAGTTAAGAATGTCAGCATATTATTTTTATTATTGTATTATTATTATTATCGAAATGCAAATAGATGCATCTTAATATTAAATTGTAATTAAATAATTCTCACAGAATGTCACTTTTTTTTGTATGATAATTGACATCAATTAGTTTGATCTCAATCGACAGGTTATGCATTCAATATGAAATGCATTTGTATGTATCTACTTATAGTATGAAATTAGTTTATGCTTATTATTGTAAGTACGTTTTTGTATATGTATATAAGCTTTACATAATAACGTATATAAATATATGCCTGTTTATATGTACGAGTATATGTTTAAGTCGATATGTGAATATGTGCAAAAAGCACTGAGCAATTTTTCTTTTAGTTTCAAAATGCATAAGATATCTTTAAGTTCGCTTTGAGTTTTGTCACAGATACATGTTTTTTTTTTTTTTTTTTTTGTAAAATTAATGTAAAGATTTTCTTCATTTGTTATATAATATAAATAGTAAAGGAACACTACCAGTCACTGGAAACATATATTAAATTTTTTATTAGATTTCGTGTGTGTATATAGGTACATATGTATATATAACGCCAGATAGTTATATTTACACGCATATAATACATTAAAATCATTAATATTCGTTCTGAAACATTGAAGAAAAAATTATTTTACAAAAAATTTTCCTCAAGGATGCAAAATATTAAGATAGTTCGGGTCAACTTAAGCAGACTGTTTATTTGTTTATAAACAAAATGTATGCAAAATTGTTAAACAAGCTGCTTATAATTATGATTAACACCAGCCAACAAACGAGTATTTAAGCAGCTTCGAAAATTTTTAGATATGCCAATAAATAGTGCTAAAATAAATACAGATTTGTTACGCATGTGAGAATCGGAGGCAGATACATGTGTGAGGTGTGTGTCAAAAAGTTAATTAACAAATAATTTTTGACAAGGATGCAAAATATTAAGCTAGTTTGCGTCAACTTAAGCAGGCTGTTTATATGTTTATAAACAAAATGTATGAAAAATTGTTAAACGAGCTGCTTATAATTATGTTTAACCCCAGCCAATATACGAGTATTTAAGCAGCTTCGAAAATGTATATAAACTGTTACCTATATGCCAGTAAATACTGATTTGTTACGCGAGAGTAAGAGGCAGATAAATGTGTGAGCTGTGTGTCCAAAAGCAAATAGCTGACTGACAAATGCTGTGCCTTCTAATTTGAACAAAGTACATGTGTTTTATATTTTATTGTTATAAACTTGAGTTAATTTAATTTGCTTGGCATCAAATGTGTTTATTTTTGAAAAATTTAAAACAATGTTCAGCAAAAATGTCAATGTGATTAATCTGTATGTATATTTTGTTCGATATAAGCAGTTTGCTTATTTTGAAGTGAACTAGCCGATTGTATTATACTTTCGATACATAAAGTTAAGTATGTACACTCATAAAAAAGACCTGAGAGCGTTTATAATTCCAAATAAGTTTAAATAGAGTTTTTACTTGAATGTTTTAGAATATTATCATGTTTCAAGTGTGTGTTTCAAATGTAAACCATGCACATAATAAATTTAGTTTAACATCTACAAATACTAAGTCTCGAGCATACATATCATCAAATCAATGGAAAACTTTTGTTTGACTACAACAACAACTATTTTGTTATATCAGTATGTATGTGCTATGTCTGTACCACTGGTTTAAAGAAATTTACAAAATCCAAGAGATAATTAGAAAAAATAAACGTATAATTATAAAACTACTAATTGCAATTAAAAATATATTTCATATGCTTAAACTTCTTTGAGCGGTCTTGCTGCCGTTCGTATTTATAATATTATTAGTACTACTGCAAGTAGTATTCAGCGATAATGTAATTGTTGATCGGGATTTTGTTGTCAAATGTCACGCATAAGAATGTGCAGTTTGTGGCCGAGCATAGCAACCAACACCGCTTTCAATGGTATTACCGCGTTCAACCATATTCTTGAGACGGCCACGCAATTCCTCGAGACTCTTTGACTTGGCTTTGTTTATGCGTTTATATTTGACATCTTTTGGTTTAGTCACAGAACGATGATTGGACATGATGCGATTGAAATTGTGCACCTGTGTCTTTGTATTTAGACGTTCCAATTCGTTATCCTTGGTTGGCGATTTATTATTCGTGGTAGTTTGCGTAGTTTGCATTTGTGAGATTTTCACACTATACGCGGCACAGCCGTTGTCACGATCGTCACTGGGTGAACGCTTTAAAAGTGATTTACGCTGACAATTGACAGTTTTAATATTTTGTTCTTTGGTTTGCTTATTGCTTAACGAATTGCTATTATCATCGCTAATCGCAAGCGTCTTTATACTAGACGCTGCAATTATTGTGCTCGTTGGAGGAGCATGATGATCTATATGACCTTCTGTGGAACTTGAACTTAACGCTTTATCGGAACGATTTCGAAATTTATCACGTTTTTCAGCAACATCAATTGATGGTTCAGGATCTTCCTCTACGGAATATACAGTTTCTAAAATATCAGGTCGCCGTAGAAAACAATTGTTACGTCGATTACTGCCGCCATATTTGCTCAGATTTGTCTCAATTGCATCGGAAATAGAACGTACAATGGTTACATCATCGTTGCCCAGTGAACCAGCGCCAATCTTACGATTATTGCTGCAATCGAAATCAATAATGTCCTCTAGTACTATTGCCGAATCAGAATCATTTGCTGATTCCGTACAAATTCCAAACTTTTCGATAATTTTTTGTTGCCGCTGTATGGTTAGTTCACGATGATTCAAAAGGCTGGCTATTTGCTTCTGTTTGCGTTTGAGGCGCGATTCTAGCAGCAGTAGTTGTGATGTCAGTGAGTTCATCTGATCCGCCTTCTCCTTTTGATAACGATAATGCTGTTGCACCTAAAAATAAGTAAAGTATTAATATGTATGCATATAATGGAACTATATTATTGTTCATAATATATTACGCTACAATGAAACAAGGAAGAACGCTGTAGTCGAGTGTTTTCGTACTCTGTAGTGTAAGTGTCCTTATTATGCCTTGTACCCAACGCAATAAGTGTATTATAAGTTTGTACGAATATTTGCAATAGACAGAAAGAGGCGTGATACATATGTAGAACTAGATATTTGCAAAAAACAACCGAATTTTTTAAATTGTAGAATGCGAAATTGTCTTTAATTTGAGTACTTGTTTGACCAAGTCTTACAATTTGAGATATTCTCTCTTTGGGTGGGTTTTGTATGGGGGCTGCCTCTAAAAGTTGGCGGTACACGCCTATTAGTATATGTGTGTGAAGCGACCATTCGTTAAAAGCCACCACATCGAATTTCAAGTTGATAGTGACTTAACTGAAGAAGTTTTTCGTACAAAGGTTTTTCCTAAAATTTAGATAAATTCATTTTTTACCTAAAACCTGAATTTAAGGTAAAATTTTCCTTAAAAATGGGTAAATTGACTCAAATTTAAATTTTTTTTAACTAAAAAACTATGAACCTTTTTCCTTAAAATTAGCCCGTATTCCTAAAAACATTATGCAGGGTGTCTCAAAAGAAAGTTCACATTTGATTTGCTGATTACGTGAACGCAATTATTCCGAGGGGCGTGGGGGGTATGTCAATCGGTAGCCTAGCTTTTGGGAATTTAGTTGCTATGTATCGTTTCACGGGAGCGGACCGTGTGTTGTGCGTACGTGAGTTTTACAAAAACGGTAATTCAGCGACTGTAGCGCGTAGAAAATTTGGCAGTATTCGCCATGTTCGTCATTTAAATGATGCGCCAAACCCTCGACTCATTGGAAAATGGGTCGAGAAGTTTGAAGAGACCGGTTCAACGCTGGAAAAATCAAAATTCGGGCGTCCAAGGTTCCGTAATTGTTCCGCATTTTTAGCAACTTCACACACGTCCAACAGGTCTCTACCACGAGTTCATGAAATTTTTCCTGGCAAATTGAAGTTCCGATTTAACCCCTATGGACTTTTTCCTGTGGGGTTACGTCAAATCTAAAGTTTACTTCCTTGGCACAATCAAAAGAAAATATCCGCCACGAAATATCAGCCATCACAGAGAATACCTGCCGAGCCGTCATAGGACATTTTAGTGCTCGATTAAATGAATGCCGTGAACGCAACGGTTTTCATTTGGACAATATCATTTTTAAGAAATAAATTCCCAAACTGTGTATTTTAATATGTAATCAATATTTTTTTCAATAAACTATGTACTTACTTTTTTGTTATCGATTTTTTAAATGTGAACTTTCTTTTGAGATACACTGTATTACATGAATGTGCGTTATACCATTGGTGTATCCAAAGGGGGGAGGGGGCAACTGGGGAATATGTGCTACTTTTTAGAATACACATAATCTAAAATATTAGGTCAGCATAGGCTTATTTTAAAGATATACGTTATCTTAAAATATTAGGTCAACATGAACTTTTTTTTAAATTTAGATCATAATGGACTTATTTTTGAGGAAAATATTACCTAAAAGAGTTCGGCAGAAATGGTCTTCAAATCCAGTCTCATTTTCCTTGGACGTATTTAGACAAAAAACTGATTTATTTTTATTTAGTACTAAAACGATCCCCCAAGTCCAAATAAAAAAGCCGCTTTATGTTAGCCAAGTTTATTCGTTAGTTTTAAATTGTATCTTCGCAACGATTTGTGTTTTATATGTGATAAGTCACTTTCAGAAGGTGTTTCTCTGAATGTTGTACGTGGTTTACAAGCTTTAAAAACTGCAAGTATTGCAAGAAATGATGGACATATAGACTATTTGAATACTTTAAGTTCTGTGAATGTGCATTCCGAGTGTCGAAAAGTGTACATTAGATATTGGTTTGCTCGTAATTTTAATTGGACGTTCGCAATCATATCAACAGGAAATTTGCTTTAAAAAAGTTGTCAAAGACAATGTTAAAACACAAATATATTCTTCTAAAAGCTTTGATCAATATCTTCGTTCCAAAAAAACACATATTATTTTTACACGCATTTAGTGGCTATGATACAACTTCTGCGCTGTAAAAAGGGGAAAAAAAGACATTGGATAAATTGGTGGAAGTATTTCAACCAGAAAACTGCCCCGTACAAACATTATTTGAGAATGGAGTGCGCATCTTGTTGGCATTATAGTATAATGCTTCAAAATCTGAGGACAATATTGATCATTTCCGTTACACGCAATTCGTCAAATTAACAAAACTAAATAAACCTTTACAATTATCAACACATCCACCAACAAGTGTAGCGGCTCATCAACATATCAATCGTGTCTACTACCAGATTCAAACGTGGTTAGGGAACGATTTAGAACCTCAAGAATGGTGCTGGATGCTGCAAAATCAACTCCTGGAACCGATAAGAACATTATTACCCCCAGCACCAGCTGAACTGCTCAGCAAAAATGGTTGTGGTTCGCGCTGCGGATGCGGGAAATCGGGATTACAATGTTCTTTAGCTTGTAGCCAGTGCAATGGACAAGCTTGCCTTAACGCCTCATCATATCTAAATAATCTCGATGAAAAAAGTGCATATGATCCCGAAATTCTGGAAGGTTTGGATATCACCGACAACGAGGATAATGATAATGATTTAAACATTCTCGAGCGATCACAAGAAGAAGACGATGATGAAGAAGAAGATAAATAACTGTCATTTGTCATTTAAAAATAAAATAGTTTTTGCGACTTTGGACCTTGAATATCGTAAGACGCGAACACGATATTATATCAGACTCTTGAGACAACATATAGAACGCCAAAACAAAGATTTATACCAATTTACAGCTTATTATCTTTCATTCCGAGGTGAAACCATAATATGACTGGGCTATAAGTAAAGAAGTTTTTATGCAAAAACACAAAAATGGATGATGCGTTTGTATGGTGGCTACCCAAAAAAGTGGGAGTCACATTCGTTAATGTATATGTGTAGCGTTCCTCCATTAGAAGTTTCCATATTAATTATTATGTTGATATTGACTACAATAAAAAAGTTAATCATACAAAAAGTCAATAGTAGGTGGGGGTTTGTACCCTTAAAAGGAGGTCAATAGGTATGCTTTATTTAACTGCATTAAAAATTAGTGTAGATACCAATTCACAACTGGATACCATAAAAATTGGTACCCAATAAAATGCGCAACAATATCCAGACGGACTGACAGACGTTCATAGCTAGATCGGCTCGGCTCGTCGAGCTGATGAAGAATATACAGGGGTCGACGCTCGAAGTGTTACCAACTAAAAATGCTGTAATTTTGTCAATTTTTATATTTTTATCAGTGTATCGTAAAAATATTACAAATTTTATAAAAATATGTTATTGTTCGCGATGTAGCCTCGAGTTTGTCCGGGAAGGCTTCACAAGCTGCACGAATGTGGTTCCAAGGTATTTTGCAACATTCTCAGCGCGCGAAGAGCAATCTTTAAGGCGTTCACCGTCTCATGTTTTTTAGTTGGTACTTTGGCCTCCACAATGGACCTTATGGAAAAATCCCTTAGGTTTAAGTCTGGGGAATATGACGACCTTTGCTGAGAAGAAATTAAGCTGGGAACGTTATCTCGTAAAAAACGTTGAGTTCCTCTGGCCTTATGGGATGGTGTCTTGTTGAAAAATACAATGATTTCTACCGAATCGTTTACGTGCCCAAGGTAACAAAGCATTGTTTAAAATCTTTTCACGGTAGATTTGTTGATTTACCTTTCAATGAAAATGAGTGGTGAGCGTCCTGTGGCAGTTACTGCGGCTCAAACCATCACTGATGCAGGCGCTTTCTTTTGGAGAGCAATTGGCTGATCTAAATTGTCTTTTGATTTGCACTTTATCCATAAACAATCGTTTTGTTTGCTGAAACGTATACATTTTTTCATCAGAAAAGACCACATTTTCAAGCTCGCAACTAACGTGCAAGTGCTTTAACACATTTGCTCTTGCTAGGTGAACTGCCTTTTTTCTGGGTGTTAAATCTTGAACTTTTTGTATTTTGTAGGGCTTCAATCGTAGTTAATTTTTTAATATGTGCCCCATGCTACGAGCAGACCTATTGAGTTTTTTTTTTGCCAATTAAACTGCGCTTTCTAAACATTTCTGCCGATATTGCGGTTTTTGGATGTCCACCTCCATGGCGTTTTTTGATGGCAGCAGTATCATTGTAACGTGTAATGGCCCAATACAGAAACATTTTGTTCACACGTAAATTACGTAGCTCATTAAAAAGGGTTGGTTACGATTTTCCAGCCAAATACAAAGCAATAGCACTGTTGCGTTTGAATTCCATTTCGATAAAATTTTTAACTGCAACGCAAAACGATATGCTTCCGCAGGCTTGTAAATAACATAACGGACTGACGCTTGATAAAACAGGAGCGCGCTGTCATTAGCCGTTTGATTGAAATAGCAGCGTGAAGTTGGTAACACTTTGAGCGCCGACCCCATATACTTTATGGGGTCTAAGATGCCTCCTTTAATTCGTTACAAACTGATAATACTATTTCACACTATATACTATCTACCAAGCCCCCTTTTGTCTATTATATACATTTACACAAACGATGTACAAAACTAGCTAGAGCGTTGAAATAGTTATACATATTCTAAGTACCTGTACGGCATATGCCTTCCGCCATTTAATGATATGTTCCGTCTGAAATCGGACTTTTGAGCGCAGCTCTTCAATCATAGCACGTGCAGTATGCAAATCCTTTGGATCTTGATTCATCATATTCAAACGCAAATTAATTGTGTGCGTGGAAGCAGGTGCGGGTGGCGGCCATTGAAGTTCTATAGGTGCTGACGGCAGTTGAACTGCATCCGTCGATAATGTACTAACCATTTTGGTTGTTGCAATTGTTGGTTGCTCCATTACATTCTGTGCACTACTTGCGCATTGTTGAAGTTTCGCTTCGGTAATTGTTTATTCTGTCATATAAATATAGAAAAGCATACAAATCCATTAGAAACGAATAATAAATAACATTTATAAAATATCTATACATATATATATATACACGAGTACACATGCATCTTGGGAAAACAATCAAAAAATAAATGTGGGTAAAAACACGTGCATGTAGTTATTTACAATACATGTCAAATATCGTTTGCGGGTTTTCTGTTTTATTTTGAGCACAACAATTGACACAAATGTTCAATTCACAGACAGGACCAATGAAAGTACAAAAATAAAGTGAAATCCACTGACAATAGCTTGTCAAAATGTGTAATATTGTGCTAGTGCACTCGACCACTTCAAGGTCGATTACTAAACATTCAAGGCATCGTCGCAATGACAATGTCGGAAAACGCCCGTAGCCATTGAACGAATGCTGCAGCTTCAGTTGCACGGAATGAGTGCGAATCAAGGACATGGTGGGTGTGGGATGTATGTGTTTGCCTTTTATTTTTGCAAATGTTTTTCCATTTTTTTGTGTATGTGTGGGATAAGTCATAAATAAGTTGAGTTTTTCAGCTGGAGAAAAGAGTTTACGGTGAAAACTTGAATGGTGGAAAGGTTTAAGTGGTTTAGTTTTGCATGAAAGCTTAAATCTATTATTAGTGTTTTGCAAAACAAATTTTTGTGTATTGAATATCATTCGATATTAGTTACATACGTGTATGTATAATGAAGGAGAACTTTACTGCTCCTTCAAAAACAATGTACGCAAATCTATATATTTATATTCATTCACACGCTTTTTAACCCTCTTAAACACAACATATTCGCTTGATGTTTCTTGTTGGGAAGAATGTGAAGAGAAGCACGGACAAATATAATTTTTTTTTAAAGTATTGCGTCTAAGGTAGGACAAAACCAGTTAATGCCATTGGCCAATCACAAAGACTCTTTCTCACAAAGCTCTCTCTCTCTCTCTCTCTCTCTCTCTCTCTCTCAATTTTCTATAGCTGTTACAGTTTTTGTTTTTTTTTTTCGGTTCCTTTTGTTTCATTGTTGTAAAGGGCGATTCACATTGTAGAGCATGTCGACCGAGCAGCTCGACGTTAGGCTCAAAACTGTTGTGGGCGCACTTGCAAATATGTTGGCGAGCATCAGTTGAGTATGTTTTTGATAGTATTTTAGTTGGTAAAATTTTAAAAGAAGAGCAACAAAATAAATATTTACAACAAAAAAGAAAAAGAATGGATACACCAAAAAAAAAAAACTCTTTTATAACTGAAAATTAATAATAAATATTTAACGAGCATCAAATCTAGTGAAGTTCTAAGAATAAAATACACTTTTAATGGAAATGTGATGGAAAAATAAAATACAAATTTCAATATATCAGCCAGAAATATCGATTTTCGAGATAATAAGTCTTAAAACTTTCGAGCGGATGTTATTGTATAAAAAATTTTCAATATCTATATATTGCTATAATTAAACAATCCTACTTAGGGCCAGTTTCACGACTTAGAGTTTCATTACAGAATACGAATTTCCAAGATATGCTATTGGAGGAATAATATTGATTAGTGCATGTCACGACTTCACAATTGTACATATACATATATACCTGATGCCAGCCACTTGTGCTGATTTTGACAATCTTTGACTGCACAAATCTCCTTGTGTAGATCGGTCCGGGATGTAAAATTTGAAGAATTTGTTAAATTTGTTCAATGCTTCAATCAGGCTTTCAACTCACAAGTCGTCGGCTTCCATCTTCAACTCCTGGACTAACGAGGTTAGGATGGAACTTGATGTCTTTGTTGGAGGTCTGAGTATTTCCACAGTTCAGTACGCTACGATACTTGGTACAACATATGATCAGTTACTTAGATGTTCGGTTCATGCCACCAAAGTAAAATTTTGTGTTTCCAATGGAATAACGGCAACGGAATCATTCAAAATGTTACAAAAGTGTTTTGAGGACTCTACTCTATCGAGAACGCAAGTTCTCTATTGAGTGGCATAAAGCATTCAGTGAGCGTCGTGAAATCGTAAAATACTTGCCTTATGCAAGTCTTCCATTCAACTCTGTTAACGACGAAAACATCGAAAAAGTGACGTAATTTTTGCTCGAACATATCTTATGGATCGACTCAACACATTTTGGTTGATGTTTTGGGTATGAAACGCGTCGCCGCCAGACTCGTACCGAAAGACCTGCATTTTATACATTTTTTGCACATTCCAGCTTGATTGTGACGAAGTTTTTGGCCAAACATGAAACAAAAGTCATAGCACAACCACCGTATTCAACAGATTTGGCACCCTGCGACTTTTTTCTATTGCCGAAACTTAAATATGCGCTCCGGGTAACGCGTCATGAGTCGATTGATTATTAATTTCTCTTAACTAATAATATTTTTGCTGCATTTTAATACCTAAAATTATAGTTTTAATTCTTTTTATGCTACAACATGTCATTAAAGCACTACCGCAAAAGTCTACGTACAGGCTCATTTTTCGAAGTAAATGATGTGTTAATAATTATAATAATTCACACACACACACAGCTCGCTGAGCACAAGACGGAGGCGGTGCTAATTAGCAGCCGTAAAAAGGTGGAACAAGCCTGTATTTTGGTGGGTGATACCAGGATAACATCTAAGAGAGCCATCAAGTATCTTGGTATTATGCTAGATACTCGACTCTGCTACATCTTCTATATGTTAATGAAAAGGCACTCGTAAGAATGATGCTAAACATCCGAGGTCCCAAGCAAGGTCGAAGACTTCTCCTAATTGGCGTATCTAAGTCGATTATGCTGTACGGTGCACCTATCTGGGCTAATGCCATGAATGTGAGGAGTTACCGCAAGGGCCTAGAATCAACATATCGATTGGGGGCTATCAGAGTGTACAGTGCATTCCGCACAGTGTCCGAGGACGCTGCTCTGGTAGTAGCAGGCAAGATCCCGATCGATATTTTAGCTATCGAAGCTAAAGCTACCTATGAGAATAGGCAGCAGATGGGCCCAGAAGGCAGAGAATACCGTATGCAGTTTAAGTTGCAGAGCATAGCCATGTGGCAAACATGTTGGGACAACACAGAGAAGGGTCGATGGACATACCGTCTCATACGCAACCTAAATGTGTGGCTTGGCAGGACACACGGAGATGTAAATTTCTATCTGAAACAGATACTAACTGGACATGGTTGCTTCAGAAAGTACCTGTATCGGTTTAAGCATGAGGACTCTCCCCTATGCACCTTTTTTGCGTATACGATCAACAGGAAGATGCAGAACATATCCTGCTCAAATGTGGCAGAATTGACCATGATCGACAGGTTCTGGCGGAAGCGGAGCTTCCTACCGAGGAAAATATTGTGGGACATATTTTAGACGATATCCACAAGTGGCGTGCGGTGTGCACCTTTGCAGCATCAGCAATGACATCATTTCGAACCCTTGAAAGACATCGAAGGATGCAAAGAGTCGGTTAATAGTCAGCACCAACTCTGCGATGCAATGCTTAACGGCGGTACTGTAGAGTACATGGTGCAAACACCCTAGATTAAGTAAACTTTATTGCATTATAGATATCTTATTTTTGTATTTTATTATATAAATTTCAGTAACTCTAAAATGCAATAAAGAATGAATTAAAAAAAAAAACACACACACAGGGCTGTAACATCGGAAATTATGTTTCAGTACCTTTCTTCTACTTCTAGTTTCAGTTGGTGAGCTTGGAAAAATTATGTTTTAGTACCTTTCTTCTACTTCTAGTTTCAGTTGGTGAGCTTGGAGCTTAGATTCTGTCCCATTAACTGAATGTCGCTTTTTTCCCTCATTTCGTTAAGAGAGATGGACAACCTGTTCGGAGTTTTGGTAGGATGGAACCCGTTGTAGTAAGTTACAAGTCTTTGTATTGATTAGTGTGCATTGCCAACTACTTATTGACACTCCAATTGATTGAAAAAGAATGGACTAAAACTACAAAGTGAGATTTCTTAGAATATTTTTAGGTAGAGGTAATCGCATATTCGCTCATTCCATGCTTCTCGTATGCAGCTGTATGCAGACTTTTGCGGTTATGCTCTTCTGACATGTTGTAGCATAAAATGAATTAAAACTACATATAATTTAAAGTATTAAAATGCAGCAAAAATATTATTAGTTAAGAGAAATTAATAAACTATATAATAGAACAAAGTTGGATTCAATACATAAAACATTAGCTTAAATATTTGTGATTAAAGTTGAAATTTCATATTTGTTTTTGTGGTGTACGCATACTTTTTCGAGCAAATGTATATATTGGTCCTACAAGGCAATACGTTTATAGGCTTAATAACAGTCGTGACATTGAAAACTAGGATATAGAGTGAAAAATGAGCTATAAAGATATAGGCGAGTCGTGAAAATGATCCTTAGAACCACTAAAATCGCCTTAGCTACGGCTTTATTACGATTAATTGATGTTAATGACAGCTAATAGAAACAAAATAAAAAAAAAAATCAAAAGAAATACAATTTTCCGGTTTAATAGATTCACTTCTAATTGAAGTTTAACCATATTTCCATTTGATTCTATTCTGCATTGGTTTCAATTTCAACATTTCTATTTTATACAAAATATTTTTTGCAAAACACACACGCACGCGTAGTCGTATAAAAATGAAGATGTGTAAACTGTGTCGTCTAGTTTGGGAAATTGTAAGACATTTCTTACAGCACAAAAGAAAATAATTTAAAATGTTTCAACAATATGGGAGAAATTTTTAAAAGTCATTCCAACTAATAGTGCTGTGACGAGTTTATTGTGCTTTCAACATAAACTGAATGAATATTTTGTGCGTACGCAGTACGTAGTCAAGTCAGTCCATTGAAGTTGAAATTTTGACCAAACATAATTGTGTAATTTTAATTGAATAAATAAGGAAACGGTTGCCGTGTAAAACTGTTGACCCTAATCTCAAAAAAGCATTGTCATATTATTATTATTATTATTATTGCAATAAAAATTTGCAATAAAATCAAAAAACAAAAATATTTAGTAACTCTGCAAAGAAATATTACAATTTTGCAAATAAGTAAATACATAATTATTTTGACTGTGTACTTATTTTAAAAGGTCTGTGGTACTTCCGTTGCCATTCGTGAGTATGCATAAAATTCGTCGATTTGAATTTAATATTGTGCCACAGTTTATGCTCGCATATGTACCTACACATATATATGTATATATGTATCTATACATATGTATCTACATGTACTTGGATTTATGTAAGCGGTCTTTTGATGTCAGATGTGGGTTGCTGACTGGCGTCATTTGTGTAGGTGTAAAATGTTCGGACTGAGGCGAGAAAACACACGCACAGCTTCGCTTATTTTTAATGCTTGTAGTATAAGTATTTAAGTTATGAACTTGTTGAATCAGATAAGTTACAAACTTGGCAATGAAAACCCCAATCATTTACTTTTGTGTTTTACATTTATGCATACAAATAAACAAATAAGAATCACTAAGAGTGACACAAAGTTACGCTCGAGTGATTTTAAATGTTACCTTAGATACATGCGGTCCGAAACCATGAACATTCTGTTGCAGAAAAGGAGATGATGTAAGCTTCGGTAGAACCGAAACTTATATACACTCCTGTATACATAAAAATTATAAAAAAAAGAAACAAATTTTAACTACTATAGTATTATACAAGGTGTCTCAAAAAAAAGTTCACATTTGATTTGGTGATTGCGTGAACGCAACTATTCCGAGAGGCGCGGGGGGTATGTCAATCGGTAGCCTAGCTTTTGGGAATTTAGTCGCTATGGAGCGTTTCTCGGGAGCGGACCGTGCGTTGTGCGTACGTGTCGAATACTGCGTAGAAAATTCTGCAGTATTCGACATGTTCGTTATTTAAATGATGCGCCAAGCCCTCGACTCATTGGAAAATGGGTCGAGAAGTTTGAAGAGACCGGTTCAACGCTGGAAAAAGCATAATCCGGCCGTCCAATTTCTTCGAGAACGTTCGAAAACGTAGACACTGTTACTCAGTCTGTTCGTGACAACCCGGACCTTTCGATTCGGAAGCGTGCTGTTGCTTTAAACGTGCATAGATCATCATTATTCCGCATTTTACACAAAGATTTAAAGCTGCACCCCTACAAAATTCAGTTGGTGCAAGAATTAAAGCCTCAAGATGCTGGTCAAAGGCTTGAATTCATAAACCAAATGATTGAGCGCTTTCCAACGTTTACAAACATATTGTTTTCGAATAAAGCTCATTTCCAACCAATCCAAAACACAAACATCAGAAACCCCTACATTCGCCTAAAGTGACCGTATGGGCTGCGATGTCGACGCGGGGAATTATCGGCCCTTACTTTTTTGAAGATGAAACCCCTTTCGCACAGTTACAGTGTAATCAGAGCGTTATGTGGAGATGTTAGACGACTTATTTGTGCCTGAACTGCAAAACTTTCCTGGTTATAACCAAAGAATATAGTTCGAGCAGGACGGAGCAACTTCACACACGTCCAACAGGTCTCTACCACGAGTTCATGAAATTTTTCCTGGCAAATTGATTTCCAGGAGAGGTGACATAAATTGGCCTCCACGATGTTCGGATTAAACCCCAATGGACTTTTTCCTGTGGGGTTACGTCAAATCTAAAGTTTACGGCAATAAACCGACTTCCCTGGCAAAATTAAAAGAAAATATCCGTCGCGAAATGGCAGCCATCTTGGAGATTACCTGCCAAGCCGTCATAGGAAATTTTAGTGCTCGCTTAAATGAATGCCGTGAACGCAACGGTTTACATTTGGGCAATATCATTTTTAAGAAATAAATTCCCAAAGTGTGTATTTTAATATGTAATAAACATTTTTTCAATAAACTACTTACTTTTTTTTTATCGATTTTTTAAATGTGAATTTTCTTTTGAGACACATAAAATAAGAGTGCTAAAATCGACGTGACCAACTTTTCACGTTGTTTTTTTTTTTTTTTTTGTTGCTGTAAATATATAAATTTTACTTAAGCTAGCTCAAGTTTTCAATTCAGTTACGAGTTCTCATCAGTCCTCTGGCATTACAAATTTTGCTACTTATTTCATGGTTCTCAGGAAAAGCGTATTTTGTATCATACGTATTTAGTCTTCGATGCTTCGTTCGCAATGTTACATACATTATGATAGTTCAACTAACCCAATACACCAACAAAACAAAGAGTTTAGAAAAATCCGTACTTGCAGGAAAGGAACATTTATGAAAAGATAAACGCATGTTCCTTTCTAAGTATGATTATTTGTTGAAATTTTTGGAAGTACGAATTTTTCTAAACTCTGTGTTTTGTTGGTTTATTGGTTAGTTGAACTATCATAATGTATGTAACAGTGCGAAGGAAGCATCGAAGACTCCATAGAGTAACTTCTGATCAAAAAGTACATTTAAAGGAAAATCGCTTGAAATGTGTGAAATAAATTATTTCTCGTGGATGATACAACTGTCATATATAAATGTAGGTATAACTGTCAGATATTCTGTCAGATAGTTCGTTCGAAATAACTTGGTAAAGAAGTTAGTTTTTGGTGTGTTCTGTGAATTTTGAATTTTATTTTTTTTTAAGTTTGTTTAAAGATGTGTATTGCTTATAAAAATTTCATGTGCCTTCCAAAACTTTAAAGACAGCATGCGGAGAGTCGACAGTACCAAAACACTCAGGCATACGAGTGGTACAAAAAGTTAATATTGACGCAATGTGAAATACGATTTGCTTCGTTCTAGACGTCTATCCAGCTCTTCGACTCAGCAAAGCGTTCAAATAATAAAAAACAGGGAAGAACGCTTCCCTCGCGAATTCACAACTTCGAAATACCCTGCCGCATTTAGTACTCTAATAATATATTTTTGTTTATAAACATAAAAAATATTTTTATTATAAAATGAAGAAATGTTTTCAATAAAACAATTTTTAAAAACTTTGTTCGAATATATGAATTTAACTGGCTCAAGGTCATTTTACATTTTAAGAAATATTTATTTATATATGTACATATATATTTTCTCAATTCGAAAGAAGGAATAATGAAAACTATTTTGTTTACACTGAAAAATGATCGGCTTCCGATACACGTGTTTCAGTGTTTGCCAAACCCTACATTAGTCGGATAGGCCATACATTGCTAATGATTGCTTATATACCATGCTTAATTGAAAAGCGTCTTGTGTATTGCACGATTTTCTGTTAACGAATGATAAAGAAAATGGAAAGACGTTATACTTTCTCAGCATGTTCTGTTGTATTCTTCTTGAAATACACAAGACGATTTTCAATTAAGCAGGGTACATAAGCAATGTAATGTATGCCGGAGAGTAAAGACCTCTCTCTGACTAGAGAAGATTTAGAAAAATCAAGATCACTGTTCAGAGTCTCTAGGTACCGCACCGTTAGAAGTAACTTGAAATTTCACAACTAGCAGCAGTTTTGCCGCAATGATAAAAAAAAAAACATATTCAGTTTGCATTTTTCTAAAAATATATGTTATAATTTGACAGCTATTATTTGCTATTATTTGCATCAAAGTTTGTGCTTCGGTTTTCATTTACGATAAATTGAACGGAAGTGATATCGTTAAAATGGTATCTAAGTCGCTTTCAGGTTTTTGCTGTTAGAATTTACTTGACATTATGAATATAAATGTCATAGTGATAACTCCAAGTGAATTCAAATCGCAAAATCATTTTGAAAGAAATAAACGAACAATTTTAACGAAATCACTTCCATACAATTTATTCGGAAGTGAAAACCGGAATGAGTCGGATGAATTATTGAAAGCAATATTTGGAGCCAAATCAAGGCCTACTACGAATAAAATATGGCGTGTATGGGCATGCTGTTACTTGTTTTCCTATAATTCGGTACAAAATATATTGCTTCTAAGCTGTTCAGATGATGAAAAACTATGTATGGCACATTTCTCATATGTGCAATGAAAACAGTATCAAAACTCTACAAATTTCAACTAGAAGTGGCAGCAAACTCAACAAAAATTTCTCGAATCTCTCAAACATATGCATGATCGTGTGAACTCTGCAGAAATTAAAAATTATAGAATGTAAGGTAAATAAAAAGGTACAAACGGTAGATTCCCATTTTATAGAAAGAAAATAAGTGCTGAAATATTATAGTGAACCTTTACTTATTTCATTTGTAGAGCTGAAAATCAGTTTCAAAACCATGTTAGTCAAAGTCTAGGCATACGACAATCTATATAACTCGTATATATATAGAGGCTACAGTAAAGACAGTTAAGAACAAAAATCACACAAATTTTATATAAATACTTAAAAATGTGGAGGTCAGGTTTGTAACCCGTATAGTGGTCCGAAACAAAAACAAATTTTGCCCAAGATTTCACCATCATACGAAAGACTACCAAACGATGTGTGCTTTTTTTTCTGTAATCAAAAGCCTCTTGACTGTGTGTGAATTATAAGAGCAATTAGTGAGTTTAGCATTTGAAAAAAAGCAGATAAAATCTCTCATCTCCTTCAACTAGCATCTTTTCATGCATGTAGCTCAACATAAAAACAAACCTCTTATTTAGATGTAACTTTGTTTTTTTTTATGCATCATTGTACAGCAATAGATCCTCACATGGTTCAAGCGACTCCATTACATCCACAAAAAGTCAGTGTTTGGTCTGGATTTCATGCTGAAAATTGAAATTGGCGCTCTTTACATTATGACAACAGACTCAGAATTTCAGTAGTAATTTTCAATAATTTCAAACATTGCTCGTTCGTGAACCTCACCATGATAAAAATTTAAGTTTGCGTTTGTTGTATCCCTATTGAAAAACCCTATATATTGATCAGTGCACACTTGTCGGATGTGCTTAATTTTTAGGCATAAAGTGCAAATAAAAAAAATATTTGACAGATTTTAATACATTAAATAGAATAAAAATATACACTTAGGGCCATTTTCCTGACTTAGAAATAAATTCGAGAATACGAATTACCAAGATATGCTATTAGGGGAATAATATTGAGTAGTTTATATGACGACTTCATAATTTAATAAATCCATTTCGAGTAATACTGCAGTATAAATCCATTTTTTGTCCGTTACCGGTCACTTTTCTGTCTGCTATCGTTACTTTTTTGCCCGTTATCTCTAGTTTTGTCTTATTTATCGGTCAGGTGCTAAATGCTGAACAGGTGGACAGTACATGCATTTGTACAAATGTAAACACATTACAAGTATAAATTAGAAGAAATAATTGAAATAGGCAAAAACGGGTCAAATGTTAGTAAAAAATTCAAATTTGTTGGTTTTCTTTTTTGCTTTTACTTTGGTTTGTTATCGAAATTGTGAAGTCAAGTTGGCAGCTATATTTGATATAGGCAATTGTATATAGACTTAATAACAGTGGTGACATTAAAAACTAGGATATAGTGTAAAAAAAATATAGGCAAGCTGTGAAAATGACCCTTAATGCTTTTTCAACCCTTCGAAGTGCGTTCCTTGTACAGAGCATGATTCGACGGTTTGGAAGTTTTTTCTTTTACAAGTATAAAATATGAAATAAATTGGTAATTTTAATTTGAATTCGCAAATTGTTTTTATTTTGAAAGTTTTTGTTGTGCTGTCTTTTTAGCCAAATCTAATATTAAAATAGTTATGTTTCGTGGAGCAGAGCTGGTTATACTACTCTGATTTACTCAAACGGTTAAGGCTTTATTTTTTATTAAAATGTATATTTTAATGTGGCATTAATAGTGTTTGCATATATTGATCTGATCAATTTAAATATCTAAATTGTTGACTGTTTTTAGACAAGTTTGATTTTTGCTCTGAAGAAATTCATTTAGTTTGAAGTGAAATGCTGGATGCCGGATTTCAACAAAAACACACCAATCACAATTGAATAATATAAATTATCCCAATAAATTAGTGCGGTCATTCATTTAAACGAAAAGGGGGTAAACATCTGCTGCTGCATGTACTTTTGACAGTTGAAAAGCCAATTTCCTTTTTAAACGTGATGCACCTTCCTAACTCATACAAAACATTGACTCAATCGCAGCTAAAGACGACTTGCTCGACTGTATTAAACCCTGCACATACAACATTGAAGCGTGTCATATTTTTTAAATTTATAGTTTTAACATTTCAATATTTACACCCTTTTCTGTATGCGAAAGTCGATGTTATGAAATCATTTCATAAAATTTGAAATATAAATGTGACATACTTAAAAACGAACGAATATGAATACATCGACTCGTCTCCTCGAGCTGTATCCTGTTTACAAATATTTTTGTGCAGAGTATAAAAATAAAGAAATGTTTTCATAGAAAATGCATAAACTTTGTTACACAATGCATTTTATTGATTCTTCTCTAAAAGCTTAAATTTACAAATTTTGAATTGCTGCTTTAAATACCATTCTCTCCAAATACAAACCACAACAACTTAATTCTGCATCAGTGGTTAAACCTTTTTTTTTGAATTTTGGGAAAAAAGAATAAAATTTCAATAATATTTTCATACTAGTGGTTATTAGAATTTGTGGTATTTTTTGGCTCATTACGTTCGATTACAGAGGTTTCATAAACAGTTTGCGAATTATATTGATTTGAAAATGTTTAGAATGTTCGTTACTGTGTCGACTTCTCCAGTATATCAACAACTGATTTCAAAACGAATAAATGTTAAAATACGTTTCATACGTAAAGATGTTAAAACAAGATTGTGAATAAACTCATAGTTTAATTATTATGTTGAGTATTTAACTATGAAGGAACTTTAAACATATAAAACAATTACAAATAACAGAAATATTACATTAGCAAACAAGAGAAAACACTAACTTTCATACTAGTCATATTTTGTATTTCAGCAATACTTTCTAGTGGGTAAAACATGATAATTTTGATAAGTATTCTACCCATAGTTATAAAAAGTCTACATATCAACTTTTAAATAAATATTTTAAAGATTGAAAAATATGCAGACTGACATGATGTGATCGATTCCTTTTGATTTATTGATCACGAATATATTCGCATACGGAGAATGTTAAAAAAAAGATGACTTTTCAATTTTCAATTTTCGATTTTGGTTTTTTCAAGTGCAACTTCTTTAGCATCATTGTTATTTGAAAATTCAATGAAACGAAAACTGAATTCGAAATTCGAAAAGGTTTATGAAAATAATATGAAAATCAACTCGCAAAGAGACAAACATATTCATAAATAGGATTTAGCCAGCGAGAAAATGAGATAGATAATTTTGCATGGTGTCTACACTACGTTCGAAAAGGTTTGTGAAAATTTTTTGAACTTATGACCATAAAAAAGTGTGGTAGGTTGGAGTAGGACATTGTATCGGAAGTGCGAGATGACCACAGGCAAATGGTCATAACTTATAACAAGTTGTCATGATCTTGCAGACACGTATAAGAAAATTGTTTACCAGGTGATTTTATGTTCACAATTTTTAGATATTACGAATTAGATGCTCTACCCGTTGTGATTTGAAAATTCGATTTTGATAGTGTGAATATTTTTATATTTTTTTGAAGTGTTTTTATTTAATAAAGTATTTTCCAAAAATGCCGAAAACTAAAATGTCGTGAGCGTCGGCAGAAAAAAAATTTATTATAAATCAAAATAATAAACCTAATACTCCTGATACTCTATATTTATCTCATTCTCTTGTAGGATACTTTTCTGAAGTTTTACTTCTGCCGTGAATGAATTGCACACACACAAACACCTTTTTTTTGAGTATATAAAGTATTTTCGGTAGCAAACATTTTTGTTATCTGAGTACTCGATGAAAAACAGTTCGTGCCGAAAATGTTTGATTGTTGTTTGACAGCATTTTTTTTTTATAAAGTTTTTTCGGTATCAAAAATTTTAAACGATCTTAGTACTGACCTTAAAAAAATATTCATTTGTCACACTTTTTTTTTAAATTATTTATATATATCGTAAATAAACAGCAGTGTAGGATACGATGTGTGTTAAAAATACAGACATTTTATTTTTCGCGGTCACTGAGGCCATGGTTACGGTGTCATTTTTGCCTGAAAAATCACGGACAAGCAACGATGCGTGAGCAGGTGCATTTTCGTGACATAAAAGCCATGAATTGTTTTGCTACAAATCCGGGTGTTTCGGAACAAATTTCGCTTCCACACGTTTCATGCCAAAAACATACAAAAAAATTGCATGGTGTGAGCCAACCGATATGCCGACATTCTCAGAAACTTCTCTAATATTGATTCGACGAATCCTCATAACAACTTTCTTCACTGCTTCAACGTTTTCATCGGTTGTTGACATGCTGGTGCGTTTAGGGCGGGCATAGTCATTCATATCTTTTCTGCATTCTGTAGTTATTGTATAAAATGCCACAGTCAACATTCTAAGTGCGTTGAAGCACTTGATTTTATTTTTCATACAAATTTTAATACAAATTCTTTGATTAATTTTTTTTCCATAGCAAAATATTGCTAAGGACGCCAAAACACGTCAGTCAACCTTTATATCTGTCAAAAACAAACTAAAATTGCTAAATGGCTGATCATGTCAACATATGTTGGGAACATGTGTATTAACATAAAAGCCTGCGAAATTTGAATAGTCACCTTTTGTTTTGAACACACCGTGTATAATAACATTTTGATGTATGATGATATAAAATATTTAATATGTTTCATAAGCTTTTCATTTAAATTTAAAAATTTTGTTGTTGGTTTTTGTAGCACATTCCGCTTACAGCGTTACATTTTATTCGATAAACCGAAAAAATACAACTTACTCGCTTTGTCGGTAGGGTATAAAAATGCAAAATGGGAAAACAAGTTTTTGTTTATATTCAACCAGGCGCAACCAGATCAAAAAGTGAAGTGCATTTTGTACGAATCATTGACAAAATAGAATTGAGTTAAAAAAAAAAAAATAAATAAAACTGAATTCTGAATACAACAATAAATTCTGATGTATGAATCAGAAATAGAATATTATATACCTCTATGTATGTATATATTTAACTTAAAATTAAGCGTATATTATATCAAATAAAAAAACCTCTTGGCGAGGTAAAAACCAAGTGACGAAAACCTACCTGCAACTTACAAATCTTCTAATATCAATTTTGTCACGAAATATTTATATTTTTCATTGGTATGGTTGGAATTGATGGTAATACGTAATATTGCGCTGTACTTCTAGATTTTCCAAAAGAAGCTTTCAAATAAGGAGAAAAGAATTTAATAAGCTAGAAGAAAAATTGTATTTACCTATAGCATATTAGCAACATGACGAACGCTCAAGTATACTTCCCAACAATACAAATCAGAAATACAAATATTTCGTCATAAAATTGATATAAGAAGATATAAGAAGAAGATCTAGCCCTGTCCGTCTGTATGTTGTTGCGCATTTTTTTGGGCACCAATTTGTATGCTATCCAGTTGAAATTTTGCACATACACTTTTATTGCAGTTTAATAGAGTATCAAGATTGACCCGCTATGCCTACTTTTGTATGAAAAACTTTTTTATTGTAGTCAATATCAACTTAATAATTGATACGGTAGCTTCTAGTGGATGGACGCTTCACATATACATTAATGGGTGGGACCACTTAGTGGGGTACAAACCCAGCAGCCACTTTTGTATTTTTTATGAAAAAATTCTTTATTTAAACCAGTATTAGCTTGAAATTCGATTTGATGGATTTTAGTGGACAACCGTTTCATATACATATACAAATAGGCGTGTCCCGCTCACGTTTTGTGGTAGTCCCATAAAAACCCACAGCTCACTTTTATGCATTTGTATGGAAAACGTCAATATCAACTTGAAATTCGATATGGTGGCGTTTTATAGATGGTCACTTCATACACATCTACTAGTGGGCGTGCATCGCCAACTTTTTGGGGTAGCCCCTATCTAAACCCCCTCGTTTGTTTTACAATACGATTTTAAATTTCGTGTGAATGGTATTAGAGCTTCGGTTCAACTGAATTTAACGTTTTTTCTTGTTAATATACATGTCTGTATCCCATTTTAATATATACTTAATATATAACAGCTCAATGTCCGTACCGGACAATAACTAAAAATACACACATATTTGCGATATTATATCTCGGCTCACGGAATTTTTACGGTATATTATATCATTTACCCAGTGTCACAATGTATTGTCTCTCCAAATATGAGCACGAAAATTTGGTTTCGATTTTCCGCGAACTCGCAAAATTTACTTATCAAAATTTATGTTGACCTATATTTTTTTAAGTAGCGATTGTACAGCGCCAGGCATTCATTTGAAAGCTATTCGAAAGACATTTCTAACGAGCTTACACATGTGGAAAAATATTAAGTCGTTTGGCCACAGTAGCCAAATGCAATTTGAGCTTTTTTTTTGAGCCATTTCGAAAAAAGTTCTAGAACAAAAGTTTCTTAATTTTTTGTGTACTAAAATCCTGTAACAAAAAAAAAATTTGTTTTTCCAAAGGATTCAAACAAACAATCTATTTCATTAACTCGTCAAAAATTTCAAAATTACATAACTTTTGAACAGGGGACCGATTTTTCTAATCTTGGCCTCGTTTTACCAATTTCGATGCCAAGAACATGCACGAGCTCAAATTCCGCCTGGGTGGATACTTTCAACCCCCTATATTTCAGACTGGGGTGATCCGATATTATATATTTTAGCACTTTCCAAATGTACGGTTTAAGACATTTTTAATGGTTACATAACACGTTTCGATCGGACTTATCAGTAAAAATTTCTATACTAAGGTGGGCTTTTGTCACTTGCGTGGACTACCGTCCACAGTGATGCATACGATATGAGTAACACAAGCGATGATGAACGTTACATTGCATGGAGGTAACAAAAAAAAAAAAAAAAACAAAACAAAACAAAAATAAGCTCAAACATAAAAACACATTTAGAAATACATAAATATATATGAATTTGTATGTTCATTCATATCTCGTACATACATACATATGTATGTATGTAAATATTTATTATCTCATTCGCTTTGCATCACTAAAATGTAATTCTGGGAGCACGTCTTCAATTTGCACATAAAAAAGTGTAATGTACAAAAGTATCTGTGAGTTTGCTTTTGCGCCTACAGATACAAGTGTTTATTTTCGAGAGTGTGTGTGTGTGTGTGTGTGAATATTACAGTTATTCGTTTGCTGCTGCTACTGCAGTGGTAGACAGGCAAACACAAACATAAAAAGCAACAACAACAACAACAACAAAACAAGAACTACGTTACATTACAAAAACTACATACACTACCTGCAATTGTCCGTCCGTTCGTTCGTTCGTTAGACCGTCCGGTCCGTTCGACAGTGGCACACAGCACAGCCCGGGCGAAGCTGTTTGCACGGGGGAGTTTAAGGCAACAACATTAGCATTAACACAGTTACACAGTTACAGTTTATGTTGCCGTTTTTTGTTGTTGCTGCTGTTGGTGCCGTTGCTGCTGTTGCTTCTATGGCCATCAAGTGGCAAAGCTCGTTGAAACATAATTAGCAGCAAAGCAAAAGCACAACAGCAAGATGCAAAGATAGAAAGAGACGAAGGCAACAAACAAACAAACAAACAAACAAACGCACAATTAGTTCACTAACGCAACATGTGCGTGTGCTTGAATTTAATTTTTAATTATACTCTTTATTATTTAAGCAGTCTTTCTTTTTTTTTGTATTCTTAGCAAAGTTCAACATTGACGGCGACGACAACGCTCACAGCGCAAACCGAGTGCACGCACACGATAAAATGAAATGGTTTGAAAACTGTTGCTGCTGTTGTTGCTGCTGTTGCTTGGCTGGGTTTGAGCTGAGTTTAGTGTTGCCGTTATTGAATTGTAAAATGTACTAGAATATCCCATGCAACTGTAACATTGGCAGTAAAGAAGCTTTTAAACCCTACGCGTGCGCTATATATATTTTTTAAGTATCTATATATTTCAGTTTAACTAGTACGATATGATATGAATATTCTATAAAAGTTGCAACAAATTTTATTTGTATAACTATCCTAACTTGTTTGTTTCTTTGTTAAGGTTTCACGCATAAACTACTCAACCTATCATGCAATTTTGTACACACATTGTCAAAAGTGCAGAAAAAAAAGAATCAGTCTTAAAACGAATATGAGGGTGCATCTGTATAATGACGTCGATTCGGAACTATTGAAAATTGGTGATGTATGTTTGGACATAGATACTGAAAGTTATATTTTACTTTCAAGAGAATTTTGTAATTTAGTAGAAAATAATGTGTAGTCACTGGTTATGCGCAAGATCAATACTGGCGCTAAAAAATAAAATCGTAAACAAAATCAACACTGATATTTTAAAAGGGTTTCAGGGGGAAATAAATGAGTATTTATCAATAGATACAATCATGGATACAAAACAAAGCTATCGGGTGTACCCTGACATAAAATCCATTTTATCGTACTTCTTTACTAATGTATGACTCAAGGATCTTGTGGGTATTTTAAGGTAGCAGTACTTTACTTTTGGATTTGAGTCCATCGAGCTATACACGATCGAATGCTTGAGCGACGTCGGGAAAGATGGGGGAGCAGTATTCACGGTGCTCAAACGTAGTACGAATCTCCGAAGTTATACGGTTAACTTGTTCAATAGTGCCATGCTTCTTGCGAAACCCAAATTGGTGAGAGGGAATGATGTCTCGTATGTATTGCTCGCATTTTCGGAGAAAAATCTTTTCGAATAGTTTTGATATGCAGGATGATATGATATGCTTGTTTTTTATTCATTCCAGGTTTCGGGATCGTTACTATAGATGATTTTTTCCATTAAGTTGAAAAGTGACCGCATTTGCAAATAGCATTAAATAGTTCTGAGAAGTAAATAATTGCTGGATTAGGGAGTTCAATGCTCATTTCGGGTGTTTTTATTTTTTAAAACAATTATGTGTTTATATAATATTTTTATAATTATTATTTGTATATTATTACTTTTTCTAAGAGTTTAATATGATAATGAATACAGCGTCCAAATTTCCAACTGCAACTTACCGTATACCCTCCCGTCTAAATAGACTGATATAGACTCTGTGTAAATAATGTTGCCTATTATTAATGCAATAGATTTAAACTAGTAGGGTTGATATCTAGGCCAGGGTACAAGATACTTTTAGTTTGATTGGATTACGCAAAATATGAAATACGGACTGCGTTTGTGAAATATTTAAATATATGCAAAAAACTCGCGTTAAAGCCGGCCCTGTTCAAGATTCCGATTTGTGAATTTTAACTGGAAGTAACTATTTATTATATAGTATCTGAATCAATCTTTTTATTGTTTTTTTTTGTACGAATACAATTAAGTTCAATAATTGGTAAGTAATTAAGTGACATATAAAACGTATAAAAGCTTCTTTGAATTGTCAACCCACTTTTTCATATTGACCAATAGTCGAATAATTCAAAGGGTGGTTGACTTCACAAAAATTTAAAGTAACAAAGTGTTCGAATAATTGAACAAATAAAACCCACAATTACAAATGTATTGTTATCAGATTATTCGTTATATTTTAAGGGGTGACGTTGCCACTTTGATTTCAACCCCATATAGCTAGTCGCTAATCTAGTTAGTGTTCACTTATGGATGCGTGACATTATTTTCATATTGAAAATTGTGGGCGTGCATTTTTATTTTTATACCAGTCACACACAATGTGAAATGGGTTTATCAGTTTGTATGAAAGTTTGGAACGCAATAAAGGAGGCAACGTGTATCAGTCCGTCCAATCTATCTAGAGGTGGTTGTAGAAGGGGTGGAAGGGACAGGAGAAGAGGGGTTGGAGAATTGGAGCTAGAGTAAAGGGGCATGGGGAACGTGGGGCAGAGAGAAGGTGGTACAGGGGGAAGGAGTGGCTGGGAAATATATAAATGTTTCACAAAATCTATGAATGACCATAACTTGACGTGACCGATTCGAAATGCTTGCAACTCTCATTAGCACTGTCAACTGTTTGGCGATAAACAAAAACTCAAAACAAGAACAAAAACTGCATCAACGTAGTAGCTGCGTAACATGTAAGTATTCTAAGCTATCAATTTTATTTTAAATAAAACTAATAATAATCAAAACAAGCAGCTGCAAAGACAAATGGCATTTTAATAATATTCACAATCACAGTAGACCAACCAAACTGCTGCTTATAAAAAAATATCGGAAATGGAACATATCCATAACCAACTTTTGCGTTTCTGGGAGCATGTTAAAATGAAAACCTCAATTTTTACTGAATGCGCAAAACGCAAAAGTAATTGAAAATGGGAGCACGCCTAATTATATTGTATATTGTGCTATCTGATCAATACGTTTATATCATTTTCTGATCAATTCACTTTAGCACTGCGCAATGTATTACATACAAATATAGTCGAGCAGAAGTACATTCTAATTCACATTTATTACTGCAGTCTTAAAATATTTAGAATTCAGTACACGATACGTTTATAATTCGCAAACAGTTTATAGTACAAATGTCTGAAGCTGTTTCCATTACTCTTATTTTTCAATTGTTTCTATTTATCTTTTTGGTCTTAATTTATTTTTTAGTTTAATTTATTTTGTAGTATTTCGATAATATGTAAGTATAGATAACCAGTTACAAAGTCTAATATAAAGATGGTTGTACTGATTGGTATTGTTGCCAACGCCTCTTCACAAAAAGTGATGGTTGAGCCCCAAAAAAAGATGGAGAACGGACAGATTTTTTTTTTTAAATAGGACAAAATAACAGGACAAACAATGTTTTCCAATAATTAAATAATATTTTATTAAAAAAAATATTTTTTGTAATAATATTTTATTGAATGTCTTTATTTTCATTCGGTTCATATAAAACTTCATAACGTCAGTTTCGTTTGCATATGTTGCATTCGTTCCGATTAATTTTTGCCAACTCAATTGATAATTTTGGCAAGATGCCCCGCTTCGATCCGAACCTAGAAGAAGCTAATTTAATTATATATGTATGTAATTTTGAAGAAGTAAGGACCAATCTAATTGCCAAAATCAAATTTAGCGTGCCTATTTATTAATTTAGTCTTAACCAAATTAACTTGACAAAACACCCGTTCAACCTCAGCCTTCGACGAAGACAGTGACAATAATCTAATTGCGAATAGATCCAAATTATCAAATTGCTTGTTGCCTGCCGAGTCCATATATTCGTTAATTTCAGACCAAAACGAAACTGTATTTGTTTGATTCTTCCATTGGACCAGGTTAATTGTGTTATACTGAGTTATAGTTTTCTTTATTTCATTACTATTGCTCAAAAATAGCTCCAATATTTTCAGTATAGGCTCTTTATTGGCCCGTAAAATGTTCCATTATTGTTGTTTTTAAAATTTGAAAATTATCCGGCAATCTGAAAATTAATATATAAGATTTGCATTTTAAATATTATGCCACAACAATTCTCATACCTTTGTTTTAACTGAGTAATGAGCTGAACAACAAAGTCAGTGCAATGCTGGCGGATATTATGCTCAGTTATGTCATCTATATTCTTTTTAATCTTTATTAAATTTGACTCAAACTCATAGCCCAAGTATAAATCTCTTTTTATGCCTTCTTCAAAATCATCTACCAAAATATTTATTTGGGAATCAGGTTCAGGAAATATTTTTGTTTTTAGGAAATTAATTGCATAGGTTAAGTCTTCTAATAGTTTTTTCGGATTGGAGTTATTTCACTGGAAGTTTTCATTTATGCGCTGCATTACTTCCAGAATATGCTTCACAAATAGCAAGTAAAGGTAATTGACCTCAGTGTACAGGTCACTTAAAATTGAAGCTTTGTGGCACTTTTCAGTTAATGCTGTGGTATTAAAATGCCAATTAAATTCAATCCACTGGTCTAGTAAACGTTTGACTGCATGCTCAATTGAAAGCCACCGGGTGTCGCATACTCTAGGTATCTTAAGGGGATCCTTGATAAAAAATGTATTAAAAAAAAAAAATAGTTGTCTGTAAAGTCGGTTTACGGACGATAATATTACGTGATACCGTCATGAGAAAACATTGATGAAAAATTGCATACTTTTGTGAATTGAATTCTAATGTAATTCCAATAATTCAATCAGTACACAAACAACTTGTCATATAAAATAGTTTCGTTACCAACAACAAAGAGTGAAATATTCGCTCTCTCTCTCTCTCTCTCTCTCTCTTCGACTGACCACCAGCAACTTTAAAAGCCTTTTGTTGTAGTTTTTGGTACTCAAATGCAAAAGTAACTGTTATTGTCGTCTTCCTTGATCTATGGTGTGCGTGCTTTGTTTACTTTGTACATGTATTTTGTTTGAAACAAACTTCATTGTACACTTACAATGTTATTATTCATACATTCTACCAAGTGCATACCGCATCCCAACGCGCGCTAGATAATACTAATTCACAAACGCAAACGCACACACACATATAACTATAGCTTTCAACAAGCCAATGCACGCTGGTCTGTCTATCGCTTGCTTGCTTGCTCATGCATGTATTCATATGTGTACGATTACATGTTCCGCCTTTTGCTTTTCTTCGTTTAGTGTTGTGCCGTAACGGTAAACGGAACGTCAGAAATGATACATGCTTCTGCGCTGAACCAACCGATTTAATAGACGTTATCACGTCAAAAAACATTAATTTATTATTTTCTTTTCAAATTATATTATTTTCTTTTCAATGATCTTTGACACCCATTTGAGGACATCAACGCCTGGTACATATTCCCACCCCCTTAATAAGTTAAAATACCGGGAGAAATAAAATACAGTCGAAATGTGGTTGGTGTATCTCCTCTAAAATATAAGAGAGAAACCGAATTTGTTATATCTCAGGAAATGTTTGACGGTGATGGATGAGATTTGGTACAAATGTAAAGGACACCAGTAAAATTAAGATTCACTGGAAAAGTAGGCGGTAACATATCCCCATATAAGAAAAATACCACATTCGTGGGAAAAATATTCCTCCAACATGCTCATATACCAATCTGAATTCACTATCACTGTGACCTCATTTTCTTAAAAAAACTATTAATCCTTTAGGTGAATGGAAATGCCTTTTATGGAATTCTCGGAGATTGGTGTTAGCACAGTAGCGCATGTTCTGTTTGTTAACGCATCCATTCAAGTGAAAATGCGCTGGAAAAACCAACAACAACAAAAGTAGGCCTCGACATGATGCCGGAAGGAAATATGATCTGGCAGGAAATAAAACTTTAGAACCACACCTGTCGATTGGTACTACTCCCGCCACGCTACAATCCCTACAGCCTGGCGCGCATTTAAAAAAGAAAGTTATGGTGTCGCACTGTGTATGGAAATTATACCGCGAAAAATAAGATATACTGAAAAAATTGGCCATGGCACAATATTAATCCAAAAGGGTCATGTAGCAACGCACGCCAGGTACGCTTGTATTTGTATATAACAGAGGAGGGCGGCCTACGTAACTGACAAATGTCCATCTAAGCGTGGTTGCAGCACTAGCAGTTTCTATCGAGAGAAGTTTTTTCTCATTCTATGGTTATACAGTCAAGGGCACAATTATTTTGACAAACTCTGATATAATCGGCTCGGTTGAGCTGTGTAAGATAATCTTTCATATTTATTTTGTCTCCTTCATTTAATTCCTTAATAGATGAAATACGGATTTTCCAACGCTTCTCCCAATCGTCGAAACATTATTCATATACCGATCTTTGGTATAACTTTCAGAGCTCTCCGCGAATTTTATGTTTTCTACATGAATTTTGATGTTTTGTTGCATTTTTGTAGCTGAAATAGTAGGCATATTTGCAAGTCTGGTCAAATTTATTTTAAAGACTTACAATTTATTATACAATTTTTTTTTCTACATAGAATATTTCTACATTCAATACTTTGTAAGTGAGAGTAAGCATACAATTTTTTTGCTTCACTATTTATCGAAATAATACCAATAATAAATTTAAAACAAATATAACTTAAACAGTCCCAACAGTATATAAACCGAGTTAAAAACTACCATATTGAATTTCTGCTTTATAATATTTCACTTACCCATCGTCGCTTTTTGAAATTGTATTATGTCGTTACGTATACAACGAACAGACCACTTGTATCGGTCTCAATCGGTTAATCGGTCTGGCCCGCCGTTCCATCCGTAAAATGCACTAAATTTGCCACGTATATGTTGAAAAAAGGTTTGTGTCCCAACTGTTGGATTTTTTCCGTTATATTTTTTCAAAAATTGACTATTTTGTAACAGTATTTCTGCATATTTGTAGATTAATTAAATGAAAAATTTTCATTGTAAGGAAAATCATTGTACATTTTTTCATGGATATGAAAATTTTTATTGCTTAAATTAGTAAATTTACAATACAATAAAATAAATTTCAAAGTTTTGGGAACTAAATCACATCACGATCATTTTCACTTATGTAATTATAAAACTATATTATAAAAAGTTTTCATAACTACTTTCAAACCAATATCTAAAAAAATTGAGAGAATATGGAGCGAATATACGCCAGATTTTGTCGAGCTGATTGGGAAAATCATTCAATCATTCGTTTAGTTTCCTTGTTAAACTGTTCACAAAGTGTGTCAGAAATTTTGTAACGAATTAAACGAAGCATCGTTGAACCCATAAAGTATATAAATTATAGATCATATCTTCTAGATGAGTGAATCTAGCCATGTACGTCTGTCTGTCTGGTAGTTGTTGCTCAGCACAGAGGATTTACATGCGTAACCTAAACTTAATTGGTGTACAATGTTAGATAGAGCGACCTAGCACATGTTGGAATGACCGAGCCTGGGCCGACATTTGCAAATTTTGTATTGACAACTACGTGCGCCACCGTGCACAATACTGCAGCTGTTGGTGCGCCATCCTACGCACGGCCATGACCGATAAACGATTCTTGCGCCCTACTTGTATAAGTAAGTAAGACGTGTCGCGATAGAGTACTTGAGGATTTGTGTGTGTATCGGTCTATACGCCAATGGGCCGCCATGTGGTTTGCCAGTATTTTAAGACTGGTGTGTGTCTGGGAGAATGGGCTGCAACGTCGCACCGCTCGGTCCCTTTCAATGACATCGCCATGTTAAATTCGCCAGTCAATTGCGTTGCAGGTGGTTAGGCAGGGGACTGTTCCCCGCCCGAACTACAGGGTATTTATAAAGTGTATCAATCAGTAGAAGGTCATAGCCTATATATGAAAAATAGGAGATACCACGCCTCACATATGGGAGAAAACCAAATTCTGACGCAGATGAATTAGATTTCTAAACTTCATTGGGAGAAAAATGTATGGTGCCATGCCCCAAAGTATAAACTTTTTTCTCTGAAATTGAAGTAGATGGATAAAAAATGGTACATGTGTAAAGGACATTTAAAATATAGGAACAAATGAAAAAATGGGTGTTGCAACGCTCCCAAAGTAAGAAAGTCTTTTATACAGCATATCGTCCCGCGTACTACTATGTAAACGGCAAGAGAAATACACGGATGCACTGATAAGACAGTATCAGTGTGGCTTCAGACCAAAGTGGTCGTCCAGTGACTAAATTATCATTCTACAACAAATCTTAGAGTAGACCCGTGAATACTACAAAAACATACACCTCCTATTTTCCGATTATAAGGCCGCTTTCGACACACCGATAAGAACGAAGTTATTTAACACCTCATCTTAACTTGGTATCGCAGCAAAGATCGTTCGTCTCTGCATGATGACGTCCTCAGAGTAGAAAAGAAACTCTCCGAGCAGTTTGCTACAAAGAGTGGTTTCAGGTAAGGTTATGCTAAGGTGCGTCTTTTTTAATATCTTAGTGGAGTACATCCTACGTCAATGCCCATACGTAAAACGGTCGAACACAATCTTCCATAAGGAAGTTATGCTACTCGCGTATGCTGATGACATTGACATCATCGGCACTAACGAACGGATAATTCTTGGACGGTCTGAAAGTATGGAGAATTTCAACATCAATATTCTAAAAATCTTTGTCTATTTGTTAACATATATAAACAGCAACAACAACGTCAGCCTGAAAATCAGACGAAGAATCACGCTTGCTAACCGCTGATATTTTGGCCTCAGAAAGCAAATTATAAGTAGAGCCTTCTCTCGAAGTACGAAGATAAAAATCACGATAATAATCACGGTGCTGCTCTATGGCGCAGAAGCATGGACCCTGACATCATCGGTAACAGCATCTTTGGGAGTGTTCGAGAGTAAGATTCTTCGTAGGATTTTTGGTCCTCTTAGAGTTGGCATAGAGTTGAGGAACCGTTTGAGCCACGAGCTGTAGGAGCTGTATGATGAGGTTAACATAGTTCAGCGCATAAAATTCCAACGGTTGCACAGGGCTAGTCACCTCATCAGGATGAACCCCGAAGCTCCAGCACTAAAGGTGTATGACGGAAACCTGAATTTAATTGGTAGACGGCGTCGGAGAGGACGTTCGAGCTTACGATTTACGATGCCATGACCAAATGAACTAAAGAAGCATCAAAAAGTTAAAATTTGAAGTCGTAAATTGATTTTAATACTTTAATTTTATTTATTAAACTCAAGCATTCGTTGAAATGTGTTTACACTTTAACGCTTATTTGAAACTAATTTTTAAATTTTTTTTTTTTTGTATTTCTTTAGTTAATTCGTCTTGTTATTTAGTGCATTATAATACATATATATTTATTAATACAGTTATTTAAGATTTTTGCATCTAACTGAAATTATACCTACTAAAAATACAATAATATATAGTAAACTATATTGAAATAATGTGCTGTGTAAATATTCACATTCGCATTCAAATAGAAACAAAATAATTTAATTATTTTGCACTTGCATGTTTCCATGTACGACGTATGTACATATATAAGTGGGTATGTATGTAAGCATGTATGTCCTTAGATGATAAGTTGTTCCATACTAACAGACATACATAAGTACTTATAGGGTCTTAGCATTGGTTCCAACATTCTCAACATTCAGTTTCTCAATATTTCCACTTTCAAATGTTTCTTTTAGTTAACATGTGAGTGGCAAAATGACGTTCGCTTTATTTAAATATCAGCTGTTTGTGGTGTTGATAATAAATATGATATGATATCGATAATATATCGATAATGTCATAGAGAAAAACCTAATTATTTTGGTGCGAATGACAATATTCTTTGAAATTATTGAGAATGTGAAGAATGTTGGCCGATGAAAAGACCCTGTAACTCGTTTACATCTTTTATTTTGTACATTTGAATTTTATAAACTTATTTAGCTTTATGCATTTCGGACAAATTTGAGTCTTTATCTCCCAAGAAGTGCGTTTTTAGTTTGATTTTCTTAAAGCTAAGCATTAATAAATAAACATATACAATTAAATACAAAGAGCGAGTCTTTCATAAGAAGCCCATATCGAGGGCAGTGTAGAGTGCACGTAGATCACTGTGTGCCGAAATGCGCCAAAAGGGGAAATTCATTGCCTTAGCCGCCGATTCTTCTTCGGCACCATCGCCAATAACGACATAGGTACTCTTACGGCCAAAACGGGTAACGATACGTTCATAGCAGGTCTCTTGTCCTATTGAAGAGAAATAAAAGTTTTAAATTAATAAGAATAACATTTAAATATTGTACAATATATTAAGGTAATTTTAGCTATAAACGGAAATACTGTCTAAAATGAAAGCTAAGAGCAAAACATATTCAAGTGACAATTTAGCACTATTCAATTGGCCAGGCTAAATACCTATAAAGGCCTAACCCGAAACAATCGAGTTTTAAAAAATAATATATAAACTTTTATCAACATTTCGTTTTTCAGAGTAAAATTTTCTGAATTGAACTGTTTTTACCAGCTATAAGTTGTGGTGAAATTGGTTCGTTACAAGAGACTAGCCAAACAAACAGCAGTCTTCCGATTAACTTTATATTCAACAGTGCTTGTCTTGTCCGTCTCTTTCTCACTTTAGCTGCCGCTCAGTTTGCACTCTTCAAACAAAAAATCATTTTCTTTAGTCTAGCTGCATATGAGCATAAAAAGAAATGTGCATTTAAACATTTATACATACTAGAGCACAAACCATAAAAGTCTACATATATATTAGTAGAATAAAAGTCGGGAGAAGGATATGGAAAATTGTGAACTCATGCAATTCACATGAGATCAACTAGGCGAAATACGGTACCTTATATTATTCTTCAATGTGTTTACAATTATCTGTTTTACGAAATATGTGGTTTGTTTGATTGGTGAAACATAAACTAACGAAAACATGCAAGTCTGAAAATGCGTTCTTTGCCATTTCATATCGTTGTTAACTGTGTTGTCAACATTTCGATAAACTGATAGTAAAGATTTTTTAATTGTTTATACATTGATTAGTATTTCAACAATTGGCACGTCTACCGCCATTACGTATCAGTTTTGTATAATTAATGGTGACGAATAAATTAAATATTTACATAGAATTTCTGTTAAAAGATTGGCGGATCCAGGTGATCCGTAGCAAAATGATTTTCAAAAATATGAATATGAGATCAAGACATATTAATTTTAAATATAATAAAATAATATGGTATCTCTCAGGTTTTTATACGCTTCATACGAAGTGTGCATTGTAGGTACTAAAATTTTGACTCTATGTAAAGCCTCTATAAAGGCCATCGTTCACTTTTCTATTACTGCCAATATCAACTCGAAATTCGATATTCTAGCTTTTTATGGACCGTATTTATACAATATAGTATAGATACGGTCAATATTGCATCAAAATGCATTGAATATCGTGAGCGTGAAAAGCTCTACAAACACAAACGCTCACACACATATATTTAACTTTTCTCCCTCTCTCTCTCTCTCTCTCTCTCTTATCTCTCCTGCGATTCGCAACGATCTTGGTAAGAGCCATAGTGGAATAGTAGATGGCGATAGCATACGAGCAGCCAGTTGCCAATTCATAAGAAACTGTGAAAGCTATTTCTTTTGACTTTGTGTTTTGGTTTGGTGAATGCAATAAATATAGAGCTTGTGAGTTTTAGTTTTTATGCGATTCTGTTCACTATTATTTTGGAGACTTAAAAATGAGAGCGTTAGGTCGCATGCAACTATCTTTTATATTACACCACGATGAAGCAAAAAAAGTTTTTTTTTTCTGCAGAGAAAATAACAAGAAAAATATAGGTTTTGTATTTTATAAAATTGGGTTTTCTTTGCTATTTAGTAGAGAGAGATTATTAGCAAGGGTTTCATACTAGCTGATTTTTGCTCTTATTGTCAGCTTTGTGTTTGTCCGTGGTGTGTTTCGTTTGAATGGCTGTCTCTCTGTTTGTAGTTGTTGATCTGACTGGCGGGAGGGGAAATGGCAAGAACTACAAATAATATACAATATTATTGCTATATTACGCTCGATTGAGTCAACCATTGGCCATACATACTAGCATATATAATTAGGCCATTTTTCGAGTTAACCACCTTACAAACCCACCACTCACGTTTCGGTTTATGTTCGAGAAAGGTTTTTGTTACAGTCAACATCAACTTTAAATTTGATTTGGTAGCATTTTATGTATGGAAGCTAAACTTATATATTAATGGGCATATCCTTGCCACTTTAGTGGTAGTCACCATACAGATCCACCGCCCATTTTGAAGTTTTTTTTTTCAGATAAAACTTAAGACACGCTGCAGTCGTGTGTGCTTGATTTCGAGATACCCTGTACCTTGTTTAAGGTTGCTGATATGAATCATATATTTGTATGGGGCTATATTCGATAGTGGTTTCGGTCTGATCTGGTCCAATGTGAGATTTTTTAATGGAATTGACGAATGATATACCAAATTTGGCGTTTCTAGCTTAATTATATACAAAAACAAAAAAGTATTTATGCCAAAAATCAAAAATGGGTATTAGGTTTGTATGGAGGTGCCCCTTATAGTGATGCGGTGTGGACCTTTATGGATTATTTTATAAGCAATGCCGTCAGATGCATCAAATTTTGCATATCTATCTTAAATAAGAAACAATTTTTTTTTAATACAAATACTTAAAAATAGGTTGGAAATTTGTATGGGGCTACATTTGATTAGAATTTACAAACAAAACAAAAACTTTCATACAAAATTTTAAAAATGCATAGAAATTTCTATATCGACTCGAGTTTTGATGCTGATCAAAAAAAAAAAAAAACATTCTTTATGGGGTCTGCTACGCCGTCTTGTGCCTGTTATTTACATTTATACAAACCTAATATACCCTCTCACCCAACGTTTACAGGATATAAAATAGTGTAGTGTAGCAACACTTAAATGGAAGGTCATACAGACGGACACGAGATGATGAAGAATTTGAGTAAACTCGTACATATTAGTACCTATTTTATGGTTATGAATGTTAAACAATGTGTGACAAAACTAATACGTGCATATATACTATTTAGACAATATGTAAAATTACCATAAATAGGGCCTGTAAATTTTATAGGCTCTATTTATGATACTCATGTTAATTTACAAAAAAAGTGTATTTAAATTTGAATTACCAATTTTGTGCGCACTATAAATATTCTCAATATTGAATATGCTTCCCAGACCGAAGAGAAGAACCTTCGCCAAAGCAGGCGCCAGTTGTGTCGACGTGACCAGCACGTTAACACAATTCTCACGCTGTGCAATCATGCTGAGACATTTGAGCGAGAGTGTTGCCCAGTTATCGGTTGCTGCTTCAATATCCGCACGTATTTGCATCCATATATCGCGCTTGCCCGGACCCAGAAGGCTGCCAACACTAAAAATTAAACATGTATCAACTGAGTTTTTGTCAACAAACAACGAAATAATTATGTACACAACTCACTTGCCCCTGTAGGTGTTGTAGATCTCTTTTATTTTGCGATATCTGAATGCCAGTTTACGCATCCAGTCCACGCCGCCACGGACTCCAGTTGGCAGGCAGAAATTCGGCGGTGCACCGGGTGGAGCACCTGTATGAAAACCATCTGTATCGAAATTATAAGTGCTCAAGTCCTGACCATTATCATCGGAGGACACATCGTCTATGTGCACCTGATCACATTCCTCAATTTCGTTGAAGAAGAAATGCGCATCGGCCATGTTAAACACCATTTCCTCCATGCGAAAGGCGACCGTCATGAGTGCACTGTGATCTTTGGTATAGCGATTGGCATAAGAGCCCGAGAGTAACGTGTGAAAGATGATGAGTGTTTCGTCAAGATCCCAGATAAAAACGCGTTCCGGCGGTTTGATAGCATCACCATTTGGCGTATCCGACGTGGTGCTGCGCGTGGGGCTTGGCTGCTGATGACGCCGGCCGCGTGCCCGTCCAGTTTTGCCGGTAGGCGTGGTTTTCGGTACTGTAGCAGATGCTGATATTAGGCCGGGTGTCGTATTAGCGCCACCGGAATGCATTGATACGGGAACGCCAACTGTGGCTGCGCCTTGTGGCGATATGGGCATTGGTGAGCGCGGTGAATGTGAATGCGTAGTTGTTGTGTTGCCAGTGCCTGCGCCGCCGGCAACACCGGCGGCCAGATGTATGGGTGTTGTGGCTTGATTGTCGGTCGGACTCTCGGATAGATTTGAGGAGGCAGCAACGTGAAAACTATGACTGGCGCTTGAGCTAGGCGAGCTCATCGCATAAGGCGAATAATTAGCGGGATTGTAGTAATTGCTGTATTGATCGTTGTAGTAGCTGCTGTAGTCCTGCTGTGCTGCCGTGCCGCTACCAAATTGCGTAAAATTGTTGTAGCCGTAGGGATTCGCATACAGCTGTGATGAATTATTGTTTGCAGCCGTTGCATACGTCGAGGTCAGATACGCTGCGCTCGTATCAATCTTCGCCGTGGCACGTGCCGCTGACGATGTTGTGTATGGTGTGCCGTAGGACGAGTAGAATGGTGGTGTAGCATATTGTTGCATGCTATTGTAGTAGTTGTAGTAGTCATGTTTTGGTTCGTAGGCTGCCGCTGCAGCAGCCGCAGCTGCTGCTACTGCCGCCGCAGGATTCAAATTCGCATTGGCTGCGCCGTTAGGCGAGCTAGAACCATCGAGTCCACTTACACCCACTGAATTTGAATCGCCCGTTGCACTTGAACAGTTATACATATTTCCAGTCGAATTTGGTCCATTAGCTGTAACTGGAGTGCTGGTATTCAAATGTGTCGCCACATTGTCCATGCCGGCGCTGCGAGTTGTTGACTGCAGCCCCGGACTACGTGCCTCCGATTTAACAGGCAACAGTTGCTGCTGTTGTTCAACTTCAGCCGCACTGAGCCAATGTGATACGCCACTTGCATTCAAATCCGCTCCAGCATTGCTTGAACTTGTGGCCGCTGTTTGCTGCTGCTGATGATGATGCTGCTGTTGATATGTGGAGAAACTGCTACTCACTGACTGTGAAAAGGGGGTGCCTGCTGATGCTGCCGACAGCGCTGGATGTGTTCCATGGCCGGCCAAAAGACTGCAACTGGGATTCAAGCCATTGCTTGAGGCCCCAGTGTAGTGATTTAGCGTGGCCGCCGATGGCAGTGAACCGACCACTGTGGGATGCAGCGGTTGACTCTGTGGTAAGCCCAGTGGATGCACATTGTTTATGCCGGCTGCACTGCCGCCAATATTCGATTGCAATTGATTGTGCGGCTGTGTTGTTTGGTTATGCCTGAAAAATTAGTATAAAACGTAATAGTTAGTATATTTATTGATTGTTGACTGGATAGAAATCTGAAATAAACTAAATCATCAAAGGAAACACTAAAGATTTCGTGGAAAATAGTATACTCATAAAATAACACAGGATTTCCGTACTTGAATTGATCTATAGCGGTATCAATAGTATGTTGAATACGGATTTTCTTAAACGGAGTACAAAATTCTTGGTTCAATACCACTTTTTAATCCCGAAAGTTCTACTGAGCTTGATTTAAGGGAAAATTGGATTAACTTGAGTAAAAAAGGACTGAATATATAAAAGAAACACATTTTTTTAAAATGTTTTTTGTTTTTTGTTTTACTTATGGTTTGTAAAAATGTTCTTTGGTGAAGAAATCTGGCATCGAACCATGATACATGCGAACAACGCTGAAAAGCGTTATCGCCTTAACTACCTCGGCTAACGGGCACCCGACACATGGAGTTGCTGAATCGCAAACCATTGTTTTTTCCATTTACTGCCGGTACGAAGGAATTGGAGCAGCTAAGAGAATAAATTGTATTTTACACTCAGGTTTTTCTCTTCTCTCAGAGACTAATTTAAGAATTTTCTACTTAATTCAAGTCAAAAAGGAGATATTTGACTTTCTACGACAGATTTATAAATCGATCCCGATTTGTACTTAATTCAAGTAAATTATGTACGAATCGTACTAAGAATTGTTAAGCACGCATTCGGATAAAAACAAGAATTTTAATTTTATTTTTAGAATGGCTTTTTACATATGAGAGTAGTTCCAGAAATATACGACCTGACACCAGATGGCGATTATGTTTTTTAGGCAAGTTTTTTTTCTGGAAGGTAGCACCTATTATTATATTACGCTTAAGTTTTGTGCAATCTGCATCATAGTCTTTGACTTACATTGAAAGCAGACATGAAAGGTAGACAGACGTACAAATGGTAGCCGCATTGATCAGCTCAGAGAGAAATTAAGAAGAGTTACATAAACAAGTAATAACGCTGGAGTGGAGTGTGCTATAAGATATTCTATACCCAAATATACGCAATTATATACTTTCAGCGTTATTTGATCGTGATTAACGTTTGAATTATCTACACCATTTCTAGTTGTTCATACAAAACATGAAAATGAGGTTGGGGAACGTTCGTATGGGGCTACACATTTAGTGTGATTTGCTCAAACGTTTCATACACACTATCTGAGAGAGTGTATTAAAATCAAATAACAAAATTTGGTGGTTCTATATTTTATAGTCTCTGAGGTCTAGTCAGTCATACACACGGAGAGATGGGTAGATAGGCAGACGGATATGGCTATATCCACTTGATTTTTTATACTGAAACATGATATACTGTATGCAGTCTAGCACGACTTCTTTATCAGTTATTCGCACATTCATTTCCACAAACTTTGATTACTGTTTTGAAGTTTGTTGAAGTTTGAAGAAAGTTGAAGCGGAATGTGCATATGGAAACTTTATTTAACTGCAAAAAAATAGCAAAACTTATTCAAAAAATACAAATGAGCAACCACTACCAGACGGACGGACATACATATGGATATGGCTACATCGACTCTCATCGAGCTGAACAAGAATACACATTCTCCTCCTTTCACCTTCATTTCCACATTAAGTATGTGCGAATAATATATATGTTTTATATTCACACATGTGGGTAGTATGAATAGTAGTACTTAGTATAATTTTGTCGCAAAGTTTGTAATAATGTTTATATATTCTTGATCACCTCTATGAGACACATATAACGAGACATGTTCGTCTGTCCCCTGTCTATGTAAATAAATACAAGTAAATCAGTTTTGAAGATTTCGATCTGAAATGGGGTATAGAGAATTTTTAGGTTCCTATGCTGAACACTGAAAGTTATAGCCCACACACAACCACCGCCCATTTTTCGGTTCTTGTATGTAAAACTTTTCTACTGCAGTCTATATCAAGAAAATATGGTGCTTTCTAGTGGCCATAAGATTTAGAACTATATATCTTTAAGACAAGACATTCTTGAAGCCGAACTAGCAAAGAAAACATAAAAAGTTTTGGAACAGAATGACAGGAAGTTTGTGTCGGTGCTAAATATTTTAGTATTTGTTTGAAATCCAATAAAAAAAGTTCATCATTATTACGCTGAGCTTTGAGGGAGCCTACTTCTCCATTTACAACAGTAAAATATTGAGTGGCAGAGTTTAAACAAAGCCATTATATTGATCAACCAAATGAGATAACTCGTCAGACATGGTGAAGAAAAGAATGATTTTGGATGATACGCATTTCAAAAAGAGCTGTAGATCGCATATTGACTGAAAATTTGGATATGACAAAGCTGAGCGCAAGATGGTTGCTGCTATTATTCACAAAATTTGTTTCATCATAGTTCATACATCCGTCAATGCGTTGGTCAAAATCAATGAGTTAAAGTTACAATCGCTTCCCCACACATCTTATTTGCCAGATTTAGCACACTCGGATTAATTTCTATTTAAAAACTTGAAAAATTGAACAGTGTTAAAAAAGTAACCAACCATAGACTCTGCGATTAATGGCAATTTTGAGGAGCTACACGATTCTCGCTATAATATCTGCAAAAAGTGTATCATGCTAAAAGGATTCTATGTAGAGAAATAATGACATTTTCTGCCAAATTTTTATTGTGTTTTCTTTGTTAGGTCGAGTACTTTTGGGACTACCTTCGTACATCAAGTTTCCTCTATTTGAGCATTTCTTATCAGATCCGCCGTAGTGCATTTAAAGGAATAATGAATTTTAAAAGAAATATTCAATATTTAAACAAAATATGGAATACTAGCAGATTTCGCCGGCGTGGCGCGGGTTAAAATTTACTTATACAAATCGAGTTTGAGGACATTCGAATGAAAAAAGTTCCAAATATAATTTTCACCACCGATTGCCACTTGGGGTTGAAGTTTTGCCAAATCGACGAAACACATGCTTCATAATTCGTTTTCTAGAGTATACAAAGTGTGTTTGAAACTGATAGGATGTCTCCATGTAATCGTTTACCATCATCCGATATTTTTTCTTCTGATTTTCGCGATATAGCCAATTCTAAAAATTCTCTCTTTTTGTAGTCGTGCAGTTCGCAAGTTGCGTATAACAGTAAGTTCGAACAGTAAGTTCGATCGAAACAAACCTTAACCTGAATTAAAGGTAATTGAGTTTCCTACAAATTTTTCTCAGACAGTTTACGATGAGTCGATTTTGAATGACAGCGCTATGAACTCAGTTTTTTGATTTGTAAATTTTTCACTATTTTCAAACATTTACATTGAATAAATTCAAAATCATTCACAGCCTTTCTAACCCTCTTAAACACAACATATTCGCTTGATTTTTTTGTTGTTGTTGGGAAGAATGTGAAGAGGAGCACGGACGAATGTAATTGTTTTTCTAAAGCATTGCATCTAAAGTATGTAAAAACCAGACCAAAAACCAAACACCCTAGGTCAATCACAAGGACTCTCTCTCACAAAGCTCTATCTCTCAACGTCAGCTCTCTCAATTTTCTATAGATGCTACGTTTTTGTTTCTTTCGGTTCCTTTGGTTTCAGTTGGAAGAATAAAGAAAAAATATGCTCTATCTCTGCCATGCTGTAAAGGGCTTTTCACATTGTATAGCATGTCGATCAAGCAGCTCGACGTTAGGCTCGAAACTGTTGTGGGCGCATTGGCAAACATGTTGGCGAGCATCAGTTGAGTGTGTTTTTGATAGTATTTTAGTTGGTAAAATTTTAATAGAAGAGGAATCTAATAAATATTTAAAACAAAAAAAAAAGAGAGACAATTGATGTACCAACAAAAATGCTTTTACAATTGTGCATTAATTAATTGCATAACTATGCATTAATTATTGAAAGTAAATTGTTCACTTACTGCTGCACTCATTTTGAGCGGCCCTTAGAACAGGACTGTCCCAAAGGAGAGTACCCAAAGAGTAAATCATTTCTGAGTCATAATTTTGTACAGTGTACCAAAATACAACACCAATGCAACGTAGGTAATTCAAATTTTTGTTTCTCTTTACCATCAAGCAGCCCACATAGGCATGCGTTCGTTCGTACGTGTTCGAAGGTGTTCGTCCCCATTAGCCTATGGCTGGACAGCGTTGAGTTAGAGACGAAAGCCTTTTTTGGACAATCCAGTATTATGGCTATTTTTATTATTAGGTACTTTAAAGACAAAAGGTCCAATTACGAGCACTGGGAGAACTCTAGTCAAATTAATTGAGGTCATGATTCATCGGGATTCGGTAGATTGATTTTTTGCGATTATTTCAAGCCTAATTTAAGCAAAACGGTTAAAGAATGTTACTAGTGATAAACGAAGAAAGCCATGATCGATAATTTTAGCAAATTTAATTACATTTAATTCAAGCTGAAGTTTGTTTTGATCGGACACTCTGTTCGCAAGTTATACTCAACTTACAGAAACGAAAGACAATTGGCTATACCGTGACAACCAATCTAGAAAAAAAAATCTGCGAAAGTATTTGGATTCAGCGATATACCAGAGAAAGTGTGTTTTAGCGAAGCGCATTAAAATCAGGTAAATTTTGTTCCTCAGCGATATTTGTTGTGAGATTATTAACCGAGTTTAAAAACGTTCGAATCAAAAAAAAAAAAAAAATAATGCTCACAAAAATAACCTTTAATCCCGCTTGGGTCGAAATTTTCCAACATTGCCGAAACACTTCTTTAATTATTTATTGTGTGGAGTATACTATCAAAACCGAGTTTCAAAACGATCGGTTGAAAACAAATTTTTCAACATATAAACTTAGATCCCTCTTCCATTTTGGGGCGGAACCCAAAACCCCGATTATCACCATAAAAGGAAACTACTGTCCGTCCTGAAATCAGCTTTCTAGCATTAGTTGTTTCCGATGTATGATATGAATTATATAGATTTAAACAATTCTTGAATGGCCCTCGTATATTTTCAACTCATCAGTGGGTACAGGATATAAGATCTTTATTGGCAACTTAAAAAGAAACAACAACAACAACAAAAAAAAAAACAAATTGTCCACAGTAAAAATAAAATTTAATAAGCATGCATTAAATTGAGTGCAAGCCAAGCCGCCTGCCTTTAAAAAGAAATATTGTTCTGCTATTTAGTTTTTCAAGTGCATGACTCTTGTGTTTTCTTTGAATTTAACCTACGACCTAAGTCAATTTTGTGGAGTATGTGATTTTTGGACTCTATGCGGCGCATATGTGCAGCAAATGTTGCACGATTTCACTTCTGTTTCAATAATGCATTTCCCCGACTTGACTGACACACTTTGAAAACCATATTCAACAAGTTGGAGTGTGAACTATTTAGTATTGATGATTTGTTGTATTATCAAAAACGTTGTCCTTTCAAAACGTTTTTGAACAGAAAACTATAAGATTGTATTTTCGCAGAGTTCTTTGCATATGCTCATCTACTAGGTGTCTCAAAAGAAAGTTCACATTTGATTTGCTGATTGCGTGAACGCAACTATTCCGAGGGGCGTTGGTGGTATGTCAATCGGTAGCCTAGCTTCTGGGAATTTAGTCGCTATGGAGCGTTTCTCGGGAGCGGACCGTGAGTTGTGCGTACGTGAGTTTTACAAAAACGGTAATTCAGCGACTGTAGCGTGTAGAAAATTCTGCAGTATTCGACATGTTCGTCATTTAAATGATGCGCCAAGCCCTAGACTCATTGGAAAATGGGTCGAGAAGTTTGAAGAGACCGGTTCAACGCTGGAAAACTCAAAAAACGGGCGTCCAAAGTCTTCGAGAACGTTCGAAAACGTAGACAGTGTTACTCAGTCTGTTCGTGACAACCCGGACCTTTCGATTCGGAAGCGTGCAGTTGCTTTAAACGTGAATAGATCATCATTGTTCCGCAGTTTACACAAAGTTTTAAAGCTGCACCCCAACAAAATTCAGTTGGTGCAAGAATTAAAGCCTCAGAAAGCTGGGCAGAGGCTTGAATTCATAAACCAGATGATTTAGACGTTTACCAACATCTTGTTTTCGGATGAAGCTCATTTCCATCTTAATGGACATGTAAAAAGGCAAAATTGCCGCTACTGGAGTGCAACCAATCCAAAACACAAACATCAGAATCCCCTACATTCGCCTAAAGTGACCGTATGGGCTGCGATGTCGGCGCGAGGAATTATCCGCCCTTACTTTTTTGAAGATGAAATGGGACCCACAGTTACAATGAAATCAGAGCGTTATGTGGAGAGGTTAGACGACTTCTTCGTGCCTGAACTGCAAAACGTTCCTGGTTATAACCAAAGAACATGGTTCCAGCAGGACGGAGCAACTTCACACACGTCCAACAGGTCTCTACCACGAGTTCATGAAATTTTTCCTGGCAAACTGATCTCCAGGAGAGGTGACATAAATTTTTGGCCTCCACGAAGTCTTTGAACTTTCTTTTGAGACACCTTGTACATTTATAAGTGTTTTTGTAAGTGTGTTTAAATTTTGTTCATAATGCTTACCTATTTCGATCGTTCGGATCCGGCTGTTCCGTTTTAGGACGTTTAACCTTTAAAGAAAAATTACATGGATTAATCAAAATGCACAGCAAAAGAGTGAAGATATATAAAGGCAAAGTTTATTGAGCTATTAAAATAAAATAATAAAAGTACAATAAAACTGTTGTTGGTTAATAATGTTTTGTTTACAACATTAATTTAATTAATTAATTTCTGTCTGTCTGATTTCGATGTTTGTATCAATAATTTCTAGCTTATCGCTGTCCAATCAATGTATACACTATGTTTCTATATACAATATGGTATGGTATATGATAAAAAGAAAACTTAAATGTTCAAGTTACAAACTCAAACATGCATAAAAAAACTAGCTCGCTCTACCGAAAAAAAACCGAGGAACAAAAAAGAAAAAAAAACAAACTCTGACAATTAGTAATTAATAAGCACTCTCGGAATGTCCCAGAGTGAGCCTTTATATGTATATTTTTATGTGTATGTAGTATGTCTTTGGTTAAACGTTCACTTTGGCTACACAGAGGATTGCTTTTCGTTGAACACCCATTTTAACTAATTTATGGCATGTGTCGACGACGTAAACATTAACACGACGACAAAGAACATTTAAAGATTTAAAGTAAAAAAGACCTGTTTGAGTCTCTTAAACAAAATTCCATTGATCTTAATCTCTGGGCTGTTTGCTGTGGTGCTGTGAAGAGATCACACACAAGCACGAGTGAAAAACAACAACAACAACAACAACAACAACAACAACAACAACAAAAATTATAGATATATTTTGTTTAAGCTGCAGCGATGAGTCGAGATTCTTTTATTTAAATTCTTGAATATGTCACTTTAGTTGAACTACAGAAATACATACTACATACTACATACCTAGACACTTGTACTTATATGAGAATGTTACATGTAAAGGTTCTTTATGTATAATATGATTTTTTACAATAGATTCAAGCCAAGAATGAGCTTTAAACAGTGATTTGTATTGTAATATTAATACAATCACATTTCAATCGATCAATTTTTTTAGAATCTTACAAAATTGCAAGGTAAAAATAGTCGAAACGATGGTCAGGATTTATATTGTATAGTAATTAAGTCTCAAATATTGTAACACCTCTAAAAGCATACTCTTATCGTCTAGACGAGATAAGTCAATTTGTATATATGCGTCTGTCTGTCTGTCTCTCTGTCTGTCTTTATTCATGCTTATTGAATTGCTTGCATTTATTTGAATTTGATATTTATGAAGGTATCTGTAATCAGAAACGCTATTTTTTATTTATGACGCCACATGCCCTACACCTTAGTTAAACAACATTATAAACCAACATCATAAACAAGCATCATAAACACATTGAAGTAAAAGAAAACTGAAATGTATTTAAATGAAAGCCAATACTCTGCAGTGGCTTATCACACTACCCTAATCATGCTAACTAGTACTATGTATGGCTAGCGTTCGATTCAATTGACCGCAATTTAAGAATACTTTTGGCTATTATTGCGTTGATGCGTTTTTTGTTATATCTATTTCACCACGCCAATTACAACAACTACAAACAGAGTGTCATCAAAATAATAGCGAAGTGCATACAAAGTAAAATGCGGCATCTCTCCTAACTCTTTGCCGCTCGCAGTGTCTTATCAACTTGTAACTGGCTGCTCGCATGCTATTGTTAAATATTTGTGTGTGTGCGTTTGTATTTCATGTAAAGCTTATGTTGTGTGAGTGACGACTGTTGAAGCCCAAAAAATTTAAATGATTTTGATAAAATTGATTCATTGATAACTTTTTCGTTAAAACCGGTTGTATACTGTGAGCAGCCGTCACAAAATTTCGGTAGATTATATTTAGACTAAGTATATTCAATTAAATTGTTGTTCATAATTACGAATCATACGGGCAAATCTATATATTAATAGGCAATATATATGTACATTTGGCCGTATAAATTGTAGTTATGGAGTACTGCAATGTATCAAAAAACTTAATCGATCCATGGACTTTCTAATTTAATTTAGAAAAACTGTTAAAATGTCTCAAATTAGATTAGAAATCTTATTCAACAAAGACACCAAACACGACACCGGAGAACTGGCCGCCCAGTTCAATGAAAAATTTCTTGAGTGTGACCAAAAGTAAATACAACCGGAGTTGAATAGTATCTAAGTAAACCAAGAATGAACGTTAACTTCGGTGGCACCGAAGCTTTAATACTCTCCACACTTGCCCTAGTTGCTCGGCAACGCTCGAGTTTACTTCAGTTTTAATATTTTGAAGGGATGCTATATTTGATTTTGAAGATATAACAATTCTTTATATAATAAAATTTATTCAGTTGTGAATTAAAGGGTTAAAGGGTTTTCGATAATTTTGCATGAATATATCGCATGAAATTATTTGACAGAAATTAAATTAAAATTTAAAGGAATTTGATAGAGCAGGGTGTATTATATATGACTAAACATTGTGACTAAATTCTAATACATACTATTTAATTATTAGTCTCAGCCTTAGTTTATTTTTTCGAGAAACATTACATTTTGTTGTTTTTACTACTCAAACTTTATATTTTGTATATTGAAACAGACGTCCGTATTTCGGTTTTCGTTCAAATGGTCCGTATTTCACTTTCAAAAGAATTTCGCTATATGAATTCACTTCGAAATAGCAGTATGGAATTCATATTCTCAAGGTCTGGTAAATTCAACTAACGAAATTTTTCTGAAATAGAAATCTGGACCATTTTAACGAAACCGAATTCGAACAAATTATTCGGATTCGAAACCGTAAACAAATGTCTATTTTTAGAAGTTTTAGGAATGGGTTATGTCAACTAGAGGCTAATAAGCATATTTTATGGTATGCATTTACGAGGTAACGAAGTAGTTTTAGAAATATCGTCGATAGCCGTTGAAATACTGAATCTACACCAAAGTTTTTTTGGAGTATCTAGCTTATATAGCTTTCGAAATTTAGGTGGAAAGGACAAACGTTACAGAAAGATTAAGAAGGCTTCATCTCTTCGGGCTAATCAAGAACATAGCTTTGTGGTATATCCGAAGACTCGCTTACAAATTTTATGATAATATACTGCATGCCTTAAACGAAAACTTTTAACTTCTTCAACTGAAGACTCTAAATTTTCTAATAAATTTGTAGCTGTTGTTGTCGTCATCGCCAACGTTGCATTAAATCCAGTCATTATACAAAGACGAAGGAAAAGCCTGCTGCTATTACACCAACTGAAACACAATATACCGTTCTCATTATCGTTGCCGCCTCATTGTTGAATTCTATTCAATCATTAGCTAGACAAAAAATGACAAATTGTTGCATGATTTTAGGAGCGATTTTATTTAAAATGGCCAGGTGGGTTCTATTATATTACACAAAAGTGTGCTTTATATGTTTCAGCAACTTGTTTTAAGAGTCTATATTTCAAGTATGGCTCAAACCTTTACAAAAGCTAAGATTATATGAAATAAAGAGTTAGCAAAATCATTAAAATATAATTTCATTTAATATTAATTAGATATGAGTTTTAGCTGGCTGAAGTTCGTTTTTATACAGAGTGTCTCAAAAGAAAGTTCACATTTGATTTGCTGATTGCGTGAACGCAACTATTCCGAGGGACGCGGGATGTATGTCAATTGGTAGCCTAGCTTTTGGGAATTTTGTCGCTATGGAGCGTTTCTCGGGAGCGTACCGTGCGTTGTGCGTAAGTGAGTTTTACAAAAACGGTAATTCAACGACTGTAGCGCGTAGAAAATTTTGCAGTATTCGACTTGTTTGTCATTTAAATGATGCGCCAAGCCCTAGACTCATTGGAAAATGGGTCGAGAAGTTTGAAGATACCGGTTCAACGCTGGAAAAATCAAAATCCGGGCGTCCAAGATCTTCGAGAACGTTCGAAAACATAGTCAGTATTACTCAGTCTGTTCGTGACAACCCGGACCTTTCGATTCGGAAGCGTGCTGTTACTTTAAACGTGAATAGATCATCATTGTTCCGCAGTTTACACAAACGGAGCAGCTTCACACATGTCCAACAGGTCTCTATCACGAGTTCATGAAATTTTTCCTGGCAAATTTATCTCCAGGAGAGAAGACATAAATTGGCCTCCACGAAGTCAAATCTATAGTTTACGGCAACAAACCGACTTCCCTGGCACAATTAAAAGAAAATATCCGCCACGAAATGTCAGCCATCACGGAGAAAACCAGCCGAGCCGTCATAGGAAATTTTAGTGTTCGATTAAATGAATGCCGTGAACGCAAAGGCACATGTTTCCAATTCAGCCACGAGTTCATCTTCAGTTCGCTGGCCGCATAATACAATTTTTTGCTAGCAGCGAACGAGGACAAGACGACAAGTACTCGGTGTCCACTCGCAAACCATTATCGCGTCTCAACGGCCTTTGAAGAATCGCGCTCGCTAATCGATGCTTCTTAGGGTTCAACAAGCAAAATATATGTACAAATCTATAAAACGCTGATAATCCTGTTGCTAGGTGATGCTGTGTGGCGCTGAAGCGTGTAACCTGAGAACATCGCATACGTCTTTGAGAGTGTTCGAGAGAAAGATTAATAGTACAGTCGAGTCGACGGTACTCGACTCTATTAAACCCGGACACGCCATATCATTATACCCTGTACAAATAATATAACATAGCGAAGGCAGCATCAGAGACCACGTACCAAAGTATTTACATTCCAGATCAGCGCGAAAAGACTATTCGATATATCCATGTCCGACCATCCGTCCATCCGTCCGTACGTCTGTCTGTTTATAGTTTGTAGAACAAAAAATTTGGAGGCAAATCACAGTCTTCTACGAAACAAAAAAAAAAAAAAAATATAGCGCGTACAGGGTAGATATAGATAAAGAATATAATCAAGAATGGCGACTATATCACTTTATTCTTTTCATAGTCGTCTTTGAAGGCATACTATTCAAAATTTCATAAAATATTTGAATAATATTGCACACTGGATAAGATTTTTCAGCACTGCGGCAAAACGGTCGAGAGTTACTAAATTTTAGGATAAACTTGTAACACTGCGGCACCTAGAGAGTATATACCGCGAGTTAAGTTTCTCTAATTGTCCTCTAGTCAACAGTTCTCTCTAACAGACTTGCAGACGGACTGGTCTCGTCATTCTGTTCTCGAATACATCTACTTTATGGGCAATCCGAAGCCTACTTTGCTATGTTGTTTAGATTTTGACATTACAAGAAACTCACTATAGTTTGCGTATGTTTTGTACTGGGTATAAAAATGAAATTTTGTAAGTATATATGTTGCTAATAAACTCGGTAACTATACGACCGATTTTTTTGAAAAATTGTTAAAATATTATTGGACGAAGGAGGATGTTCATAGGCTATGTTAGGACCTGAAAACATTGTCGTTGCCACGATCAAAAAGTAAAATCAAGAATTATAACGATCTATTTAAGGTAGCAGCATGGTATTTTGTACATAGAAAAAGGACTCTGAGAGAAATAGGTTCCAAGTCACGCTCATTGTGGCAATATTTTTCAATTAGTTTTTAAACAAAAATAGTAGCACTGTTTTTATCTATTTATTCAAAATTATCATAGATTGATCTTTAAGAGGTGGCTGTAGAGTAAGACAACCCTTTGTACTGAATCTATGATATTTATTATTTATCTATGATGGAATTAATTCTAACTAAAATAATATTTTTCTAAGAATGTTAAACGAAAATTGCCGTATAACAGCACCAAGAATTCGCAAAAAATAGAAATGTTTCATCCTCAGCTTAAACCAACAGAGCATGCCAAGGTCGTATGTAGATGGGCGTGCTAGAGAGGCTCTAGGCGATGAAATCTCGTTCATTTTGGCGCTTATATTATGAATTATTGGCTGCATGTCTGGTTTTTGAAGGTTCCAATGAAAACATTAACTTGCCAAACCAAAGAACCATACTTGAATTAATTTTGGTGTATAATCCATATCTTTCTAGCCATTTAAAATAACATGAAAACAAAAACAGCGGTCATGTATTATATTGTCAGAGATCTGTAGAACTGTTTTATCAGACATCAGGAAGAAATCTGTGCTGTTGAAAGCTTTTTGACTTTGATATCCAATTTAGGACATACCGGTAAAGAGTTGACTTCAACTTTTCTTAGGTATTTGAAAGCGTTTGGCTTAGACTTTCAAAACTGCCAAGGTCAATCGTATGACAATGCAGGAACTATCAAGGAATGTAAACTTTGATACTGGAATTGAATCGTTAAGCTGTTCTGTGCTCTAGACTTCCTTTAAATTTGATTGAAAAAATGAAGTTTATACTTTGAAAAGTTTGAGTTGAAAGCCACAGCAGCACATTAAAAAGAGTGCGCAGCTAAAACGAAAACCATTGAAAAATCAATTGACAATTTAAGCGAGCGGAAATTAGTTATGAAAATTTATAATTGCGTCGAAAACAAATAAATATCATGAAATATCCTAATTGCCATTTCATTCTTTACAGGGATCGCCGCCGTTGTCAGTGCTCAAAACGAACTCGAAGTTTGTCATAAAAATGTTGAATCTGCCTGCTCCGATACCAAGAAATTCAGTGAGGGCGTACGTTGCGATGCACGCTACTGTGCCATCGATGAAATTCAGGCTGAGGTACAGAAATACATTAATACACAATTGCACAAATCATTCGAATATCTGCTATTGGCTACCAACTTTGATTCGCACTCAAAGGATTGTCCCGATTTTTAGAAGCTCTTCCATTGTCTTTCGGATCGTTCGCTAGATGATACTCACGATTTGATCAAGCATCTGACACGTCGTGGTGGTGTTGCCAAATTGGAAACACCCACTCCACAATCATCGCAATAAGACTGGGTCTTGATATGGAGAAGAAGCTGGCACATGATGCCAACCATGTGCATGTTGCTGCCAGACACTTGGGCACCAACCGCGATCGTAAATATCATGATCCTGAGTTGGCACACTACATGGAGTAGAAGCTCCTGAGCAAGTAGTCTGAATCGTTGCGCAAACTTGCTGATTATGCTAACGATTTGGCCAAACTTGTGGAAGTTTATGATCCATTACTATCCATCTATACATATCTGTTCGATGAGTATCTACAGTAGCAGTAAATTGCGCAAAAGTTACATAGAGCCTTAGACAGCAAGCCAGCCAGTTAGATTAGATTAGAAAGCATATACTTGAGGAAGTTTTATAGAATTTTTTTAGTATTAACAAAAATTGAAAATTGAAAACTCGCTGCACATAGTACATACAAGTATATTGTAACTATGAAACAGTCAAGCCATATATCCGCGGTTAACATCAGATTCAAGAAGCCTTGCATGTGATTCACATTCACGAAGTGTAAAAGTTAATTGTGAAAAATTATATCTTGCGACTTCTTCAAAAAATGGCTCATCTGGAAACTGCACATTACACAAAAATTTGTCACTACATTCTTTAAAGATACAATGTCACCAGCAGATATTTGCTTCAGTTATTGGTTAAAATATTTAACATCATTTATTACACTTTGCCGTCGGTAACAGTTTCGTTTTACAAAATTCTACAATTTCAACTTCAATAATTATTTGTTTTGCATAATTAGTATATTGCAAACTGGAATATAATTGCTTCTATTTATTTATAAATATTTTCGTTTAGTACCTTAGACGGTTCAATTATTTTATCCATTAATCCACAACGCGGCGCTGAGTAGCTAAATGGCATTAAAGTTACCATTTTAACTTCACTTTTGTGCAATGATTTTGATTTTATTTAAAACTATATTTTTATTCTATACGCGGATATTAGAATTTCTTTCCACACCAAAAACTTTAAATGATTTTATTATTTATTTATCTAAATTGTAAATTTAATTTCACAGCTTCATTTGTTTTATTATTGTTAAAAAAAAATATATATATATATATGCATCAGCCGAGTGCACACCGTCTGAACAATCGAAGTAGACTAATTTTGTATCTTGTATCTCAAACTCAAATGTCAAGGGAGCGCACTGAATTGAGTTGAGTTGAACTTCGGTTTGAGTAAATGAGTGAGAGAGTGAATGAGATTTTGTCGCGTTTGTACATTTGTATTGGTATAAAATGCGCTCAAATAAACTCGTTTCTATGCCGAGATACAAGATACAAATCGACGAATGCGTGCAAGTGAAATGTAAGATATAGTTGCGCTGTTCGTTTGAAATGCCATTGTTGTTGTTGTTGTTGCTGTTGTTGTTGTTGTTGTTACTGTTTGAGTGATTGCAAATAGTTGGGTTGATGTTTTTGACTCCGCCCATATTTTGGTTGTTAGTATAGAATTCTGTTTTTTTTTTTGTGTGTTTTTGGCTAAGGTAAACATTGTTATCCAAAAGGTTATGGCTTCATTTAGAATACAATACATACTACTTTTGTTCTATTTAGCCTATTTAGATTTTTAATTTAGCCAGTAAGGATAAATTTAAATTATTTATAGCCATTTTTTAAATTGATCTTCATGAATTCAAGTGCAATATCGCACTAGAATGCCAGAAGATTATATTAAAAAGTGCTCTAAAAAAAACTATAATTTATCTTTACTGCTTAAATTTGTGATTTCCGCATATAAATTTGTGCATCCTGAATATTAATTTAGCAGAATTAAAATTCAGAATTCACAAATTTAAGCAGTAAAGCTTAATTTAGCCAGTAAAGCGAAAATTTAGCCAGTAAAGATAAATTATCTAATATAAAACAACTTAATTTTTTAAACTTCTTGCTAATTGAACTACATACAAAGTATGAACTACAAATAAACAAACTTTTCATTTAAATCATAGAACACGTAGCGCCACCTATTAAATGTTGACAGTATTAGAAAGGTACATTTTTCTTCCTTCGAAAGCAGCTAAGTTCATGCTAATCGTTTGACAGGTTACAAAATGACACACGTTTTATTAATAGCAGTTTTTATAGTTATGTCGTAAAAACATAATGGAACAAATAGCAAATATTAAATTTTGACTTAAACTCGGTAAAATATTTGCTGAGACTTACGAATTGTTAAAAAAAAAAAAAAACTTTATGATGTTAATTGTATGAGTTGTACCCAAGTTTACACATGATTTACACGATTTAAATGATGATCCAAGACTTGGACGATCCGAAGCATCTAATCGTGCTAAGTTAGTGGAAAAAATAAGTGAAATAATCGCTAAAGCGATGCAAATTTCACAGTGAGAATGCTGGCAGAGGAATTAAATTCATCTTACTGTACAATCTACAATATATTAACTGAAGATTTGGGTAAAAGAAAGGTGTGTGCACGTTTTGTTCCATCAACATCAACATCAACATCATCATTTCAACAGCTGAAAATGATTTAGATTTTCTTGCTTCGATCGTAGCTGGTGATGTAACATGGTCTTTTAAATGTGATCCTGCAACTAAGCGACAATATGCAGAATGGAAGACAAAAGACGAGCATAAACCATACAAAAAATGCGTTTTCAGAAGTCAAGAATCAAGACAATGTTGATAACTTTCTATGATTCCAAGGGTATTAAATTCATTCACAAGGAATTTGCTCTAGAATGTTAAAGTATCACTGGAGAACATTATTTTCAAGGTTTACATCGTTTGTGGTCATCATAAAGAATATTCCAAAGAAATATTGCAGCTCATAAGACCAAAAAAGTCAATGAAGTTTTGTTGAACAAAACAGATTTGTCTCATTGACCACACTCCATATTCACCTGATCTATCACCGTGCAACTGTTTTCTCTTCCCAAAAATGAAAACTTCAATGAAAGGAGCTCTTTATGATGACATTCCAGCCGTACAAGCAGCCGTGACACAGGTGCTAAAAAACATACCAAAAACCGTGCTTAAATAGTCTATGAATAAATTGGTTGAGCGTTCCAAACGTTGTATTGAGTTAAATGGATTGTATTTTGAATAAACATTAGCTTTGAAACATAATACCATGCTTGTTGTATTTTATAACTAAAAAGTTCGGTTATTTTTAGATCAACCGTGTAGAATGTGAATACTTATATACTCTCATTGCTCTTTAATAAGTTTTAATAAATTTAATATAAATGCTTTTACTTTGCAATATACAGTTTATTTCTAATTGCAGAGTTCATATGCGTCTATATGTGTTATCGGAAACTATAATCTTTAATTCCACGAAATGCATTTCTATCAATTATTTATCTGTTTATACGAAATCCATATTTTTAAAATATTTATACAATTGCACCTGCTATAATATGCTATCATTTTACTTTTAGTAATATGACACATATGCTTTATTATTTAAAAGAATGATGGCTTAATAAACGAAAAAATAAAAGATAGATTGGTAAATATACTACATAAAATATAAGCTTTATACAATTAAGTAGCTATATATTAAATCAATTTTAATGCTAACGAATTATACTATTTATTGTAATTGTATTTAAATATTTTGCAGGAAAACAATTGAAGCGGAGTTGAGATAATGTGCAATTTTAGGTTCAATGCTTCCCTGTAAGTTTAGGATGATACAAAGAAAGGTTGTGGAGCTTGTTTCTTGTTCATATAGACAAAATGACAGCCTATATTTAACTAGTCTATGAACTGAACAATTTTTTTAAAGTACTTCTTAAGTCTTATTACCATTTATCAAAGCGTACAATACATTTCACAATGTATGAATGGTTCTGTTTATATAATAAAGTGGACGTTTTTTTACTACAATAATAATTAATTTAATTAATTTACTATTTGAAAAGTGCAGCCTTTAAAATATGCCGAAACTTTCAGACCGGGAATAAAACCGGAACCGTTAACCGAAATTAACAAATTCAAATTGAAAACAGAAACCGGAGCCTTAACCGATATAATAATTTGTTTTTTAAAACCGGAACATTTTGCCGAATAAAATAAATCAGAGAACCGTACCGGAACCAAAACAGTTATACCGGTATAGTTTCGGTTCTCAGAGTTTTATACGTTGCCGAACAAGTGCAACAACTTGAAGAAAGTAGTGGTAGCTCAAGTAATTTATCTGGAACTGGAGACGAACTCGATGCATACATAGATTAATGTAATGTATTATCAAAAACTAATCTATTAGCTTCGATTAAGGTTTTTCTCAGACTAAAACGTTGAAACAACAAAGAAATTGTACTGAAATGGTGGTTATAGAAACTTTATCAGAACTATTCGAACTGCCAAAATTTACTCTCGCAGTTTCAGTTATGAAAGCACACGTAGAGCGTTTGTTTCTATAATATCAGATGAGACACGCCTTTTAATATAATATACAGGGTGTCTCAAAAGAAAGTTCACATTTAAAAAATCGATAAAAAAAAGTAAGTAGTTTATTGAAAAAATGTTTATTACACATATTAAAAACACACTTTGGGAATTTATTGAAGCTGGAAATGAGCTTCATCCGAAAACAAGATGTTGTTAAACGTTGGAAAGCGCTCATCTGGTTTATGAATTCAAGCCTCTGCCCAGCATCCTGAGGCTTTAATTCTTGCACCAACTGAATATTGTAGGGGTGCATCTTTAAATCTTTGTGTAAAATGCGGAACAATGATGATCTATGCATGTTTAAAGCAACAGCACGCTTCCGAATCGAAAGGTCCGGGTTGTCACTAACAGACTGAGTAACACTGTCTACGTTTTCGAACGTTCTCGAAGACCTTGGACGCCCGGATTTTGATTTTCCAACGTTGAAGCGCTCTCTTCAAACTTCTCGACCCATTTACCAATGAGTCGAGGGCTTGGCGCATCATTTAAATGACGAATACTGTCGTTTTTGTAAAACTCACGTACGCACAAGGCACGGTCCGCACCCGAGAAACGCTCCATAGCGATTAAATTCTTAAAAGCTAGGCTATCGATTGACATACCCCCGCGCCCCTCGGAATAGTTGCGTTCATGCAATCAGCAAATCAAATGTGAACTTTCTTTTGAGACACCCTGTATAATGTTTGTATTTACTTTGTCTTGAATAAAGAATAGATTATTTCATAAAATTTAAATAACATGTAATTGGATATAAGGTCTTTGCAACGTTGGCAATAATAATTATTCTCCTTTTTTTTTTTTGGGGAGTTTTAATATTGACCGGTAATGGTACCGTACCGGTATACCGAAAATAAAATCCAAGAACTGTATTTTTGTTTTATTCCCCGCTTTAAGATTAATATAAAATGAAGGCGTAAAATGAAAATGTACTTGGGTAAATGAAAATTTCCTGTCGAACTGATCGGAATTTCTTCTACACAAATAATAATTCTAGATATCTTTTTTACTCTGTTAGATCATTGGCGGATTTGGGGGAGAGGCAATTGGGGACGTTCCCCCAACAGAATTTTTGTTCAGTACAAAAATACTTTCTTGCCTAATTTTCATAAAATAATGCTTTTCTTTTTTTAGTAGAGTTAAAAACCATCCCCCCTCCCTCAAGGTTGTAGAGTCTCCCCTCCCACCAAAAGAGGGTTCTGCATCCGCCCTTGGTTAAATATTACATGAATGTCCAATTAATTTACCATGGTATGGAGTTGGGCGCTCTAATTAAATTTGAAGACCTAGTTCTGTACTGAAATCGTCATTTGTAAATTAAACGATGATTAAGTTTGATTTAGTTTATTTTGTTTACTGGTCATTTAGATTTTCGCATGTCTACATATGTAGGTCAGTGGTTCTATGAACTTTGCCGATCATTTTTATACTCTGTACCCATACGGTAAAATACTATGTGACGTTTGTGCAAATTTATGTAACAGCCAAAAGGAGGCACGATAGACTTCATAAAATATATATATTTTTGATCAGTATAAAAATTTAAGTCGATATGGACATATCCGTCTGTCCGACCATCTGTTTAATCGAAGAGATCTCGGGGTCTATAAGAGACAGTGTTTTCAAAATTAAATATTTATACTCTCATTCTCTTCAGATAAGGTGTATTAAAGGGGTAGCCCTCATACAAACCTTCTAAAATTGTTGAGTTTTTGTATGAAAAGTTTTTTGGTTTTTGTTGTTAATTAAGTTAGAAATGCCTCATTATGGTGTATATTCCATTAATACATCCAGATCGGATCTCTATAGAATATATATTTCCCATGAAAACCTGCCCATTTTTGGGTTTCTGTATGAATTTTGATTTTGTTTTTGATTTTATATAACTATGTTATCTATGCGACTCTTACGCCCATACTAAGTAAAGTTCCTTATGAGACAACTATAGACTATTGCCCCCAAACTATGGTTCAAAGAAGAAGCCTTAGACAAGTTACAGCATATCTCGAAGTAGAGCCTAAAAAAAAATAAGATAGTGGGATGAAATGTTGTATATGGGATCGTAGAGGGAAGGGAAAGAGGAGTGTTGTGGAAGAGGTGGAAGGGAGAAGAAGGGCAGGGAAAGAGGGGCAGGGGAATAGGGGATGGGGAACGAGCGGTAGGGTGGTAGGGGAAGGGATGGTAGGGAAAGGGGGCAGGGAAAGAAGGGAAGGGAAACGAGAGGTAGGGTAAGGGGGCATGGTGAAGGAGGGACAGGGGGAAGGAGTATCGGGGAAATGAGTGGCTGAAGGAAGGAGTGGCAGGTGGGAGGCAGAAATGTGCCGGGTACCAGCTAGTAATTTTATAAAAGTTCAAAAATATGCTTGCATCGATTGCTGCAAACAAATTTCTAAAAATTTAAGGGTAGCGCTTCAAAGACGTGTTTCAGATTGTGACAAGTGACGAATCATGAAATTATGTACAATACATGCGCCGAAAATTTAACCAAATCCAATAAAAGTTGTTCGTACTCAAAGCACTTCGAAAAAAATGGTCACCTGTATTTTTCGGGAAAAACTAGTCATGTGGCAACATTGAACGGTCAATTATCCATTGCACACCACATTTTTTTTTTGCCAGAAGTATTCGGAGAAAAAAAGTTAGCCAACCGCCAAATATGATAAATTCTCCAACACGACAATGCGAGCTCACACACATCGGCTCAGACAAGTTAGCTTTTGAGGACTTTGACCATCGATTTTATGGATCATTCGCCGTACAGTCTTAATTTGACACCTAACGACTTCTTCTTGTTCCCGCACATCAAAGACATACTGCATGGACGACAATTTTCGTCAACAGAAAAATTCATCTCAAACAGAAAGGAAAAAAAGATTTGACAAATGGTGTGGAGAATATTTTTTGTAAAAGAGATGAAGCCAATTTTCAATGACAACAAACTTTCTTCTTATTAGCACAATAAATTTCCAAAAAATAAATAAATACTTCAATGGCAAATCAGTTCAAATTAATTGCAATTAACTCCCCTCTTATACAGGGTGTCTCAAAAGAAAGTTCAAATTTGATTTGCTGATTGCGTGAACGCAACTATTCCGAGGGACGCGGGATGTATGTCAATCGATAGCCTAGCTTTTGGGAATTTAGTCACTATGTAGCGTTTCTCGGAAGCGGACCGTGCGTTGTGCGTACGTGAGTTTTACAAAAACGGTAATTCAGCGACTGTAGCGAGTAGAAAATTTTGCAGTATTCAACATGGCCGTCATTTAAATGATGCGCCAAGCCCTCGACTCATTGGAAAATGGGTCGAGAAGTTTGAAGAGACCGGTTTAACGCAGGAAAAATCAAAATCCGGGCATCCAAGGTCTTCGAGAACAATCGAAAACGTAGACAGTGTTACTCAGTCTGTTCGTGACAACCCGGACCTTTCGATTCGGAAGCGTGCTGTTGCTTTAAATGTGCATATATCATCATTGTTCCGCGTTTTTCGCAACTTCACACACGTCACAGCAGGTCTCTACCACGAGCTCATTAAATTTTTCCTGGCAAATTGATCTCCAGGAGAGGTGACATAAATTGGCCTCCACGAAGTTCCGATTTAACCCGTATGGACTTTTTCCTATGGGGTTACGACAAATCTAAAGTTTACGGCAAAAAACCGACTTCCCTGACACAATTAAAAGGAAACATCCGTCACGAAATGGCAGCCATCACGGAGAATACCTGTCGAGCCGTCATAGGAAATTTTAGTGCTCGATGAAATGAATGCCGGTTTACATTTGGACAATATCATTTTTAAGAAATAAATTCCCAAAGTGTGTTTTTTAATATGTGTAATAAACATTTTTTCAATAAACTACTTACTTTTTTTTATCGATTTTTTAAATGTGAACTTTCTTTTGAGACACCCTGTACTAACTTTGGACCAGCACTAGACCTACTCTTTACTTACGCCTTTCTCGTTCAGAATAAATTGATTAAACACTTCGATACGGTTACACTTGATAGCCCTGTGTTCAATTCGTTGCGAAATGAACTAGAATAACTAAACAAATTAAAAACAATGGTCTAAATTACATACTTCTGTTATTGTTTGGAAACACCCAAGTCTATATTTCGCATAAATATGCGTATCATCAATAGTCTGAAGTCTGTGTTGACAGCGCATATTTATTTATATCTGAGTTTACTTGTTTTAAACATGAAACTTGGCAAATATTTTATAAATACAAATAAACTAATTCAATCTACACAAACTGAAGAAAAATTTGCCGAATTGACTGTTTTTTAAAAACAAATGTATTTTTAATGTGTTAAAACAAGCAAAGATGACTCAGTTATTTATTTACGTTTTAAGTTATATAGTCTTTAATAATTCAGTACTAGACGATTTTCGTTTCTTACATCGTAGGGGCGCTTGATTCGGAAAGACAAGAGAATGATAATAATACAACGTAAACTAAAAGAAGACTATATAAGATACTCGACACAATGCAAATTAGTGCCTTAACTTTTTCAATATCGTTTTGAAATTTGGTATAAGGACTTCTCGTTACCATTTGTGAAATTCGTTTATAACACTGATCACGAAATGGTTAATCTAGCCATGCAAAATGGTTAATTCGCATTTAAAAACCTGTGAATCAAAGCCAATTTTTCAAATATTTTGCAAAGCAAAAGTATTAAGATGGAATTTATGTATCTTATATACAAGTACATATATAAGCTCTACAAAGATGCTTTATTTCAATAGTTAAAGTTTGATTACTTTTGTTGCAAGTGTTTTTTAAGTCACCGTTTTCTTACGCCTTACCCATGGGTAAACCGTTATGCAATGTAGTATATATTCATGATCAACATCAAAAGTCAATTCACTATAGACATGTCCGTCTGTTTTAACAACAAGATCTTAGAGGATTACAAGAAATAGAGACTGGATATATTTATGCTCTCCTATTCCTTCTTCAGATAAAGTATGTTAAATGACAAAACTTACAGGGAGTTTATTTTTTATATGTTGTATTTTCCGACAGGGATTCAACTTTCATATAATGGTCAAATCTGGCAACGCTATTGTCATTTGTGAACAGTTTGCTTTGCCATTTTATGCCAGAACAAGGCTTACAAATTGTGCAAATTTAATTCGAAAATTGTGGTTAAGTTCGGAAATGTTACTGTGCGCTACTTACATTCTACGGTCAACATAAACGTCCATCCAAGCGACTAATTCGATTAACCATCAATCGTTTTCGCGTATACTCTAAATGTTAATATGCATTCGCAAAGACGCGTTGTATAAATCTGAGCGAAGAAACAATTTCTGCTGTAGAGTGTAGTACGTATTGAAGAAGATCGAAATGAGTCGATCCGCCATAGCGCGTACTAATAGTATTGTAGCTGTGTGCATCTAGTTCATAGGAAATTGTTCGTAAAAATCTCAAACTACGCTCTTATAAGATCCAGCTGGTGCAAGAATGAAGGCCAAATTACCATCGTTTTCGACGAAAGGTCGGTCAATGGGCTGAAAATCAACTGGAAATGAAACCACTGTTTTATCGCAATATTCTGTTCAGTGCAGAGACTCATGAGGCTTGTCATTGGATTGAAGAAAATCCACCAGATATTCTCGAAGCACAAAATATTACATATCAAAATATTAAAAATCACTGTTTTGTGTGCTTCATCTTTAAAAATGCGTCCGGCGGGAACTTTACCGTCAACGGCGAGGTCTATAGAACCGCAATAATCGATTTTTCTGTGCACCAATTGAATGGGATGTTTATTGTAGACTTGTTTTTCCAACAACAGGACGGCGTCACATGATTTACTGAAGAAAACATTTGGAGAAAGCTTTATTTCTCGAAATGGACCAGTAAGTAAGCTACCAAAATCGTGCGAGTTAACACATTTGGATTATTTTCTCTGTGGCAACGTGAAGCAATTGGCTTATGCCAACAAAACAGCAACTTTTGTCTACTTGAGAGATAAATTGCCCAATTACTTGGAAGTGGACTTCCATAATGCGCAACATCCGAGCCAGCGCACATGCCCGAAATCATATTTAAACACTATTGGTGTAAATTTATCTTTGTAATAACGGTATTATTCAGTTTGAAATTAAGCTATCTTAGTATATTAATTCTGTTCAAAGATCTAGACTTCTAAAAAACACCATTTATATGGCTAGCCCCATACAAAACTGCCCGAAACTCGAAGTGGGGCAATTTTATATTTAAATCTATAAGCAACTTCAAAACATTATACTCCAAATGTACTGAAAATTTTTAAATTAAACTTATAAACTTACTTTTCTCATCAATACGCCTATGTCAGTGCTTGCCTCAACCTTGCATATTATTTTCATACGTCGCACAGTGGTCCCAAATCCAAAAAAAAAAAAAAAATTTGCCGAAATTCGAAAAATTTAATTTGAGCAATGGAATTTTTTTGAATTGAATTATTACACAAAATGTCGTGCAATTAATATTCCGTTGTGCCAAAATGTTTCTCTAACGTTGTATAGCCCCAGAAACTTAATGCAAAGTATTCCTATTTCTATGTCTAATTTGGTACTTAAACGTAAAAACTGCACTTCTAAAAATTGGAGGTTTTGAGGCGAAGGTTTTTTCTGTGGCACCCTAGTATTAAAGTTTCCGGATTTTTATGTTTAATATATCTACTTTATTTAAAAGAATATCTAAAATACATTCTAGTGGCCAAAAGGAGAAGATATTTTGCAAAGTTGATAATGATTGGCATATAAACTTTTTAAATGATTTTTTTTATTGGTACTTCTAACAGCGATTTTCTCTCTTCTTCTCCAAGTAAGATTAAAACCAGGTTATAACAAACGAGGTGTTTTCGGTTTCGGCTCATTTTTGTTGCGCCATTCGCTAGATTGTTGGGCAGTCTCGACGTCATATTCATAAACCCACTTCTCGTCACAGTAACGATGCGTATGATGAATGTAGGATAATCAGCTACGTTGGCAAGCATCTATTTTGCGACATCTACTCGACGTTGTTTTTGCAAAAAATTCAGGTCTTTTGGTACGCGTTTCATACCCAAAAGTCGATCCCTAAGAGATGTTGAATGTCTCTGCTATCTTTCTAATGCCAACACGACGATTTTCGAGCACAATATCCATCACTTTTTCGATGTTTTTGTCGTTAATACGTTAACCGTCCACCTCGAATGGATGAGGCAAGTTTTCTACGATTTCACGACCCTTACTGAATGCTTTATGCCACTCAAGTAGTTGCGTTCACGATAGAGTAGAGTCCTCAAAACACTTTTGTAACATTTTGAATGATTCTATAGCCGTTATTCTATTAGAAGCACAACTCGTTGTTAAATTTTTTTCTCAATTTTAAAAATCGCCATACAAACTTTTCGCGTCGTCGAACATAAACTAATTATCGCATCCCGCTCAAACTTGGTATGTATGTCACTGAGAGTGACATACAACTTAAGAAAAGGAAAAATTACCGATTCGTTTTACCGGTTCGGTTTAAATCCACCAGTCCGGGTAAATTTAGATCGAATAGTACGAGGCATATCCAGAAAGTAAGTGTACTGAATTTTTGTAGGTTTTAAAATTTTTTATTTAAACAAAAAAATTACGTACATAATATAAGCTAATTTACCACATAGTCACACACCATTCCTCTCTATGTAGGTGGTGAAGCGGGATATCAATTTTTTGATGCCTTCCTCGAATTAGTTTCGCGCCAACCATTTGGGACCCAACTCGCGGACAGTTTCCGATGTCCGAGGGTTTCTCTGATTGTTTCGTGTAGTAGAGATCTGGAGATTTGCGGAAATAAATCTGCCATTTTTGAACCGCTATTTTGTTTTTTTTTTCGAAATTTTAAGATAAAATTGTTTATCAGCGATATTTTTTTATGTTTTCTTTTTTTTAATTTTGGACCACTGTGCGTCGATAAACCCTTGAGTGCTTTATTAAAATTTTGTTTTATTTTCAATTCAATTGAGTCAAAACGTCAACTAAATTGGCCTAATCCGTGTGACTTTTTGCTCTTTCCCAAATTTAAGCCACCAGTAGTACTTTCCAAGAAATTGAAGAATATGTTCAACATGTTTAGTTCTAGACACGAGCTCCATGGTGACCGTTCTAAAAAAAGCTTACATTTAAACTGATTAAGTTTTGTTTAGTTTGGATGTAAAATAAGATTTAAGCAGTAAAGGAATCAATGAGAGATTTTGTGCCAACACACCAAAATATGTCAAGAACTTCCAAGGATCTGTGTGTGAATGCATATAAATAACCAAACGCCATAGCAGTTTATTAGAACTTTAAATATTTTCGTTGTAAGCTAATACTTTTTGTTAATGATATTGTACTAGATAACGATTAATGTATGTATGTACTTGCATGTATTTGTATATTGATTGCAGGGTGTAAATTAGTTGAATAAGTCCATTGATTAACAACTCTCGACATTTTTGATATTAAAGAAGCGAATTCAGTGCCCATTAAATTTGCCATAATCACTGTAGCACGATCGGGGACACGCCGTCAATAATATTGTATCTACGACGATCTATAGCAGCCTGCCCACTCACTCACTCACTCACTCGGTCGACCGCTCTCCCTCTCTCTTTCGTATATTATAAGCGTCTTAAAAAACAAGTTTGGATTGGCGTTAAAAACAAATGTTGGTTTTATTATTTTTTGTTTTATTTTTAAGTTCTTTCATTTCGTTTGCATAAATATTTTCACGCTTGCCTTTTTTTATATTTTTTTATATAATCTACTCATTGGGTTCCCGCGCGTCCACCACGCGCGAATCCACTTCCTTATAACTTGACTAGCACAATTTCTCATTATTGCCACTGGTGCCTCCGCCGTTGATCATGTTGATCATGTTGGTTTTTGGTGTCCCAGTCGGCAGAAAATTTCTGCTGACATTTGCACATTTCTTTGAGCTTCTTCGTTTTATGAACGCAGTTTGTGGCCCAGCCTGGTCTGGTCTGGGATGGCCTGTTGTAGTGTGGCGTTCACGCTTATAATGCAAACGAAACAATTCATTCGCAAATGATGACGAGGTTCTTTCAATTCTCCGATGACCCTCCTCCATGGTTAAACGTGCTGATCGTGCGCAGACAGTTTTTTTTTATTTTTTTTCCTTTATTTCGTTTCGTTTTTTTTTTTTTTAGCAACGGAAAAAAGAAATACTTATACGAAGAATAATAATAACGCTGTAGTGTGCGAGATTTACGATCATTTTTGAATGACATGGACCTCCCGAATGCTGAAACGTTGCATGTACATATGTATGTCGTCTTTCTTAATTTTGAAGGCACTAAAAGTAATGTGTGCCATCTTCAATAAAATAACTAGTTGACAAATTTGTACTTACATAAATTCAAATGTAGAAATTAATTGATATAGTATATTTAATTTCTCAATTGTGATTTAGCAGCTAACAGAAGCAATGGAGTATATCAGTAAGATTATATATTGTAGTTCCATTATCATAAATATTGAATATAGCGAATACCATTTGTCTCTTATCATATAACATTATTGTGTACACTGATAAAAAACCAGACTTTCCGTACTTGAATTGATTCATAGCGGTAGCAAAAGTATGGTGAGTACGGATTTTCTTAAACCAAGTACAAGAACGTAATTTAAATTCTTATATTTAGCCCTCTTCAAGCTCAACTGAGCTTGATTTGAAAAATAAATAGGACTTATTTGTGTTCAGAAGAGGAAAAAAAAAATTCTAATTTAATTTTTATTATACCTACACGGTTTAGAAAAATGTTTTTTGGTGGAGTGAACTGTTATCGAACCATGTTACATACAAACGGATGATGAAGAGTGTCATTATCTGAACTACCGAATCACAACACATTGCCCATTTCCCTTTTACTGTCGGTGCGAAAAAATCGGAACAGCTGAGAGAGTTAATTTGATTTTTGCGCAAAGTTTAGTTCAATTAATTCGATCGACCCAATACGGTTAAAGCTCCAAAAGATAGTTTGTATCGCAGCCATATGCCTTTTCTCCTTTTGTGGTTTATTGTGTATAAACACATGCATATTTGATTTATATCTTGGCTATACTAAAAACATTGTCACTACTCTCAACTTTTCCTTTTCGTACAAAAATAAACTATTAAGGGTATCGTATAAACCCGCACTTCGGTACAGTTCATTTTATCGAACCGACCGATCGATCATACTCTTAATTGTTTCCTTAGTTTTTTGGCCAATAGAAGTATAAGTTATTATATAAGTTGTAGCAATGTACACTTGCGCTTAATATACTCTTCACACATAGTACTCGTATTAAAAGTTAGTCACAATGTTTGCAACGTCTTAAAGGAATCATGGGAGATCCCAGTAGGTAAATTTATTTGTGATCAGAAGGGCGAGGTGAGTTGATCTAGCCATAATTGTGTGTTGTCTGTCAGTTTGTCTGTCAGTTTGTCTGTCAGTTTGTCTGTCAGTTTGTCTGTCTGTCTTCCTGTCAGTCTGTCTGACCGCCTATCTGTATGTTTTCGTTGAAATTTTTGTCTGACAGTGAGTACGAAGACTTTTATCTATACAGATAAATAAAATTGGAAAGTCTGTTTGTAATATTCAAATAACAGCTTTTTACTAAGTGCATATGGATGGAATATACCAAAATACATTTTTTTACAATTTTTGTCTGTCTGTTTGTCTGTCTGTTTGTTCCGGCTAATCTCTGAAACGGCTGTACCGATATTGACGGGACTTTCACTGGCAGATATCTGATGTAATAAGGAGTAACTTAGGCTACTTTTATTTTAGAAATTTTATTTAATGGAAGTATGTATGTATGTGGAAAGTGGTGAGGACCACACAATTTCACATAAGCGCTAGCAAGCGAACTAGATGTTGTTCAACTCAACGCTAGATGTCGTACCAGCTGGTCATGAGCTAAAGCTAAAGCGGTCAATGATCATGAGTTGGTGTTTTTAAAATTTTTTTACTACTTTATTATATTTAAAATTTATCTTCTTATAATCGGTCAACCGATTTTGATCAAATTTTTTGACAATGTTCAAAATAGTCCCGTGGGTGATCCTGTGAAGTTTCGTGGCGGTTGGATAAACTGAAATTTTTTTTGTAGATCTTTCTAATTTTATTAGAATTGGAGGTAGAGTAATGGAGCATGTGGATGGTGGAAGGAGTGGCAGGGGGTAGGAGTGGTAGGGGAAGGAGTGACAGGGTAAAGGGCCTCCCCTTTCCCCTGACGCGAACAACGTTTCCGGGATTATCTAGTAACTTATAGAAAAGAACTTATCAAACTTACCACAATTTACCCTCTATATATATAGAATGTACAATAAAACTATTTGAATTTATTTTCACAGCTGGCAAAGCCAAAACTTTAATAGATAAAACTTTGACAAATAGACCCGAAAATGAGCAGAGTGAAAATCATCAGTAAAAGTTTTGTTTACGATAGTTCGCAAAATGTATCGCTAGCAAGCTTTTGCGAAATATAAAATATTTTTGTAATCAGTTCATTTTGTATCAAATTTTTTAATTTTTTTTGATTTTTTATTTTTTTTTTTAAAATGCTTCTTTTGTGTTTGTAGTTCTAGTTTTATAAAATTTAATCGAAATTAATTATTTTGTATATACGGCGATTTCGAAAATTTCTTTTCTGGTGGAGGAAACTGGCACTGGGTGCAAACTCTAATAATCTTAGCTAGTTCAGCTAACACACACACAACTTATCGATTTGGTAAATCACAGGCAATTGGCTCATATTCTTAAGGGTTGTCGCAAATACAAAAACAATCTATTTTCTTTCTTTTCTATCTTTAAAGTTACTACCTCGTGAACTTACGAGTAGAAATTATAGGTTTATGCCACGAATAAAGAATGCAGAAAAGTGTAAAATAAAACATACATAACATGAGTTGGTTTTGCCCCCCTAAATGCTTGTTTCTGAGTCCGTTTGCGAGCATTTTGAAAATGTGCGCTAAGCGTTTGTTTCCCTGTAGGCTGAATTAATAGGCTGACTTCCCTATTTTTCATTAGTTTTCGACATTCACACAAAAATGTGCCAAATATTTATTGAAGCTGGCATTCCACAAGGAAGCTGTAGACTTCAGATATGCCTACAAGTGGCTTCATATGCGGATGAAACTGCTATTCTGTCTTCATTCACATTATCTCTCAAAGTACCAACTACATTTTTTGGATGTTTCGTTTAAAAAAGTGTAAGTATAGTGCGAACAGAGTATACATGTTACATCACAAAAAGAAGACGTGAACCTCCAAAGCTTTTATGGAAAGCTTTACATTGACAAAAGGCTCACTTGGCGACTACACTTGCAAAATTTTTACAAATATGCCAGAATGAATCCGATAAACGAAATAGGCACCTGTTGAAAGTGCGATACCGAACTTCATACACTAATTTAACCACGGTTCATATTTGGTAAAAATTTCATTCATTTGTGAATGGTTGGATTTATCATTTGCTTGGTAAGGGTCGTATTCCAGTTGCGTTCAGGCATAAGCAAAGTAGAATGATAAGAAATGACATAGTGCGAGCGAGACAACCTATGAATAAACATAATTCGATAACAATATGCGGTACAATTTCGTTAATTTAAAAATTATTCGTGCAAATAAATTGTATTGTTACATCGCGCACATTCCACTGAAGATAACGGGGAACACGAAAGATGTTGCCACAAAAAAATTTAATAGTTAGACTGTCATTATACATGTTTGAATTAAGTATATGCTTGAAATGTTCAAGTCAACCTCACTATAAGAGCTAGGCCCCATTCAAAATAATCCACGTTTTCCAGTTTTGATTTGAATAGGGGCTACGTGTACAGGTTATCACTGTTTGCAGGTAACCTAAACTCTGACTGACATCGATCTCAAAAGCGTAGTTGTCTCTTTTAATCTACTTCTGAAGCGGACAGAAACAATAACCCTGTGTTTGCTGAACAAAGTGTGAAATATTATTTCTTAAAATTCAAAAAAGCAATTAAAAACAAAAAAAAAGTGGTTTTGTCCTGTGTTTATAAATTAGAAATTTTTATCAATAATTCAATGTAAATATTTGTGTTGTGCTGCGTTTTCATTTAATTTACATAAACCTCATAGAATTCCAAACATATTAATTAGCAGTTTTTTTGTCATGTATATTCCAAAATGGCGTCAAAATGCAGGTTGGAAATTTTGATGGCTTGTAGGTTGCCACCTCTTTCTCTCTCTCTCTCTCTTAATTTCACTTGATTGCACTCATATGCTAGTTTTCTTGATTGTGTGATGTTTTTGCGCTTCATCGCTTGTCGGCGATGAAGCGCCGTGATGATTAAGAAGACGATTTTTTTTTTGCTCACAACCTCTGAGTTCAAATAAAATTTAATAAATGTCTGATCATAAATGTTTTGATGAATAAATGTTTATTCATACATATTCTTTATAAATATTTTTACTTGAGTTTTTAACATTTTCAGCTATTTATCAAGAGGTGGCAACTCACAAACGAAAATTTGAAGAGGTCGACTTTAAATTCTTTTGAAAATTTGCTGTATAGTTTTTATTTTTTGACAATTCAAATGATTTCTTGCTCAGGATTCTAATTTCTCTTTCCACAGTATGTTATATATCAACAATACGATAATTATACTCTTCACACAGCATGTGAATAGTATTATAATTTAGTCACAATGTTTGCAACGCGTTTAAGGAAGCATCGGAGACCGCAAAATGTATATATATATTCGTAATCAACATGACAAGACGAGTCGATCTAGCTATGCTCGTATGTCTGTCTGTCTGTCTGTCTGCCTTTCTGTCTGTCTGTCGGTCTGTCTATCTGTATGTCTCTCTGTCTATGTGTTACTGTGCTTTCTAACTCCTCAATCTTTAAAATACTGGTTTGAAATTTGGTATGGGATTTTTTTAACCAGAAGCAGCACAGGTTCAAAAATGACCACGATTTATCCGCTACAAGGTATAGCTCCCATACAAAAAGTTTTTATTTTGTCGTACCGAACATGTTTTAATTAAAGAAATTATTGATATTAAAATAATTGTCTTTAAATTGGTCAACTATATACAAAAGGTGTTTCCAATTAATTATATTAAGCTCTAAGCACCCATTTAAAAATGTGAAACTAAAGTAAAACACCAGAGTTGCCTAGCCAAAAGGGCAAGTGTGAAGAGTATGTATTAAAGCTTCGGTTCCACCGTTTTTTCTAGTGTTATGTAAAAAAAAAAAACCGCAAGCCAATTATCTACATTTTTTGTTAGCTAATCTAGAATTTATAGTCTGAATCTTTATGAATGTTACTTCAATCCCGATAAAAGATCGCAGATGAGTCCTGCTTCGATCACAATTGAATATAGGTCCTATTCTCCAAATTTTCACCTATAAATAGAGACCGTTGTACTGAGTACAGGACGTTTAGCACACTAGACGGCAGCGTTCGTTTTTATTTTTGTATACCGTTTAAACGTACAGCCTTACCAATAATCATTTGAAAGTCGACTTTATCTCAAAAACTCGACACCAAGCCACTTTTGGTACTAATAAACATTTAGTATTGACTTTCTCGAAAAGTAGCAGCTCATAAATATTTATTGGTACTAAATGAATTTAGAGTCGACTCTAATGTTGTAGCTGATATTAGCTAAACTCGACAGACAGAATAAAATAGTATTGTTTATTTGCATGAAAGCAGATATCGTAGACCCTATAAAGTATATATTTTTGTGTCAGCTCAACAAGACGAATCGATCTACACATGTCCGTCTATCTGTCCGTATGTCTGACCGTCTGACTGTGTGTAGCTGCGCATTTTTTTATATGGCTGAACTCCGGTATTGAGGCTTATTTTAGTCCGAAGTAAATACAGTATCAATATCAATGTGCCACTCCCATTTTTATGGTTATACAAACTTGCCGCCCACGTTTCAGGTTTTATATAAAAAACGTATTTATTAAAATTGATATTAACTTGAAATTTAATATGGAGTCCTCTTAAGAGCGCATGCTTAAAAAAATTGTCAATAGGCATGTCACGCACACCTTTAGGGATAGCCCTAATACGAAAGGTACTATTTATATTTCGGGAATAGCAAATAATAACAAAAATTGTTTTCCAAAATATTCCCCTTGATGATCAATACACTTTTGCATTCGTTCAAACCATTTGTCATAGCAGTTTTTCCATTCCTCTTGAGACACGTCCAAAACATGGTTTTTGAATGCTTCAAGTGCTTCTTCGGCGCTCGTAAATCGTTGACCACGCAGTTTACCTTTGATACTCGGGAACAAGAAGAAGTTATTGGGTGCCAAATCAGGATTGTACGGAAGATTAGTCATTAATTCGATGTTTTGACTACACAAAAATGCACTTGTTTGACGAGATGTGTGAGAGCTCGCATTGTCATGATGGAGAATGGAAGACTTCCGGCAAACAAATGGTCGTGTACCACTCAGAATTGACCATCCTACGTTGCTCAAGCGTTGCACATGACCCATTCGGCCGGAGAAACAGGCGATCATTTGCTTCGCTGTGCTTCTTCCACGAACCACTTTTTTTGGATTTGGCTCGTCTTGGAATACCCACACGTTCGATTGCTCTTTTGTTTCCGGCTCACACGCATATATCCATGATTCGTCACTTGTCACGATTTTATACACGTCTTCTGAAGCACCACGGTCGAACTTTTTAATCATTTCCTTACACCAATCGACGCGAGCCTTTTTTTGAGCGATTGATAAATTATAGGGTATCCAAACGGAGCAAATTTTTTTTACAGCTAAATGTTGTGGAACTAATGTGCAGGATGCACATGACGATCTCGCATTATCAGTTCACGAACTGCATCGATGTTTTTGGGCACAACAAGCGATTTTGGACGACCTTCACGGAATTCGTCGGCGACCGAACTACGACCACGATTGAATTCACTATACCAGCGATATACTGAGATTTTTGATGGTGCTTTATCGCCATACAAAGAACTGAGTTCATTGACACATTCTTGTTGAGATAATCCACGTCGAAAGTTGTGAAAAATAATCCAACGAAAACCTTCTCTTGAAATTTCCATTTTTTTTGTTGGCCAAATGGCTTTTCTTAACTCACTACAAACAAAACAAATAGCAATTGTACATCAAAACTTTCTGAGTACGTTTATGCCAAAAAATGTCAAACTTTACTATGGTGTTGCCAGATTTTATCTTTTGACATTAGTGTTGCCAGTTCCCGAAATATAAATAGCAGCCAACGTACAAACCAACCGCTCACTTTTGCGCTTTTGTATTATATTACAGTGAACATCAACTTGAAATTTGATATGGTGTATTCTTAGGAACTTATACTTCACATAGATATTCCCACATACAAACGCACCTTTGTATTTTTGTATGAAAAATAAAAAATTTAATGTTCTCAATGTCAATTTAAAATTGAATATGGTTCTTTTTTTAGACGAACGGATGCTTTACATATAAATCTATACGCGAGCTCCTAACATTTTAAGATATAGATCTATACAAATCCATCGTACACTTTTTGGGTTTTCGAAAAAAATAAAACTTGTTTATTACAGATGATATTGACTTCATATTTGATTTGGAGTCCTCTTAAGAACGAATGCCTCGCATATATATCAATAGGGGTGCCCCGCCCTCTCTTATGCATGAACTTTACAACTATATGTAAACGAAGGTGATCTATAAAGTATTAGGGAAGCGCTCATAGAGTCTCCCCATACACGTTTAGGTTCTTAGGTTTTTTATTAGGTTTTTTTTTTATACACAATTTGAAATTTCGTGTGAATCGTTTTAAAGCTTCGGTTCCACTAAAGTAACGATTTTTTCTTGTTTTTCAATTAAAATTTATGAATTATATGAACCGGCTAGCTATGGCAAGCTAATAAAATTGGAATACGAATAACAAAATGTATATGTTTCATTTTTCCAATTTCAGTTAGTTAGATGTGTACATGCTTGTATCGTGTATGTACAGACGTGTAAGTAGATATTATATATTCGCATATAAGCGTGTTTTCTTGCATATTTTTGTACTTGTACGCGAACATAGAAACGAGTAAACACAATTGCAAAGGTTTTTAATTTCATTCCGGATGAGTTAAAAATATGAACCGCAAATGACCACCGGCGCTGCCAAACGTTTATTTTGTTCCATAATTTCTTCAATCTAAGAATCTTCAAGACTCATGCTCAACTAGCGCCCTTGTCATAAATTTCCAAACGCTGTTCTTGTTCTCGTTGTTCTTGAAGTAATCGAGTTTGTTGTGGCAAATAAGCACGCACAAAGCCACGGATTATGCTTTGTTTTTTTTTTGTTTCTTTTTTTTTTTGCCAACTCAATTAAATGAAGTCGTCCAAAACTTCGCAAGTAGTACTTAGTTGGAAAAATAAACTGGCATTTTTTTTTTTTTGTTTGTTTTTTAAAATCAATGGCACACTTGCCCATCAGTGCATGTATATATTGCATAGCCATATACTACAATATGTAGAATGTTTCATATTTCTGCCACCCTTAAGCGAACCGCCCACGGTGTTGCACACGTTTATAAGTGTGTCGGCTGTCAGTTCGTATAACATCAAAAAAATAGAGCAGTACATATAGTAGCTTTTCCAGATATGTAAGTACGATGCGCACATATATCAGAGGGGGTGTCGTCAAGAACGATTTACTTCGAGCTGCTGCTGCTGCTTGACTACGTAAAGTAACGAAAGTGCACATCAACAAGTAATGCTGTAATTTAATTAATTACTGTCAGCCATTGTTATTCTGGTGTTTGGTGAAACAAATTAAATAGTTACGCTTCAGTGCACTCAAAATCAAGGGTAAAGCATATACAAGTGGTATAAGCCAGAAAACATCAGAAGTTTCCTTTATTTTCTGGGCGGTCGGGCGGGCGTACGGACGTTTTTATTAAAACAAACCTAATCCAATACTTTGCCACACTTTGTAAGCAACACCTGAATCATATATGCTGTGCATACTGTGTGGAGTTGCTAAGCTTCCGTTGCATGGGAATATGAATGCTGACAAATTGAAAACAATCCCTTATAAAAATATGATATGTTGAGAATAAGAATGTCAGCTACATTTCAAGTTAGGTTGTTAGCGAAATGTATGGTTTTATTGCAATATAAACTTCTGAACAATTTAGAGAGAGAGAAAAAAAGAAGAAAAAAATTAACAGTGAAATTCATTTAAGTTGATCAGGATGTTGTGTATCGGTGCAGAAGTGCACAATTGTTTCTTTTGTCCTATTTTGGTTAAAATTTTTGTTAGAAAAAATGCCATTTAAAAGCATAAAAAAACGTATATTTATTAATTGTTTGCAAGTTTGCGTTCTTGCACCGATACATTTCATCCCGACTACCTTACGAACTAATCTTTAATATGCTTTACATATGCTACAGCGGACTGATCTGATCCAATATTAGATATTTTATGTACAATTTTGTTAGAAACATCCATTCCAAATTACAGTAGAAGTTTATAACTACGTACCAGCACCCATATCTGGACGTTAAGATTATATTTGTCGTATTTAATATAAAAGTCAGATATTAGATTATATTGTATATTTTACGAATCATCAGAAATAAAATTGTTTTCCACAAAAAATTACGAAAATATGGGCGGTGGTTTTATATGACGTTTAAATTTATATGAGGCGTCGCTATTCTAACCCAAGAACCCAAGAGTTCCGTACCATTATCTATAAAAAAAAATATTTAAGTGGGGCTCCCATACAACAGACATGATTTTTTTTTTATAGCTAATGGTACGGAACCCTTCGTGCGCGAGTCCGACTCGCACTTGGCCGGTTTATTATTTTAAATTTTTCCACAATTCTCGAATTCAGCTTTCATTTTTCGTCATTTGACTCAGATAGGTTTTAGTATAGCATAGAAGTTTCTATAACGAGCTTTATCTCAAAACTGAGCAAATGGAATTCATAGAAGCACCCAAATAGACAGACAGATATCTGCGTTTAAGGTTTAATTTTGTGAATGCTATAAAACACAAGCAAGAGCAAACTAGCAGAGCTGTGATGAGTTTCGATATCGCTCCAATTTTTGGGTTTGTTTGAGTCACAATTTCGGCAAAGATTTGGTGATACTCGTATAAACCGTTGTCATATATAAATTTCAAGTATTTGTCTTCTCTATAAATCAATAAAGTCAAGTTTTTATTGCTTTTATACTATCCACACAGAGTTTGAATAGTATTATCAGCTTGTCTGAAAGTATGTAACGCATTAAAGGATGAATCGTAGCCTGTAAAGTCAAAAGAAAGTTCACATTTGATATGCTGATTGCGTGAACGCAACTATTCCGAGGGGCGCGGGGGGTATGTCAATCGGTAGCCTAGCTTTTGGGAATTGAGTCGCTCTGGAGCGTTTCTCGGGAGCGGACCGTGCGTTGTGCTTACGTGAGTTTTACAAAAATCGTAATTCAGCGACTGTAGCGCGTAGAAAATTCTGCAGTATTCGACATGTTCATCATTTAAATGATGAACATGTCGGTTCAACACTGGAAAAATAAAATCCGAGCGTCCAAAGTCTTCGAGAACGTTCGAAAACGTAGACAGTGTTACTCAGTCTGTTCGAAACAACCTGGACCTTTCGATTCGGAAGAGTGCTGTTGCTTTAAACGTGCATAGATCATCATTGTTCCGCATTTTTAGTCCAACAGGTCTCTACCACCAGTTCCTGAATTTTTTCCTGGCAAATTGATCTCCAGGAATTTAACGAATTTAACCCGTATGGACTTTTTCCTGTGGGGTTACGTCAAATCTAAAGTTTACGGCAACAAACCGACCTCCCTGGCACAATTAAATGGAAATATCTGTCACGAAATGGCAGCCATCACGGAGCCGTCATAGGAAATTTTAGTGCTCGATTAAATGAATGCCGTGAACGCAACGGTTTACATTCGCACAATATCCTTTTTAAGAAATAAATTCCCAAAGTGTGTATTTTAATATGAAATAAACATTTTTTCAATAAACTGCCTCATTTTTTTTATCGATTTTTTAAATGTGAACTTTCTATTGAGACACCCTGTATATTAATATAAATATTCTTGATCTAGCCATGTCTGTCGGTCTGTATTTTGTTTGCTCATTTTTTAGGGACTAATAATTTGAGCTATCAAGTTGAAAATTCATATACATATGCAAATGGGCGTTTCCTGCATTTCGAGGTACTCCCAGACAAACCCACAGCTCACTTTTATGCATTTGTATGGAAAACGTCAATATCATCTTGAAAGTCGATATGGTGGCATCTTATAAATGTTTATGTTTTACAGTACGATTTAAAATTTCGTGTGAATAGTATTAGAGCTACGGTTCAACCGAAGTTAACGTTTTCTTGTTTAATTGAAAAATGATTAATTAAAAATGTGCCTATAGATTTAAACAGATCTTTTTCATCTCATCGATCTACACTTGTTACTGGTTATTTGATTAAAATCCACATTTTAACCATAAACTACTCCCCGTATTCGCTTTATTTGACACGCCGACTTTAGCCTCTTCAGAAAATGCAATTACCGATGAAAGGAAATCGTTTTGCTGACGTAACTGTCATTCGAAAGACGTTGTTCGACATAATGAAGGGCACACAGACCGATGGCAATAACTCCCCTTCCGGTCAACCAAATGTCATGAAATTTTTTGGCTGGAAGTTAGTGAATGCATACACCTTTCCAATCCACTGAGTCACATATAGGTCACGGAAACGGAAAATGCCCTATTGCAAAAGTTCCGTTTCCGTACGATACACCTTGTGGGTGACTAAAATTGACCCGGACTGGTTAAAACAAAAACCAAATTTTTATGCATTTTAAAACAAATCTTTATTATCGACTTCAAAATAGGCTCCTTTTCAGTCAATACAAGCATGTCAAGGGCTATCCAATTTTCCATACACTTGCTATAGCCTTTAGTCACTTCAGCGAATTTTAATGTATGACCTCAATCGACTCATGACGCGTTACCCGGAGCGCATATTTAAGTTTCGGCAATAGAAAAAAGTCGCAGGGTGCCAAATCTGCTGAATACGGTGGCCAAAATCTCCGTCACAGTCAATCTGGAATGTGCAAAAAATTCAGGTCTTTCGGTACGAGTCTGGCAGCGACGTGTTTCATACCCAAAACATCAACCAAAATCAAGTGATTGTTATTATCGCAGCATTGATGCTTCTGGATATAACTACAATAATATGAAAGTAATTGTCTATCCTAACCATAATTCCGCATATCGGTCGGTAGGACGTGGACCGGAACATGCTGTCCTGTCCCTGAGCCACGCCAGTCTATTGATGACGTTTTACAGTCCAGTCCCGAATTTATTTAATATCATGGTGATGAGTTGCAATGTTCCCCAGAAAATTTAGAACCACAGTTGTTTACACAAGCTGCCTTGAATGATTTAGTGAGAGATTTGGGTTTGATTAAGGAAAAGCCAAAATTGCTTGGTTCTAGACTAAAAGCAAAATGCTATGTGGAGATTTAAAAGTTATGTCCATGTTCCTCGATCAACAAAAGAGATTTACAAACTTTCCATGTTTTATATGTGTGTGGCACAGCAAGGTCCAAAAGTCATTGGTCTGTAAGAAATATTTTGACAACTTGCGAAAAACTTCGCATAAAACTTTAATAGATTCAAAAATAGTGTTTTACCAACATTACACATACAGTTGGGCTTAATGAAACAATTTGTAAAAGCTGTACCTAAAGATGCTGATTGTTTTAAATATTTATGTAGAAAGAGTCTCTATTTATCAGAGAGAAATTGAAAGGAGAGGTTTTCGTTGGGCCTGATATTCGTAAAATGAAACGATACCAGGGACGCTGAAAAATCAATATATTGGGTGATACGTGTTGGTCACTTTACAGTAAGAGAAGTAAAATATTAAAACAAAATATTACTAGCTATACATATACACGGTGTCTCAAAAGAGAGTTCACATTTAAAAAATCGGTAAAAAAGAGTAAGTAGTTTATTGAAAAAATGTTTATTACATATTAAAATATGCTCTGATTTCACCTTAACTGTGCGTCCCCTTTCATCTTCAAAAAAGTAAGGGCCGATAATTCCTCGCGCCGACATCGCAGCCCATACGGTCACTTTAGGCGAATGTAGGGGTTTCTGATGTTTGTGTTTTGAATTGGTTGCACTCCAGTAGCGTCAATTTTGCTTGCATCCGAAAACAAGATGTTGGTAAACGTTGGAACGCGCTCAATCATCAGGTTTATGAATTCAAGCCACTGCCCAGCATCCTGAGGCTTTAATTCTTGCACCAACTGAATTTTGTAGGGGTGCAGCTTTAAAACTTTGTGTAAACTGCGGAACAATGATGATCTAAGCACGTTTAAAGCAACAGCACGCTTCCGAATCGAAAGGTCCGGGTTGTCACGAACAGACTGAGTAACACTCTCTACGTTTTCGAACGTTCTCGAAGACCTTGGACGCCCGTTTTTTGAGTTTTCCAGCGTTGAACCGGTCTCTTCAAACTTCTCGACCCATTTTCCAATGAGTCGAAGGCTTGACGCATCATTTAAATGACGAACATGTCGAATACTGCAGAATTTTCTACGCGCTACAGTCGCTGAATTATTATTTTTGTAAAACTCACGTACGCACAACGCACGGTCCGCTCCCGATAAACGCTGCATAGCGACTAAATTCCCAAAAGCTAAGCTACCGATTGACATACCCACCGCGCCCCTCAGAATAGTTGCGTTCAAATTAAATGTGAACTTTCTTTTGAGACACCCAGTATTTAAATTTAAAAATTTCAAAGTAAGCTAAACAAAGCTTCTTGTGTAAATATGAACAAATAATGCCCCTTCATATAAAAAATGCTATATTATACGCGCATATTAAAAATTACAATTCTTCTCTCCAAGGACAGAATTAGACTCATAATTAAAATTTAACACCATCTATGACTTTCAACCCATACTCAAGCTGCATTCCACCCCCAAGTCAGCATGAAGTTTATGTCGTAATGAAGTTTATACGTAAGTGAAACTTAAGATTGCAACTTTACTCGTATTTGTACGTGCTGTGAATTGCTAAATCAATTTTATTTTGCCACCCCAGGGGTGTGTGTTGCTTTTTACCACAAATATTACTACTTGTTAGTGACGACTCTGATTATTTTTCTATTGCATCTCTGGAGACTAAATTAACAAATTTGAGCGCTTCTGATGCAATAAAATTGAACAAACTTTAGCAGATGTTTCTTATCAACTTTTGATTCTAAAGAGTGTCAACTACAATTTACAAAACAGTGACTTATGATTTTAATCCTTTCTTATTGTTGTAATAATTGCAACATGTGAAAAGGGTTAACTCCTTGACCCTTAAATCAAATAACAAATAAGAATGTTACGGTTCAACAAACTTTCACGTTTATTTCAAGTTGAAAATGTAAGAAAATCAAATGAAAAATTATTAATTGCAATTTCTGGGCAATTTCAACCCTAAAACTTAGGGAACAAATTTTTACAAGAAGGTCAGCTACTTTGTTTCATTAATTGCAACCTTTCAGATTCATTATTGCATATAAGTTCAAGGGTTAAAACTGGAAAATTGTAGTTATTTTAAGAAGGGACTTGGAAATTGTTTCGTGGGAAAGCGGTTTCTAATAATGATAAGATGGCTTTCCAGTTGCAATATAAATGTAGTATATACCTAGTTTAGTTTAACTTAACTTCGAATATAGTTTCAGCCCAGCAATGACAATTTTACCAAAAGTAAAATACCTTATATATGCTATTTGTGTAGGGTATTGACAACTGAAAAAGGCACAAGTTACCTACAAGTACGTGTATTTCTAGTTCCATTTGAGAAAAGCATGTAATATGATATTTTTTTTTTTTTTTTTGTAAAATTTTACATTTTTTTTTTTTTTTTTGGTTGCCATTTTTGGGTTACATTTTAACGGTCTGCATGTATTTCCGTAGATATTCAAGACAATTAGAACTGAAATGTCAGCATGCAATTTGAAAAAGGCATTGAATTTATGAGTGGAAAAATGTTTTCATACCCATGTTTTAATGAACTAAATATTCTTGAAGAAAAATTATGCTGAAATTGTTCAAATTTATGATAAATCACAGAACTATTTTTAATTAGCACATAAAATTATTTATAGAGGTCATAAGGGGTTGCGTTTTGTGTTTATAATGACTGTGAGATGTTTGTTAATATATGCAACCAGCCTTACTAATAAATAATAGAAAAAATTAACTTTAAGTCGTATCTATTATGTTTTAGAGGTGGTTTCAAATACATTACGTATTCATAAGAATATTCATGTATCTGCAAATGATTTTCTTTTCAAAATATACAAGAATACTTATAATCATAATAAGGAGTCTACCACTTTAAGCAATAATCTAATTTCTGCAATAATTGATTTGCATAAATGGGTACGTGTTTTAATATTTCAGTTCGTTTTTATTGTTTTAAGTCCAAGATATCTGTTAATTATGAATAAGGACATGAACATGTTGTTGTTTGTTCTGCGTTCAAATTCCTTTCTTGTTTTATCTTAGAGAATACATGGGTATTCTGAACAACTCAGATCAGACCTCAGCCAGACTTTTTTTTAAACATGCAGAATTGTCTGCTGAAATCACTAAAGTTAATTTTGATTTAATAAAGCAAACTCACACTAGCGATCCAATAATTTACCTAGAAGTGTTCTGGAAAAATAGAAGCAATTAATTCTGAAAATTACAATGATAATGATGATGATGTCGATGAATATATGAAATGAGCATTCTTCACACAGCGTATTATACTTAGATTAAACACAGTGTTTGCAATGTTGTAAAGGAAGGATTGAAAACTGTTCGTACTTCAGATTGGAATGACTTCTGCAGGCTTAAACCATAAACAGTGCGTGACGTAGTGTCTGGGCCAGAGCCGCATGAAAAGCAAGTGGTCACTGCGATTTACGCTCGATCAGCCTGTAATGCTAACTAAGACTCAGTATCAGAGCTAGAAGGTCTGAGGGCCATCCTAAAGGAAACGGACACTGCGATAGAAAATGATGTATTTTGTACCCTAACCCGTATATGGCTAAATTAATTTATCTAAGATCTTCTGCGTCTCTTTAATGAAACGGAGCATAAGGACGAGATATTTCTGATATTATCAGATGTAATAAATTGACTATTTATCTGTTCAATTCTGAGCCTGGCCATGGCCGGGCAATCGCAAAGCAGATGTAAACTAGTTTCGTCATCCTCTAGACAGAGTCTGCACTCTGTTTCTGAGGAGAGACCTAGTTTATTTAGGTGATATCTCAGTGAATGATGACCGGTGAGGTGCGTTCGTTTTTGGGTGTATAGGACGGGTTAGTAGCTTGGCCTGCCGTAGACCAGAATATTGTATCCAGTACTGGGAGGCAGTGCTTTTAAAACGATCTACTATGAAAGATTTTGATTTAGCACAGCTAAGTCTGCAAAAAGGCTACGGATCTGTAAAGGAAATTGCCGAACCAGTCCTGGCTAGTTCATTAGCACTTTCATTGCCCGCGATACCCTTATGGCCTGGTACCCAAAAAATTGCGACTTTACGGCCGATTGACAGTTGTTGGAGGATATCGTAACATTGCAGAACCAGCATCGAGGAGAAATTCTAAGAGGTTAGTGCTTTAATAGCCGCTTGGCTATCTGAAAGGATGGTTATTTTGGCGCCTTTAGATTCCTTTTTTCCTCAGATTGGAAAACCGTGTGGCCAGGCAGCCATGGTAATATACATCCTGGTGTTGGGTCCGAAGACACCCACCGCACCTGATGGTCCAGTACCAAGGCTGTCCGCCTCCCAGTCTGATCGACTGGGAAGGAGAACTGAGAAGCGTCTGCCGAAACGGAGTTAAGTGGACAAACAATCTGAAACGTTGCAGATTTCGAAACCAGGGATGAGTTTAAGAATACTAGAGTGACCCAGTTTACTTAGTGTCCAACTGTATATAGTCGGAAGTCTCAGAAGTTTGAAGTCGGTTGCTGCTGGGGATTGAATAAAAATGTGCTACGGAGGTAGACCGATGATCGCCTCCATTGCAGCAGTGGGACATGGCACCCGACATGCTCAGGCGGGTAAGCCGTTGCAGTTTGTCGCACTGCCTTATGGCACATGTTTGTAGCTGTTTAGGCCACTATACAAGGGCGGCGTATGATACTATAGGTCTCACCATTGAAGTATAGATCCAAAGGATTATCTTTGGCGAGAGGCCATACGTTCACAGGCTTGGTCTTGCTTAGATTTTTGAACCAATTTATTCAATAAGAGCATTGTTATTGAGGGCAAGCGTGTAGAGTATTTAAGTTCCTCACAAATTGAAGTATTCTCTTGTACTTTTTTTTTCAACTGACCCGCTCTGTAACCAAAACAGCTTTGTTTTCGACTAAAATCTGCACTATAGATGATTTTAGTTATGCAACGCTACACGAAAGAATAGCACATCGAAATGATGAAATGAACTTTGTATCTTAAATTCCCAGTCGATTGTAAAAACGCTTACGTCGATATATCAACAATGTGATCGGAATAACCACATTAGTGAGACAACCGTTATACAATATTGTGAAACTGAATCTTCTGATACTATGGGGCTATACAAAGGATAAGGTCAACAATGTTGATATGAAAACGACTCCATTTTATACCTAAAAAATCGAGTTCTTATGTCAGATATCGGATCGTATACGGACATTAGAAGATCCAATGTTAGTTCGCTCCAGGTGATCTTAATGGCATTTGCTAATGTATCGACGTCTCCAAATTGTCTACTAGACTGTTACGATAACGCCCCCACACGTTTTCAATGATATTAAGGTCAGAAGAGTACAGAGCCCACTCGATAAAGGTTACATTTTAGTCCTCTATCCATTTCTTTACCACTCGAGCGGTATGAATTGGAGCATTATCATGTTCAATCCAATAATGTTAGAAAAGTGTGGAAATGCTTTTCAGAGTAACTCCCTGGAGCGTGTGGTATTAATCATTGATGAAACGAATTAGTGATCGAATTCCCGAAAAATGGAACCCCACACCATTATAGCCCCTTGTGACTATCATGACTGGACAAATGGTGTTCATCCTCTCTTATGTCATGGATATAGTAGTTTAAACCAACTGGTTCATCCAAATGAAAAAACGATTATGTACCACTCCCTATTCCATGTCACGTGACTCCGAGCAAAAAAAGAGAGAGAGAGAGAGAACATGCTTACGAACGACGGTAAGCGGTGGTTTTTTCTTTAATTTCAATCTCTTTAGATGTTTTGCTTTGCGTATAACTCGCCGTACGGTAGCTACACTTGCATTTACTCCCATATTTAATCGAATTTTGGCTACAGTGCACATTGAGTTTGAGGCTTCTTGGACAACGCTTCGCTCTTCGCAACGCGTAAGTGCTTTCCTAGCTGGTTTTCGCATACTATTCAAATAATTTGATAGATTTTTTAGAAAATGACAGACAACAGTCTGACTTCTAGAGACTTTTTCTGCTAATGTAAGATTGCTGTCTCGATAGGCTAATATTTTGCCTTTTTCGTCGGAAGTTAGAGCTGCACCACAAACTATTTTGAGTTTACACAATCGAAACTTATGAGACACAATCATATGCACCTTTTAACTCGCGTAGCAAAACGCGAACTAAAATTACAATCTCTGAGTATATTCTGCAGATCGCCCTAAAAAGACATTTTTTGGCATAGGCTAATTACAATATAGAAATAGATCAGTACTGTAAAATTTCTGCAACCCAGTCTTATCTCTTAAAGTTGTCTAATGTTCTGCTCTAAAAAAAGAAACTGCATAAAACAGAAAATCAAAGTGTAAAAGATCAAACATGTTGTGTAGATCCGGGAAATAATTATTAATAATTAACTCTATTTTAAACGCCAAATTTGGTGTATCTTACGTCAATCCTAATATATTGTCACATATAGCTACAGTTCGGAATACAGCTTCCATACAAAGCAGTGGTTGAATAGAAATATTTAATGAAAATTTTTTTCACAGATATGTTCAATGCGATTGTTCCGTAGAAATTCGACTCTTTTGATCAAATAATCATTGCAATGTTCCGTTTTGAAGAGTGGAATTGGTTTTGGGTTATCCTCGTAGACTTTTATTCTTCGTGTAGCCCCAGAAGACCCAGACTCTTACATTTTTGTGCACAATTTTGCGCATAGTTGTTGTGATCAAATTTTATGTATAACGATGTTTACCATAGACTTGGAGTTTATGATCCAAGGTTCGACAATTTCGATGCGTTGCTCTTTCATGTAGCACTGCAAAACAAAAAATCTATAGTGTCACGATGAAATTGACATGTTCAATAAAAAAGTCGATTAGGCTGATTTCAGTCAATAACAAAGCACCACACGTCTAAAAATGGAACACCCACCTTCAGCTTATAGAACGATATACAAGTTAGTGTTGACTTTATGAGATACAATTGTTTATTAGTAACTAATTGTTTATACATCAATATAAATATCATTCGTAGATATCATATTTTTAAACATATTTTCTTCAAACTAACTCCATCGCAAGTTCTCTATTAAATTATTTTAATTTTTCTATAGAATTCCAATCTTCTTTCTGTAGTACAGATGTCAATATTTATATACATATTTGGCGTACATACGTACATAAATATCGACATAAGCATTGACAGTGACATGTTTTCATAGGGTTGAGTTCATTCCTTTACATTTGAAGATATCTGTCACACACGTCTGACCCCATCGGAAATTAAACTCAGAAAATGTCAAAGGCCACGAAAAGTTAATATTGAAATGAAACATACGACTATAGTTTAGTGTCTATACTTAAGGTACTAAATATACTTATCGTATACATATAGTGAGTACAAATCAACTATAATCAAAGCAAAATTTGCCGCATTGCTCTTACAATAGTTTGTGGGCCAAAATGAAAAAAAAAATATATATATATATATATTAATGCTTCCATACGTCATTGGGGTATGTCAAAATTAAAATAACAAAATGTTTCACATCGCCGTCACTACATATTGTAGTAAGTATATTCATATACATAAGTATATTCTATGAAATTTCATTTCCACGAATATTTACTCCACTCGAAATGTTGAGTTATGATAATTTTAAAGATTTCTTTGCTTCAAGCACACCTAACTGTCAAATAATTATGACAAGTTCATTTCAGTGCTCTTTCCGCATTTGTATCGATCGGATGCACAGCGTTTATATGTATATTGTTGTACTTATGGCAGATAATAATACACTTCATGGAAACTTTGAAGATTGGAAATTAGTGTTTATAAATATACTTAGCATATGTTCAACAGTGTGACAGATTTATATAAAGAACCAATTTTCTCTCATTGAAAGATGCGTAGAAACATTTATTGAGTTGTATTTTGTTTGAATTGAAAGAAGTGACAAATTATATTGAAATTTTATTTGTGCATCAGTGAAATATAAGCCCAAAAACGAAGCACAAGCTAAATGATCTCTAATTTTAATGAATCGATTGGACGGATCTTGTATTTCTTTGATATAGTACATTAAAAAGTGTTCATTAACCGTTAAATATGATAGCAGAGTTAATATAGTATTGATGAATGTGCCAATTTAATACGAGGTACTATGTTTTGTATATTGTGCACCTAAGTTTTATTAGGGAAAAGCTGACATTTTCATTGGAAAGTTTGAGATTTTTAGCATAAACGTACGCAGAACGTTTTGTTGTACAAACACTATTTGTGTTGTTTACAGTGACTAGAAAAATTTAACTTGACAAAAAAATGGAATTAACACGTAAAAATTTCCGAGTTATGATTTACAACAATCGACGTTAATTATCTCAACAAGTGTGCTTCATTCAATCGACTTCGACTTTCGGCAATGAGGCGCCATCAAAAACTACTTCCGTTTATGACTGGCATGCTGAATTTAAAAGTTGTCGCAGTTTGCTTAAGCACAAATCTGGAGAAGATCGTTCAAAATCCACTTTTATCCCAGAAAAAGTCAATGATGTGAGTGAACAGCGTGAACTCTTAAGATCAACATGTGAGGTGAGATACCGTGAGCTTAAGGAATTCTTCGGCATTTGTGGGACAAGCACACAAGAAGAATTGTTCATGTTAGATACCGCATAATTTGACAATCTCTCAAAAAAAAAAAAAAAAATGCTCGTATCGATTGGTTCAAAGAAATATTGAACAATTACAGCCGCGGTTGTTCAAAACACACCTTTGCCATCATAACAGGTAACGAATGCTGAAGATATGAACACGTAACAGAGCAGCAAACGACTTTCGTGGATCCGATTTTTCAAGACGAACCAAAATACAACAAAAGTTGTTCGCGATGGAAGCACTTGAGAGCAAATGGTCGCCTATTTGCTCGGAAATGTGCCCATGTCGTAAATGGTCCATTGGAACAACGTACAACGTTCAATTCTGCATGATGCACAACGATTTGTATACCAGAAGTTTTCGGTCAATTGGCGAAAACAAACCCAGCCGTAAACGTATCCATGGTCCAGCACGACAATATGAACTTTCACGCAAGAGAATATTTGAGCACATCGATACAAAACATAAAATTGATGGGTCAACCGCCTTACAGCCTCGAATTGGCACCTAATAACTTTTTTGTATTCCCGTACATCAAAAATAAATTGCTATTTCAACGTTTCTCGGTGCCTGAAGTAGCTGTTGAAACCTTTGAACAGCTCATTTTGCATGTACGCACTTAAGAGTGGCAAAAGTGCTTATAAAATGTACTGCTTACGTTTAAACTAAAAAAATTGGTTGTCTGTAAAGTCGATTTACGGACGATAATTGTACGTGATAACGTCATAAGAAAGCATTGATAAAAACTGATTACAATAGACTAGGTTCAAATGCCTTCGTGCTTCGTATTGGATTGATTCGATCATAGCTGGTTATGAAACATAGTGTTTTAAATATGAACCTGAAACTAAGCAGAATGGAAGTCAAAAGACGAGCCAAAACCTAAAAAATTGCGATTTCAGAAGTTAAGAATCAAGACTGTTCCAAGGGTATTGTTCACAAGGAATTTGTTCCAGAAGGTCAAACTGTCAATGGAGAACATTATTTACAAGTTCGTTTGTGGTCGAGGGTTCTACGTGTTAAGCCCGAATATTCCAAAGGAGAGCAGCTGTTTTTTGGTCACAAAACCAAAAAAATTATTAAGATGAGTTTTTGATGAAAAAACAGATTTGTCTCATCGACCACCCTCCGTATTCGCCTGATCTATAACCATGCGATTATTTTCTCTTCCCAAAAACGAAAACTGCAATGAAAGGTGCTCTTCACGATGACATTCCAGCCATACAAAAAGCTGTAAGTCAGGTGCTAAAGAACATCCCAAAAAGCGAGTTTAAAAAGTCTATGGTTGAGCGTTCCAAACGTTGTATTGAGTTAAATGGATAGTATTTTGAATAAATATTAGCTTTGAAACTTAATACCATGCTTGTTTTATTTTAGTTATAAAATAAAACAAACAAAAAAAAGTTCGGTTATTTTTAGATCACACCGTGTATGCTTGTAGGGTATAATGTATGCTTGTAGGGTATATATGCTTGTAGGGTATATATTATATTCCTATGTAATTTAAAAGAAATCGGTTACCAGTCGTCATTTATTAGAATTATAGTTACAGCACCGTTGTCTGGTTTTTGAATTCGAATAAATTCTTCGGAAGTTATTTCGTTAAAATCGCGCGTATTTCAATTTCAAAAGAATTTCGCGAATTGAATTTACAAGACCTTGAGAATATGATTTTTATAGTGCCAATTCCATAATTGAAATCGCGAAATTCTTCTAAAAGTAATATACGAACAATTTTAACGAAATCACTTCCGAACAATTTATTTGATTTCGAAAACCGGAGCACCGGGGGGTGTACCTATAAACTGTGAAATATTTCAAACTGCACATACTACAAAGTGTTTCGCTCAATTTCATAAAAGTGAACATTATTTGTATTGTATTTATTATACATAGATTATCATAATTGTCAATGACTTTTAAGATATGCAAATACGACTGAAATATTAGCTACTAAATGATATCAATTTCTTCTGTTTATGAGTATATTTATTCAACGTACGAGTATATACAATATCGTACGTATTTAAAGATAATTTTTATGAATGAAATTACTATTGGAAATGCTGTACAGTTTATAAAAATATGCATATTCAAAAGTTATGCAATCCACATTCAACTAAAAAAAAAAAAAAAAAACTAAACTACAATACTTCTACGTATACAAAGTCTAATCTGTTATTTTTACTACAAATATTTTCACTCATTTCATGGATTACAAACTAATCTGTCTACTGTCTAATAAGTACTTTCACTTCCTGCGCGCAAAGATTCTTTAAATGCTTTTACAGAGTTTTAAGATGCGCTAAGGCGTAGGATCGGCTTAGCAACGGGACAAAATATTTGAGCGGCTTAACGATTTTCTGTACAGGTTTAAATGAAAAGAAAAGGTGCTACAGCGTAGGTTTCTACTCGTTCCTACATATGTACTTAAATGTATACATTTGTTTATTATTTCTATGTATATACTTAGACCATAAGTACCTAAGTATTTACATATGTATTTCTTTCTTTAGATACATTGTTCTTAATTGGGTAAATAATATTAATATAATATAAAGAAGTGTAACGATTTTTTAGACTATTCATGAAAATTGGCAGGCATAGTTGAGGAATTTTGTGCTTTAATTACGAATTTTTTTCGAGTCTAAAGAAAAAAAATAACGCGATTTGATCTGCCAACTTTATAATATAAATATAGCAGACTAACTTTTAAATACGAATATAAAGAAAATCATACATACTAAGTAGTTTTGTGCTATTTAATCAGGAAGTCACTCACGCAATGTCCGCTGGTAATATGGTAGAACAGCGGTAGGATAAGACATCTCTAGTACTATAGTAAGAGTATGATTTAAATAGAGCACAAATTGAGCACAGAGCTTGCTTTACATAATTTCATTTGCCTGCATGATTTTCCTTATATCAGAATGTTGATCTGCTAACTTTATGTTAAAGTTAGCAGACGTTTTTTGGTTTTTTTATTTAAAGGAAGTTATTTAGAAGCCAAAATTAGCATAAATTTAGCTTTACAAGATTTGACATCAATATGCATAGGTTTCTGCGTATTTAAAATAGGTCTGCTAACTTTTTCAAAAGTTAGCAATTATTTAGATTAGAACTCAGAATATTTAATTAGAATACAAAATTAGCACCTGACTACCACAAAATGTTCACATTAAGATCCTTCAGTCTGCTAACTTTTTTGAGCTAACTCTATTGGTTGGAACGTAGGCTTCAGAAGTATTATCGGCTTCACAGTTGCATAAACAATTATTTTGGACGCAAGTTTCAGTGTTGACCGACTGATTCGACTCAAAATAAAGCTACACGACATCTCAAACCTTTATACCGAATTTCTACTTAGGTGATATTGTTTGCAATTCGAGTGTTTTTCATACTAATATCTTAAGGAGCATGTGAGTTTGTACGGAGTGTCACAATGAATTCTAGCAGTTTGGTATAAAGCCGTATTTGCAAAATATACAATAGAAAAAATAATGGTTTGGTACATATAAATACATAAGATACACAGGGCGCTTTTTATGAAAAGCATAGTACGAGTATAAGTAGCGAAACGTGAAAGAATTGTCTCCGTAGCTTAACATTCTCTAGGTGACAATTTACAACATGATGCCATACAAATTTATCCCCAAACAAGAAGAAACTTTAACTTCGGTTGAACCGAAGCGACCATCTATAAGGTGCCACCATATTGAATTTCAAGTTGATATTGACGTTTTTCATACAAATTCATTAAAGTGAGCTGTAAGTTTGTGTGTGACTATCTCAAAAAGTGGGCAGGATACGCCCATTTCTATATGTTTAGGAAGGGGTTGTCCACTAAAATCTACCAAATCGAATTTCAAGCTAATACTGATTGAATAAAGAATTTTTCCATAAAAAACACAAAAGTGGGTGGTGGGTTTGTATGGGGGCTACCCCACAAAGTGTGGGCAGGGCATGCCCATTAGTCTATGCATATTACAAGCGATTGTTCATAAAAAGCCACCACATCACATTTAAACCTAATATTGATTTAAATAAAGAAGTTTTTCATACAAAAACACAAAAGTGGGCAGTGGGTTTGTATGGAGGCTATACCTCCATAAATATATTGTCACACGTTAATGCGTTTTGAGATACTCCCAGCCGTCTCAACTTTTTTATCGTCTTAACGTATGCAAATTTCATATTTTTAATTGTACTGGAAAAAACGAATAAAAAGTGTTGCATGACTTCAACTTTTTCCCGAGCACTAGTAGAAGTTTTCGTATTTTTGGGGATTATTGAGTTCGATTACACAGATTGCACACATAACAAATCATTTTAGAACTCTTTTTGAATTATATGATTATTATGATTTTTAGAACTCTTAGTGAATTATATTCATTTGAGTGTTGTCCCCGAAGTACCAAACCTGACGTCGGATGGCGCATATAATTTAAGAGAAAATGTTTTTTCTGAGAGTAACTCGAACGCAAATTATTAGACTACGTTCAAATTTCGAGCAATATGCATCATTAAGTTTGTGTTTAACAGCCATTGAATGCAGACACGTCAGACAGAAAGTTAGAACGTTACTGCATCCATCAGTCCAGAAACATACACAGTATCAACTACTGCTTGGCCTCTAATGGATTCGATGGTTTCATCTTTCATTCACAGTCATGAAACGGAGCAACATTTTAACCTTATTGCGTTTAAACAACTCAAAACACTACTTTGAAGTTACTACATAATTACGTTTGAGGGCAAATTCGGCACACACCTGCTCTATTCTTCAGTCACGTCCACGCTCAATTGCTATCAAACACAAACTTAATGATGCAGATTGCTAAAAATTTGAAAGTAGTCTAATAATATACGGCGGTACTTTTCAGAAAAAAATTTTAAAATTAAAACTATAAACATCAACAGCTAATTCCAAAACTTTAAGTTAAAAATGTGCGTTCACTGTTTGGAAATCTTCATAGTATGTTAAGACGATCAGGCCACATAGTGAATAGGCTTAATAAAATACAAAATTTAATTTGTGCTCCAGCAAATTATAAGATTTTATTAAGTTTTTAATATAATACCTATTAGAGTAGTTTTTCGAGGCAAATTTTTATATAGTCGTAGATTTCTATTAGTAGGCTCAGCTGTTCTATAAACAGTTCTATGAAAAGCCGTAGCAAAAATGGCAAGAAACTTCACACATCTCTAATTGTAGCATTAAATGGAATAAGCTGAACAAGAGAACTACAATCAATGGTACCCAAAACTATATCATTTATGAAAAGCAAAACTGCAATTTTTCATCTGTCTACTATTCTATCTATCTCCTATACATATCAATCTACTACATCTATTGTATGAAGGCAACGGGTTACAAAAAGTTAGTGATAAGACAGCAAGTTTCAAATAAATCTTCTGCAGCCGTTCAAGTCTATTTATGTGAACCGCAGCTAAGGGCTTTCATACAAATAACGCGAACTCCAACTTAGATTGTACAAAAGCACTAGAGTTAAGAAGAATTCGGGTGTAGGAATCCGTAAACTGCGATGCATCATAACGTTTGACAAAGGCCATCGTGCTTTTGGGATATTCAATATTGAGATGTTCAATAAAAAGAAAAACATGACTTCGAGATCTAATATTTCAGTTCTGGAGATTCTGGAGATTCTTGCGGAGATTTATTGACAAAAGTGTAAGACGTTGGAGTAGGCGAATATCGGTTGCTATAAGTAACATGAAAACACTTATGCAAATTCAAAAGTAGTATATTTTTTTACACCATGTAGCAACGGTTTTTAAATCGTTTTGTAAGTCAATGGATTCAGAAAAAGCATTTATTGATTTGAAGATCTTTAAGTCATTTGCATATAAAAGCTAATTCGAACTACAAAAACAGTTTCTAGTATTATTAATGAACAAGTTTAACAATAGATGGCCTAAAATATTTCATTGAGGAAGACCAGAAGTAGCTACATAATTTATAGATCGAGTACCATTAATAACCACACAATAAGACTATTACAAAGGTAAGAATAGCGCCAATTACAATAAGAATGAATGGATATACCAAGTTTGAAAATTTTTTTTTAACATATTGTCATTTGTTTGAAACGTAAACCACAATACTAAATATTGCCTCGAACATGTCGAATTTCGTACCAGCTAAAGTATTTCTGCGGGTAGTTCTTCTGCATTACTTTAATATGAAGAAAATTGCGAATCTTAGTAGAAGTTTACGGCGAGCATGCTCTTTCTGATCAATCGTGTCGGAGGTGGTTTGGTCGCTTTAAAAGTGGTGATTTTGAGCACAAAGATAAGGAACGGCCGGGTCAACCCAAAAAGTTTGAAGACGAAGAATTCGAATCATTTCTCTGAGTGGACCAGTGGCCAAACGCTTCAGGAGTTGTTAGAATCATGAGTCGACAGTCGGCAAGCGTCTAAAAGCCATGTGATTGATTCAAAAGCAAGGAAACTGGGTGCCATACGAGTTGAAGTGGTGCGACGTCGAAATGCCATTTTTCGCTTGTAAACAGCTTGTCAAACGTCAAAAAAGAAATGGTTTTTTGCATCGCATGTTGTTGTTGTTGTAACAGCTTGTGCTGTTGTCAAATATTTTGTAGCGGAAATTTATATTGAAAACGCTGGTGGTTTCAAATAAGAATTGATTCCTTCGTTGGATAGTTAATCCGTGGTAAATAGACTTTGAAATCATACAAATTAACTTTCAACAAACTACATCTTTTTAAAAAAAATTGTATTGCGCACTTAACAAAGAATATGTAAAAACTATTTGCGAATTATAAATAGTTTTAAATTTTAAGTGAATTATAAATTTTCACTGCAATTGAAACGAATAAACAAATATACAGAGTTAAGCGCCAATAGAAACCTTTTAATAAAAGTGAAAATCTAACGAACGTATGTTACTCTTTGGGGTACTAAACTTTATTCTACATAACGTGTAACTTGTCTAACTAATGCTGTGATATATCAAAGGTTGTGATCCACACTCTTTTTGCGGTAGCCCCACCAACAAATTACCTGTTCAAATGCTTGATTTTATGTATAAAAAAATTCTTTAAGTCGATAACAGCTTGGATATTCACTTCAAAGAACGATCCAACGATCGGCCACATTTTGCACAACCGGTCAAGACCTATTTGAAAACGCTGAAATGGCAAGTGCTACCCCACCCACCGTGTTCTCCAGACATCACTCCTTCCGACTAATACTTGAACGGTCAATGATACATGGCCTGTCCCAACAGAAGTTCACTTTATATGAACAATGCAAAAAATGGGTCGATGATTGGATTGCCTCAAAAGGCGAGTCGTTCCTTCGAGCTGGTATCCGAAAATTGCCAGAAAGATGGGAAAAAGTTGTGGCCAGTGATGGATAATACTTTGAATCCGTAAATTTCTAAAAAAGGTCCCAACACTTTGTCGAAAGCCTTTCATTTCCACAACATACACCTAACAATGACGCTGAAAAGCATTATTGCAGAATTTACTAAATACAGTACAATTTGTAACAGTTGATCAGTCAGGCATGAATCCATGCTGGTTAGAGTCAATGTACAACTTAATAATAAAGACCAATTGTCTAGATATATTAGATATATTAGATAGCTTGGAAATGGCACTGTAGTTACATACATCATTCTGCCTACCGTCTTTGAAAATAGGAGTAATTGTGGCTACTTTTCATTTATCAATGAAAATGTCTGAGTTCATAGATTTTTTAAATAAAATGCAAAGTGGTGTGCATAGTTCGCGCACACAACCCTTCCAAATATGCAGAAAACCCATTATAATGAGGTTTATGCGAGTTATTAACGTTTGAAATAGCTTCAAAGACGTCATTATCATTGAGAAGTATAGTAGTTAAATTTGCTTTATAGATTCTGTGTTCATTTAAACCATTCAGTGTTTCAAAAAATGTTAGTTTTAAAAATTTCGAATGGAGAAACTGATAAAAATGCTGCTAGTTAGTTTCATTTTTGTTTAGCTTTCAAAGTGTAATAAATATTTACGATATTGTGTATAAAAAAATCAACTCGCTCCAGTTTTCTTCTTTTTTTTTTGTTTCATATATAACCACGCCTTTGTTTGTGCAGCATATCATTTAAACATATGGTACAACTCTAAAATAGTACTCTACTCATTTAATTAAGCATGCAATGATTCGGGTCCAGGAATAATTGCAGACCCAAATTCGGTAACAGATACTGTGGCCAAATGAATTTTGTGTATTTATTATACTTCAACATAGACTGCGAGATCCAACTCATCTATTCAAACTAAATAAACAAATAAAATAAAACAAAACGAGGTCCTTAATTGCGGTTGAAAACAAAAACAAAAACAACAACACACTCCATGTGCAATGTGGAACCCGCAGCTGGTAGGAGTGAGTGTTGAGGAGTGAACTCATCTTAATATACATTTTCAAAGTACATAATGCCGCATGAAATGCCGTGCGAGTTTACATAGCAGATACAATACGAGTACATACATAAATACACTCGTTCAAAGGTATGAACAAACAAATACAAAAGCGCAAGGAGCTGACGTTGTATGTATGTGTGTGTGTGTGTATGTGTATGTAAGTCTCTATGTGTGTTTGTGCGCATATCCTTTTGTCCTTTTTGCTGTTGCTAATGCTTTTTGTTGTTTGCTGTCGCTTTTTGTTGTTGTCTGTCTGTCTGTCTGTCCGTCTGTCTGTGCTACCATTATATTTTTTGCTCCTTCATTTCGTTGTCAGAATAGAGCGACACAGATACTCACACATACACACCGAACCAAACAAAATTCAACTTCTCAAATTACATATAAAATTGTCCTGGCGACGAATGCTTTGTGCAGCAAATATCCTCCGAAATTTCAAAGCCTAGACTTGGTTTGAAATGAATTTCTGAATTTCTGTGCTGATGGTTTGTTTTAGTTCGAGTGAATTCGGTTTCTTCTTAATGATTTCGACGCAAAAATAAAGTGGCAGCCGTTTGCATACAAAATGGCGCATCCTGCATACCAGAAAAGAATAAATAAAATAGAAAATCAGAAAATGAGCAATCTAAAAATTGTTCCAATTTCGATTGCCCTTTTGTACTCAAAACATGAGTAGACTCGCAAATAGAGCAAAGCGAAACTAAAAATTTATATTCGATATTGCATTTTACAATTAAGAACTTAATTCAAGCGAAAATATATTGTTAAAATCAAATTTAATTTCGGTCTACTGATTTATGAATCAACTACCTGCCGCCGTAGCCGGTGCTGTGTTAAATTACCTTAACGTCAAATGTGCACATCTTTATATACAAGATTTCTTTTTTCATTGTTTTTTTATTATGATTTTGACCTTCCAGTTTGTTTGCGGTTTTATTTCTGGTCAAATGAATACGTCGATCTTGCTGCGTCTTTAGATTCTAGACAAAAGATTGTCTTGATTCCGTTCGAAACTCCAACGTTTTAAGCTGCAAATTCGTTCTTTGAATTCGTTCTTTTTACGATTTGAAGTAGATTCTTTATCTGCGATTAAAGGATAAGCTAGTGTTCACTTCGGCTGTGTTGGATTTTATCTGAAAGCGTTTATGTGATTTGATTTTTTCACTTCAGTTAATGCACTTCATACATGGCTTGAAGTCAAAACTGTATGCTATTGATAACAGAACAAATTGCCAATTTCTCTGCAGCTTTTAAACTTTCCGAACATGTTCGAGATAAATATTCTCAATGTTAATATAAATTTGATGACTTGCTTTGCAATGAAAACAAGATAAAACGTTAACTTCGGTTGAACCGAAGCTCTAATTCCATTCACACGAAATTTTAAATAGTATTGTAAAATATAAAAGTGGGGGTTTAAATAGGGGCCGGTACACGCCCACTTGAAGGTGTGTATGAAGCGATGTAGTAGATGTGTAAAATGCCGCCATATCGAATTTCAAGTTGATATTGACGTTTTCCATACAAATACATAAAAGTGTGCTGTGCATTTCAACCTAATATTGACTTTAATAAAGAAGTTTTTCTTACAAAAAGACAAAAGTGTACAGTAGGTTTGTAAGCGGGCTACCCCTAAAAGTGGGCGGGTCCCACACATTAATGTATATGTCAAGCAAACGTCCACTAAAAGTTACCATATCCATTATTAAGTAGATAAAGACTATAGTAAAATAGTTTTTCATACAAAAAGTCAACTGGATTGCATAAAAATTGGTCCCCAAAAATGAGCAACAACATACAGATGGACAGACAGACAGACAGACATACAGATGGACAGACAGACATACAGATGGACAGACAAACAGGTGGACAGACAGACAGGCGGACATGGGTAGATCGACTCGTCTCGTCGAGTTGATCAAGAATATGAACTTTATGGGGTCTTTATGGGGTCTACGATGCCTCCTTTAATGTGTTACAAACTTTCATACAAACTGATAATACCATTTCAAAATGGAAAAGATTATGTGAAATTAATCTTTCAAAATGGACATAGAAAACTATTACGATATTCAGCCTAATTTTTAAATTTAACAAATAATTTTAAGCTTAAGTTTCAGTTTCAGTATCACACAAGCAGCTGGATTTAACTCGTGGACTCGTATACTTAATATTTGACACGATTTGAGCGACTAATAGTAGCACACAAATGTTAGTAGGCTCGCCACTTTAAACTGATATTAAACAGGACTCTTGGAATATGATATTTTCTTAAAGTGCCACCTTTATGTGACTTAGTTCGTTAGTAAGGCAGATGCTTTCCCAACTTCAAGCTAAAAATTTCATGATGTTTAGTTCACTGGAAGCAGAGTTACGGAAACATAAATATGTCACAAGCACTTAAGTCAGTCGACTAAGCAGGTTAAGGAGCCATGTGAATAATTTTACTGTGCAAAATATCATTGGATATGATGGTTTATGATCAATTTCGTTTATATTGCCAAGTTTACCGGACAAGTGACATTTTAGAAAGATTTATTCTTTTTATACCCTGTAACGGACAAGGGTAAAATTAGTTTGAACGAATGTATGTAACCCCATAGACCCCATAAACTATATATATATTATTAACGGAAACTAAGTCGATTTAGCTATGTCCGTCCGTCTGGATGTATGAGAGAACAGATCTCAGGAACTATAAGAGATAGAGACTTCCAATTTAGACATTTAGATTCTCCTTGACCATACACAAATGCCTTGCATTAAATTTTGGATGACATGTCCACAATATAATCATTTGACTTTGTCTAATGGTCGAAATTCGGCCTTTTATCTTAAAACTACTCAATAGTAGAAATATTGATAATACAGGTTTGTCACAGAAAACGTTTTCGCCTCTAAATCAAAGCTGTTCAGCCTTAGAGCCAGGGGGACGAACACCTTCGTGTATTGGGTGCTTGATTCTAGTCGTAAGAATTGGTGTTGTATTTTGGCACACTGTACAAATTATGACTCAGAAATATTCTCATAGAATATCCCGCAGTGCAAAGCAGACACATACAGTCACACTTTGGGTGATCCCCATTTGGACAGCGTTGCTCTAAGTCAGGGCCGCCCAGGAAGAGAGCGGCAATAAATGACCAATTTTCTTACAATAATTAATGTGTAGTTATGCAATTAATTAATGCATACTAGTTATAAAAGAAATTTTGTTGATTTTTTATATCTACTCTTTCGCTTTTTTGTTTTAAATATTTATTTGATTCCTCTACTTTTTAATTTTTAGCAATAAGAACACTAACAAAAACAATCTCAACTGATGTTCGCCAACATGTTGGCACGTGCGCACACAACAGTTTCTAACCTAACGTCGAGCTGATCGACCGAAATGCTCTACAATATGAATCGCACTTTAGAATACGACTTCCAACTGAAAGCAACGGAACCGAACGAAACAAACAAGAGAGCAGCTATGCGGAATACGCTACATAATAATATTATTCTACCATGGGCTAAACGTTAGAGTGTATATAAAGGTAGTAATAAGGAAATGAACAAGCCAAATTCCTAGTTTTCACTGTGTATACAGCAATGCCAAACGAAAACAACATATTTTCGTCTGTTGCTTTTTCACTTACTTTGACTTTTATGTTCTTATTTTTTAGTAAATTGAGTGAGCTGATAGAGGCAGAGAGCTTAGGTAATTTGATTGGCCTAGGGCGTTACCTAGTTTTTACCTAGCTTAGACGCAATACTATAGAACAAAAAATACATTCGTCCCTGATTATTTTTTGTAAAGAAAACATGTCATACTAACTTGGGGTTTCTGAACAAATGCCGCCCGCAGAGTCTTCATAATGAATTTGAGGACGATTCGGTAAAAACTGAAAAACTAGTTTATCTATTTACACACACAGCCTGATAGACAAACCGTCTAACTGTTCTAAACATCCTGTACAATAAAAGTACAAAAAATGCGATCATGTTACTCAGTTCAGATATACAAAGATATAGATAATTTCGTAGTAACAAAACCGTAAGGCTGTCATTCGGAGTTTGTCGAACATAAATGTCATTCCAAGCTTCATCTTATTAGCTTATTTCTGTCATTCTTTCATATTGGATTATTGAACCATCGAATAATGTTTTTAAATTTTTAGAACCTATTACAAAAGTAGTGATTATATTTTATTCAGCAATGCGGCTTATTACTCTCTAGGTGCGTACGTAAGTAAGTAAAATCGTCGCATTTGGGGCTCTGAAAACCTTAAAATGATCGAAGAGAGGCCGTTACACCCAGAAAAGTTTCTGTGTGATGCGCAATATCGTATTATAACCCACTTTTTTTGGACTGCAATCGAAGATTTTAACTTAGATGATATGTAGTTTCAAGAAGATGGAGCCATAAGCCACACAACACGACTTATTTTACATATGTGTATGCAAATACTCTTCTTCAGAAAGTCGTTCTAACCAAGTGTCAGACTTTAACCAATGAATCTAAAAATTCGTAAGTCTTAATTTCTTACAAAAAAAAAAAAAAAAACAGTGAGAGAACCTTTTGAACAAAACAATAATATTCCAATTGGTTTGTTCAACATGAAGATGTTAAGTGAATCGCTTGAAGCATGAAGCATCGAAAATGTTTGCATTTTTATTCCATTATTATTTATATAACATCTACGCATATATTGCTAAGATTTGCGCTTTACTCAGTGTCAAAGTTTACACTTTGCCGTGAAACAGATAGACTTGCACAACAGCAGGTAAATTCGATTAGCTGCGCTTGTCAATCAATTAGTGTTGACTGTGACACCTGCCGCTGATAACTGAAAAGACTCCAATGGAGCGTTTTTCGTAACAGATGCTAAGGAACAAGTTTTGCAGGAGCTGAACTTGTCAAACAAATGTGATGTCTAAATATGGATATCACTTGCAATCGTCGCTAAAGAATTTCGTTCAAAGTCGAATTAATAATGCAAGAGACATCCTTGGGATTTATTATGACAAGCATAAAGAAAATATTGCATGAGTATTTAGCCGTAGAATATATATATATATATATATATATATACCCCACCGAATCGCGCATAATTTGAGAATGGATCAATAAACTCATATTTTGGAGAAACCACAATTGGAATGGAAAAAATGCTATACAAATTGGTTGCATTTTATACAGCATTGTATCGTTCATTATGTGCAATTATTTGGAAAGTAATAATAGAACAACTTTCAATAAGATAAGTTTATTTTGTGTATCATTTCGTATACATATGTATTTATATATAATGCATGTATTAATATCTTATCGCAGTTGTTCATGTTCAAAACACCTACACAAAATATGTATTATTTACCTTCACACAGAGTGTAAGCAAGTTTGTAAAACCCACAATTAAAGGAATGAGACCCCAGCTTGATCGATTGGAGATGGATCTAGACATGCCCAAATATTCACCCGCCCATATGAGTTACTTTCGTTATTAATCGCTCAATTTTAAACAAATCGTTTAAAAAATTGGTAAATTGGTTAATACTTTCTGAGACACTATCCACCGTCAATTTTGGAAAAAGATTTTATTATGTACAACTTGAAAGGCACGGTACAGGCTTTGGAAACCTTTTTTTATTATTATCCAAAGGCAAAATAGGAAGACTTTTTTTGCATCGAATCGCGAAAAGTGGATTCACTGCGACAAACCAAAAGCAGAAAGTCTTGGATTAAGCCCGGCTAACCAACCACATTAACGGCGAGGCCAAATATCCAGCTGGGATCAGCTGGATGTAGTGCACTATAAGCTTATTAAATCCAATGAAACCATCACAGAAAATCGCTACCAACAACAATTAATGCGTTTGAACCAAGTATTGAAAAAAAAACGGCCGCAATTCAGCCATTTAAAATCAAGTTGGAAACGCTCAAAATGAAAGTCCTACCACACCTGCTGTATTCACCATGCTCCTTCCAATTATGTACCACTTCTTCCGATCAATTAATTTTGACATAGTTTTGCAGCACTCTCGTAATTATGAGGCAACGAAAAATTGTGTCGATTCTTGGATTGCTTCTAAAGACGAGTCGTTCTTCCGACGCGGAAACCGTATGCTACCAGAAAAATGAAAAAAAAAAACGATTTTCTAGCGATGAAGAATACTTTAAATTGTTCTGAAACTTCTACTTTCATATTGTTCTGAAATAAATGCACTTTTAACTACAAAAAAATTAACTCAACTAATTTGTACACCCAAATATCAGCTTCAACTTCTGTCTAGTAGATTTATATGTACAAGTGGCCTACTTGTATTAGTATGGATCATACACGCCCACTGAAGAGCGTACTCTTATTCAAAATAACTGCTTACTTTTCTTTGTTACGTGCGATATTAATTCGAAATCCGATATGGGGTCTTTGTGTGAATGTGTTTGCTAGTAGCGATGGGCAAAGTGGTCAATGTAGCGGCTTTTCAGTTTCTCTTGCATACACGCGAGTTTTGGGGCGCCCACCGGTGGTGTATATTTTGCATATTTTTGAGATATGACTCATAAGAAACCTATCTCTTCCGAAAAGAATTGCACACTATTAACTATTATGAAACACTTTAGTATTGAACGCTTATTTTTAAGTATACATTGCCTTTTGGAGTAGCGTGGGACACTAAAATAGTATCCGGAGCTGCCAAAACTAATGTTGACATCTGAAGTATGACGTTTCCATTCGACACGATAGCTATTTGTGTTTTTTAACAGAGGAGGATTCAGAGCGCTCTATTTGAAGGGCGGGAGGCGTTTCTACTACAGTTTGGTGGGGGGGGGGGGTACTGGTGTGGGAACTGTACTAAAAAAAATATATTATTTTATGAAAATAAAGCGAAAAAAAAACAATTTTTTAGTGCTCAACAAAAATGCTGCTGGGGGGGGGACGTTACCCATTCGCCCCCCCCCCTTTAGATCCGCCAATATGTTCTTAACAGTGACTTGAAACATATATCTCGGTGAAAAAAATAAAATTAACTCATGATAATGATAATTATCGTGTAATGAAGGGTGCATCAGTCAACCTACTTCGCCATCAAAAACTACTGTTTATGGCTGGTATGCTCAATTCAAACTTTGTTGAATCTGAAGAAGGTCGTCCAGAAATAACTGTAGTAACAAAAAAACATCGACGAACTGATAAGACAAGACAGTAATGTGTCACACCATGAAATGAAGGCAAGCTCCTACCATCAATATTGCATGAACAATTTATAAGAGAGCGTTGGATACCACTTAATATAAATGCTTTAGCAAAAAAAAAAGGCTTGTATTAAATTCTGAAAACAAGAACGCTTCGACCAGAGAGTTAAATCACAACGTAATATGTGACGAGTTTTGTATACACTCGTGTGAGCCAGAAAGCAAAATTCAGTCGACTTTATGAATCTTCCAGTACGAGCCAAAGGCAACGAAAGTTTTTCATTCTGACAAACTAAATGGTGGCTTGATTTTTCGGTAATATAGGCTGCAGTAGCAATAGAGAATCGGTTAATTAGTCTTGTTAGTCAGAAATCTTATGTGAATGGTCACCTTGCATTATGACACTCTCTCAGCTCTCTCACATCGAGCCTTACTTTGGCCTTTTTGGAGTAGAAAAAAATGTAATTGTCACGCGCCGTACAGCGCTGATTTGGCACACAATGACTTCTAAAAATCTATAATACACTGATAATACCGGTCCTGCTGTATGGCGCAAAAGCATGTTCCAGCACAAAATTTTTACTACGGAAACATGAACTTGATTGGTGAAAGGCGTCAGAGAAGACGTCCAAGCCTAAGATGGCAAGATCAGGTCTATGATGACCAGAAGAAGCTCTGGATTGCCAGCGACTGGCGCCGGCGTGCACTAAATTACACCGAATGGTGCGCTTTCCTACGTGCGGCCTTGACCGGTAGACGGTTGTAGACGGCCACCTAAGCAAGTAAGTAAGCAAAGTTATGGAGATACCATATTTAGAGTAAGAAAAATGCTTTTCGAATTGGTGTATTAATTTTCGTGGAGAACATTTTCAAAAGCAATAAAATTATTTTAGTTTTCTCTTTTTTTTTTTTCCCCGGAAAAATTTACGTGGTTTATATGTCAACATAGTCATTGACAAGCCTTCAAGTGCTCCAATTACCTTATAGTAATCCAGCGTTGAAAAGTTTTGATAGCACGGTACATTATACAACATATTCCAGAGTTGTAGAATCCTTTAACCGTGGCAGCAGGCAAATGTTGTATTATGTGCCCAAAGCTTTACGATATGAGAACTCATATAACTTGCATTAAATTGTTTAACGTTTAAGAAATATATAAATTTTAAAAAACAAAAAACAAAACAAAATTATTCAAAGCCACCAGCTAAATTAACACTTTACAACTAAAAATGCATAATATTTATTATTTGATATATCTGGATATATCTTAAATGATGCACTTTTATTACTTTTACACAGTGGTTAATTTTATTCACATCACAATTGAATACAATTAGTTACTATTTTATTTTTTCTCTCTTTTGTGCTTTTGTTTTGTGTTTGTTTGTTTTAATTAATTTGCGCTCTAAATTCCAAATTGCTGATTCCGACGGCTCGACGGCTCCTAATAAATTAATGCACAACAATTTAGGCTAATTTTTCATTTGTTTCCATACAAATCGTTTGGGAGAACAAAACACGCCCGGAAGCTTTAATTATTTCGAATTATTTATTTTTTTACTCTATAAAATTTTAGCTATTCACTTGTTTTATTGATTTGGCATGTTGATGATTTATCCGACGACTCGTCAAACTGCTCATAAAATTGCGCGACAACTAACTCGTTGAATTTCGAAATAATTATGCTCAGGCTCTGCTGTCGGATCGCATCGTATCGGATCGGATCGTATGGGATGGGATGGTGGCTGGGCTGCCTGCCTTTGGCTTGCGTTGCCTTGCCCTGTTATAAGTATCTCTATAATACATGTACAATACACATAGAGAGGTGGTTCTTTGGTGGGCTTGTCAGCGTCAGCTGCGCCAATGCCCCAGTGGTGGTATTTTGACTCAGATAAAAATCATCAAACGCTTCGTTGTATCTGTGTGTGCATATACATATGTGTGTATGTGTGTATGTGTGTATGTGTGTGCCTGCCAGAGTTTGAGCGTTGAATGAATTTGAGTGCTTTTTAACGCTTTCGGTGCTTCTGTATTTTCTACATACATGAGAGTATGTAAAAGTACAAGGTACATACAACAACATAGCTACATAAATACATATATACAAATGTATCTGTAGCTGTAGCTGTAGCTATCTGTGCATTACTATATGAGTACATATACTACTTATAACTATGTATGTAGGTTTGCCTGTGTATTTTGCAATGCGATATTTTATCGTCATTGAAGCTAAATTTTTTCCCCTTTTCCTTTTTTTGCGCATGGGTTTGTTGATATTAGGGCGGGATTTCTTTATCAAATTAATTCGTTTATTTTTTGTTTTTTTTTTTTTTGTTTTGTTTTGCACTTAGACTTTGCTACAGTTTTGCTAAATTGGCAGTTTTGCAAAAAATATTCGTTGCTAAACTAATGAATTTGTGCATGATCCACACTTCATTAGCCAAAAACTGTGTCCCTAGAGTTATTATACATATGTATGTACGTGTGTATGTATGTATACAAATGTGTAGGATGTCTCAAGTCTCCAAGAACAATAAAAAAGTTGTCTGCATGTTTTTTTAACCCACTGATGTCATTAAAAATATTTTACACTTGATTGGGTAGCCTTTTAAAAGTCGGTTTATATTAAATTTGACAATTTAAATGAGGGTAAAAAGATGTACTAAAAGTTCAATACAGATTATTGGTTGTATGGTCAATATAGTAATAACAACAAAAAAGAAGAAAACTATCGTTAAGTTAACACAAGTAGTCCCAATCCATTCACAAACTGTATACAGCATCTAAACTATACAAATTTAACGAAGGCATAATAAATATTTCAATCCAAATTAGAATACTATTAGGAAAGACTAAAACTCTTGAAATAATAAGTATGTATGGCTCCTATATGTGACTTGAATTAAGTGAATTAGCCTAGATGAAGTAATAAATATTTTGTCACTCCACAAAAAACATCTACCTGAACTACATGCTTGTGTACTGTATTACACAGGCACTTAAAAAAATCGAAACCCAGGTGGCAGGCCCCTATTCGTATGTTTTTTGGGGCGCTGTATATGAATATGTATACGAATATATACTATAATAAAAGAAGAGCCCGCTGTTTGCGCGAACTACCGGGGAATAAGTCTCCTTTCAATAGAATACAAAGTTATGTTCCGCGTGCTGTGTAAACGGTTGGAGCACGAATGCACGAATGCACTGATACGCCAGTATTTGTGTGGCTTTAGACCAAAGCGGCCAAATTTTCACTGTACGTCAAATCTTGGAAAAGACCCATGAGTACAACAAAGATACACACTAATTGTCGATTATAAATCCGCTTTCGACATGCCGATAAGAACGAAGTTCTTCAACGCCCTATCTGAACTTGATATCACAGCTCAAGTTCGTCAGAGCAGGAGGGAACCTCTCCGAACCCTTTGATACCAAGAGAGGTTTCAGGCAGTGTGATGCTTTATCATCCTGCGCCAATGCCTATACGTAGAACGGTCGGTCACGATCTTCCATAAGGACGTGATGCTACTCGCATATGTATGCTGATGATATTGACATCATCAACACCTGAACTTGATTGGTGAACAGCGTCAGAAAAGACGGCCGAGTTTATGATAGCAAAATCAGGTATACGACTTTCGCCGGCGCTCACTAAACTACACCGAGTGGTGCGCTTTCCTATGTGAGGCCTTGACCTATGGACGGTTGTATATGAATATGACAAAACACATTTGAAAACCATATACATTGTCAGGTAATTTGTGGCGCTGAAATTAAATATGGTAAGAAAAAATTACCATGAAAATGTTTTTCACACCTTTTTTGGTGTGCATGTGAAGAAACACCTATAATACATCAACTTCCCATTCTAAGTTGTTACATTTCGTACAATAAGTAATAGAAGTTTCCACATTAAAAATTTAAAAGTGGAGCCAATGCTATACAGTTCCATTTAAAACCTCAAACAAAGATTTTAGATTGTAATTTTTCAAACTGAGTATTCGGAGGCTTCACAGAAACCGGACGATGTTTTTTCGTTCGGTGTATTCAATTTCATCACTTTTTCAATGTCTTTGTTTCAGAAATTGCGTCGGTTTCAGTATTGGAACAAACACTACTAAATTGTTTGTAACAATTACTTGGTTTTGTACAAAATACCAAATTTAATGCACAAATTTTAAACCTCAAACTTATTATGGAAAATGCATTGAATGTAAAAATTGTTGATACCAATTAATTTCAGAGCATTTAATATTTCATCGTAACTATAATTTAGTTTGATTGAAGGATGTAATTTACAATTTCGCCTAACATTCACTGGAAGGTTTCAAATCGAACCAAACCGTTTTAGTAACACCATAAAATCAACAATGGACAAAATGGAGAGGATACTATTACTGTCTCATATCCGATTATATCGCATAAAAACAAGGAATAAGCTCCAAAATATACGATTAGGTGATTTATTTCTAGCGAAAAAAAACTCAAAATTGGTTATCCAACAGAATACTACTGAGATGCATATTTTTGGGTATCAAAGGTGATAAGAATATCGCTTCTGGTTCTTAGTACTCCGCTCAACTTTCCACCGTTAGATACGTTTTTCAAGCAGAAAATATTGAATTCTGGCACACCTAATAAATAGGCGGAGGTATGAACGGAGAAGTTAAGGAGATTAATTCACTCCCTCATCATGAATCGAACAAATTAGCGCCATTGTTCTTAAAACATGAAATTATATGTAAATATTATTTATAAATTATACCTTGTGTCCAGTTTTCATTCCATCTTCTATTTTATTCGTATTCTAATATAGTTTATGACTTTCCTCTCACGTTCAATTATTTTGCCTAAACAATTTCATCAAAATCGGTTCCGAGTTTATAAGCAACGTATTGTGCATACAAAATCTCATTTTTATAGACATACTACCGTACCCGTCTTTGGTTTTTCTTATATGTGGTATGGCACCGTCCATTTTTCTAACCATTGCGTCAATGATTTTTTGAGCTGTAACGAATTTGGTTCTGCTTTTATATTTTTTTATTGAAACTTTTTTATCAATCTGCCTTTTATATAAGCACCAATTCACATTCTTCTACATTAAATAGTTACAGAGATACGATGGCCGCCCATTTCTCCAGTGTATCTCATTTCTCAAGGTGTCCTTTACCTACATACAAGTATGTACCATATATCATCGAACTGCTCCTAAAAGTTGCTAATACGAGTATATTGGTTACTAAGATTTTCGTCTCTTTGTATAGAATGCACCACCCACACATCCAAAGAGTAAATGTGCATAGTTTCATTAAGATCGGTTGGAGAATAAGGATATATATATAAAGCACAACCAAATAACTATTGAAAATTGGTACTATTCTCAAAGTGAAGTGTAATAAAATCGAAAAAAAGTCACAAAACGAACCATTTAAATGATATTGCTTCCGATCAAATTATTCAGATCGAAATCTAGAACAGGGGGAATACAGAGAGCTACAGAATATTGTCTTATCGGACATGTGCCCAGGTTGTAGAGGCCCATGTCTAAAAGGCATGCCCATATTTAGCGTTAATCTACCTTAAAAAGTGCCAGTATGTAACAGCCAGAAGGAGATGGGGACTAGTCATATTCGGCTGTCAATCAGTCCAACCGCCATGCCAGATAATATTAACAAAAATAGATTTTTTGAGACTGTATGAACAATAGACACCAAACTTTGTATGTAGCGTTTCTTTGTATACGGCCACCAGCCCTGCAATTATATTTTATTATTATTATTTAGAATTTTTTTTTTATTAAAATGCATATGCATTTTTAAAGATATCGCTTTGATATTGATATTTTCACCATATAATGTCACCATGTGGTGAACTGCAGGTAGTACTCTCGTGCTCACTTTCCTGTATTTGATTTGGTGAATTCAAGTTTTTGCTTCCTCGCTTTCTCTTTCTCATTCTCTCTCTGTCTCTGTCTCTCTCTTTATCATTCTCTCTCTGTCTCTCTCTCTCTTTCTCTTTATCTCTCTCACTCTCTCCCTCACTCTCTCTCTCTCTCTCTCTCTCTATCTCTCTATGTGGTTTTTATACACACACATATGTAGCCCTATTAGTCCAATCAAACATCGGTAAAGAGTATTTAACCATCGGGCAAGCTTGGATGAAATGTTCTTACTTTTTTTACCGTAGAAATTTGAAAACTGCCAAATTTGTCGACGATGCAAGGTGCCTCATTTATAATTTTTATAGTTTTCATCTCACATTTTTAGCTTTTCATTGAGCCAATTTTTCTTCGTTTATACAAAAAACCAATATCCTAATCTAAGTAGCTCTGCCAATGAGTGCAAACTTTATAATTTGAGTAACTTTTTCTTAGACAACAAAATTGTGCAATATAAAACTCAATGCTAAACTCTTCTAAGCCTACGTAGGAAATAAGATTATGTATCTCAATTAGGTCAAACGATTTCGTTTAACAGACATTTTCAGCATTTTTATATATTTAGTTTAACGATGAATAATACATATTATATAACAGAGCAGATCTAGATTTCGATAGCTACTTTATAACTTAATTACCATTTATTAAAAAAAAAAAAAATAATGTAGTACAATAAATTCTTTGAAGTAGCCTCAAAATACTCATTTCCAGTTATCTATAATCATAACGTAGTACAACAAACCCACTAAATATAACACTTATCTAAAATGCACTTAACAACAGTTCAATGCCTCTCATCGTAGTAGTTAATTTGCTTTCTTTCTTTCGTTATATGTATTTATTTATTTATTTATTTGTTTATTTAGTTTCTAGACAGAGATTTATTATCTGCGTAAAGTGCTTAAAATATTTTTAGATAGCATATTGCTTAGTTCCATTGACAGTTGAACCTTTAATGCGGCACAATAAATATTTGCACAGCCATTTTGTGAACTAAGCGCCACCCTTAAGTCCCCAACCCGTGCAATTTAATTCAACAAACTCAGCAACCGCATAGCAACCCAATGTAGTAGAGTACGCCCTGCCAAAAAGTAGACATCCTATCAACAGAACGCGTTCTCTTTGTATACTTAATACAAATATGTATCGCCAGGATACAACGCATGCGCATTTTCATTTAACTCAAACGAAAACGCAAACAAATACAAATACAAAGACAAAGACAACGCATTCATATAAAATATACGTAGAATAGTATATTGTATGTATGTAGTATAGTACGAGTATAATAAAATAGATCTGCTTTCTACCAGTTTTTAGCAGCAAAAAAGTTTTTATTGAAATTCGGAACACAAAAACACTTTAATTACTTTAAATTAGGTTATTAAATGTCAACATAATGACACGATTGCATTAAATATTTCAGAGAACTATGAATTTGTGCATTTGAATTTCTTACTGAGGCGATTAAGCCATTCTCAGTTTCCTTGTTTGCATTTGTATCGATAAATAAATAACCTGAGACAAGTTGAGGTAAGTCTCTGATGGGCTCTGATAATTCTATTTCTGCTTCTAATTCTATTTGATTGCTTCATAAAAAAAAAGCTGATTTCAAAATCGGTAGACATTCGGACCACCAAAGTTGTTAAGCTACTTATAAAGGCTACCAAGATTTGTCACGCTCACTTTGTCTGAAGTGTGTGTTGAGAGATCTTTGAATGAAGGCCTGAAGTGGATTATGATGAATTTTTCAATGAAATTTTGTTTAATATACTCATACTATACATAAAATTTGTGTTTACAGTGCAACCTGTTTAGTTTAACACTACAAATCTAAGATATTTAAAACTTGTTGGCCTATTTTTGGTATGATATACTAAAAACTCTGATTTGTGATCATATATAAAGAGTTTTCCATTAGGCGTCTCAGAACTTTAAAAATGAATAAATAGAGCTGTGCGTGAAATATGACTACAACGTTCAATGCAGATTAAAGTAGTACATTCAATACCATTTTTTTGTATAAATAATATTGAAATGGCCTCGGTGGCTTTACGTACAGTACTCGATTCGAGAGGCCCAATTTTGTATGACTCTGTTGCATAAGTAGTGCTGTATCTCACCAAAGGTTTGACTAATGTTATTCTCCAGTTGGTATCAATTCTTATTGGTTTATTACCACATACCAACGACTTAACGATGTACCAAAAAAAAAAAAAAAGATTTAACAACGCCTCTTCTGAAAAAAAAGTCAAAGACACTTTTCACCGTCTTTTTTGTAACCACATGACATCCAGGTCCATGTCATCCAATTGAGACCAATTAATGCACAAGAGCACTGCTTGACCAAAATCCACATCATAAAGTAAGTTTTTGTGGTTGTAATGGAGACTCTTGACTCTGCTGTGGATTACTCTTTCCCCAAATACTTGTTGCTTGTTCACGAAGCCGTTCAACCAAAAATGTGCTTTATTACTGAAGATTTTTTATTTCTGCCTAAATTTTTATCCGTTTTCAACTGCTCCGTAGCCCACTGTAAATTTAAAAATGATAACTACATTGACGGTTCGAAAGGGGGAACTGGTCAACGTCAGCCCCACCCAACACCATTTTGGTTCAGTACAAAAAAAAAAAATTTTTTTTCGCTTCATTTTCATAAAATAATAGTAGTTTCTTTTTTATTTTTTTAGTATAGTTCCCCTCCAAGAGAGTGTTCAGGATCAGACCCTGGTGACTATGACACAAACGTCGAAGAATGACAGCGATGCTACCTGAAACGATAGAACAATAAGCTATCAAAGTTCGGACATACACATTGTAAACCCCTTTACTTACCATCAAGTACTATCTACAAATTTCAACTAAAAGTGACAGCATACTATCGGAGGGGATTTCGACGAAATCAAAACATTGATTCGAATATTTTTGAGCCCGTGAGATATAGACATAGAAAGCCAAGAGTCTAAATATCAAATGGAGCTTAGCGATTTGCAATCCGACTACCAAATACTTGCAGTGACGGAATCTGGAATTGAATTTTGGAGGCAAGTGTCAGAAGAAAAATATCCAATTTTAAAATCTTTGATACTTAAGTTGGAGTCAAGTTCAGCCAGTACATATGTGTGTGAAGCTGCATTTTCGCATATAAAACATATTAAAAATGTTTATAGAAATAAGTTCTATCTATCCGTCAGGAAATTCGGCACCTAGACTTTTTTTATTGCAGAGTACCCATATTGACATGACACGCCCACTTTTTTTATTGTAGTCAATTATCAAGTAGTTTTTGTGATAGTTTCTTATAGACGGACGCATCTCATATATACCATTCCCCATGCAAGCCAACCATTCAATTTTTGGATTTTGAATGATAAACTTTTATTATTACAGGCAACAAATATCAATTTCAAATTTGATAGCGTGACTTCCTATGGACGAACACTTCAAAAAATCATTAAGGAATGCGTCCCGCCCACTTTTAAGAGTATTCCTCAAAAAACTTACCAGCCACGTTTAATTTGTAGGATTTGACAATTATTTTTTTTTCTTCACTCCTAAGTACACAATTTGAAACTTCGTGAGAATGGTATTGAAGCTTCGGTTCCAATGAAGTTAACGCTTTATCTTGTTTTTTATTTTTGTGACTCTTCCGACAGCTCAATACATGTAAGCATTTTTAATACAACCATATTAACAAAATAAATAACTCATCCTTTTCAATTCAGCATTACTTTCGTAGACTTACTTACTTTCTTACATGGCGCTACAAGTTTTCAGAGGTCTTCCCAGACCGGTACAGCATGACCGTGATTATCAACATCTGAGAACTCTACTTCTAATTAGCTTGCTGAGCCCAAAGTAGCAAAGTAGGAGATAAGCCTAATATCCAGGTTGAAGCTGTTTTAGCTGGTTATCTCTGTTTCCAGGTAGACAAGTTCTCTAAAACTTTGAAGTATTATATCTTGTTCTCCCTCACCGTTAGGCCCATGAGACGTGACTGTTACTCAATCTTTGAGAACGACTTGCTAACTATCCGTTCGCTCGTGTCGCTGATGTTTAAGTCATCATCAAATGCGAGTAGCATCATTTCCTTATGGAAAATTGTGCATCTATGGACATTGGCATAGAATATACAATACTTACTTTACTTTTATGTTAACGCCATTTTCTCTTGTTTTATTTCCTATTTATTTTTTTATATTTTTCATATTAGACTCCTCGAACGTGTCTGAGTGTGTCACCCACGCATAACACAGTAGCACACATCACATTTTTTTTTTGGTAAAACTTTTGTGTTTGTTGAGCTATCCACTTGAAGCACGGAATAAAAGCACTATCCGGATTTGTTGGAATGAGCGTGCCATTCCATAAGGATATATTTCTTTAAGTAGCGAAACATACATAACTATGCTCCAGATATGAATTCTGATACAGTAAAATTCTTTATCATAAAATCTAGATAATTTAAACGTAAATTAATTATTCAAACTTAATAATATCAACCCCATAAAATATACAACATTAAATCCAATGGGTCGTCAATACCATAGCTAAGATACAGATTGAGTCCTGATCTCAATAGTTCCATTAAAATACGAGCTAAAGAGTACAAGTGTGGTACGAATGATAATATTATCAACCTACATAAATTAATTCAGTTGGGTCCGAATCCAAATTGTAAAACCTACACAGTACATTTAATCGTATACAGATACTTTATTACAGAAATTCATTTACAAATACATTTTCTTTCTTTGGTTATCTTTGGATATGACAAATTCTAGGCGATATTTAATTTCGTGTAAAGCATATTAAAGTGAAAAATGAAATTATGTGATGCAATAAAAGATATTAATGTAGTTGGTATGAGACAGTTCGACTCTCGAAGACCATGTATTGTCTGAACAAAGAGCAAATATTAAATTTTGTTATAAACTCGGTAAAAAATTTGCTGAAACTTACGAATTGTTACGAATATACAATCTACAAAATAATAACTGAATTTATAGGTAAAAGAAAGGTGTCTCTGCACGTTTTGTTCCACATCAGTTAAATGATGATCAAAAAATCGCTCGTTTAGAGTTTTGCAAAGACATCATTTCAACAGTTGAAAACGATCCAGATTTTCTTGATTCGATCATAGCTGGTGGTGAAACATGGTGTTTTAAATATGATCTTGAAATTAAGCGACAATCAGCGGAATGGAAGTCAAATAAAGAGCCAAAACCTAAAAAATTGCGTTTTCAGAAGTCAAGAATGAGGATAATGTTTATAACTTGCTATGATTCCAATGGGTTTGTTCACAAGGAATTTGTTCCAGAAGGACAAACTGTAAATGGAGAATATTATTTACAAGTTTTATATCGTTTGTAATCAAGAGTTCTACGTATTTGGCCCGAATATTCCAAAGGAAAGCAGCTGTTTTAATTACATGATAAGGCACCACCTCACAAGACCAAAAAATTCAATGAATTTTTGATGAAACAACAGATTTGTCACATCGACCACCCTCCGTATTCGCCTGATCTATTACAGTGCGAATTTTTTCTCTTCCCAAACGTGAAAACTGCAATAAAACGGAGCTTTTTACGATTTCCAGCCATACAAGCGGCCGTGACGCAGCTGCTAAAACATTCCGAAAAGCGAGTTTAAAAAGTCTATGGATAAATTGGTTGAGCGTTCCAAACGTTGTATTGAGTTAAATGGATCGTATTTTAAATAGATCGTATAGCTTTGAAACATAATACCATGCTTGTTTTATTTTATAACTAAAAAGTTCGGTTATTTTTAGATCATACCATGTAGTTCTTATCGTGTCCTCTTCATTTCCTTTTAAGATTTCGTATGGATTATACACAACTTCACAGTGAAACGTCACAACAGCTGACAGTTTGAAAACATCGGGTCCACTTGCCTTTTGTTAGAGTTGTTTTATAAACTTGGGTTAGAGTTGTTTTATAAACTTCAGATATTTTATTTTAAATCAGTGTTGTGAGGTCGACTGAAGATATAACACGACAATCTCCTGGCTCTTATAGAACTGTGGTTGCTTTCTGTATCTGATTATTTTGTGCTATTTCATTTACATTAATGCTATGAAGGCCGGTTATAATGCAGTATCTGCCTTCTTTCCATAGCTCTGAGTGGATTACACACGTTGATATCGCTTAAATGCCTACCTGGATAACCGAAAAAATTGCATATTCATAGAGTTCAACTAGAATTTATAAATCTGATTTATAATAACAACATTTCTGTGTGCACCCATTATTTAGTTCTTGCGGAATTTATACTCTATAGGACTTAGCTTTGACAAATTTTGTCAAAATTTATGTTACAAAACATTTTGAAACTTTTAGTATGCATAAAAAATGTACGTGTACATATATATTTTATTAAATGCTTACGAATTAGTCGCGTTCACTCTTTATAATATCGTAAAATCGTTTACTTATCACGATCGCTGTCCATTATCAAATTTGTTTGACATCAAGAAATAAATTATATCTTAACAATCGTCATAGCATCATATATGACACCTACTATTTGGTTAAATATGAAATAAACAGTGAAACAGAACCAAAAACACAAAAACAAAAACAAAACATAAAAATGTAAAAAGATATAACAACAAAACACAACAATCAGATATTTTAATGACCTCCTATCAAGCACTTAAGTGAAAAGAATTAATTTTGACTTTTTGTCTCTTTCGACTAACATGGGGGCATGGGTACTGCGAATGGGCATTGGGCACGGGCGCATACAAACACACACAGACACATATATATATATACACACACACACACACACACACACACACACACACATACACACTTATAAAATGAACAATCGAAGAGATCAGGTGACCCCTTAACATACATAAACACGCACATACTTAGCTATAGAAGATACACATTGACTGGAACATTTGTGAATATGTATCTGTGAGTGCGTCGCGTATCGTATCTGTGTCGTTTCGTTTCGTTTCGTTAAATGCCACATCGCCTTTTGTTTAAAGCGTCACAGCTCAGCCAGGTGACAATTCTTCTTCTGATTATACAAGATGCTACAAGATGCCAGCATGATAAAATTCTTTATTTAGACTGTTTCAATCCATGTCAGCCCGTATCAAAGTGAAACCAGCCACTCGTACATATAGGTATGTATGCTTCCCTAGTGAGTAACTAGCAACTTGACTTAAGTAATCTATTACGTTTTTTAATGTTTCAAGAGCAAGCACCTCAAGTCCGGGATCGAATTTTTATTGTACGTCTGTATATGCATGTTAAGTCTGGAGATATATAATACTTACACCGGCGGCTGAACTGAATTACATATTCACTTATTTGAAACCGTATGCCACATCGTTTTCTGAAAATATTTGATTTCTCATCATAATTATTATGGTCCGTCTGATAGCTTTTTGTTTTTTCATTTATAAACTGTAGCGCCTGTAACTGACACCACTAGCAACAATATAAATGTTAAAAATCAATTTTTATTTGTCTGAAGAATCAAATAGCCTGTTGTTTATAATCATAAAATGTTATGATTCACTTTATGTTTCGATTATTATTGTTAGTTTCTATTTTTAGTGCATTTGTTTAAGAAATTCGAATCTGAAGCTTCCGATTTAAATACAAATATACAAGTATATTGTATAAATAGAAAATGGAAATGCTAAGTTAGTTTTAACTTTTAAGATACTTCTGTGCGTACTTGAAATCACCTTGATTATACAGCCAAAAAAATTTGAAACCAAAGAATTGGAGGCACCACTCGATGAAGATCCAAGTAAAACGCAAGAGGAGCTTGCATAATCATTTGGAGTGACTCAACAAGCAGTTTCTCTACGATTGAAATCCATTGGAATGATTCAAAAGCAAGGCAATTGGGTGACTTTTGAACTGAAGCCGAGAGATGTTGAAAGGCCACTTTTCATTTACTAGCTTGGAGACTATAAGAGATATAGCCTTCAAGTTAAAATATTTACATTCTTCTATTCCCTCTCTTCAAATAAAGTGTGTAAAACGAACGGGCAACAACGGTAGATATATATATATATATATATATTTTTTTTTTTATTAACTTAACGTCAATCTTAATAAAAATACCAGGGTCTAGATTGGAATACAGCCCTTATACAAAATTATTGTCCAGATGATGAACCCAAAGTCGGCTGCTATCTCCCCAGCGATTTTCAAGCATATTTTCTTCTTATTTTTTGAACATTTGGAGGAAACGAAAAATGCCTCTGTTATTTGCATTGTCGACACTCCATAGGCTTTCTTTCAAATTTTGAAAGCTTCAGCACATAAAACATCAACTTCTTTACCAAGTTATTTCGCATGAACCATCTAACTTACCTCAGTAAAATTGATATTTGTGAAAAATTTGTTTTACTTATTACAGTTGTTTTAATAACGGCATTAAGTTTCGAGTATACATATTTTATCTCTTATGTTTTGTGATGTTTTTCCATGCATATATTTCTTATCTGCTTTTAATCTATAGTCCCGTTAAGATTTTAAAAGAGACAAAGTCTTGACTTTAATAGAAAGTTGATATTTGTGCAAAGTTCTTCGATTTCGATTTTGAGTGTGACACATTAATTATCTCGCTGCAAAAAATTATTGACTATATTAAAATATGGTTTACTAATTGATTATAATTAGTATTGTTTGGAATTTTTTGATTTTTTTTTATTAAATTTGGACTATTTTTGGTTAAAAATGCCTCTCGCAGCCGAATTAAATGAAAAAGAAAAAAACCAAAGTTGAAATTTTGGCTGAATGTGGCATTAAAATATCAGAAATTGCCATAAGGTTAAAACGACATGGAATTACTATCGCGAATTATTTTAAAAAAAAACCTCAGAAATATGCGCAAAACAACAGAAGAGGGGACAGTAGCAAAAGGCGATGGCATCGCATTAAGGCGATGGCAACGGCTAAAAACATGAGTTGCGCCCAAATAAAGGCTGAATTGAAGTTGGCAATAAGTAGGCAGAGGGTGCAACAGATTTACCAAAAGTTGAGTTGCACCTCAAATATGACTCAAAGGTGCGGACACCAAAACTGTGACCCCGACATAAGAACGCCTTCTATGCCTTCTATGAAAAATATAAGTTTTGGGGCAGCGAGTTCGGAAAAGTGATTTTCAGTGATGAAAAGAAGAACCCAACCGAACCCAACCCAACCCAAAAGAACCCAACGGGCCAGATGGAAATCAAAAGTACTGGCGGGACCCAAGACATCCCAGGAAGACGAGCTATAGGCGGAACCATGGTGGTGGCTCTCTGATGGTATGGACGGCTTTTAGCTCTGCTGGAAAATCTCCCATTTGCTTTGTGCCGGGACGGATCAATGCGCAAATGTATACGGATCTACTTGAAGGAGAACTTATATCATTTGCGGAGGAGTTCCATGGCGACGACTGGACATTTCAACAAGATAACGCTCCTATACACGTTGCAAGGCATACGATGTCGTTTTTCTGTTCTAATGATATCCCTTTATTGCAGTGGCCAGCAATAAGTCCGGATTTAAATCCAATTGAGGACCTTTGGGGCATCCTTTCAGCAAAATTTTATGAGGGTGGAAGCAATTCGTGTCCTTAAAGGACCTAAAAGCGTCCATTGTCGAGAAATGGGCCACTTTTGACATAAACACTTTACGAAATTTAGTAAATTCGATGCTCGCCGACTGCAATTGGTTGCACAACAAAGAGGCGACTCCATTTCATATTAATAAATTCATTTAGGTTCATTTAATTTAAAGATTTCTTTAAAAAAATGTTTTCTATTAATAAAATAAAAATTAATTGAAAAACATGGTGTGTATTAAATTTTAATATCAACTACCTATATAAAAAAAAAATTATTAATAAAAAATCAAGCAAGTAAAATTTTAGAAAAAAATTAAAAAAACATGATGCACAAACATCAATTTTTCAGTTGTGCCAACATTTAAACATGTGCCAAGTTGTATCAACAACAAGAAAACATTTATTTCACACGATATCAAACGGGGTTCGTTTAAATGAGAATTTCCGGGTATCTTTTGATCAGAAAGTATATCAAAAAATATTTTAGGCAGTGATAGCTCAACTGTCCAGCGTGCTGCTGGCTAACAGAGGACCAGAGGACGTGGGTTCAACCCCGGCTCGATCGACCAGACTGACGAATCACCAGCTAGTTTCTTAACCAGTGAAAAAGGGATAACAAATTCGCTAGCGAAAAAAATTTGTTGGTGAAATTTGAACGACAAACAACGCACAGTGGTCGGTCTTGTATGGAATCGGCGGCCAAAAATACTTACAGTGCAGCTATCGAAGTGAAACTTTTGTCATAGGCTATAGGCTCTATCTGTAGTTAGATGACAATATGTCAAAATCGTCAAACTCGGACCACTGTATCATATAACTCCCATATAGCCGACCAATTCGGAATGAGCTCTTAGTACACCAAAACTTTATTGTTTTTTATCCGAATGTAACCAAATTTGTTAAGTGTCAGCTAGGATCCTCTACGTGTGCTGACCATATTTCATCCGAATTTAACCAAATTTGTTAAGTGTCAGCTAGGAGCCTCTACGTGTGCTGACCATATTTCATTCGGATTGGACCACTATATCATATAGCTGTCATATAACCTACCGATTCGGAATGAACCCTACTGGTCAGCCTTGTATGGAATCGGCAGCCAGAACTACTTACATCAGAGATATCAAAGTGAAACTCTGGTCGCAGCTTTTTAAATTGTAATAATTAATAAATCATAGCACAGCTTAATAAAATTGTTTCCTCTTCATTCAGCCAATCGGATTGATATTGAACAACTGAAGATTTTGTGTTTGGCGAAAGCCAATAGCCTGGTACAATAGAAGTCTTTCTGGTCGCATCTTCCAATGACGAGAGACCGATGGTGTAAAGGTATTTTAATCTTGACTCTGCGATTGCTGGACATTGAATAGATATCTGTGCGAATATACGCGCGTAAATGTCCATGAAATATTTTCGGTCGTACTACTGAAATGAAGATCAAGTGTATCAGCCTTGTTGAAATGCTCCATGTGCTGCTCATCATCTTTTGCGATGCATAGAACGCATTAGTTGCTTTTTCGGCCCTTTCTTCCACTTTGAGTTTCCAAGTCAGTTTGGTATAAAATACTATTCCAATGTATTTTACGCTATTTTTAAGTATGGTTGTTTTCCGCTTATTTAAAGAGAATGTAGCCCGTTTTATCCGCATTGATACTAAGTCCGACTTCTGTGGCCCATCTAAGTATCTCTTTGAGCTAAGAGTCGATGGACATTTGCCCGTAATAATTATGCTTATGTCATCAGCAGAGAAACGCATATAAATCCATAAAAATTTCGATATTATCACTTGTTTTGACATTCAAACAGTAATTTGCCATACAATGGTTGCCGTATATTATCTTTTTACAAACATAATGTGGACATTCCCCCATTTGATTAAAATTTTTACACTTCGTCACCAGAATCGGTTTGATCCGATTACCGATTCAATTTCCATACAAAATTATAATCAATAGAATCAACTATTTCTCCGATTCTTTTATTATACTATTCACACAGAGTTTGAAATGGTATTATTAGTTTGTCTGAAAGTTTGTAACGCATTAAAGAAGACATCATAAACCGCATAAAGTATTTATATTCTTGATCAGCTCGACGAGACGAGTCGATCTAGCCATGTCCGTCTGTCTGTCCGTATGTTGTTTGGGGACCAATTTTTATGCTATCCAGTTGAAATTTTGCACATACACTTATTTTTATTGCAGTTAAATAGTATATCAAGATTGACCCGCCACGTCCACCTTTATGTTGTAGCCCCTATACAAACCAATCGCCCACTTTTGACTTTTTGTATGAAAAACTTTTTTATTGTAGTCAATATCAAATTAATAATTGATATGGAAACTTCTAGTGGAGGGATGCTTGACATAAACATTAATGGGTTGGACCCGCCCACTGTTTGGGGTAGCCCCCATACAAACATACTGCTCACTTTTGTGTTTTTGTAAGAAAAACTTCTTTATTAAGGTCAATATTAGGTTGAAATGCAATGTGGTGTCTTTTTATGGTCAGCCGCTTAACATGCATAGACTAACAGGCGTAGACCGCCCACTATTTGGGGTAGCTCCCATACAAACATATGGTCCACTTATGCCTTTTTGTAAGAAAAACTTCTTTATTAAATTCAATATTAGGTTTAAATGCGATATGGTGCCTTTCATCGACAGCAGCTTAACATACATAGATTAATGGGAGGGGCCAGCCCACTTTTTGGGATAGCCCCCATACAAACCTACTGCCAATTTTTTTGTTTTTTTATGAAAAAATCTTTATTTAAATTAATATTAGTTTGAAATTCGATTCGGTGGATTTTAGTGGACAACCGCTTCATATACATATACAAATGGGCGTGTTCCGCCCACATTTTGAGGTACTCCCATATAAAATCACAGTTCACTTTTATGCATTTGTATGGAAAAGTCAATGTCAATTTGAAATTCTATATGGCGGAATCTTAAACGTCTACTACATCGCTTCATACACATCTACTAGTGGGCGTGTACCACCCACTTTCTGTATAACAACGACAATAAATTAAAATTTATAGTGCGAATAGTGCTTATTATATCTTAAGTTTTAAGCAGTTTATTGTTCGTTAGCGTACTTATCGCAATATGCAGCATACTGAGAGATATGGTGACTATGGTACATCGATTGGTAGTCATAATTTCACCACTATTATGTTTATTGTAAACAGTCAGTAGTGTTAATATGCTGAAGGGCAACATTTCCTTTCCTTTTAACTTGCTAAGCTAGTTCATAACAAAATAGATTTTGGATTTAATATTAAAATGTCTTAAGGTGCGTTTGTGAAGCGGGATGTAAGAGATCTAAATAAGAATAGTTTAACACAAGGTCAAAAAATACATGAATAGTCTAATGAGAAATGAAATTCACCAGCGAATTGGTAAACTGTAAATCCGTAAAGTGAAAAATATAATGAACTATGATTTTTCAGGAAATTTAAAATTGAGCCGAGCGGTTGTCGTTTAAGAAGAGAACTAAAAATTCCAGTCTATCTGTACTAATATTGTGACATTAAAATTACAAATACATTTACATTTTTTATGCAATATCTAACAGAAAATTGCAGTTTGGCAAAAGTTCACCTAATAAATGTGTATACATACTATATATATATATACCTACATATATGTATATACTTTAGGTTTGTCGTAATCTCACAAATCTTAAATTTCAAAACAGCATTTTGCTTATATGCACTTATAATTCTCTATAGGTATTTCATATCTACTAAAACCATAAAAACCGCAAAATCAGCAGTGTTTGTATCAGTTTGTATCAGAGGCAAAGCTGAGCGACGACAGCGAAAAAAGTGACATTTTTTATAGAAATAATAATACACAATGGCTGCCAAAAGAAAAAGATACTTTACTTTATGTGTCTTTATTATACTCGAATGCTTCTTCATTATTTTTTCATCATATACAAACAATATACTATAAAGTAAAACATTTCTATAGCTTCGCAACAAAAAAAAACACAAAAAAAAAAAATTCTGCTTTAATGCTTTGCTACACAAAGCACTAACATTGTAAATTTGTATATTGTAGATAGTACATACCTACATACATACCTATGTACTATAAAGAAGTACGCTGCGATAGATACAAGTAAGTATCTACTACAATTTGAAAATAAAATGGCGTCTTGTAGACGTATTAGATATGTAAGTATGTACTATAAGGAAGTCTAATTCAAAACTTTTCAAATTAAATAAAATAGAACTTAGGTAGGCATTTATTTTAACTGGTGATGTAACGTTTTGTTTTTAGTGAGTATATTTCCAAGAGTAGTTTAAAACTTCATAGCCAAACAGTCTCGTTCGAAACTAAAAGTGCGAAACATACAACAATTTCAAGGACATACATATGTACAGAACAAAGAGTTTATTGTACAGAGCAAAGCAGTATTTGCCATAACATCACAAGATGATAAGTTGTGTCATTATTTAACGCTGAAAATGATTTTTTTACTAAATATGGAGTTTTAACTATTTGTTGGATTTGCTTTAAATGGCTATCGTTGACTTTTGCTTGATGAGAAACTAGCTTTGCACCATAAATGAAGGGAATTGAGTATACTACATTTAAAAATAAACAAACCAATTTTGACTCCGGCTACAAAAAAGAAATTCTAAGTTTGCCACTTACTTGAGAACGAACAGGCTTTGGTGACCGGTTGAAGCATCTTACAAACTTCCGATCTAGTGCCTAGTATACTCTGAGTGGCTCCAAAATTTCCGTTCAACAGTGAGCTAAATGTGAAAAGGTGAACCGTTGCTAGCATTCTGAATAAGGCTGACATCACAGTGCGCATTAGAAGCGACACGATGAGTGAAGCGATAAAATTTCTTGCTTCGTTGTCGCTTTATCGCTTGCACTTGCTTTCAGATACAGTCTGACACCTTTTAATCGATCACATTAGAAAGTACGAGCAGTGGTTATCAGATATAGCACCGTATTATTGTATGGCTTCTAGCGCTCACTCTAACGTCAGCCTTACTCCTTGAGAAAAAACTATAGTAAAAAAAAACAATGGAGCCCGTACCCAGTGGCGGATCCAGGGGGTCCTCTTACATTCGCTGAATGTAAGAGTCACTTATAGCTCATAGATTTGTCTCATCGGAATTCGGTAGATTGATTTTTTGCGAACATTTCAAGCCTAATCGACCGTATAAAATGAGCTTCCAGTTCAATACAAAATCGGGTATTTCGTTCCAAATTTTTCAAAATTGTAGCCGTTAAAGATTGACACATAAAGACAAATTTTTATACCATTCACACAGTGTTTGAAATGGTATTATCAGTTTGTCTGAAAGTTTGTAACGCATTAAAGGAGGCATCGTAGACCCCATAAAGTATATATATTCTTGATTAGCTCGACAAGACGTGTCGATCATGTCCGTTTGTCTGTCTGTCTGTCCGTTTGTCCATTCATCCGTCTATCCCTCTGTATGCTGTTGCGCACTGTTTTGGGACTAATTTTTATGATATCCAGTTGAAAATTTGCACATACACATCTTTTTATTGCAGTTTAACAGATTCTTAAGATTAACCCACCTCGCCGACTTTTTAAGATAGACCCCATACCAAACTCACTGCCCACTATTGTGTTTTTGTGTGAAAAACTTGTTTCTTAGGTTGAAATGCGATTTACTCGACAGCCCCCCTTCATATACATATATAAATGGGCGTTTACCGTAAACTTTTTGAAGTACTCCCATATAAAACCACAGCTCACTGTTATGCATTTGTATGAAAAACATCAATATCTACTTGAAAATCGATATGGTGTCATCTTACACATCTACTACATCGCTTTATGCACATCTACTAGTGGGCGCGTACCGGCCACTTTTTGGCCACTTCTTCCGTAAGGTTATCTAAGCGAAAAGTTTCTAGAAAACGTTCGATTCTCAAAACTATTCTTGAACTACCCTCGTATATTATCATATCAAAATAAATGTCAATTGGAGTAGTGTCAAGATCAAAACAAATTGCAATGATCTTCTGAAGCTTATCGTCGAATGATGTTTATTTTAAACGGTTTCAGCTACTATAAAATATCTTACAGACAGTTTTCTGTTTATTTATACATTATATACATACATATACCCAGTATACTACTTACTATACACATTGAAATGTATAAATAAGTGTAGATTTGCAGCACAAGCGTGCCTTTCACACGTAAGAATAAAGACCAGAAATGAAAAAAAAAAAAAATGTATAAATGAAAAAAAAAATTGCAAACAAAAAAAAAAAAGTTTACCATTTAACAAGTCAGCATTTTCATGCAAAACCATAAATACTCACATCTAAAGGGAGTTAACAGCAAGGCGCAACACGAACATGCAAACACTCAGTTAGCAGCCAGTTGAAGCTCCATAATACACCTTGTCGAACACGATCTTTATCTTTCTGTATTTGTGATGTGCATGCACAACAGAACAGAGGTAATTTAGAACACAGTCCATCCAAACCAAACCGAACCGATCCTACCCGATCCGAACCGATGTTCCTTTGCTTTGCGATCTTCCACTTATGATCATCCTGATGTTATATGTTGATGATGAGCCAGCCCATGAGCAGCAAATGCAAATTGCAAGTTATTCAAAAAATGTGCAAACAAATTTTTATGTGTGCGAAAAACGTTAAAGACAACATTAAAGTTTAATCATGGCATCACTAGGTTGCATGTTTTTATTTAAGGGCTATACACATGAAATAATGTAAATACAGAATTTGAATAATTGCAGCAACTTTTATAGTACCTATATTTTGTAGTTTTGATGCATTTTAATAATATGATAACATGGAAGAATGGTTCACCCAGAAGTAATCTGTAAAGTATAAGAAATAGTGGTAGTACTTACTTAAAAATGTTGGTCCAGTTCAACTTCGAACAATATTTTCATACGGAACCTGTAGATAACTCGTAAATTATGGCCTTCTGAGAAGCCTTACTTGGTAATGTCTAGAAAACTATAATGTAATTAGTATAATATAAAAAAAAACCTCTTTAAGAGGTAAAAACCAAGTGACGAAAGCATTCTGATATCAATTTTGTCACGAAAGATTTGTAATTGATGGACTCCCCACGAGCTCCAATACCGCATGAGGTGGATATTTTCAACCGGCTATATTTCGGACAGCGGTGATCCCTATTATATGTTTAATATTCTCAATGTACGTTTCAAGACCTTTTTAATGGTACATAACACGTTTCTATCGGACTTACGAGTAAAAACATCGATATTCCGAGCCCGACACACTGCGGTGGGCTTTCGTCACTTGCGTGGACTATCGACCACAGTGGTGTATATAAACTAGAGTTGAGCGTTATTTAACTAGCTGTGATTCAATCAAGGCGACTGAAAAATCACTGATATCAGTTGCTACTCGATATTGTAAATATCAGTGATTGAGTGATTCATGCATGTAGTGTTAGCAGCACAAAAATTATCAGCGTATCAAGTTGAAGACATTATAGTATATTACTGATACGCCGTGAATACAATATCGAGTGGCAACTGATATCAGTGATTTTTCTGTCACCGTGAAAGGCACACTGGCAAATGACTATCACTCAACTTATACATTGTATCATAAATGGAGTGTTCACAGGCGACTACTTCATATTTAATAAAGCTATCTTCCATACTCTCGAATATGATTTTTGTACCATTTTAAACCAAACATCTCCAGAAAATGGCAGCAAAAAGAATATATTCCAGTATTATGAAATTAGTCCCAAAGAACTGTAGTTAAGATACGCCACTTGGAAGAACAATACAATATTCCAAGCAATACAATATTCAGGTGTCTACCTAAAATTCCATTTTCTCGCCTCAATTCGCAAGATCTTTGTAGGGAGCCCATATTCTTTTGTGGGAGCTCAATGATTCAGACTATCTATCACACTATCGAATGGTTTGTTGTACCATTTAAGTCAATCTTCTTTAGAATGTGTCACTATATATCGATTTGGTGGCACAACTTGCTATCACGCTTGGATACTAAAAAAACACATGGTGTAGTCAAAATTTTGCTTTGTAATGCCAACTTCTGGAGAGGATTTGCTTAAAATGGTAAAAGAAATGATGCGATGGTGTGGGAGTTAGTCGGAATCAGGGTATTTCAGATATTCAGATTTAAGAAGACTATGAATAAAAGTGTTGGTTTAATTAATAAAAAAAAAAAGTATTATGTTTTGGAAGTAAGAGAAAAACATACCAAAAAAGTTTCTTTTTTATTCTGTAAACTCCATAGTGACTGATGGGGAAGGGGTCGTTGGGGTCGTTTGTAGAAGTCCACATTAGTGACGAAAGTTATTGAGTGTCATTAACTTGAAAATAGCCAAAAACAATTACTTTTCGATTGGCCCAAGCAGATCACAAACTTCCGTTAGTCTCGCATCCCCTGGATACTCGGTTCGGGTTGAGCAAATTGGGAGACAGCAACCCCCTTAATTATGGGTTGGTGCATTGGCTTTGTTCCCAGCTTTGTAAATAAAACCTTTTACAAAAGAAGACACAGAAGAAGCCTCAGATACGGTCCCCGTTGATGATGACGTACGGATATACACCTGGAATATCCGGACCATCTTTAGGGAATGTGCGAAGGTCCAGCTGGTTGATGTCCTCGACAAATACAAGACTGACATCACCGCAAAAGAGGAAATGCGATGGATGGGACAGAGTTGCTCTAAAGCACATTCTATTATGTTCACTTATGTACAGAAAAAAAAAACATTGCGGCCATTCGCATAATTAACGGTACATTTGTGATTTTCGTTATATGATTTTACTTTATCCAACGTACAGAGTGCACGAAAACCCCGATCGAAATGAACGATATATCGCAAGAAAGGTAACGGGTGTTTTTTAATAGACGTGTGGTTTTCAAGAAGAAATAAAACGCATATAATTTAATGTTGTGGCCAAGAATTTAGCTTTATTATAAAGATAAGGGTTTGCCATTATGTTTTAAAAATGATTTCGGGCAAGTGGGCGAATAAATTCCAGCCGAGAGGCCCAATTTTCGACCACTTTTTGCAGCAATTGGGGCCGTATGTCAGTAATAACGCGGCTAATATTCTCTTCCAAGGCGTCAATCGTCTCGGGCTTATCTGCGTAGACAAGCGCCTTCACATAACCCCACAAAAAATAGTCCACGCCACAGGCCCACGACGCGAGATAATGCGCTCACCAAAAGTTTCCGTCAATAAATTGATTGTTTCGTTGGCTGTATGGCATGTAGCGCCGTCTTGTTGGAACCAAAGATCGTCCACATCAACATTTTCCAATTCAGGCACGAAAAAGTCATTAATCATGGCTCTATAGCGTTCCCCATTGACTCTAACATTATGGCCGGCTTCATTTTTGAAGAAATATGGACCAATGATTCCCTCTGCCCATAGAGCACACCAAACAGTGACTTTTTAAGGATGTAACGGCGTCTCAACAATGGCTTGTGGATTATCATTAATTGTTATTATGTTTATTAACGTACCCATCCAACAAAAAGTGAGCTTCATCGCTGAACAAAATTATCTTGTGAAAACCGGTGGCCATCTCCTTTTGGTTATAAATTTGCACGATTTGCTAACGTTGTTCGGGAATAAGTCTATTCCTTATGAAATGGCAAACCAAACTGAACATAAATCAAGTGACAGCTACCAAAAAAACAGCTGCCGAAAACAGTGTTGCCAGATTGAAAACCACACATCTAATCAAAACACCCGTTAGTTAAATTACCAGTTCAATTCGGTACAATTCGTTTCGATCGACTGAAAAACGACTGAACCGATGAAAGTTCAAATTTTATGCAATTTCAACAACTATAGACAGACAGATAAAAGTACAGACAGACAGACGGACATGGCTAAATCGACTCGTCTTGTCATGCTGATCACGAATATATATATACTTTATGGGGTATTCGCTGCTTCCTTCAAGCTGTTGCAAACTGTACATAACTAAGTAAATTATAATACTATGCTTATAAAAATTGTACACAAAGTAAAATTAAAAACATTTAAATTAAAATCTCGGTCATAATTCTTAACGGACGGGACCAAATCAAAAATTCCCATTATGTGTATGTCATCGGGACAAACATTTTGGTATCGGGGTTGAATATGTAATAAAATTAGTGCAAGCGATTTCAATTGATTTGTAAACGAAGTTTCATGAGTAAAAAGAACAATTTTATCGAAAACAAATGTGGTAAGATTGTGACATATAAGTATATATCATTCCATATATTTCATTTACAATTATTGTGTTGATCCCAAACAAGTTCTTAGTTCCCTACAACTTCCAATAATCAAAAATTACATTCTTAAATGCTAAACTTCCTATTATTTCAGCTAGAAACTTAAAATTTTTTGATTCCATCTAGGTCATCTTGGTGTAATAAATGTGATTGTAATAAATAGTATAACCAATAATTTATATTTTCACAAAATTTAAAAGAGTTTACCATTCATCTACTTCACTCTGCTGCTAAGCAACATTTTTCGATTAAATATTTGACTAGGAAAATGTGAACTGCACCAAAATTATTAATGGAAGGAAAGTCAGCTGTCAAAAGACAAACAAAAAAGGAGCCAAAAGTAAATGGCATATTTGCCACTTGTATTTACATTCACATATGAATATATTGTAGATTGAAGTAGATGGGTCTAGGACAGACAATAGGCAAATGCAAAATTTGAAAGTAACTTCATCGACGGCGTCACCGGCTTCGTTGTCAACATCGTGAACGGCTGCATTTCTGCGGCTTCCTTCAAAAAGATGATTTGACAGTAGTGTGCACTACGAGTTTGAACCTGTTCTACCTTTCGAACAAAAACTACCACCTTCTTGAATTGAATAACGTCGAAGCATGAATGAAAAGTAAAACACAGAACGGCATATGTATGAAGATCCAATAGGTGAAATGCATTCAAGGTAACTTCCTATAATATCGAATTACATACCTGCAATTCAACACTCTGAACACTGACGAACTGAAGCATAAGAAGACAGCAGATACTTAACTTAATATACAAGAAGATAAACATACTATTTATACGTTATATATGTATATATGTACAATACATAATATAAATGTATGTATACAAAAAAGAAAGTAAATGTCGCAACTGTATGCAGACAAGATCTCATTCAAAGGTTTCTCATCTTTTAAAATAAACTACCAATTTAAGTGCATTATTTTTTCAACTTCAAAGCTTATCATTTACCTTTACTACTTTACAAAACGATTATTAGACCAGTGCTTAGAAAATCTAATAATTAAATAAATAATTAAGGAATCTGTCATCCATATAACTCCTGTCTCCAATTCTAACTAACAACCTGAGGCAACCTACTTAACTTTAGAAATAAAAATTTTGTATTAGCACACAGAGTGTGACGGGTCAGGTCAATCTAGTCATGTCCGTCTGTCTGTATATGTGATTGTATGTGCCCTATGCCTTGGCATTACAAGTATCAAAATTATCGCGATTTACCCACTAAAAGGTATAGCTCCTGAACAAAAACACTTTGTATTTATTTTGTTGTATCGAATTTATTGCTTGAATTAAAGTAATTATTTTAAAATTATAATTGTTTTGAAAATGAAAATGAAAATTATCAGTAAACATTTGAAAACTAAATAGCTCAAAATTCCTAATGGAGATGAGCGCGGGACAAAATATTAGATCCCGATACTTTCTTCTGTCCCATTCCGCCCATCCCTGCCCGTTTCAAAATTTTCCTACGGTTTCCGTTCCGCAAATCCCGAACTGTTTTAATTGTTTAATAAAGGTAATTCTTAATCTTGTTATACATAAACGTACTCACAAAGTTTTGATGTACAATTGCTATTTGTTTTGTTTACAGTGTTGAGAAAAGCAATTTGGCCAAAAAAATGGAAATTTCAAGAGAAGGTTTTCGTTGGATTATTTTTCACAACTTTCGACGTGGATTATCTCAACAAGAATGTTTCAATGAACTCAGTTCTTTGTATGGTGGTAAAGGACAATCAAAAACCAGAGTATATCGCTGGTATAGTGAATTCAATCGTGGTCGTAGTTCGTTCGCCGACGAATTCCGTGAAGGTCGTCCAAAATCGGTTGTTGTGCCCAAAAACATCGATGCAGTGCGTGAACTAATAATGCAAGATCGTCAAGTGACATATCGTGAGATAGAGGCATCATTGCACATTAGTTCCACTTCAATACATTCAATTTTGCATGAACGCTTAGTTGGGTCTTAGTTGGATCCCCCATAATTTGACAAACGCTCAAAAGAAGGCTTGCTTCGATTGGTGTAAGGAAATGATTAAAAAGTTCGATCAAAAGACGTGTATAAAATCGTGACAGGTGACGAATCATGGATATATGCGTATGAGCCGAAAACAAAACAGCAATCGACCGTGTGGGTATTCCAAGACGAGCCAAATCCAACAAAAGTTGTTCGTGGAAGAAGCACAGCGAAGCAAATGATCACCTGTTTCTTCGGCCGAATGGGTCATGTGGCAAACAGCAACTTCTTCCCCACCATTTTTACGGTTAGCAACAAATTTTCCTTTTCAAAAGCCGTACTGCTCTTTCTTCATACCAGTTTCTTTTCCATTTATCACGAAAATGCATATTTTGCTCTCATGCGAAAAAAAACCTTGTTCCAAAACTCTGGGGGTTTGGAAACGAAATCGTTTGCATACTCCATGCGCTTCTGCTTATTTACAGCTGAGATATGGGACTTCTTACGGGCAACTCCGCCATGATACCCAGCTTTTTTTAGATTTCAGGGCTGTAACATTGGAAATTATTTTTGAATATCTTTCTTCTAATTCTAATTTCAGTTGGTGAGCTTGGAGCTTAGATTCTGTCCCATGAACTGAATGTCGCTTTTTCTCATTTTGTTAACTGCGATGGACGACCTGATTGGAGTATTAGCAGGATGGAATCTGTTGAAGTGTAGTTAGTTACAAATCTTTGTATCTCAATCAACTACTTTTCCAATTTTTCTATATGATTTTCCCTCAGGATATAGCTTTAACATAATTTTTCATCTATCCGCACCAATTTGATTTCCGTTGTTGTCCATGGCGCTATTAACATTTTTTTGACACTTCAATTGATTGAAAAAGAATGAACTAAAACTCCAAAGTGAGATAATCATTTCTAAGAATATTTTTAGGTGGCGGTAATCGCATAATCGCTCTTTCCACGCGTCTCGTATGCAGCTGTACGTAGACTTTTGCGGTAGTGCTTTTCTGACATGTTATAGCATAAAATGAATTAAAATCATAATTTTAAGTATTAAAATGCAGCAAAAACATTATTAGTTAAGAGAAATTAATAAACTATTGATATATAATAAAATAAAGTTTGATTCAATACATAAATCATTAGCTGAGATATTTGCGATAAAAATTAAAATTTCAAATTTTTTTGTGGTGTACGTAGACTTTTTCGAGCATGTACACAATACGATTACACAAGTTCGATTATAGAACTCAGAAAACGAACCTCACAAATGGAGTTTTTCACTTAGCGCCTCTTCTGTCTTTTTCGTACAACGTGCTTTTCGGGATAATCGGGATGCACTTGTAAATTCGTCTTTCCGGTATATATTGCATTCTTTCCTATCCCGCAAGACCCGCGGTTCCCGATTCCCGCATCCTCTCTAATTCCTAACATTACAGACGACCTGGGTTCAAACCCCGTTGGGTGCACAATTTTTTTAAATTTTAATTTATTTCTTTAAATTTTTTCTAATCATTTTCTATTCAATAAAAAAGGGCGAGTGTGAAGAGTACTAAGGCTTCAATTTTAAGTTTTTTCTTGTTTTGACATTGCATTAGTAAATTTTGCTTAAAATCAACCATACGGAAAATTTATCTTTATGCATTATAAAATTAAAGTAAATATATGTCGGTAATTTTAATAATGTCATTCAATGTATAAAACTATTTTGTGTAAAAGCTGTAAAAGTTTAAAATAGGGCCTTAAAAAAAAAATACGTTAAATTCGGAAGAATGATAAAAAGTAGTTTATTCAAAGTAGTTTAGGTTAATATTATCTGTATTAAAAGTACGGATCAGTTTTAACTGTCAGTTAATTTTAGTTTACGATTGAGAACACTAGGTATTTAACACTATTTGAATTAAGCAGATATTGAGAGATCAAATCATTTAATCTTTTCTTACATCTTTCTGAGTTAAAGAGAAGCCAACTGTTTGATTTAAGGCCGCTTAAAGTTTACTCTTATGGTATTTTATTTACTGATTTCAAGTCTACAGAATTTACTTAATACCTCTGGTCTATGTATGTTAAATGGCTGTCCATAAAAAGGGACCGTATCGCATTTCAACCCAATATTGACTTTTATAAAGAAGTTTTTGATGCAAAAACAAAAAAGTAGGCAGTACGTTTGTATGGGGGCTAGCCCAAAAAATGGGCGTGGAGTGTCAAACTTGATACTCTATTAAACTTCAATAAAAATAAGTACATGTGAAAAATCATCAACTGGATAGCATAAAAATAGGTCCCCAAAAAATGCGCATACAGACGCACAGACAGACGGATGGACGGACGGACGGCTAGACGGACAGACAGTCGGACAGAGCTAGATCAACTCGTCTGGCCGAGCTGATCAAGAATATATATATATACTTTATGATGTCTACGATGCCTCCTTTAATTCGTTACAAACTTTCAGACCAACTGATAATACCATTTCACACTATGTGTGAACAAAATTAAGAAGTATAAACTTTTTAGTACCCAGTAGTAATCTGCTAACAGTCGTAGACTCCATTTTATATTGTAATGAGATACAATTTGATAGATTATGTCATATGCCATATTTCGATGCTGAGGTTATTTCTCTGGGATAACGTTAAAAATTAAAAGTTTGACTAAAAAAATCAGAAAATCTGTACTAAATCAACTATTTTTCATTTTCAATGTAATTTATAGATATATTCATTTTTATACAATACTAATTGGTCCCCGCGACTAGTTGTAAGCGACCTTCCCCTTTCCCCTGCCACTCCTTCCCCCTTCCCCACCTTCCTCCTGCTCCTTTATAAAAGAAAAACCAAAATTCTTGAAAAAAAATTAGAAAAATCTAAAAAAAAATGTTCTGTTTATCCAATCGCCACGAAGACTATTTTGAATATTGCCACAAAATTTGATCAAAATCGGTTGAGCGCTTTCGGAGTCTATAGGGAATATACATACATACTTCCATTTTATATATATATAGAAGATAGATATTGTATGTAATGTAGAAACTTCTGAATTATACCTTGTTTATATACACTCACATTTGTTCACTTGTGCTGTTAAAATAAAAAAAAAAATGAAACAATAAAAAAAACCAACTTTCAGGCGAACATTTCTGATTTATTTCGCACGAAATGCGCACATTCAACGTCTGTGATGTCCTTTGAGCATTCTTTTTATATTGTAGCTGTTGTGTATTGGATGTGACAATTTCCTTAACAAAAAACTACTTGTGTTACATGCCACTTAAAAATCTCTCGAGAATTTCCGACCAAAAATTATTACAATCATTCTGGCGCTTTGCTGCAACGGAACAAATTATCATCGGATATTTATGTTTGTTAGTTCCTTTAAGGATACTCTAATTGTATCTGTGTTCATTTTATGTAATTTACCGCAACAGTATGTTGAAGAACTAATTTTCGACACTCAATTAATTTGTGTAGCGGTTCTCTCTGGGGAGCATGCTTATATCGTGTTGATTTAAGTAAGACGAGGGTGACAAAATCAACGCCTGGGAACTGGTAAAATTCTATTCGATCTCAATTATAAGTAGCATCTTCATAAATATTAATTGCCTAATTTTTCAAATATGTCTAATTAATATAAACAAAAGAATATTTTCTCACAGGTTTCGTGTTTGTTTAAAAATATTCTACCCAAATAGATACGAAGTATATTAATATGTACAGAATTAATTTATTGCATGCAACGTATAACCCATGCAACGTATTTCAACAAAAATGGACATATGTATGTAGGGTGGGTGAGCTGTCATAAAATGACATGAAAATATCGATATTTGCAGACTATTAATGTGCATATTTCTAAGATTCCTCCTGAAGTTATTCAAACTTAACTTTTCTGACTAGAAATGGCTGATTGGTATACTTGCAATGTTTGCAATCTTTAGAAGATGCCAGTGAGTAGGGTATCACCAGAGCCTTCAAGAGGGCTAGTTGTATTTGAAGGGCACTTTTAAATTCTACATTTTTAATTGTGCTGTGTCTTTCTTTTATACGAGATGTGCTAAAAAACAAGAAAAAACGTTTACTTCGGTTGAACCGAAATTGAACCAAAAAATGGGCGGGACTCGTCCATTAGTATATGTACCTATATGATGCTTACTTACTTGCTTAAGTGGCTCTACAACTGTCTATCGATCAAGGCCGCACGTAGGAAAGCCCACCATTCGGTGTAGTTTAGTGCGCGCCGGCGCCAGTCGCTGGCAATCCGGAGCTTCTTCAGGTCATCATAGACCTGATCTTGCCATCTTAAGCTCGGACGTCCTCTCTGAAGCTGTCCACCAATCAAGTTCAGGTTTCCGTCGTAAACCTTTAGTGCTGGAGCTTCGGGGTTCATCCGGATGAGGTGACCAGCCCCAGGTGCAGCCGCTGGAATTTAATGCGCTGGACTATGTCAACCTCATCATACAGCTCATACATCATACAGCCCATGGTTCATACGGGTCCTAAACTCGACGCCAACTCTAAGGGGACCAAAAATCGTTCTCTCGAACACTCCTAAAGACGCTGTATCCGTTAATGTCAGTGTCCATGCCTCTGCGCCATACAGCAGGACCGGGATTATCAGTGTCCTATAGATTTTTATCTTCGTAGTTCGAGAGAGGGCTCTACTTCTGATTTGCTTGCTGAGCCCAAAGTAGCAGCGATTAGCAAGCGTGATTCTTCTTGGTGTGTGTCTATATTGTACTCTTGGAAATCTTGAAAATTTGGTCACTGGTCGACCTCTTTGGTCTGAAGCCACACTGATACTGGCCTATCAGTGCATTCGTGTATGGCTCCAGCCGTTTACACAGTACGCGTGACAGAATTTTGTATCCTATACAATAAGACTTGGTGCATACGCCTTACAAACTCTTCGCCACCGCTCTTGAATAACTCAGCTGGCAGCTCATCGGAGCCGGCTGCTTTGTTATTCTTCAGCTTTTTAATTACTGAGACCTCGACCTCGTTATAATCCGGTGGCTCTACAAGAGATCCATCATCAATTGGTGGTTCTATGTACGCTTCTCTATGGTATTATTCTCTTCATCGCCCCCAAGTAGATTAGAGAAGTGACTTCTCCATAGTCTCAGTGATTCCGGTGCATCTGTAACCAGACTTCCATTATTGTCCTTGCAGAAAGGAACTCCGAGATTCATTTCTTTGACATAACACAAGCTCACGCCTTTCTTGTTCCTTTTGCTTTTGTTCCTTTGCTCCCGACTGCAGAGTTCGTTTGTAAGTGACCTCCTTGGCATCCGTATTCATGGAGTGGGAGATATGGCTCCACTGCTCAAATATATCTTCAGAAGCCGGAGAGGACTCCCGGAACAGTTGGGCGAGTCTGGCTGAAAAGGCTTCGGCGGTCTGTTGTGATTGTAGCTTACTGACGTCTAGCTTTCGTTGAGTTTTAGAACGTGCGGAATGCACCATGCTGAGCCTGGTGCGTACCTTGGCTACCACAAGATAGTGGTCCGAGTCGATGTTGGGACCTCGTACCGCACCAACACGCAACACGCAACCAACACCAACATGATCAATTTGGTTGCGTGTCTCTCGATCGGGACTGCGCCGTGTAGCCTTGTGTATGTCTCGGTGTGGAAATCTGGTGCTATTGATTACCATGTTCCGACCTGCGGCGAAATCGATTAGCCTCTCTCCATTGCTGGAGGTAGCGTCGTGAAGGCTATATTTTCCGACTATTGTGCCAAAGATTCCATCCTTTGCAATTTTGGATTTGAAATCGCCAAGCACGATTTTTACATCGTGATTGGGGCAGCTCTCGTAGAGACGTTCGAGACGCTCGTAAAATTCATCTTTGGCCGCATCGTCTTCGACTTCCATCGGGGCGTGTGCACAAATCAGGCTAATGTCGAAGTACTTAGCCTTTATACGTATCGCGGCAAGCCGCTCGTCCACAGGTATGAAACTGGTGACAAGTCCTCGTAGTTTACTAACCACGAAACCGTATCCAAATTCGTGCTTCTTCGCATGGCAACTATAATAGATGTCACAGGGTGCCTTTTTTGAGCAGCCCTATCCTATCCATCTCATTTCCTGTATTGCGGTGAATTCAGCCTTAAATTTGTCGAGGACATCAACCAGCTGGATAAATGCATCAGCCCTGTGGAGGGAAATAATGGTCCTTAAATTGTTTGCGGGGGTCGTGCTGCGGCTGTCCATAAAACCCACCACATCGAATTTCAATTTTTTCATACAAAAACACATGAATGGACCGTGATTTTGTTGGGGAGGTCACACCTATTGATGTATGTGTGAAGCGTCCGTCCATCAGAAGGTAACATATCAATTATTAAGTTGATATTGACTACAATAGAAATGTTTTTCATACAAAAAAAACAAAATTGGGCGGTGGGTTTGTATGGGGGCTACCCCAAAAAGTGGGCGTGCCGAGTCAATATTGATACTCTATTTGACTGTAATAAAAAGAAGTCAATTGGTTAACATAAAAAGTGGTCCCCAAAAAACAACATCCAGACCGACAGACAGAAAAACACACAGACAGACGAATATACTGACGGGCATAACTATATTGTCTTGTCGAGCTGATCAAGAATATACATCAAGGAATGAAAGCAAAATGTATTTCGGTCTTGGTTCCGGTTTTGGTACGTACCGAAACTTGTGTTTCGATATAAGGCTCTATACCGGTTCCAACTTATTTCGGTTTCGGTACGGTTCTTTGATTTTAGTTTCGGTAAACCGGTACGGTACCAGGCAATATTAAAATTGTTGAAAAACAAATTATTATTATGTTATTTAAATTTTTTTAATTAAACTATTCTTTATTCAAGAGAAAATAAATACAAAAATAAATACATAAATTTTTATGCGCTTCATACATAGTGTGAATAGTAATATAATTCTGTGACAGAGTTTGTAGCGCAATATAAACTTGATAACCCCAACGGTTTTGACAGTAATTTATTTAATGCGTGTGAAGATTTTTGAATCTTCGGTTCTACCGAAGTTAACGTTATAATTGTAATTACATCTTAAAAGCATTATGGCATTCAGAGGATCATAATAAACTTGACTCCTAAAAACAAACGCTCTACGTAGTTGGAACTGCGAGAGAAACTTTTGACATTCGAATAGTACTGCGGAATTTTTTAACCACCATTTCAGTACATTTTCTTTGTTGTTTATCGGTTTTATTCGGAGAAAATCCTTAATTTAAGCTAATAGATTATTTTTTGATAAAACAATACTTTTTGTATATTCGCGTTTCTTATTACACAAATCCATGTATGCATCAGGTTCATCTCCATTTTCTTCATTTATTTTAGTGGCATTTTTTTAACAACGGATAAAAGTCTGAAATATAACTGTGTGCCAAAGCAGCTATACAAATACTTTCCAAATATATACAAATACTTTCAGAAGTCAGCTTTACAGTATATCGGGGGTCCAAAAATATGGCACATAACAGGGGATTATTCTCGAATAGAGTAGACTCAAGTTTTTCTAATTCAGAGTCTTAAATTTTACCTAAAACAGTAGCTTTTTTAACAATTTGAATTTGGCAATGAAGCCAAATAGCGTTAAAGTCGCCCAAAACTAACTGCTCACCTTGAAGTTTAGTTGTTGCAGGTTTAGCTAGTTCGAGAACGCTAATATTCTCATTAATAGTAGCCCAGACATTTCTTTCTATAAAAAAAAAATCGGTATTTGCGCAAAGTAGGCGCATGACATACACGTTCTTCTCCTGCAGATAGTCCAGCATCATATATGTTGGTCCATGTGGATATGGTGGCTTCATTAACATTTAATTTAGCATTATCATTATTATTTAGCATTATTATGGACGGCGTGCGATGCTTTTTGACAAGGGCTTTGCCAGTTAAAATGGATTTTGAAAAACTGAGCAAATATTTCCACTACGCATATCAGCTGTTTTTTGTTTCCTTTGAACATTATGGATAAGTACTCGCATAAGTAAATATTGGCTTAGAAAAAAATAAAACTGAGAATCATCTATAAAAGATTCCGATCTTCAAAAAATTTAAAATATCGATTCCGGTTTCGGTTCTCAATTTCATTAACCGGAGGTTTTATTCCCTATTTTAAAAAATCGCCAAGCACACGAAAACACTCTTCTCTGACCACTATATCTATCAAAACAAAATAAAAATGCAAAATGGCTGATATGGTCATCCCCACACAGAAACAATTTGAAATTTAATATTTTTAAGCATCGAACATGATTGAAAAAAAAATTATTTTTAACTTGGTCCATTATATATAAAAGGTGAATCCAATTAATAATTATTATAATAGCTGATAATGTATAAATTGTACACTTGTATCAGCAAATATTTGAAGACTCAATAGCTAAAATATCTAGCGTGCTGCCACATATTCGAGACGACCTAGGTTCAACCCTACTTGATCCAAAATATTGTTAAATTATAATTTAAATCTTTCTAATCATTTCATGCGCAACAAATCTACCCTATTCACACGATCTACCCTATCCACAACCGTGAAAAAGGCAAAATTCATGCCAAATACGTATGTACCAGGTGTGTCGCAAAAGAAACTGAACTTTTTAAAAAAAAAGCAGTTTCTAATGTCGCCATCTATTGGTAGATACAGGCGTTGGAAATGTACATCCTTCACTGACATCTTGTAAAAATTTTATGACAATCGGAACACTACAAGCGAAGCTATCGAGCTAAAAGTGACATTCCGAAAAATGACCTAAAACACTCATTCGAAATGCTTATTGACCGTGCAAAACGCTGTATCGAAGCACAAGGAAACTAATTTGAATAAAAAAAAAAATCACTTTTGCAAAATGTTAAATTTTTGTTGTCTTTTCCTGTTTCCTGTTTCTTTTGCGACCACCTGGTATATTAATAGACTGTCGGAAACGGCTGCTACCCTCAAAGTATATAACCGATTTTTACAATGTTATGTTCTGCTTTATTTTAAAAATTGAACACTTTTAATAGAGGAGTTCATCCATCAGTTGAAAAGAAATTAGTCTTTTAGTATTTTTCAACAGTTTTTACTCGATTTGATCTGTGTGAACGCAGTTTTTAACAGGGTTTAAATAATACACAGTTGTGTCAGATATTTGCGTTCAAAGTGTGAAATATAACCGAGAAATTCCGTTGATTCCGTTTTACCATCGGTTTTCCATTTCCTTTATTCATCTTTTATATTCAATACTTATTACAATAGAAAAAAAAAACACACACACCCAAACTAAAATCTACTTTCGAGTAGCTAATTTTTTTGTATGAAGTTTGCAAATAGCTGGTATAAACGATTGAAAAAGTATAGTTTGATTTCTTTCCAACTGCTGATTGAAGGCCCATTTAAAAACTTAAATATCTTTATTTCGACCATTCAAAAATTAAATAATTAATATCATATCAATTACTCGAACAAAATACATGATATTTTTCATACGAATATTTCTACTTAACCGCCATAACTTGGCGCAGTAGCTTAGTTTTATGATAGGGAAAATTTCGTAAGCATCAAAAAAATGCGTTAAGCTTGAAGAGAATCAAAAAAAAAAAAAAAAAAGAACGTTCCCCTGTACAATTATTTATTATTGCTATATAAGTTATCAGGCCACAATCATTATGCCTTGATTGTATTTTACTTGGTTGAAAAGCTTGTGAAATATCATGGTATTACTGTGCAATACTATAATTTCATTAAATGACTGCACGTATGGCATGATTAGGTAAAGCCAGCATTCCATCATTTGTTTGTGCTGTTTGATAAGAATATTGATACAATTTATTCATATTGATACAATTTATTCATTTTTATTTAAAATTTAGAACAATATTTTTTCAATAATTCGACTGTTTTGCTCAAACTAAAAATTTGACATGTACACATAATAAACTGTTCAGCAGTTCCATTTTGCTTGCGACTTCCCTATGACTTCAATGTAAACACTTTTTAGGAACTTCTAGTTTTCTTTGTTAATTTCATTCTAGTTCTCTGTATGTAAACGGCCTACAAGCTAATAAATAGTTTATTCAAATTTTCTTCTTCTTCTTCCTTGCGGAAAATCACCAGAAAATACAGGTTTTAACCTAAAAAAGAACACACGATACTATAGTTTATGTAGTGCTCAAGTTTATTCAAATTTTTATATTGATTCAAAACAGTTAACGTTAATTCAATAGTATGCAGCCCTGCTTGTTCAACAATGTAACTTGCTTGCGAAGTTAAGCTTATCGACTGGTATATTTTAGTATCAATTTATTGGCTAATTTAGTGCAAAAGTTTTTTACAACTCGCTCACACAGAACGAAAAATAGATCCGAGTGGACGTCGGCTCGTGTGTCGAAATTACGAAATTTTGATTTTTCATTAAATATAAATCCTAATAAATCAAGCAATGGCTTCGGTTTGTGGACGCATGGCGCTGCGTGCAGCAACAAGACAGAATGTCACATACACTCCAGTTCGTTTCTGCAAAAGTAAGTTATACAAAATGAAACGGCGCGGCGGCCACAGCGCCAGACTCTTAACTCTTGGGTGCTGCCGCTGCCGATTTTTGTGCAGTAAACTCTTCTTCTGCACATTAAAATATCTTGTGAAGTTAATGAAAGTTACGTAATCGAAGAAAATGCAATTGTTTTTTTTAGAAGTTTCACGTTTCTATAGCCAGTCAAAGGTACAAATTTGTCTGAAGAAAAATGTTTCGGGAACGACATCAGCTGTCTGCGAGCAGTTTATGTAATAGGTTATAGAAGCAGTGAAGAAAAAAAAAATGCGGCGACCGACCCTGATATCATATTTGCCACATTTGATTTTTTTAAAGTTTGCTGATACCTAACATTAATGGCCATTAGTTCGATGACTCTACGTTTTAGATTAGATATACCTAAAGCGTATTAAAGGCATACTTAGTTTATGTAATGACATCGACGTTTATAGCATCCGCGTTTTCCGCACATCCTGCCTCAGCAGCCTAAACTTAGAGTCAATTTAATTGCTATGATGACATTTTAACGTTTATCAATACAATAATTAACACAAGCGCTCAGTTAAATGCAACTACAAGGTGTTTTTTTAGAGGTTCCATTTTTCACATGGTTTAAGCTGTCTTAAATTGGTCAGAACTGGCAATGTTATTTGTGCTCACATTGGTTTGCCATTCTTTCATGAATAGACTAGTACAATGCTTGCAAATTGTTCAAATTCATTTCGAAAATCGTGGCGCAGTAAGGGAATGAATCCGTGCGCTGCATAATCGTCCATCCGAGCTACTAATTTAATTAACCATGGATCGTTTATGCACTACTCATTAATAAAACGCATCCCCAAAGAAAAAATGAAACCGTCGAAAGCCTTTCCGTCAACGGCGACCTCTACAGATCCAGGATTAGCGTTTATTTCGTACCCTAATTGAATGGAATGTTTATTGAAGACAAGTTTTTCCAACAGCACGGCGCCATATGTGCCCTGCAGAGCGTCAAACAATCGACTTACTGAAGAAAACATTTGGCGAACACATTAATTCCCGAAATGGATCAGTCAATTGGCAACCTAGATCTTGCAATTTATCGCATTTGCATTATTTACTCAAGGATAAGTGAAGTCATTGGTTTATGCAAACAACACACCAACATTAGACGACTACATTGCACAGATACGGTTCGCATTGCTTGAAAAAGTATTCGAAAATTGTACAGAATGCGCATCCGAGCCTGCCGCTGCCCCTAAATGCCCGAAATCCTATTTAAACACAAATAGTATATAATTATCTTTCTACTCAAGCCAACTTTCACTGTGAAATTATATAATCTTTATATTTAATTCTATTCAATGTTCTAGACCTCTAACAAAAAAAAAAAACCCCTTTATAATAAACATACAAAACAAATAAATGCATTAAAAAACTATGCGTCATTTACAAATGACGAATTTTGCAATGTACTGGTATATAAGCAAAAAGCTCAAACGATGCAAAGTAACTAAATGCATGAATAAATAATTCATTTTGTTTTGTTTACAGTGATGAACGATCCCATGGAACATGCCACGGGTATCGAGAAACGTGAGTTGTTAGCCAAAGCAGCCGGTAACGATAATCCCTTCGACATGAAGGTCTTCAAGCGTGGTGCTGGTACCAAGGAGAATCCCAATCTGATTCCTTCAGCTTTTGACGCCCGTATTGTTGGCTGCATCTGTAAGTAGAATTAGCAAAAGTACTACAATTTACAAAAGTACTATAAATTTTGTATATTTCTTTTCACCCCGTACCTTTTATTTAGGCGAAGAGGACCAGACTTATGTACAATGGATGTGGCTCCAGAAAGGCAATTCAAAACGTTGCGAGTGCGGTCACTGGTTTAAATTGGTTGAGAAGGCTCCTGTCTAAATTAATTCAAACTTAATATAAAACAATTTTTAAGCAAAAAGTCACCAAAAAGCTGTCAATAAATTCAACATCTAAAGCTGAAGCGCTGAAAAAAAAAAATGAAGAACAAATACGAGTTGTACTCTTGATACAAAACTGCAAATAAAACCAAGGGTTTGAGTTAGGAACTTAAATGTAAAATGAGTCATAAAACAAAATAATTATATTAAATATTGTTAATTGTATAGTTATAATAATGAAAACTTAACTCCCTTGCCATAATTCACATTTGCAAATTTATTGAATCAAAGTTTTGTTATATGTATTGTTGTAGAAGCTAAATGAAAAAAACTAGCTTCACTACAAAGATGATTTTCGAAGCTTGTTTCAATTTTCTAAGGGTTCCAAAAACTGTTGAAAACTTTTAATCTACGTTTGCTTATAAAGATTAACATTATCACTCCAGCAAAAGGAAGCACAATCTGCGATAAACTTAAACATAAATCATTGTTACACTAGGCATCACAAGAATTAGTGTCTACTTCGAGTTCAGCACAGAATTTAATGGCCAAAGTTGAGAGCAAAAGGTGTTTCTGTTATTAACTCTTAAAACCTATGAACCAACTTTGTTAAACCGTAGCTTTTACATCGTCCGCACAAAGATTCAACAACTTGCATAAAAGCTTTATACATGCAGACATCCAGAAACAATTCAATCGGGAATAAGGAGCGTACAAACAAAAAAACATGTTTATTTTACTACATCCTATCTGAATGATCATACTTTCTGAATGAGACCAATGGCTAACATATAAATAGAGTTGCTAAAAGTCAATATCAAGTTATAAAAAATGATTTTGAATGGAGTATAATAGATGAACTGAATTAGTGTTGAGTGAGTTCTGGTAAACCACCAATAATTGATATGAACTGGTTTGGATCTAGAAAGAAATATTGGTTGGAGGTGGTGCACTCTACGAAAATTATATGCTATTGAAGTTATCAAATAAAATTGCGTTCCAAATACTGGAAATTGGTATAAGGCTAGCAAATAAGCATACAGATCGATAGCTTTGCATCCAATAACTTTCTAACAGCGCACTTCTAAACGGTTAAAAAGCCTTATGTATACTCGTAGACATAAAGAATCATACCGAAACATTGAATTGAGTTTAGAAATAATATTTAAACATATTTAGAGCAACGGAGTGTCCTATACCCAGTCCTATGAGTCATGGCGATCGATAAGATGCTTAGACGCATGGAAGAGGGTAGCTATCGTATTGTAGCTTATGCCGTATACGTTGCAGTGGTGATTAATGGCAGATGCCCACAAACAACATGGAAACAGCACTTAAGGATCTTTCTGGAGGTTAGATGTAAATTCTACTAAGTCTGAACACATACTTTTTTCAATAAAGTACAAGATACCTAATTAAATCCCTCCCAAATTGAATGGAGTACATCTCACATTCGGAGATAAAGTTAAATTCCTGGGCCCAATAATGTATAGGAAACTCATAAGGAATGATAACATAACAGAACGTGTAAAAAAAGCAAAGGTAGCACTGTTCGCGTGCGAAAAAGCTATAGGCAAACGATGGCGGGACTCTCCAGCAATTATACGAGTATACTGGTTGTACACTGCCGTAGTAAGATCAATACTTATGTACGGCGTAATAGTTTGCAGGCCAGCACTGTAAAAGAACAGCTTGAATAAGGTAAAACGAAGTGCACAATTATGTATTAGCCGGGCGTTACGCACTATAAATACGATATTATATCTCCTTCCACTTGATCTGATAGGAAGAGAAATCAACAGTCCTGAAACGAATAGGAGAACTACCCAAAATTACATATTATTGTGTCCCTATACTGGACTTCAATAAGAATTTCAATGTTCGCATCTCTTCTCGACAAGACTGGGAGACAGGAAATAGAAAAATCATTAGGGATCTTCACAGACGGCTCGAATCTGGAAAATAGAGTCGGTGTTGGAGTATACATTCCAGATTTGGATGTAACTAACTGATTACTATAGTGTTTATCAAGCGGAAGCCGCTGCCTTCCGGGGGGCAATGTTTTACCTAAAATCTTCTAGGTTGAAAGAGAAGCAAGTCCACCTATCCTCAGACAGCCAAGCAGCTGTAAAAGCGCTGGGCACCTGTCTAAATCGGTCAAGAACCATCACTGACTACCGCAAATCTCTTAATGAGATGGCTATGCAGAAGAGTATCCGCCTCGTTTGGGTGCCAGGGCGCAGCAAAATTGAGGGTAACTGCATAACAGATGAACATGCTATGACTAGGTACAACGAACCATATTCGACAGGAAGTCGATTGACATACTGCTGTCAAGTTGCAAGCTGCAAATCAAAACTAAAACTATTACGATCGCAAAGAATAGATGGTCTAGACTTACCACGTGTAGCACTTCAAGGCTGGCGTGGCCTAAGTATGACCGGAAGAGAACTCAATCCCTACTTAGGATGAGTAGAACAAATGTATCAATCTTAATAGGAACAGTAAGAGGACACTGTCTCATAGGCCAGCATGCCAATGAGACTGGGGGCCTCCTAACAAGACTTCTGTCGAAGCTGTGGTAATTGCGAGGAACTTGAAACTGTTCATCACCTTCTATATCACTGCCCCGGACTGTCCAAGAGAAGGTTCATGCAGCTGAATGACATATCTGTAACTAACCTAGGGCAATGGTACTTTCGTATAAGAAAAAATAATGCTTACATAAAACTCAAGCTCAAGTATTTCTGGATAACACCAAAGATTATTTTGATCCATGCGTGAGCTCTATCAAGTGGTCAGTCGGCGTAACCTAACCTATTTCTGGGTAAGCTGAAATATTGGTGTACTCGCTTTGATAACCTTGCTGCTACTGTCTAACTGAATGTGGGAGATTATAATCATTTTGATTTCGTTGTCCTGCCACCATCTGCACTATGTGAACAAATTACTTAATGACATGCCAGAAAATGAACAGGGCGAAGTGGTATTATTTTTTAGCTGTGTTAGTGCGGAAGATAATGCAATTGCAAAATCGCGTAAAAGAAAGTTGGTAGAAGGAATGACTACAAAGAGGACTTAAAGAGTCATCAAATGGAACTGGCAAGAAATCTTATTTGAAAATGCTAAATTTTAAATGATTTTTGGTTTAGCAGACAAAACTTCATTCGAAGTTTTTTAAATGATTTTCGATGGTGAATTTCCACAACTGATCATTGATCAAACAAGAAAGTAAGTTTACAACATAACAAACAACCATTCCTCGTCAATGCGAAGGATTTATTGAGTTTCCAAACGCGAAACAGTGCGAGCACACTACACGTTCAATAGTGTCAACCCGTGCAACAACTGTGACTACAGCAAGTTTTACAGGTCACCACAGCACGAAACAGACAATATGGTGGTTTTTAAACAGTGCATTGTGGACCTTTGCTTATAGGAATAGAATGTTTCCAAACTTATCATACCCGTTTCTAGTGAAATATCATAAATCATAATACGTAATAAGCACAAAGGATCAAACAATTTTATTTTTTATTTTTTGGGGTTGCTGAAACTGAATCCGAAGTCCCTATCAAATCAGGATTGCCCTTAGTCCAGCATTGTTTTTTTTTTCATGTGGCTGTGAAGACTTTTTGAAATTACGCGCGCGTGACTTGAATGGACAGTATGAGCTACGACAACCATTTGGGTCTATTGTGCTACAAGTGAATCCTAGTTTTAATTTAATATAAAAAATTCTCGAAACCTATTAATTCTCGCACTAATTTTACTGACGTCCCGCCCGAGTTTAAATAGATTAATGTACCATTTTTTCCACAGGCGTGGGTGTCGATGAAATTTCTGCGAGAGTTAATATGGATTGATATTGTTTGTTAAGTGGCTTTGTTAATATTTTTTACTGATCGCAACCTGAAGTCGTCGGCTTCCATTTTCACCTCCTAGACTAAGGAGGTTTGGATATTCCGACATTCCAAGAGTTCAGTACCCGGCGATACTCGGTGCAACTTTTCTGATTAAATTCTCGGCTTACGCCACCAATATAAAGTTGAGAAATAACCTGGGATAAGAACAACGAAAATGTGTTATTTCCACTTATAAAGATGTTATGCGGTCTTTTCTAAATGATGTAGCTACTGTTCGAACTGTCTTGGAAAGGTAAACAGGTCAGAATAGCGTTTTGAGGACTGTCACTGGTTGTTTACGAATGACTCATGAAGACCACCTGCACGAAGACAAAAATATATTCTTTTTTTTTCATTTCAATTTTTAAACTTCCCCCATAGTTCACAGCCGAGTGCTGGGACTTGTGCGTGGCTCGATAAAGGGGCAGCAACGACGCACCGCTCAGTCTTTTTCAATGAATAAGTGCTTCTGTATCCTAATATAATACCATATTATAATTTACTACCTACTTTTGCCGTTTTCATTCTATTGGGTAATTTTGTATACGATAAAAATTAATTTAGATCAGGCAATCAAAAATCTTAATACAGCAATATCTGCCAAATTTCTTCAAAATTTTTATGAACTTCGACTTGATTTAGATCGAATTTGTCACATACCACATAAATACGTATTGTAAATCTGTAGAGTCTAGTAGGCTTCAGTTATATTTGAAGCATTTCGAATCACATCATTTCGATCCGACCAGACTGGTCATTTCATTCAAATAGTTTCTAGCTTTACAAATATAAAAATATATATTTTCTGCATAAAAGTTTTTAACTGAATTTTAAAAAATGCCACCAAAATTTCCGCGCCTTGTACAGTACAAGGACTATTCGAAGCGTCTAATATCTCAAATGACCAATCGCGAAACGAAATTGTCGAGCATTTTCAGCAAATACTTGGAGCGCTTTGGTTTTGGAAAACGCAATATATCTCAGACTCCAGTGCGTGCGGCGGGTAAGTTTGTAGTGGATTAGTACAAAAAGCATGGTACTAACATGAGTTTCAATAGGCATGGTTGATCCAATGGAACTTGCGACTGGTATTGAAAAGCGCGAGCTGCTGCTTATTGAGGGTGGCTGCGATGATCCTTGGGGCATTAGTCAAGGGCTGAAACGTGGAAGTGGCAAGGCCGATGACCCGACTGAGATACCCTCCTGCTTTGAGGGACGTCTGGTTGGATGTGCATGTAAGTTGCTATCTCAGCAGTGTTAATGTCTATAAAAAATATAATAAAAATTGTGATATAGGCTTGGGTGATCGTTTTGTCAAATGGATGTGGTTGGAGAAGGGCTGCCCAAGCGTTGTGAATGCGGTCATTTCTTTGTGCTGAAATATATGCCGCCAATTTAGATTATTCTAATACAAATTTAGGGAGCGTAGGTACTTTATCCATTTCTATTGTTTTGTTCTGAGCACTGATCTGATATTTGTGCGAAATAAAATTTAAGCATTGCCTGATATTATCATAAAAATCGGTTTTATTGATGTACATATTTATAAAAAGCTTGTCAATCTACATATAAAAGTATGTATTATCGCATTTACACGAGAATACATGAAATAGGAAAAGAAAACACTGGTTTCGTGATTTGAGTAATACGCAAGAGTAGTATATCGATGTAAACTCATGTTAGACTTTTCCATGTTACTCATATGAAGAAACCAACGTTTAAGCATATCCCAATTCATAAATTCTGCTCTCGTATAAAAATACTGTATAAAAAAAAAAGTTAATTTAATTTTGAACAGTATAACCAGTGAGCAAGTAGCCACCATTGCCGTTCATATTAACTTCAGGATGTGTGCGATTTGGAAGTATTTGATACATGCGCAGCCAATTCGAAGTCAAATGAATATTGATCACTTGTGAACTTGCCTTAAGCTCGCTATAAAGTTCAACTAAGAGTTCTTTACATAAACTAAAAATAACAATGGGACGCGAAGGTTTCACAAAAGGTAATAGTATTTTAACAATATTTGACGGATGTTCCTTAGCTGCAATAACCAATGAGTCAAATTTCTCTGCCATTAATGAACATGCACGTCTGTTCTCCAGTTTCCACTTTGCTGTAGGCTTGCTCTCATTAACTACTTCAGTCTGTGCAGCTGTGCTCTCTGTAGCTATGAACATAAAAACGCAAACTATAGACAAACAACAAGAATAATATTAGAATGCCATGTACCTTACCTTCCGTTTCCAGCTTTCGCTTTTTTACACAAGGCTCCGTTTCTTCGGAACTATCATGGCTTTGCGTCTCAACGGCATTCTGCGCCTCGTCCGGTTGATTGCCCTGATAGTGCTCACGTAATACGGAATATAAATTAACTGACACACAGCGCTCGTAGTGTTCCGGTGCTAATTTAAGCGCTTGCAGTGCATGTTTCTGTGCCACATTGCCGGGATGCATGTGTACTAGCGTTCCCTTTGTACCGGCACCAATCGAATTCAACATTGCAGCCGGCAGCAGTCCATTTGTGCCACTTTCGTAAAGCAAGAAACTTCCGTGCGCTGAGACGCCGGAATAAGATATAATCTGTGAGAGCGTCTCCACACGTATGCCCATAACTTTCTCAGCATCCTGGCGATAGAATATTTCATGCATTAAACGTATTGTTGGTTGTCGTATCTGCACAAATTCAAAGTATTTTTTTTCTTTTTTCTTCAAATACTTCTCCTGTGAGTACTCAGTCTTCGAATGAAACGTTTTCGAGTTCTCCACAATCTTTTCTATAATCTTTGAAGACTCACTGCACTCATCGCGCAGCTGTTCAATCTCTTCGGGCTTGAGTGCCTGCGAATCACCGCTGTCGCTAATGTCTCTATTGTCCTGGCCACTGGCGGAGATGCCCAACACCTCGCGTATGCTGCGTAATTCCGTATCGCTGCAGATCTCGAGTGTATTTTGCCGCTGGCGCTGTTGTCCGCGTGAGCGTTGTCCACCTGTTGCTTCCTTCAGACACATTTTGAATACCGATCCATACGGTTGATGCAGTATGTTGCGCAGTTCCAATTGATCTTTGCCGAGTACACAACTCGAGTCAACCTGACCGAATTTGTGCAGTTTTGTGTATTTTTGTCTTTGTAAAATAACATAATCTCCAACTTGAATACAGGGTGTGGTATCTGTTGTTGTTTCGGCTATCGACATTTTATCTATTTCAATAACTTTTATTTACATATATATATTTTCGAAAGAATATAGCAAACCGCGCTGTAAACGTGGTTAATCACTTCAGTGCATATATAACAGCTGAGCTGATGGGCCTTGCCGGTTAGGGATGTCGATATTTTCCAAAACAAAGAAAGGAACGATACGATACTCTATGCTATTTAAAAGTGTAGTAATCCACTTGCTTATGTCGTATTTTTACTGTCTTGTCTAACAAAGTTCGATGGCTGACAAAATACCAACCAACTAGAAAAAATGGTTAAATCTTGTTGCCCCAATTACAAATTAATATTCATAATTTTTTATTTAATTTTAATTCGCATTGAATGAAACGTGGCGCAGATGGTGACTTCATCAGCTGTTTTCTTACGCTGTTGCTACGTTGCTCAAATGTGAAACTTTGTCAAGCAATCAAGTATAAAGAGGAACCAAATGAACCACGACTATCATAATATGAGGGTTGGGGTCGTTTTCAGAAGTGGCCATTCTCTTGCGAGCGGGCCAATTATTATTATATTATATATATTATATTATTTTTTTTGCGAACAGCTTGAGCAGCTCACAAGCGTCCCTTAGGACACTTATCGCCTGGGTAAGCCACGGAATCTCCGTGGTGAGCAAATCGTGTGAAGGCAACCACTCCCTTTAATTAGGGGCTGGTGCGCTGGGTTTGGTTTCCGCCACCACAAACCAACATTTACCAGTTAAGACACATAAGAAGCCTCGGAAACAACCACCTTTGATGACGACCACCTGGAATGTCCTGTCCCTCCATAGGGATGGTGCCGATATCCAGCTGGTTGATACCCTCTTTGGCTCAACAGTTGGAAAATTTAGCCTTCACGACGCTTCCTCCAGCGATGGAGAGCGGCTAATACTTTGACTTTGACTAAGACTTCGCCTCAGGTCGGAACATGCTAATCAGTAGCACCAGATTTCCACACCGTAACATACAGAATGCTACTTGGCGCAGTGCCGATCAAATTGTTCCCGATGTGCGAACGGTACAAGGTCCTAAAATCGACTCGGACCACTACATTGAGGCAGCTAAGGTACGCACCATGCTCAACATGGCCAGTATCTGTGTGGCTTCAGACCAAAGTGGTCGACCAGTGACCAAATTTTCACCTTACGACAAATCCAGAAGAAGATCCGTGAGTACAACAAAGACACCTATTTGTCGATTATAAGGCCGATTTCGACACGCCGATAAGGTGGTGGTCACCTCTTCCGGATGAACTCCGAAGCTCCAGCACTAAAGGTTTACAATGGAAACCTTAACTTGAAGCGGCGTCCGAGCTTAAGATGGCAAAGTCAAGTCTATGATGTTCTGAAGAAGCTAAGTACTTAAGTAAGAAAGAATGTTAAGAATCAAGGAAAACACAATTCAAACAACATTTGTAGAAGTTTCTAATTTTTTTTTGTTTTTAATATTTTTTTTTTTAAATAAATTTAATAAATGCAGTAATACAGTTAAGAATCTAATTTTCAACATATTTATAATGTCTGTTGCATTGACTTTTTTCAAGAATTAATATTATATTTTATCATCTGTTCAAGAAGTAACCAATTTTATCATGGAAGAAAGGTTATAGTACATATTTAAGATCACAAACTTTGAAAGTTAAAATATTATGAATTTATTGCTAATAACAGTAATCATAGAACTGGTAAACTCCAACAGAATAAGTCAATTTTTATTACTTTTCATAATATAACATTTTTTTTTTTAACTTTTATTTTTTTATCGTTAATAAGACAATTTATTTTTAACTCTTGCTTTATTATTGGTTCATAATACTAGAGAGAATTAAACGAGTTGGTTTTCTTTGTAAAAAAAAAAAAAATTGGAATCTTTAAAGCTGCGAGTAGTAATAATTTTGAGCAATATTAATAGACGATGTATATATGTATATACAGGAATTGGAAGTAGAAATATACAATACTAGAATAGTTTTTACAGAGGTTCAATGTATGCATATGTACGAGTATGTAAATGCAGGGCTGAGGAGTGGCGTTTGTAATATTTTTATAATACAGGAATTAACCTGTCTACTACTGCTACGTACTACGAGTATAATTTTTTTCTAATATGTCTATTTAACTTGTTCGTTTTTATGCAATAATTCTTCAAATTCTAGGAAAATACTTACTTATAATACTAAAGGTAAATGGTTTAAACTACTACTTCTAGGCATGTATGTGTATGAAGGTTTTATGTATGTCTATATTCTTAGTGCCACCTAAGTGAAGGGGCAATTCCGTTTTCGTTTAGTTAGTTTTGTGCGAATGGGGTTAAGGCCCCGAAAAGGTTTTAGGTATTAAATATATAGTACATATTAAAATTCCCACCGCTTACGTAACGCTAACGTACTACAGCGCTTTACTCAATTCTCGTTTTGTATATAATAAGTAGTTAGTATTCTATCGACAAATCAACAGTTTCGGTGTATCAGTGTGTTATAGGCTTTAATATTCTTAGGATAGAAAAATATTTTAATTAACAACTTGAAAATTGTGAACTAATCTCTTTAGTACATTTTTAAATATATTTCGGTTTATTAATTATCCTAAAACTTACAAGTTTAACGTTAATTGGTCCTTACAATTCTATTGAAAAGACTACAATATTTTTAATTATTTATTTCTGTATACAATGTGGAAATATTTAATAATTTCATAGAATTTATCTTGTGTAATATTTCAATATTTCGCTCAAACCTTTGGCATCATTTTTGTTTTACTTTATTTATTTTTATACTATTCACACAGAGTTTGAATAGTATTATCAGTTTATATGAAAGTTTGAAGAAGGCTTTGTAGACGTCATAATGTGTATATATATTTGATCAGCTCGACGAGACAAGTCGTTTTGGCCATGTCCGTTTGTCTGTCTCTATGTGGTTGTGGAACAATTTGTATGCTATCAGTTTAATAGACTATCAAGTTTGACCCGCCACGCCCACTGTTTGGGGTAGCCCCTTTATAAACCCACAGCCCACTTTTGCCTTTTTGTATGAACAATTTTTTTAAGGAAAGCCAATATCAACTTTATAATTGATATGGTAACGTTTAGTGGACGGTTGCTTGACACATGCATTAATGGGTGGGACCCGCTCACTGTTTGGGGTAGCCCCCATACAAACCTACTGCCCACTTTTGACTTTTAGTATGAAAACTACTTTATTTAAGTCAATATTAAGTTGAAATGCAATGTGAAAACTTCTTTATATAAGTCAATATCAGGTTCAAATGCGATACGGTGCTTTTTTATAGACAGCTGCTTATTATACGTAGACTAATGGACATGTCCCGTCCACTTTTTGGGGTAGCCCCCATACAAACCCACAGTGCAATTTTGTGTTTTTTATGAAAAAAAATTCTTCATTTAAATCAATATTAGCTTGAAATTTGATTTAGTGGATTTTAGTGGACAACCGCTTCATATACTTATACAAATGGGCGTGTCCCGCCCACTTTTTGGGGTTGTTCCATATAAACCCACAGCTCACTTTTATGCATTTGTATGGAAAACGTCAATCTCAGTCTTACACAACTACTACATCGCTTCATACACATCTACTAGTGGGCGTATACCGCCCACTTTTTGGGGTAGCATTTAAACCCCCCACGTTTGAAATTTCGTGTGAATAGTATTAGAGCTTCGGTTTAACCGAAGTTAACGTTTTTTCTTGTTTTTTATTTTTTTTTTTTTTGTAGTGACTTCATCGTCAAATCCATATTGCTATTTGAACTATATAAATACGAATCTAATTATTTTTTAATATACCATAATCATTTGTCATTTCTACTAAGCAACATTGTCAACATAGTCTTAAAAGGCGTTTTTTAAATCCGATAGTATAGAAGACATTAAAGAAACAAAATTATGTACATAATTTAATTTTCGAAGAAAAGCTTTTATCCCAAAAATTTACTAATCATACGTTTCTGCATAATAAAAAATAATATTAAACGCCATTTTCACGACTTTATTACAGAATATGAATTTCCAAGTTAAGATATTAGGGGGGGGGGAATTACATTAAGTAATAATATGCACGTTTGCATTCCAAATGTTAATAACAAATTTCAATTTTGTTTGTTTTCTTTATATGCTTTTGCTTTGGATTGTTATCGAAATTGTGAAGTCAAGCTGGCAGCTATCTTTGAAATATATTTATTGCTTGGTTGAACTAGGCAATATGTTTATAGGCTAAATAACAGTTGTGACATTGCAAACTACGATATAGTGTAAAGAAAATGATCTATAAATATATAGGCAAGTCGTGAAAATGGCCCTAAAAGTAATACTGTAGTTGATTGCAAAATAAATTTTAACTTAAGTTAAATTTCTACTAATTATTTTGTTTATTATTGTGCTTTAAATGTTCTAATTTTCTATAAACTACGCTGAACAATACGTTTGTTATATTTATTTGAATTTAAGTAAACCTAAACATTTTGGCAACAAAAGTTGATTTGTATTTAATAAGTTTCTCGCACCACTCAAGAACAACAGATTTTTCATAGATACGTATACAGTACACAGTCCCTGCTCTAGATTTAGTTCCGAATAATTTGATCTGAATTGATTTCGTTCGTTTTGCAAAATGAAAATATGAATTCGTTTTCGTTCAAATTATGCGGTTCAAAAACTAGAACAGAGGGAAACACTTGATCGAAGAAGTCTGCGTATACCACAAAATTTGAAATTTTAACTTTAATCGCAAATATCTCAGCTAATGTTTTATGTATTGAACCAAACTTTATTTTATTATATATTTTATTAATTTCTCTTAACTAATAATATTTTTACTGCATTTTAATACTTAAAATTATAGTTTTAATTCATTTTATGTTACAACATGTTAGAAAAGCACTACCGCAAAAGTCTGCGTACAGGCTTCTTTTTTTCGAAGAAAATGATGTGTTAATAACTGGTAGGATAACGCTTTATCGCCGGTATCTCTGTAAGACGTCTTCGCATGGAGTTCACACATTTTTTTTTTGTATCTTCAGTTGTACTATTATCCAATTCCTCATTATTTGTCTTTTTTTAAATATTTTTGGAGGTTATGGTGTGTTGACGGATTCTGCGTTCGAGTAAGTCCCACAAATGCTCTATGGAAATCAGTTCCGGACATTGGAATGTGTCCTCAACTGATTTATAAAGGAGTATAAAGGAGCCAGAGCTTTACTTTATGCGCACTGTGCTTGGGGTCGTTGTCTTGATGAAACCAAAACTTTTCTGGAAACTTTGCAGCAAATTATCCTATAAAACTTGGATATAACTAGTTTGGTAAATTATTGATGCAATAAATGTTAGTTTGCCAAAACAATTGGCTGATATACACCCAAAACCACAACTGCTTCTCCACCATGTTTTACGGTTGGCAACAAATTTTTCTGTTCAAGGGTCGTACTGCTCTTTCTTCATACCAGCTCTTTTCCTTTTATCACGAAAATACAAAATTTGTTCTCATCCGAAAAAAACCAAGTTCCAAAACTCTGAGAGCTTGGAAATATAATCATTTGCTAACTCCATGCGCTTCTGCTTATTTATAGCTAATAAATATCGCTTTTTTCTCTTATTTTGTTAAGAGAGATGGATCGGGATTTTGGCAGGATGGAACCCGTTGAAGTGCAGTTAGTTAATAGTCTTTGTATTGATGAATGAGCTCTACCCACTACTTTTCCAATTTTTCTATAGGATTTTCCATTAAAACTTAGCTTCAAAATAACTTTGCACCTATCCGCACCAATTTGATTTCCGTTGTTGTCTATGTGTGGACTTCATGCCAAGACGTCTAACGGAGGTACTGGCAAGAAACCGTTATCCTACCAGATATTAACACCTCATTTTCTTCGAAAAAAAAGAATGCTATTAATTGAAAGCAGACTTTTGCGGTAGTGCTTTTCTGACATGCTGTAGCTTAAAATCAATTAAAACTATAATTTTAAGTATCAAAATGCAGCACAAATATTATTACTTAAGAGAAATTAATAAACTATGTAATAAAACATAGTTTGATTCAAAACATAAAACATTAGCTGAGATATTTGCGCTCAAAGTTAAAATTTCAAATATTTTTGTGGTGTACGCAGACTTTCTCGTGCAAGAATGCACAAAAACAATTGAGCTCAATCTGTTTAAATATGGTGCTCTCGCTTATTTTGCAATTGAAGAATCAATACATTATTATTATAATTTGTTTTCTTTTTTATATTCACAATTTTGTTATATTTTTATAAATTTATTATTTTCACTGCATTCAGTTTTTTTTTTTTTTTTTCTGAGCAAAGGTTTACTATTTCCTTTGTTTGTATTATTTCATTTATTTAAAATTATATTCTCATTTCTTTTTTTGCTCACAACCATGTTGTCTTGTGCTTGCATTTTTAAGTTTTTTATTTATTTATGTTTTCCATTATATCAGAAAGTTTTATTTCGACCTCAAATTAAGGCGCTTATGCCTAAAATATTTGAGCTAATAATTAAAGTGTAATCCTTTTACGCATCATTGCTTTGCATTATGTTCCTTTATTGTGCTGGCATATCACCTCCATTGCCCAGACCAGCCTTTGATTCAGGTGGAACCTATTTAGGATTGATAATAATATAGATGGATTTTAATTATCTATGGTAAAATATAGCATGATCAACACTGAAAGCATAACAACATTAAATTTCACAAAGTTCTGTGTCAGTATTTCCCCCAAAAAACAAACATTTATAAATGAGTATCAATTATGGAAAATTATGTTTATGCTAGAAGCTGGCTCTTATAGTTAATTTATTAAACTCATCCCATATTGCATTGACACTGATTTAAATATTAAATATTTTAAAAGCAATTAATTGAAACAAATAATGTAAAAATTTAATTCAAATTAAACAGATATTATCATAGGTTTCGTTCGCACTTGTCTATGTATGACAGCAGTAAGCTAAAACAAATGCCATAAGTTGGATTCCTTAAATTGTTGGATTGGATTCTTTCTTCAATATGAAACAATAAAATTGTTTAATCGAACTAGAGCTAATAAAATTCCTTATGGCCTGGTCACACGGTCTTATAATTTCGTGTCATGTTATCTGGCTTGTGTTTCATGCAATTGTCAAAATATCACATAAAAATATTACTTTGTGGTCAAACGAGGCGCATGAAATTTGACTGCTACATTTTCAGTGTTAGCAATTGGCAACAGAATCGCATTTATAACAGTAGTCTGAAATGGATAAAACCGTGAAAATGTGTGCTATATTTATTAGCAATTTAGGCAGCTAATAAACAAAATCAAATACAAAAGCAAAAAGCTATAGAGAAAATGCGAAAAAGTCGTGCACGTAGCATTTAGAAGTTAATAAGCAGATGTTTACCTTTTGCGTGTTTAAAAACACTGATTACTACTTTTTTCAACACTTTACAACACTGTTAACAAAATAACACGGAAATCTTACACAAAATAGAAACGGAGCTATTTTCATGGTCACACGAGGTGGCGCGACTATCAGAGCAATCTGACATGTAAATATAAGACCATGTGACCAGGCCATTACAATTTTCAAATACAAGTGTGTCAATCGGTTTAGTTTCAACGCTACGAACGAATTAAAGCAGCGCTTGAAAGTTTTCTGTAAAAAATTCATTATTTTAATAAAATTAACAAAAATCGAAAACTTAAAGTTTACATTTTGAGCTTAGATACTTTTTTGAAGAAAATGTGATAACCAATATGATTTATTATAAACAAGAACTAGCTATAGTCGAGTTGCTATTTTATTAATGTAAACTAAATAATCTGCACCAAAGTTTTGTAACATTTTATTTGTTTAGTCTATTAATTTTGCATTTTACGAAATCTCTTGGAAATAAATTGCACTTTTTTGACAGCAGCCCAAAACTAACCAAACAATGGAGATGCTAACTTGCTTAAAATGTACATCGAAAATATTCGATGTTCTAATATAATTGTATAGTTCTTTACGTTTTGTTTCATATTAAAGGTAAACATATTTAAAGCATTGTCATAATTTTTATACCAGTCACACATAGTGAGAAATGATATTCTCAGTTTGTCTGAAAGTTTGTAAAGCATCGTAGACCCCATAAATTATGTATATTCTTGATCAGCTCGAGGAGACGTGTCGATCTAGCCATGTCCGTCTGTCTGTATGCTGTTGCGCATTTTTTTTGGGACCAATTTTGATGCTATCCAGTTGAAATTTTGCACAAATACTTCGTTTTATTGCAGTTTAATAGAGTATCAAGATTGACCCGTCACGCCCACTTTTTGGGGCTTTTTGACTTTTTGAATGAAAATCATTTTTATTGTAGTCAAAATGAACTTAATAATTTTTATGGTAACTTGTAGTGGACGGATGCTTGTCATATTAATGGGTGTGCGGGTCCCACTCACCCATTGTTTTGGGGTAGCCCCCATACAAACGTACTGCCCACTTTTGACTTTTTGTAAGAAAACTTCTTTATTGAAGTCAATATTAGATTGAAATGCAATGTGATGCCTTTTTATGGTCAGCCTCTGAACAAACTTAGACTAACGGGCAGGGTCCGCCCATTTTTTGAGGTAGTCCCATATAAACACACAGCTCACTTGTATGGAAAACATCAATATCAACTTGAAATTCGATATGGCGGCATCTTACATATCTACTACATTGCCTTATACACATATACTAGTGGGCGTGTACCACCCACTTTTTGGGGTAGCCCATATTTAAACCAGATTTATGTTTTACAATACTATTTAAAATTTCGTGTGACTGGTATTAGAGCTTCGGTTCAACCGAAGTGAACGTTTTTTCTCGTTTTGTTATAACATTCTTGTTTTATAAGATTTAAAGCGCAATTCCATAAACATATTTATGTTCATGTTTGTTTATCAAAAATATAAATAAAAATGCGTGAAAAGAGAATTATTTTTGTTGTGCTGATGGCCTATGGAGACAGCCGTACTGCCAAGCTATCAAACTGTTGGCCGCCTTAGTTTTTCGATGTTGATACGAAATTAAAGTACGAAGAATAAAATCTCTCGAACTTCTGTGACAGTAACGGAGTTTTTGATCAATTTGCAAACTAAACGAAGTCAAAATCTCTAGAGATTTCTGTGACACACCTGATAATTTTTTATAGTCCTACGGTAAAACGGTTGCGAGTAACGAAATTTCAATTTACTCTTCTAGCAGTGCGGTGCCTGGAGACCCTATACCGTGAGTTTAGTTTAATTAAGACGGAGAATTTTTCTGTCAGACAGACATACGGAGGGACGGACTTTGACTTTTTGGAACAAATTTCTTGAGAACAATACCCTTGAAAATATGGACGTCCAAAGCAGGTAACATTCTACCTAGAAAAATTCTTTCAAATATTTATGAAAAGTCGGTAGTAAACTAATTGATCTATAAAACGTAATAAGGTTTTCTGGTTTGCCAGGTTTCGGTATCATTATAATAACAGCGCACTTCCATTGGGAGGGGAAGTGGTGGATGCGAATCGTGGTATTGAAGAGTAGTACCAAAAACATTATTGCTTTATCAGGAAGCGCCTTTGCTACTCTGCCATCAATTCCGTTATACCCCGGTGCTTTCTTTGTCTTAAGCATTTTAATCTGCAGACGAACCTCTTGCGGAGAGATAGGCTTGATAGACTGCATATTTGTGCATCTGTCTTCCAAAAAATTAGCGGGGTCTCGCACATCATCTAATCCAGCTAGATCGAAAGGAGTGATGCGTCCCTCGAGTTCAGCGGAAAATGCCACAGCTTTCTCCTTATTCGTGCGGCACTAGGAGTTGTTGAGGTCTTTGATAGGCACGAGGCTCAAAGGTTGCCTCTTTACGCAACGTGTCGCATAAGTTAAACCCATAGCTCTTGTTTGGGTCTGCATTGCGAAGCAGGTCATCAAAGAATTCACTGCGTACTACGTACAACCACTTTTTCAACTCAGCAGCTCTTTTTCATGCCAAATGATCACGCTCATTACGGCTTTGCATAAAACGACGACGAAGTCTGCACTTAAGCTTAACCAAGTCCAAGATCTCAGCATTTAAAGGAGGCCTGTTTAAATCTCAATAATGATTGATTTTGAGTTGCAAATTTAGCCGCTTCAAAGATATATCGAGTGAACAATTCAGCAGCATCATCCACGTCCTCAGCAAATTTCCATATTAGGGTTGAGCAGCTGGTCAAGACGCTGTTGGAAAATCGGCAAGTTAGCTTGTCTTGGCAAAAGCCTCGGCTTATAGGCGTATACGCATGCAGAAAAGCTAGCATCTACAATAAGTGGTAAATGATCAGAGTTGAGACTCCTAGTGTCAAAGATGCGCAGTCGGCTTGATGGTATGCCAGTATTTACTGCAAAATCCAGAGCATCAGGATGGCGAAGGCTATCATAAGGGTTGTAAGTCTACTCTCCAGTTGCAAGCACCTCGAAATTTGAGTTGACAATACAGTCAAACAGCGCGCGACCATTCGGCGTTGAAAGTCTGGATCCCCAGAGGCGATGCTTAGCGTTCCAGTCACCAGCGGCCCGGATTTTGGGACCAAGCTTATAAAAAAAGTCTTTAAACTGCATATCAGATAAAATATACCAAGGAGGGCAGTAAACGGCAGCAAGGATAAAGTCTCCATGATCACTAGACACTTTAACAATAAACTTTTTTTTAACAATTCGTCTCAAGTCTCAGCAAATTGTTTACCGTGTTTAAAACAAAATTTAATATTTGCTCGTATATTTTTACGACATAACTACAAAAACTGCTGTTAGTAAAACGTGTGTTATTTTGTAACCTGTCAAAAGGGTAGCATGAATTTAGCTGTTTTCGAAAGAAGAAAAATTTACCTTTCTAACACAGCCAATATTTAATAGATGGCACTACATGTTCTATGATTTAAATAAAAAATTCGGTTGTTTTTAGATGCATCTTGTATTTTTTGGTTTGGTTTGCAGTACCGCTTACAAATTTAAGCTATTTCATTAGTATTTCAAGTAGTTATGGGCTTTTAAAACAATATATCAGCAAAAAGTCAGTATCTTTAAAAAACTCGAATACGATATTATAGCGCAAATGTGTCGGTAAGTTGCATAAGCCATTTTCTATGTCAAACGAGCAATGTGTTTGTATGGGAGCACTTTCAGTAGCAAAGGCTTATTGATTTTGAGATTTGAAGTATTTAGCAATTTTCCATACCGAGTTTTAGTAAAAATAGTTTACAGAAGTTCAGCAAAATATGACTAGATATTCTCATCGTGGATATTAAAAAAATATTAAACGAATGCATTAAAAATGTTCGCTCAATTTTCGTTAAGTTTATAAAAATTTGTGATGGAGACCAGCTTTAAACTGAACCGATGTAAAACTATAACGGTTCGAAACCGATTTCCATCCGTACTTTATATACTGTAAACCTTTAACGAAGTTTGGCCAAAATATGAAATGAAGTTAGGGATTGTCAAATTGCTTATGGCTTATGGATAGAAGTTAAAATTTATATAAATTTCTGCAGAGAATAAGAAAATGGAATGGAATTTGTTATAAAATATCCTATCCTTATTATTATAGAAACCTAAATATCAATTTTCAAAAACATTGCGATAATAATAACTAATTTTTGATCACATATAAACATGTTTTTTTTTTTTATTAGTTTAACAGACCCACATTAAAGAAAAAATAAAAAAAAATTCATTCAAAAAATATTGTTTTAGATCTTACTTATAAATCTTTAATTATTGATATAGTACTAGTAGCAATGTTTACACCACATCCAAGTAAAAGGCCATTTTGCCATAAATCTAGAATTACTTAGGTATAATGTTCATAAGATTTAAAGATTTATAAGCAAGGTTATAATATTCATTTTTTTTTTTTTAATTTTTTATGTAAATTAATAGTCAAGCCAAAATTAAAATATATATAAGTATAAACGCCAAAAACGAGCATGACTTGATTTTTCTTTTTTAACATTTAGACTACATACAGATATAAACTAACAACATCGATATAATATACCAAAAGTTTTTCTTCCAAAGAGACTACCTGAACTAAGTGTGCCTGATCTTTGCACAGATTGCTTATATGGGTATAGTAGCTTGTTAGTCTGTGGTATAGAAACTATGAAAGTCCAAAAAATCCATAGAGTCGGACTGATTTTGCCGTTGTTGTTCAAGCTAAATTTGTTTTTTGTTGGTGTTTTAAAAGTACATATTTTGTGTATTAATATAGGAAATGATAATAAAAGGAAAGTGCATATTAGGTAGGATAGTTCATGTTTTGGATAAGTAAAATTTTACGGAAATAGTATTGTAAATGTTATAACTGGAAAAGAAACAAAGCAAAACTTTTCAAAAATTGTAAAATGTTTGAGAATTGCTTACCAATTTTTTAAAACAATCCTCAAAAAATGCTGTCATTGAGCGATATAAATGTCGCTTGACACCTGACAGATCGTGACCTTCATCTGGATATATTTGTTGTTTGTATAGGACACCCTTGCTGGTTAAAGCACGCGCCAATACCATTGATTGTTGTACGTGTACATTATCATCAGCGGTTCCGTGAATTAGCAAATACTGACGATCGCGTAAATTGTCCACGTACTTCGAGAGATCTGCTTCTTCATAGCCTTTGTAGTTGTCAGTTACATTTGGAAAACTGAGATAGCGTTCAGCATAGGTGGAATCTAAAAATAAGAAAAATTTTGAATAAATTCAAACATAGTGTGAAATGGTACGAGTACATAAATTCCATCCGTCTATCAGTCCATCTGACCTTCTGCTAGTTGTTGCGCATTTTTTTTTTGTTTTGGCATGATGGCTTCTTAAGGACGCTTCAAAAGTAAATATCTATCGGTGAGATTTCCCCACATTTTGGGACGACTACCATACAAACAAGACCCCTATAAGTAGTCAATATCAAGTTAAAAATTTAAATGGTGACTTCTTGTGTATGGATGCCTCATATATGCATCACTGTGTTTGATTCTCCCAATTTTACACGTAGCCTCCAAACAAATTATTCACACATTTTTGGATTCTTGAATGAACAACTTTTTCGTAAAAGACAATGTCAACTTCTGGTTTCTTATGGATCGACGCTTTATATAAATATCAAGGGGCATGTCCCACGTATTTTTAAGGCACACATAAACTTACTAATCTGTTTAGGTTCTCATGTTTAACAAAAAATATTTCTTTATAGCTGATAAGTACTCCATTCGGTTGAACCGAAGTTAACATTTTTTTTGTTCGTTCAACTTACCGTACAATTTCCAATTTGTAATTGGCGATACGCTAATGCCGCACTGAAAGATCGATTGTGTACCAGCTAGTGCAAGTGCCGCAACATAGCCACCGTAACCCATTCCCCAAAGACCCATGCGACGTGAATCGACAAAATGCAGATTGTCACGTAAGTACTCACTGACCTCGAGTTGATCCGACACTTCAACGCTACCTAAGCGTTTATAAATTTCATGCAACAATTGATAGCCTTGACCCGAGGAGCCGCGTCCATCAATTTCAATGACAATATAGTCCTTGGTGCCGGACAGATATGTATTCCAGTTTATATGAAATTTCTCCGTTATAAGTTGTGTGCCTGGTCCCGAATAGACATGTAAAATGGTGGGATAGCGTGTGATTTCATCTTCACGCAGTACTGGTGGCAGATAAAGGCGCACCTGTGCATGATAACCACCGGATATCATAACCGGAAATGTTTTCATCTGCGGCAATGCAGATCGAGCAAGTTTCTCTCGTAAATACGTATTATTTTGAATGGTCTCAATCAATTCCAAATGACCGTCGCCATTCGGTTTGCCATTGGCTATTTTTAAAGCATAAATACTGGAACTTGGCACCACCGGTCCAAGGCATTCAATTAGCACATAATTTGCTTGTAGTGTTAATGGAAATCGTACATCATGATAAAGACAATGAATCGGTGGTGGATTCAATGGGCTGCTGTGCGTTTTCGAACGGCTCTGATCGATAGGCAGTGGCGGCGTTAATGTTTCCGATTCGTCTGATTCTTCCCAATCATCATCCCAAGCTGTAACTAGTTTTGGTGGCGTTTTGGTAAAACCACTGTTGCCATCTTGTAATTGAGGACAAGTTAGGCATATGGGCATTTTGAGTGCCTCTCCGTGTCGTGGTGGCAGCGCAGATACGCGATAGAGATGTTTTTGCGAGGGTAAATTTTGTGGTGTTCCCAGAAAATAACTGCAAAATTTTGTTGATTTAACTAAAAAGGACTTCTTATATTTTGTACAACTTACATCCAGTGATTAACTTGATCCCAATGCAACAATTTATTGACTTCAAACTGTCCATGTGTAAGCGGTAGAACAGAATTATTATCGATATCCACATGCACAATGTGTCGGAAGTAACCTATGCATTTAATATTAAATTTTTATAAAAGTTAGTTTAGTTTAGTGTGAACTATGCGAAATTAAACAATATTTACCAAACGTTCCATCGCGCAATGGTGATATTGCCACATAGACTGAGGCATTTTCAGCAAACAATGGCACAGATAGCGTGTCAACCCAACCACGTCCGTCACCGCTCACGCGATGTGTCTGAATAAAGCAAATATTTTATTAAAGAATTTGTCCTTTACCTTGAATTATTACCTCAGTGCAGACAAACATAGGACTCTTGCAAACGCTAACCACGGAAATGTTCTGCGGCCGATTTAGCCAAACAACAGCGACTTGTGTATCACTAACCCAACTAGCACTGCTGAAGTAGTGATCCCTATGAAAATTAATACATGTAAAATATAATTACAGTTCAAAGAAAAAAAAAAAAAAAGAAACAGGAAGGAAATACGTCAATTTCGGTTAAACCTATATCTGCTAGTATGTTGCGTACACAGAAAAAAAAGCCATTCTAAATATATGTTTGAAATTCTTGTCTTTATCCGAAGGCGTACTTAAAAATTTTGAGTACTATTCGTACGCAATTTAATTGAATCAAGTACAAAACGGGATCGATATATTAATGAATCACGGAAATACTTAGAATAGCAATAAAAATGTTGAAATAAGTGCATATAAAAATCTAATTCTAAAAACAAATTTGTACTTAAGTACAGAATTTCAAATAAGTCCTGTTTGACTTCAAGTAAGTAGAAAATTCTTAAATCAATCTCTGAGAGGAAAGTACAATTTACTCTCTCTTAGCTGCTCCAATTACTTCGCGAAAATAAATTAGATAAGCCATAGGTTGTAATTCAACAACTCCATTTATTAGGTGCCCGTTAGCCGAAGTAATTTAGACGATGTCACTTATCAGCGCCGTTCGCATGTGTTATGGGTTTAAAAAGGGGCTACCGCAAAAAGTGGACGGTACGCCCACTAGTAGCTGTATATGAAGCGACCATCTATAATACGCTACCATTTCACGAATTTCAAGTTGATATTGACGTTTTTCATACAGATGAATAAAAGTAGGCTGTGTGTTTATATGGGACTATATCAAAAAGTGGGCGGGACACGTCCATTAGTCTATGTATGTTAACCGGGTGTCCATAATAAGGCACCACATCGCATTTCAACCTAATATTGATTTTAATAAAGATGTTTTTCATACAAAAAGACAAAAGTGAGCAGTAGCTTTGAAAAGTGGGCGTGGCGGGTCAATTTTGACACTCTATTAAACTGCAATAAAAATGTGTATGTGCCAATTTTCAACTGGTTTGTTCCCAAAAAATGCGCAACAATAGACAGACGGACATGACTAGATCGACTCGTCTCGTCCATCTGATCAGGAATATATGTACTTTATGGGGTCTACGATACCTCCTTTAATGCGTTACAAACTTTAAGACAAACTAATCTTGAACCAAAAATTATGCTTTTCGTTTAAGGAAATCCGTATTCACCATATTGATACCACTATAGATAAATTCAAATAAGGAATGAATATAATAACTCTATCTGGACCAATGTTACATATTTTGTGTTGGAGACTTTTTGGGCACAAAAACTACAAGCAAAGAGGCCGAAATGTCACCATGGTGTTTGCTGTAAGTGCGACCGGTTATTCCATTTCACCATTTAACATTTTTCACACAGTAGTGTTTATAGACAATGCTGCACCTGGTGCTGTTGGCGTTGCTAATGAATGCGGATGGGTGAAGTCAGTCTAATACTTTTAATTTATGGTTAATTTTAACAAGCATGCGATTGTTTTAGTGTTTGAAAGCCACACTTCTCAACTCAGCGTGAATGCCATAGATATGGTGGCTAATAATGATAGTATCATATCTCATCTTTTATAGTTTTAATATTGATAAATTACAAAAATATGTAATTTTCTTCCATTTTTTGTCATGGTTCACAACTCCCCACCAAAACCACGAATTTCATATTTACCACGAGATCCGAACATTTTTAATAAAGAGAAGAATTTTATTGATTTACTTTTGTCAATGTTTGAAAATAGAGGTCTACTACAAATACCAGCGTAAACATTGGTAATCCGATATTCACAATTCAACAATCTTCCCAATAATGATTATACTATCTATAGATGTAGAAATATCTGTATCAAAATAGTAGTCAAAACCTTTAGCCAAAGGTCCATACAAAAATGGAAAATGGGGCGGGGATTTTGTATATATCATAGTCTTCTTGTATTAAAAATAAGCCTTTATACCGAGTTTCATGGAAGTAAACAAGGTATGGAATATGTGGAGTATTTGAAATCTTCTTAAATGCTTATATTGAACCTATCAAATTTTCAGCTAGTTTCGTTAATCAGTTTAAGTTTGGCAGTCGCTCAAAGCAATTAACTTTTGCATTTTTTAAAATATTGTGGTAATTGCAAATGTCTTCTTAAAAAATAAAGTTAAATAAAAAGTAAATACTAATTTCAAAGATGAAGAGATTCGTAAACTTCTTTAGACTCTTTTGATATCAACCGCAAAAAAGTGGTTAGCTGAAATTAACATGGCTGTGCGTGTTATTTTGGAGTCGCAATAAATTGGGGATAACAGCCAAGCGGAGAATAAAAGTACTTGGAGTTGCCTAGGCCGTGGAAATCTCCTGCCGCATTTGCTCTCAGTTGGCAACAAATGCAATCGTGCGAAAATTTAAACGAATTTTTTTTCATAGCTCTGTAGCAGTGGATGGAACATGAATACATCAGCATACAGCGGGAACCAAAGAACATTCAAAACAGCGAATTATTCCTGGCAAATCAACGTCGAAGAAATCAAAAGTGAATTTGTATAAGAATAGAGCCCCTATATTTTTTTGTGATGCTTACGGTATAATTCAGATCGAGTACCTTGAATATGGTAAACGATAACTAATAACTTGACACAGAATTAAAACGAATAAGAGTACATTTAGCAAAAACTGTGCTCTTCCACAGTTTCAATGCAAAATTGACTGTATTGCGTTACGAGTTGGTACTCCATATTTCAACCTATTCTCCTTCCTATCTTTTCTGCTTGCACGCTACCAGCAATCTTTTTATTCCGAGAGCATTGAAATATTGCACAAAATATTGAACTAAATATCGAGCTAAAATGATTTTATGTAGAGAAATATAATGAGTTTAACAAAACAACGTGTAAAGAGTTCAAATAATGAAAGTTTACTACACAGTCTCTTACTCGTTATTTAAAACATCCGGAGGTCGTAAATCTTTTATTTGTATATTGCTGGGATCCGCCAAGTCTGCGACACGTAACGTCGCTATAGGATTTTGTGTACCAGGTTTTGGATAACTGCAAGAATATAATTATTTGTTTTAGAGTTATTTTAAAATATTCCGCCGTGCTACGGTTTTCGGATCGGAATAAATTGTTCGGAAGTGATTTCGATATGATGAAACGGTCTGCTTTTCACTTTTGAAAGAATTTCACGATTTGAATTTAGCAGACAATGAGAATGAGAAATTCTGCTGAAATTGAAAAACGGACCGTTTTATCGAAGAATCTTCCTAACAATTTATTCCAATTCTAAAACGCAAGCAAGTGGGATTCTTATGTTACCCACTTATTTACATAGTACAATTACTCACCGTAAGGATCTTATCTCCGGATACAAATTGCTATGCACATTATTATTATTATTTATAGTGCCATACCAAGTGAAATGCTGTTCCTGTACCAATGTATCATTGAAAGAACCATAGAGCATCAGTTGTCCATTATTTGATAACCAAATTGCATTATTCGCTCGCAATATTTCCTCTATTAAAAGTAGATGGGTGTGAAATTTAAGTAACAAGCACGCAGATGTAACTAACTAAATATTTATAGACTTCAACTAACCTTCGTACAACCAATCGGGTATGCCATTGTACAGAATGCCAGGCACAGCGTCGTGCGTTATGCGAAAGTTGTTGGAGCTGCGCGCCTCCTGACGATAGTATATGTCATAGTTATATACGAATACCAAAGCGTTGTTGGGACCCACAAAGCGCACATAATGCAAATAGGGCCACTCATCGCCAAGTATATTGAGCTTCAATTTAATAATTTCGCTATACGTAAATGCAAGAAAACAGAAATCGATTAGTTTCGCTATTAAAAGACTAACATTAAACGATTACCTTGTCGCAATGTCAAATAGTGAATATTGAGCTTGAAATGAATGCTGAAAGAGTTTGATTACATTTTGTGCCAAGAGCAAATAGCGATTGTCCTCCGATATTGAAAATGAAAATGGTGCAAGCGTTTTCTATAAATGAAAGTTATTATAACTGTATTAATAAAGTTGTCTCCATGAAACCACACACACGAAAGGAACTTACAAAAGTGACATTAGACATAAGTACTCGTTCTGTACGATTGTCAGCATTAAACAAACAAATGCGTCCCTTTTTGTCCTGGAAAAGCAGTTCCGCAGCTATGAAAAGGTAATTAAATTAAATTTATTTTATTTCATTTTGTTGTTTTAATGAATTTTATTTTTTAAACAAACCATTTATCCAGGTGCCATTTGAATATTGTGGTAAATAGACACCGTCTACTATTTCCTGCAGTCGAAGGCGTTGCCCCTTCAAACGTGGACCTTCATCTGGCGGCGTCAGCAATACCTGTTGATATTTTTGTAGTTATCGTATTTAAATAATATATTTTAAATTTTAGTTAATTAATATCAGCTTAAAGCTCAATACTGAGATCGATGGAAATTTTTGAAACCGAAAAAACTTCACTTTTACGTGATAACGTCATAAGAAAACATTGATGAAAAATTGCATACTTTTGTGAATTGAATTCTAATGTAATTCCAATAATTCAATCAGTACATAAACAACTTGAATTTCGTTACCAACAACAAAGAGTGAAATATACGCTCTCTCTCTCTCTCTCTCTCTCTCTCTCGATTGACCACCCAGCAACTTTAAAAGCCTTTTGTTGTTGTTTTTGGTACTCAAATGCAAAAGTAACTGTTATTGTCGTCTTCCTTGATCTATGGCGTGCGTGCTTTGTTTACTTTGTATATGTATTTTATTTGAAACAAACTTTATTATACACTTACAATGCTGTTATTCATACATTCCACCCCACCGCGCGCTAGATAACGCTAATTCGCAAACGCACACACACACACACATAACTATAGCTTTCAACAAGCCAATGCACGCTGGTCTGTCTATCGCTTGGTTGTTCAGGCGGAACGACACAATCGTCACATGTATTCATATGTGTACGATTACATGTTCCGCCTTTTGCTTTTCGTTCGTTTAGTGTCATGTCGTAACGGTAAACGGAACGTCAGAAATGAGTCATGCTTTTGCGCCAACCGTTAACAATTTTCGGCACTAACTGTTTTTCATCGAGTGCGCAAATAACAAAAAGGTTTGATACGAAAAACACTTTATGTACTCAAAAAACATGTGACAAAGAGTGTGAGAAAAAGAAAAAAACCAAAGAAAAGTCTATATGTGTGGACTTTTCACCTAATAACTATCTGATTTTAGTATTTCTTGTTGATTTGGTAACAATGTTTTTGTTTCTTTGACATAGCAGTAATAATTTACAATTTCGGTAGTCAAAATTTTCATCAATCTCAGTATTGGGCTTAAATTAAAAGAAAAACACTTTTATATAAGTGTACTAAAAAGATATATTAATAAATAAGATACGCATATGCCTACAAATATGACCACTCGTACTACTACTACTACTACTCATAATCACAAACACCTAAACTTGTAGATCACAGTTTGCTGTACGAGGACATAATTTTGAGTATGAATTCGAGTTTTTGAGTTCTGAAAAAAAAACTGTTACTAACATTATTAACATAGGCGAACTAAGCAATGAATAGGGTTTATTTCGCTAGAGCAATGGTGATAATGGATTTAAAACAAGTTCATGAAGAGCAGCAGCATTAAAGAACGTAGGCGTAAACTAAGGTTTGAAGTCAGTTGAATACAGAGCCCATTATCTAGCTTAGAAGGTCCTGCGACCAAAATATTAGTAGGATTTAAACTAATAGGTTTAAACTACTTTTTATCTTTTCCTTCTTATTTTGAAATTCCTTTCTCCTTTTAACATACTATGTTCCCAGTAGAGAGATAGTGTCGGGGGGTTTCCCCTGCTCTGGGACTTTTAAGGGCCCTATTTGGAGCAATACAATTTTTTTTGGATGTTTTATTTTTGTTTCGGTTCTCAATATGTAATTGTCAAATGTTTGGGGACCATTTTTTTTTTCAAAATAAGAAATAATTCAATGCATTCTTAAACAAGTAGATACATATTATTAAACTAAAATAAAAATCAAAAACTCGAATGGAATTAGGTACTTATTGGTTTTAATCCCTATAATATTATTTTGCACAAACCTTGCAGTCTTAACTTATATTAACTAGTAATAAAAACAAGAAAAAACGTTAACTTCGTTTAAACCAAAGCTCTAATACCATTCATACGAAGTTTCAAATCGTCTTGTAAAACATATACATGAGTAGCGGGCTTGTATAGGCTATCCCAAGAAGTGGGATACGTCAATTAGTATATGTGCGTGAAGCGCCCACCATACAGAATTTCAAAGGTGATATTTGCTAAGATAAAAGAGTATTTCATAGTATAGAACAAAAGTGATCGGTGGTAATTAGTAAATTTATATGGCGCCGCTGTCCAATATTAACGCTAATATTAACATAAATAATGAAGTTTTTCATACAAAAAGTAAAAAATGGTAAGGTGATTTGCATGGGGATACCCCAAAAATTCAGGGGATCGCACCCATTGTGAAGCGTCCGTCCATAAGAAGCCACCATGTCCATTGTTAAGTTGATATTGACTGCAATAATAGTTTTTCATACAAAAAGTCAAAAGTGGGCGGATGGTTTGTATGGGGCTACCCTAAAAAGTGCCCGTGCATTCTCAATATGGAAATTAAATTTGACCGCAATAAAAATAAGTCTGTATACCGTGTTCCAGCTGGACGGTCCGACGGAGACGGACGCACATATCTTGATCGACTCGTCTCGCCTAGCTGATCAAGAATACATATACTTTATGGGGTCTACAATGTATCGATTAATGCCTTAAAAACTTTCTCACAAACTGATAATACCATTTCACACTGTGTGAATGGTATAATTACGAAAATGAAAACTAAATGGCTAAACATATGCTAGGATTTTCTTTTTATGTATAAATTTTGTAGCATTTTTTTATTGAATCCTATTTAAAGTAAATACCCAATAGGTCTCCCACAATTTTGATGAGTCTAACAACACTCTTTACTCTTAAATCCGTCAAGCCATTTAGACACAAAACGAAATAGACATACATATATACAGTCCCAAAAAATATAACTCTTGCGTAAAAACAAAGTGTGCTCGACATCGAGATACCTTCTATGAGTCTCTATTTAAACCATAGAAATGTATGGGGCTATATTTTCATGTGATTTTTTTGGAACTGATGTAAGTTCCATTCATATCAAATTTGTTAACATCAGATTAATTAAAAGCAGAGAACTTAAAATTCGGGATGGTTTGTATGGGATTGGCTTGTTTATTTCTTTATACTTTATCTGAAAAGCGAAAATGAGAGTTTATTTTGAAGGCTCTATCTGTTATAGGCTCGGAATTCTCGGCGTATATCAAAATGTTGTTTGTTTTGTTTTTGCTTTAGTTTTGCTGTCGAAACTGTCAAGTTGGCAGCTCTAAAACTAATATTTCTGAAATATATTTTATAGGCTGAATAATAGTCATAAAATTGAAAACTATAGGGTGGAAAAATGAGTTTTAAATATACATATAAGCAAGTCGTGAAAATGGCCCTTAGTATATTAAGGGTGGGGCGAATACTGAATTCGCAGAACCTGAGGAACTTTAATAGAACCTCGGGCCTGGATGAGTTTTTGCAGTACCTACTCCTTATAATAATAATAATTTATACGAGTGTAAGGCATTAAAATACACACTTTAGGAATTTATTTCTTAAAAATGATATTGTCCAAATGTAAACCGTTGCGTTCACGGCATTCATTTAATCGAGCACTAAAATTTCATATGACGGCTCAACAGGTATTCTCCGTGAATGCTGCCATTTCGTGACGGATATTTCATTTTAATTGCGCCAGGGAAGTCGGTTTGTTGCCGTAAACTTTAGATTTGACGTAACCCCACAGGAAAAAGTTCATAGGGGTTAAATCGGGACTTCGTGAAGGCCAATTTATGTCACCTCTCCTGGAGATCAATTTGCCAGGAAAAATTTCATAAACTCGTGGTAGAGACCTGTTGGACGTGTGTGAAGTTGCGAAAAAAAACGGTCCGCTCCCAAGAAACGCTCCATAGCGACTAAACTCCCAAAATCTAGGCTACCGATTGACATACCCCCGGTTCCATTTTTCCGAGTGGGATTAAACTGTCATAATTTGGCCAGATCTGGCAACGCTATTGTCATTTGTCATCAGTTTGGTTTGCTCTTTTAACATGAATAGACTAACGCCAGAACAACGCTTGGAAATTGTACAAATTCACGCACATATACTAATTGTACGAATGTCATGGTTCAGTTCGGGAATGTTACTGTGCGTTACGTCCATTCTACGGTTGGCAGAATCGTTCATTCGAGCGACTAATTCGATTAACCACGGATCGTTTCGCCTCACGTATACTCTAAAAGATTGTACGCAGCCGCAAAGATGTCGTACTAGAAATAAATGCTGCTGTAGTATTGCTGTAGTATTGCAGTGTAGTATTGAGGAGCACCCAAATGACACCCAATCTGCCATCGTGCGCAGCAATTCAACCTGTCTGCCTTCACTTAGTGAAAAATACTACATAAAGATCGTTATATGATCCAGCTGGTACAATAATAAAAGCCGAATGAACATCGTTTGAGCATTCAGTCAATGATCTGAAATTCAACTGGAAGTCAAGTCACTGGAAAAAAATACTGTTTGGTCCGTTTTATGGGCCGGTGGAATCATTAGTACTTTACTCTTTTTGAAAATAAGGCTAGCGGGAACGTTACCGTCAGCGGATAGCACTTTAGAGCTATGATTAGCGATTATTTCGTGCTCTAATTGAATGGGATCTTTATAGAAGACATTTTTCCAACAGGACGGCGCCACAAGCCATACACCGCGTCAAGAACTCGACTTATTAAAGGCCATATTTATCGAAATGGATTACCCAATTGACCATTTCATTTTCTCTGGGACTATGGAAAGTTATTGGTTTATGCGAACAAACCAGCAAATTTGGTGGACTTAGAAGACAACATTGTTCGAATCAATGTCCTTACTTGAAAAAGTGGTCGAAAATTTGAACGGAGTCAGTCTCACATGACCGAAATTGTATTTAAACACTAATGGCAAAAAATTATCTTTTGTTGATAATAATTTATTTTAATCGAAGCCCATGAAACTGGTGAGATGGTTTCTTGTGTGACCAGGCTGAGGCCACCGGTCGGGTCGCAGGTTGCGGATAGCGAACGACCTGAATTGATGCCAACTGTGAATATGCGTTTAGTATTCTTTTTGCTAATAAGCAGTCCCGGACAGCAAGCGGGTCCTGTAATTGTATTACAGAACCGTCGAGGCGTTTATGTGACCGCCTGATAAAGTATAGTCTCATACACACCTTCTGCACCTACCTACTGCTTATTAAATCCTCTCGCTGGACCAAAGTGTAACTCGACCCGTGCCGAGGGTCAGTCTGGTTGGTGGCCCAGATTTAACAAAAATATTCAAGCCTCTAACGGAGAGCTCAGGCAAGTGGTGACCGCCTGTTCCAAGTAATGCCTTACCCGGGTTGCGAATCTCTGCCCGGGTGGACAATGATGGAGAATTTAAATACTCGTACAAACAAAAAAATAAGCAATAATAACTCTTCAACACCGAAGAAAGGGGAGGTCGGTACTCCCAAAAAGCAGCCGGAAAGTACAACAAATACCGACAAGTGCGATAGAGCTACAGTACCATTGAGCTCTAGCTCTTCGAGGAACGTAGGGAGGCGTGAAGGTAACGTCTTACTCCCAAATGCTTATACTAGTGGAGGTTCTACCAACTGGTCCCTCAGCGAGTAGTCTGCCCAAGGAGGGTAAGATTGTTAGTGGATAAGCCACAAACTTCGTTCGGCCTGACCCTAGGAAAGCCAGCAATGCTGATCGTCGTCGTATACTCAAGTGGCAGGCTACTGCTACTATTCTGAAGCACCAGACTTCCAAGGAGGATTTCGAGAAGATAAAGGACATGGAAATGGCTAAAGCGGTGGTACCAGTGCAAGTAGGTCACGAGGGCGTTGTCCAAAGTGTCGTTAGACGTCATATTGGAAAATCCAGACCCGGTACCAAACTGCTCGGATGCAGGGTGGTACCAGGGCAATACTGAAATCATCGTATGCGATGATGAGCGGTCGGCTGCCCTGTACAAGGCCGCAGTTGCTAAGGAGGAAGAGGTTTATCCCGGCGCCAAACTGGAGGCAGGGCAAGAGCATGGGTACCATCGGAACCCACAGATCCAGAGAGAATGCTCCAGCAGATCAGGGTTTTTAACGAGAAGGAGAGCACAAAGAGGGCGACTATTCAGGTGCTTATCCTCCTCACTAAGGAGAGCCTTGAACTACTCTCAAAATGTGGAGGTAGGATAAGCTACGGGTTCGACAAGGTTCTGCTGAAGATTTACAAGACAGACACTACAAGGCTGACGATTAGGAGGAGATGCTAGCTATTCAGGTGGAACGCACTTCCTAAGGTCATACACAAGAGCATGTGTTTATCTTCTCGGAAAGTCAGGCTGCCTTGAAAGCGCTGAACCCTTGTAGCACGTGTAGAATCTCCAGACTCCCCTGGCAAAAATATAATCTCAAAAGAACAAGAACATTCTTCAACACAAGAGAGATCAAATAGCTGTCATTGAGGGAACTCTCACAGGCCACTGCATAATAGGGAGACATGCCACAAGTCTAGGCGTAAACTCCTGGGACTTCTGCAGAAGCTGTGGAAATGCCGTAGAGGATGAGACGGTCGAGCACTTGCTATGTCACTGCCCGGCCCATAATAAGAAAAGACTGTCGTTATTAGGGAGCCCCTTCTTCGACAACTTAACTGAGCTCTCGGAAAAAGAGGAAAAACATATCTCAACGTTCTTGACACTGTCAAAGTAGTTCTAAGAAAATCTGCGGTAGGAAAAGAAAATACATACCATTTTGACCATCCAAACCTAAGATATCTTTAAGCTGTAATGTTTATTGTGATATCTCTAACATAAGAAGCCCGACTAAATTTGCTATGTATATTCTATGATTTTGGTTCTAAATTTTATTAAAGCTCAAAACGAGACCTAAACGAAAGGGACCTAATTACAGTCAAAATAACAAATTACCATGATGGTATCCAAAAACACATAATAAATATTTAAAAAAATAATTAAATAGCTTTTTAATAAAACTCACCACTGAAGTGACTATCAATGCTAATACAACTATAATCACCAGCAAAGCAATTAGAATGCCTCGCCAGTTGCGTTGGTTGGGATTGCTAGAAACCAGCTACAAATGATTAAATATATAGTTAATATTATAGTAAAATCGGATGAAAACGTTAGCTGTAAAGGCACTGAAAGCGTAATTAAATAGCCAAGCTTTGATTACAATTTTAGTTATGATTTTAAGCACCTTTACATAATTTCAATTAAATATGACAGTTCGAATTATTTGTTAAACGAAAAACAAATAAATAAATAAAATAAAAAAAAGTAAATATACAGGCAAGTGATGAATTTCGATCCAATTTTTATGACATTACGTCTTTTTTTTGGTTTTATTGACCTCCAATTTTGTCAAAATTTTAGACAGAATTTCGATTGTCTAAACGTTTCGATCGAATTCGAACACATCTCTGTAAAACTACGATATACAATAATTACCTCATCATCGTAATTGTCTTGTTCAGGCATTCTGAATTTTTTTTTTTTTTAAATATTTTACACTTTGTAAACTAAATTTCTGATCCGTGTTAAATAACAAGCGAAGCAAATAATTTATAAACAAAGGAAATAAGTTTTCAAAGCTAAATCATAAATTTAATTTGCTTCGCGATGCTTCACATTGAAGACTCTTTTTGAAGCTTCAACAGATTCGTGGCTGCATAAATAAGTCGCTTTGAGTATGATTGCGTTTCTTTGTCTTATGACTTTGAATTTTTTTCTTTCGACTTTGCAATCCTTTAATCCTATCTTTTGAGCAAATGCAGCGTTTTCATCAGTTTAAAAATTTCCAGCACACGCAAATTCATCGCAGCCGTCTCATCAGACTCATTAAGAAATCACAATCCTCGTACTTTTCTACGTTGGGAAGGAAGGTATGCTTTGAGTAGCAGTTTGCTCTCTCAAGTGTTGCTAAATTGACACACAGCCTGCGTTTGGGTCAACCTTCTTTTTTGTTGTCCACGACTTTTTTCGCTATTTTTAGTAGTTGTAGTAGTAGAAGATTCGTTGGTTCTTGATTCTGGCGTTTTTTTCTTTATGTAACCAACAACAACAACCACGTTATCATCGAAGCGTTTGCCACTATAGTGAGAAAAAGGAAGCATACAAGTATGTAGACACATAGTACATATGTATGTATAGTATATATAAATATATGTATGTTGATTCAGTAAATCGGTTTTAATATTTGTATATATCATAGGATTAGTGTCATTGTGTTTAGTGCTGTTTTAGGAATTTTCAAGTTTATCCGGCTTTTGGTTTTTAAAAGGTACATTTGTGTTATCATGACTTTGTAAGTGTGTGTGTGTGTGTTCATTTCATCCGTGCATACATATATTGAATAATTCATCCAAATCCAGTCGATATTGTTTTGTGTTGTTTTATTTTTATGCTTTCCAAACAAAAACACAAAAAAAACAAACTAAAGTTCGTGCTACTTTGAAAATTTTAACTCATACATTTTTACTACTTTAAATAAATTCATAATAAGCACAACAAGCAAAAACTTATGACAACAACACCAATAACAATGGGACTAACTTATAAACAAAAAGGAATTATTAGAATAACAAAAAAAAAAGATTCCAAAAAAAAAACCAGAATTGAAAAAGTTGTTCATGGAGATTCTCAAAAATTGGGAGAAGAGGGTTTACACCTTAAAAAGGAGGGTCACACCCATTTATACATGTATGTATATGTGAATCGTCCGTCCATGAGAAGCCACTATATCAAATTTAAAGTGGATATTGTGGTAATAAATAATTGTTTCATACAAATACTCAAAGGTTGGCGGAATGTTTGTATGGAGACTACACCAAAAAGTGCAAGGATCACACTAATTGCTATATACACATGTGAAGCGAACGAAGCTACCATGTCAATTTCTAAGTTTATATTGACTACAATAAACAAGAAAAAAACGTTAACTTCGGTTGAACCGAAGCTCTAATACCATTCACTTGAAATTTTAAATAATATTGTAAAACATAAAATTGGGGGTTTAAATAGGGACTATCCCAAATGTGGCCGGTACACGAGCACTAGTAGAGGTGTATAATATCGAATATCAAGTTGATATTGACGATTTCCATACAAATGCATAAAAGTGAGCTGTAGGTTTATATGGGACTACCTCAATAAGTGGGCGGAACACGCCCATTTGAATATGTATATGAAGCGGTTGTCCACTAAAATCAATCAAATCAAATTTCAAGCTAATATTGATTTAAATGAAGAATTTTTTCATAAAAAACACAAAATTGTACGGTGGGTTTGTATGGGGGCTATTCCAAAAAGTGGGCGAGTCACGCCCGTTAATCTATGTATGCTAAACGGCTAATCATAAAAAGGCACCACATTTCATTTCAACCTAATATTGACTTTAATAAAAAAGTTTTCATACAAAAAGTTAAAAGTGTATTAAACACTATGTGTGAATGTTATAATAATGTAAATTTAATCGACCAAAATACTTTGAAGTTTTATAAAGATAATTTCTGCTTAAGCTCCATACTGAGATCGATGAAAAGTTTTGATATCAAAAAAACTTCATATAAAAAAACGTTGTCAAACAGCAATCAAAAAATTGCGGCTCGAACTGTTTTTCATCGAGTATTCGGATAAGAAAAACGTTTGCTACCGAAAACACTTTATATACTCAAAAAACAGGTGACAAACAGTGTAACCTTTTGCATTTCCTTCAGCAAAACCCAAAGAAAAATCAAAATGTGTGGACTTTTCACCTAATAAATATCTGGTTTTTGTATTTCATGTTGATTTGGGAACACTGTTTTTCGTTTGTTTGACATAGCAGTAATAATTAACAATTTCGGCATCAAAAATTTTCATCGATCTCAGTATTAGGCTTTAGTAAAAACATTGAAAACTGGAGTATAAAAAAAGCATTGAGGTGCTGATTTTAAACAAAAATTGATTGAATTTCAATTCAAAATTAATAAAATTTGTAAAACTGATTAAATAATGATGAACTTATTAAATATGATTATAATTAAGATATCCAAAATATAACTTAAATTGACCATAAAGAAGCCGTAATGATGGCATAAGTTTATAATAAAGTTATCATAAAGATACTAAAAAGTTACCCTAATAGTACCATAAAGTTTCAATAAACTAATAATAGAGCGTCTTCTCGTGGTCACCTATTTTTTTTTAGTAACTTGAAAAAAAAACACACACACACAAAAACTTCATTATTATTTTATGGAAATTTATTTGGTCCTGTACAATTTGTTTGGTCATTTGTGAATAATGACATCGGGCAAATGTCCACCCTCAGCGGTCACGCAAAGATTTTATCTTTTTTCGGTTGTCCATCACTTTTTTAAAAATTTATCTGGGAACAGCGGCAATATCTCGGCAAATGTTGTCCTTAAGCTGCTCTAGGTTCTCTGGCCGATTCGCATATCTCCACAGAAAATGTCAGGAGCCGTTGAATCTGGAGACCACAGCGGCCAATCATAATCCCCACTTTTCGATATTAAACATCCATCGAACATTGGAAAAGTCATTGTTTCCCCTGCAGTAATCGTGTATATCATTTTCTTCGATAATTGGTGCCAAATAATCACGAATCATGGCACGATAACGCTCTCCATTAACTGTAACGGTGATCCTGGCGTCGTCTTCAAAGAAATACGGCCCGATGACTCTGTCAGCGCATACATCACACCAAACGGTGACTTCTGGCGAGTATAGAGGCACATCATGAATCAGTTGGGGGTTTTCAGTCCCCCAGTAATGAATATTCTGCGTATTAATGCTTCCACACAGCGTGAAGTGCATTGTTTTGGTGTGTAGTGCTCCATAGCTAAAATTGTACTGAAATGACGCTTCCAATGAACGCTCATGTTTGTCAAAATTCCTACAAATAACAATTTTATGGCAAGTTACATAATTACCACGAAATGACGCACCCATTATTAAGTTACCATAAACTAACTATGTCTAAAGTTATCATAAACTTAATATAAAGCTACCATAAAGTTACTTTAAAGTAGTCACACACAACCATAATATTACAATAGAGGTTCCATAAATATACCATAACGTATTAAACTCTAAGGGCCGTTCTCTTGACTTGCCTATATCTTTATCGCTCATATTTTTCAGGCGATATCCTAGTTTTCAATGGCATGACTCTTATTAAGCCTATAACCGTATCGCCGAGTTCGGCGAGCCGATAAATTTATCAGAATTTTTTGTTGAAATTCAGGGTGTCTCTCAACATAAAATAATAAAAACAATTTCATATAAACAATTTCCAATAAATAACTACTCACAATTACACAACAACATTAAGACGATACACGTCCTCTTAGTCAGCTGTGGAGTTTTGAACTAAAGCTAGTCTAATTATTTCTTCCTGAGAATTTGTCGGACCCTGAGCCTGCTAAACTACACGAAACAATACAAAGGTTGCTAGCAAACAAATCAAAAAATAGTTTTTGTTCAAAAAAATTGAAAAATTAGGCGGGTGATTTGTATGGGGACTGCCCGAAAAAGTGGAGATTTACACACATTGATTTGTATGTGAAGTACACATCCATAAGAAGCCACCATATCAATTAAAAAAAAAAAAAAACTTTTTCTTAGAAGTGGGCGGGTGGTTTGTATGGGGGGTACCCCAAAAAGAGGACGTGGCATGTCAACGATACTCTACTTATAACTGCAATAACAAAAGTCTCGGTACCGATTTACAAAGGGATTTCTTAAATATTGATATCAAAAACTACAACATCCAAACAGACGGACGAAGCTAGATCTACTCGCCTCGTCAAGCTAATCAAGAATACCTATGTATATATACTTTATGATGCCTCATTTAACGCGTTACAAACTTTCAGACAAACTGATAATTCCTTTACACAATTTGTGTGAATGATATAAACTGGAGGGTATTGTAGGACGCACGACAGCAGCAAAGCTTCTACGCAAACAAATAGAAAAACATATGCCTGTAGATTCTTTGGCACACTCAGAAGAGTAAGGTTTCGTTAGATTCATCTTGATTGCGGAAGTGACATAGGGTATTACATTTTTATTTGGAAATAATTTTATAAAGAATTTCGATCAATCACATTAAATTACCATAAAATCCTACACGCACAAACTCAACATCTGTGACTGAACTACCCCTACAGTACCCTTTTCTAGTACCATCATTTATCATTTTTACTGAAGTTTGTTAAACAAAAGTTTCGCATTTTTGTCAATAGTTTATTCAATTCTAGAAATGTGATCCCTGCGAAGCAACAATCGAAGCTTTAATACTCTTTATACCAACTTATAAACCAATATTTCAAAGATTGACGGAAAAAGTATTTTAAAAATGCACGGACAGACGGACAGATAGATGGCATGGCTAAATCGCCCCAATGCACTCTTTTTTTATTTTTTGGTACACATTTTTTGTTTCTACTTAGATGAGAGATCGTCAAGCATTGGAAGACGAGTCGATATAGATATTTCCGTCTGTCCATGCATCTGTCTGAACAAACAGATCTCGGAGACTATAAGATAAGGACTTCAAGTATGGATATTTAGACTCTCCTTCAGATAACTAGTATTAAATGAACATGCCAACCCCGCTTTAAGGGGTAGCCAGAAAATGTTTATGGTGTATTTTACGAAATTTGGTGTATTTTACGTAAATCCTAATAAAAAATATCGCATAGGTCAAGATCGGGCCACTATAAGGGTTACAAACTTCCACTCTATTTTTAAGTTTCTGTGTAAAATTTATTTGTTCAGTTCTTAATTAGGAAATGCAAAATATTTCGCATCTTACATCACTCACAAAATATTCCGTATAGGCCCAAAACAGTCCCTTTTAAGGGGTAGCGCAATGCAAACTTACTTCCATTTTAAATTTTTTGTATGAAATTTGTTTAATAAATTCGATATTTTCATCACTTCTAATAAAATATCCCGCATATGTCTAAGCATTGTAAGACATTCTTTCTCCGCTTTGTGAAAGTGTCTAAATATTTGGATTGTACTATAAATTGTTTTACAATGGCTAAGTAATATTGAGGATTGGTTTACATACACGATGTGATCTAAAAATAACTTTTTAGTTATAAAATAAAACAAGCATGTTATTATGTTTCAAAGCAAATATTTAAACAAAATACGATCCATTTAACCCAATACAACTTTTGGAACCAATTTATCAACCAATTTATCCATAGACTTTTTAAACTCGCTTTTTGGGATATTCTTTAGCATCAGTGTCGTAGCTGCTTGTATCGTAAAGAGTTCCATTCATTGCAGTTTTCATTTTAGATCAGATGACTACGGAGTGTGGTCGATGAGAGAAATCTGTTTTTTGATCATCATTTAACTGATGTGGAACAAAACGTGCACACACTTTCTTTTACCCAAATCTTCAGATAATATTTTATACATTGTACACTAAGATGAATTTAATTCATCTGCCAGCATTCTCACATTGAAATTTGCATCGATTATTTCACTTACTTTTTCCACTAACTCAACACGATTAGAGTCGTCTAGGTCTTGGATCATCATTTAAATCATCACGATCGTTTTTAAATCGTTTAAACCCCGTGTAGACTTGAGTACGACTTATACAATCATAATCATAAACGTTTTTTTACCAAATCGTAAGTCTCAGGGAAATTTTTAACGAGTTTAAAACAAAATTTAATATTTGTTCTTTTGTTTTTACGACATAACTACAAAAACTGCTGTTAATAAAACGTTTGTCATTTTTTAAACTGTCTACCGATAAGCATGAACTTAGCTGCTTTCGGAAGAATAAAAATATACCTTTCTAATATTGCCAACATTTAATTGATGGCGCTACGTTTTCTGTGATTTAAATTAAAAATTCGGTTGTTTTTAGATCAACCTTGTAGTCAAATCGTCGAAATGTAACAAAATAGAATCAGTTTTCAATTGAATTTCATAGAATGTTATGCAAATATTCATTGGCTGGCAACATTTCAGGGAAATTTTTCAAAATCTAAACAATGCTGTACGGAAAAAAAGTAAGTCTTCGTAAGTTTAATAATCGGCTTACAAAATATTTAAGCACTTAACAGTTTAAATATTTAGGAAGTAAATTTGTGTAGAAAAACATAGAAAAACTATTCCTCTATTCTGTAACCCGTCATCCTCGTTGAATACAATCGCCTCATATATTGCATCCATGTAAAATTTTCGGTAAAATTTCTTAAAGTTAGGTTTGTCTCCTACTCGGTCTATTGTAGGTGACTTGAGAAGTTCATAGAATTTTTTTCCACTAGAGTAGTTTGTACTAAGACGTGCAGTGTTTTATCCTCAGCATCTTATCTGCCCAATATTTAAGTACAAGTGTTGAGTGGAGGGAATGTTTTTAACGAATGTTACTTTGATACTTAATAATATGTCATTTGAGGACGAATGAAATTGCAGCGATTAATTAATCATTAGTAGTACAAAATCGCGCAATATAATCTTTAATAATAATGGTTTCATGTGTCAACGTTTTAAATCATTGTTAATGCCAAACAAAAAAGTAGGTAATAAAAGAAACGATTTTATAGCCAGTCTACAATTCGCATGAGAAGTGCATTTAAGCAAAAAAAAAAGGAAAAAAAAAACGCTATAACTATTAAATACTAAGTATATAAATACCATAAAAAATAAGCGTAACAATTACACTTTGCATGCAAAAGAGAAATATTGTATAAATTGAGGAACACGGCTATAAAAGAGCCAATTTAATATGTATAAGCTATGTATATACTGGGTGTGAGGTTTAATAATTGTCTTTACCACAATTCGCCTGACTCGAGCCATTTTGCGGTACCTGGAAGATGCCACGGTGAAAAGCGAAAGGACGACGGCGCCAACCTGCCAACAATTTCTATAACTTTCCTTACTCACACCACAAGAAGCTGTTTGTCGTAACAAGAAACCATTAAAAATAAATAGCCCGGTGCTTGATTTTCTCGCAAGCTATAATTTACACTTTCAATATCCTTGCAACAATTTGTTCTTTAATTGTTTCTAAGGAATCAATTAGAAACCATTTGATTTTGCTTTCGTAATGCTGCAGCCTATTAGAGATTGAATATCATCTCATAAATGTAAAAAAAAAAAAACTTAAGAAAAAAAAGAAGAAATACTATGCCCAGTTCGACGCGTTCAAATGATGTCCTTTCCGACACGTATATGGATGTATGTACACCTACATATGGATACACATAATACGTTCTGCGAATTCTGTGTTATTTTTATGAGCACTCTTATGTATTGATTTTGAACAATGACACACACGGACACCTTTTGATTAACGTAATTTGCACATCTCATTAAACAATTTTGTATTCATTATAAAGCCGTCAATTTTTATGCATTGTTTCTTTTTGTTTTGTTTTTTTTTTTGCACCAACTGCTGAGCAAAGTTTCGTTAAAAAAATTATATTATTTGGAGATAATTCACAGTTTTTTCTTTGACGTTTCAACGTTATTGACCGTTGCGCTGCACAATCCCGATGAAACTGAGAAAAACGTGAGCCTTACAAAGAGCTGGAAAAACATTCTTAGTGACGGTACTACGAAATTTTTTCCGATAACATTTCGAACAGTGACTGTGAAATGTATGCATACACTAAGACATCCGATATCAGTAGCATAACGAACCACCCAATATAGAGTAAGTATTGATAAACAAGCGTTTTAATATGCATTTCTCATTACGAATATAAGGCGCTCCACTATGAGTTAAAAATAACATAAAGCGAAAATTCAAAAAAATAGTTTTCTTAAAACAGAAAATTGTTATCGAATAAATTCTAGGAGTCTTTCCATCTCTCAGCATTAATACTCAGTACGAAAAGTACTTTTTAGCAAGCTCTCTGGCGCATGCGCTTTGATTAAATAAAATACAGGGTGGTAGGCGCTTGGCAATGGAATGCCTTTAGTTATCATAAATAGTTTTTTCAAATAAAAAGTAAAATATAGAAATTACTTCAAATTAAAATCCATATGCATAATACGAGTATGTTTTAGAAAGTCGTCACTATTTGAATTTTCTGCGTTGTAACTGCAAATGCTACTCTATTACCGTTAACTAACCTTAATTTACAGTCCATTTTCCAGCAATATGCATCAACAAGTTTGTGTATGACAGTTATTGAAAGAAGCAGGTTGCTGTACAAATTGACCACAAACGGAGTAGGGTAACAACTAAAATTGAGCGATATTTAACTACCTGTGATTCAATCACGGCGACTGAAAAATCACTAATATCAGTTGATACTCGATATTGTAAATATCAGTGATTGAATATCTTTTGCTTCTTAATAGTGCCACTGTGATTCACGGCGTATGAGTAATATATCACGCATGTAGCGTTAGCATAACGAAATGTATCAACCTATCAAGTTGATGATATGCATGATATATTACTGATACGCCGTGAATTACAATATTAACTGATATTAGTGATTTTCAGTCGCCGTGATTGAATCACTGACTATCGCTCAACTGATATACTTGTATTGTATCATACACGTAGTGTTTAGTTTTCAACCATCCCTTTACACCACACCTGCATGGGCAGACAGGGAGTGTATGATCTTTGTATGCTCTTCTTCGTCTGCTCTTCTTAAGTCTCTACGCACTGCAGTGAGAGCCAACAGTTAGGTTGCGTTAAACCGACCAAACCGAACAGTACGAGCAACGACAGCTGCGATATCATCATCATTTTAAAGTTAACTGTATATATTTTAAGTGTGAATTAACTAACGCTAAGAATAAATATAAATTAAAGAATCTTTATAATTAAAACAATAACACGAGTGTCAATCGTTCCCCATTACTATGAGCGCCCTCACCTTAAGCCACCGGTGTTAACACGCAGTGTTTACAGGCAAGTACTTCATATTTTGTAAATCTATTTAAGCATTTGTTTTCAATTCAATCTTTATGCTTGGTTTGCTTTTATCTCTGCTAGCATCTGGTTCATTTTACTGGAGTGGAAATTTTAATGTTTCTTTCTATTTTTTTGTTATTTTTTTATATCCAATACTAGAAGAAAATAACATGAAAACAGAACTCTTTTAGCATATAATTGCGGTTTCACATAGTATTGGCTTCGTCTTTTCAAATTGAATATATGGCACTTCATCAATCCTGCGAAAGACTACGTGAAAAAATCGATGATCCAGTAAATTTTTTGAATCGGAAATGAAATCAACAATAGTTGGCACTGAAATAAATCCAAAACCGATGGCTTCCTGAAATACCATCTTTCCGTCTAAATTCCCAAGATCTTGTTAAGGAATACTTCTGCTGTTACGACAGCACAGTGCCTGAGACCATAATGAACAAACTTCTCTGGTTTTTACGCCATTTTAAGCAAATCCTCTCCAGAAAATGGTACAAAAAAGAAGATATGCCAGAAACTGATGGCGGTTTCCTGTAATTTGGAATAAGTGCCAAAGAATTGTAGTGAAGATATATGCCACTATATGCCACTGGGGATTTATACAAATCAAGTGACTATCTAAAATACCATGTTCCCGCCTCAATTCTCAAGAGTTTTGTATGGAGTCCATGCCCCGTTGCGGGAGCCCAATTATTCCGACTGTCTTCCACACTCCCAAAGGGATTTTTGTACCATTTAAGGCGAATCTTCTCCAGAAAATGTCATTTATACACACCTTTGTACGGATGTGTGGATGTTCGTTACTCTTTCACGCAAAAACTACTGAATGAATATTAATGAAACTTTACAATAATATAGCTCATATAGCAGAATAACACATAGGCTATAATATATGATGATATACACATAAATGTAATGAATGTAAATGAAATGTAATGTAAAGTAGGCAGAAATTAGTATGAGCTAGATGGCGATAATTAAAACATGATGTATAGCTGAAAGCCACAGATTGTACACAGAGCGTTCATGTGTTTGTAACATATGGTCATGTGTGCGTGATCAAAGAGAAAAAAAAGAAAGTATACGTATATTCGAAGTAAAATGCTGTAAAAGCATTTTATCGCATTTGAAATGATCGATTAAAAACCATTGTGTGCATTTAAAAGTTCATGAGATTGCAGTTGATCTGTGATCAACTCATATAAATGTGTGAAAAAAAATTTTTTTGAATATACATACATAAGTGTGAACATAGTAAGTGCGTACGCTAGCTACTGACCCTTTCTCTGTTCGTCATTTCATGTCGCTTTCTGTCTTTCATGTCAGCTTTCAATGCATTATAAACACAAACTTAAAGGTTTTATAATGTACTAAAGAACAACGTGGAAGATTTTTATTCGTACCACAATGTATGATCCAAATTTAGTATTTAATGATATTTAATATTTGTAGTGAAGCAAATAGCTAAACTATATCATATTGACTATATATGAATATGGTAAGATAAAAACCACCCACGCAAATAGTATAACTTTAAATTTCAATTTAATTTTTCCGTGTAAACAAAAAAGTTGTTCATGATTCCTTCTTTCGGAGAAAGGAAATATTGTATATACCTATTTCACAGTATTTCCCAATGTAAAATTACCTTGAGCCAGCTAAAATTAATATAAAAAAATTTAATTTGTTGTGTAGTAAAATTTTAAAATATGCATACATTTGTTAGGGTGTAAGGTATGTATTTCGTAGTCGTGCATGGACGAATTCTGCATTCATTCTTGTTATTATTTGTTTGTAAGCATAACCACACATAGACACATAACTCTCATTAATTAACTATCAAAACTGTTTAATTTGTGGTTCGTGTAAAGAACATCAATGCTTAATTTCTTGAACTATGTAATATCCTTAACAGGGCTGAAAACATGTTGGAACCCTGAAACTCTGGTTTCTTAACCATTTTAGCTGGAGGTCAAACAGAAAGGCTATTCACAACGTTGTCTTAAAGTATACAAACTTCAAATCTAGCAAATTAAAATGCATGTGCTAACAAGTTTTGAGTGACTCCCAGACGTCTCACCTAACATCGTCTCAACGTATGAAAATATTATCTCTCGTAGTATTGTAAAAACTAAATAAAAACTTTTGCATAAATTGATATTTATCTGAGGCCCTAGTGAAGTTTTAGTATTTTCGTGCTTTATTGAGTTAAATTACGCAGACTTCACATATATCATAGATTTTTAGAACTGTTTGGGAATTATATTGATTTGACGATAATCCCTGAGGTATTCGATCGGATGATGCTATTAATTTTTAAGAAATTTTTTTTTTCTTAGATATAGCACATATCATTTGACAAATTTTGATTGCGGTTAACCAACGCCAAACTTCCAAGTTAATACATGATTGCGTTTAAAGTCAATTTCGGAACCCATCTGGTTTCTTCCGTCCGTCTGCTCATCATGTCTACTCAATGGTTGTTAGACATAAACTTAATGATGCAGATTGCTCAAAATATGACTGTAGTTTAATAATATGTGGTATTTCTCAGAAAAAAAATAATGGTTAAAAACTACAAGCACCATCTGACTTCAGGTCCTGTACTTTTGGGATTATCCTCGTAGTGCATTTATGTATGTATTTGTCAACAGCTGATTTTAAAATCTACGTTCACAATAGTTTAGAAATTTGCATACGTTAAAACTATAAGAAAACATTGTGAATAGGCTTTTTTTTATCTGTGCATATATGAAACTTCTTTAACGTACACATGACACACACTTGCCACATACCGTAATTAAAAGAAAAAATATATTTGGTCGGAGAATCTAGACCTACTAAAAATTGAGGAAAAATATAGCTTGTTAAACCAATTCTTATTATAACTACAGTTTATTTGTGCCCATTGTATCACAAACCGATACGAGTTAGAGGTTTCCAGTCCGGGTTTTATAAAATTTTGTAATGCATACAAAATAAATCATGATTCCGAACCATACGTTTAAAAATACATATAGCTCCTGTACAATTTTACGATTTGGTTATCATTCCCTATATGATTTTTTTCATAGGACAATATTTTGGAATCAATATTCAAATCATACATACCTTATGTTGCACCCTGTATTAGTACGGTACGCATAACATAGACTGACAGCTCCTTGCTATAAAACTTTTCATGCTGACTGCTACAAATCAATGAGAATGGTCATCGGTTTCATGTTTTACTAACAAAGTTAATCAACAAATAGTTTAAACAAACATAATACTATGTTACTCTTGGGCCGCGTTCGCTTACTTTACGCAGCAAAGTTTCGCGAATTTCAACACTATCGGCCACTTGCGTTTGCGCTGCTAATTTGTCCAGTTCGGTACGAAGTTCCTGCTTTACATCCGCAATGCGTATTGAACTCTTCGCTGAAATGGGCAATATACGTTCGAATTTTATGAGACGGTTGGGACGCAAACCCGCCGGACAACTGTCAAGGCCTTGTTCTAGATGTGTCAATGTAGGTTCCATTTGTTTTAGCACATCTTTTGCGCCATCTTTGTCCATTTTATTGAGAAGCAATATGCATGGCTTGTCCAGCAAGGACTCATCATACAATTCGAGCTCCTTATTCAATGCGTAAATGTTTTCCAAACAGTTACGCTGTGGATGCTGCTGACTCAGGCGAAAACCGAATATATCGACCATAAAAAGCAATAAACGTGTGCGCTCGATGTGTTTCAGAAACTTGTGACCCATGCCAAAATTGGCATGTGCACCTTCGATTAAACCGGGCAAATCGGCGACTGTAATCGAACGCAAGTCTGAATATTCAATGGTGCCGATTTGAGGACGTATAGTAGTAACTGAAGGAAAAAGAAATTGATAGATATATACCGGCATACATATGTGTAAATATTAAACTTACACGGATATGCAGCAATCTTTGGTTTGGCATTCGAAATAGCTTTTAAAAATGTGCTCTTGCCGGCATTCGGAAATCCCACTAGACCAACGTCAGCGATTAATTTTAAATCCAAGCATACTGTGCGATGTTCACCCGGACGTCCAATGAAGTTTGTGCCGCTGCAGCCACCCATCCCGCCGCCAGCAGCAATGCATGTTGCATCCGGTTCATTCAGATCGGCCAGCAGTGATTTGCTGTTTTCATCAATTACTTGTACGCCAACAGGTACCTCAATGCGCTCGTCTATACCGCGGCGGCCCAGTATGCGCACTTTACTACTATCCTCGCCACTTGAGGCATTCACGCGTTTTTCTTTCATGGTTTGTGAGACTTTGCGCAACGTGACGCCTTCCTTGGCAACTAAATACACACAGCCGCCTTGGCCGCCAACGCCGCCGTACTTAGGCAAACCATTGCCACCATGTCCGCCATGTGCCGTAACCCGTAGTGTGTCAAGAAATGTGGGTTTGAAGTGAGCGCGTGCTACTTTTTTTGTAGCTTTTAATAGAAAACTGGAAATCTGCACCATATTCGCTTAAGTTGCAAAACAAAAAACAGATGATTCCAGTTCTTTTGCCATTCACATACCAGCAGCTGTTTTTTGCTCTATGACAGTGTTGCCACACAGCTGTTTGTAGTATAATGTCTGTACAGCTGCTTTATACCGATGAGTGCGAGTAACAGGCGGTGTGCAGTGTATAGATAGCACTCCACGTGCTGGTATTGTTTATATTTGGCCAAGCCGGATTTTTTTTTTATTATTATAGAAATGGAGCCCGGTATTTGCTATATACAGCCAGAGTTTCTAATCTCCGAAGAGAAAGTGTTTAAGCCACGCGAGGAGAATACGTCGCAGGACAACAATAAAAGAAAACACAGCGACGATGCGGATGATGAAGCAAAGCCCGAGGTAGCTGGTGCTGATGGAAAAAGAAGCAAAAGGGAACGCAAGAGAGGACAAAATAAGGTAAGCAACAATGAATTATTAACTATTTAATGTATTTATATTAATATCAACATTTTTAGAATCGTCCAGTATACAGGGAGGATCGTACACTTCATCTTTGCAATTCATTGGTGCAGGGCCCTGGGAACCAAGAGTCTTGCACGGTGCCTAATTGTCGCTATGTACACGATCTGAAAGAATATTTGGCATCAAAAGGCGAAGACTTAGGCGCCGAATGTCCTGTTTTTATTGCAAAAGGTTTTTGTCCACGCGGTGTTACATGTCGTTATGCCAAATCGCATCTGGATGAAAATGGCGTCAATATAAAATCAGAAAATTTCGATGCAAATGCACCACCCACAACATGTAATGGTATTAAATCGGGTAAGTGATTATATGTCTGCACTAACAACGACATGTTTTAATATTTATTATTTGCTAGATCTTCAAATACGTTTGCGCAAGCGAGAATACGATTTTTCGCGTACCAAGAATCTTGTCGCTAAATACGAAAAACTGTATGGAGCTAAAAAAGAAACAGCTACCGATCAGCCAATCGATGTATCCCCAGAGAAACCTATAGGTTGTGCAATTGATGCAGGCACAGCAAATGAACGTGATGCCATACGTAAGCCACCGATTGACTTTGCCAAGAAGTTGGTGCTTTCGCCGTTAACAACTGTGGGTAATTTACCCTTCCGACGTATCTGCAAGGAATTCGGTGCCGATATAACGTGTGGCGAAATGGCTTGTGCAGTGCCATTGGTAAAGGCCTTGAACCAAGAATGGGCGCTGACAAAACGACACAAATCTGAGGATATATTCGGTGTACAATTGTGCGGCAATAATCCGACTATCATTACGCAAGTTGCGCAAGTGCTGCAGGAAACTGCACAGGTTGATTATATCGATTTAAATATTGGCTGTCCTATAGATTTAATTTATCGTCAAGGCGGCGGTAGTGCATTAATGCGACGTACTAATATTCTGGAATTAACTGTACGTAGCTGTGCAGCTCTGTCCCCGGATGTACCATTTACGGTAAAGATGCGTACGGGTGTATATGCAGACAAAAACGTTGCACATGAATTAGTGCCATTGGTCGAGGAATGGGGAGCTGCAGCGGTAACTTTGCATGGCCGTTCACGGGAACAGCGGTATATGAAAAGTGCAAATTGGGCGTATATTGAAGAATGCGCGAAACAAGCGAAAGCTATGCCGATCATTGGCAATGGCGATATACTTAGTTTCGAAGACTATAATGAAAAGATGGTAAGTTCTGTTTTTTATTTATTTAATTTTTATTTTTGTGCGCTTCGAATTCATATCTTGGCAAAGAATTGGGTTACTTTAATTAGATTTCTGATAGATGTCAACCCGAGTTAACCCGGATGCTGCAGTGTCAGATTGCTTTGTGTGAAAATGTCTTTAATTATTTTTGTTAAAGCGGGGCATAGGGTATGTGCCAGACTTCAATCTATATTAAAGTTCTAAAATGTATTCTTAATGTAGATAGGTCTTTATCGGTTGAAAAAAAATTCGCAAGTGATATCGTAGGCGAACGTTTTTGTAGATTTCAAACGCAAATCCTCATTTTTGGATTGCCGGCGGAAGATTTGCGCGAAGAATAGTCGTGATTTATTCCATTCCATCCGTTCACTAGAAGCTACCATATCAATTATTAAGTTTATATTGACTACAATAACAAAATTTTCATACAAAAGGTCAAAAATGGGCGGTGGGTTTGTATGGGGGCTACCCCAGAAAATAGGCGTGGCGGGCCAATCTTGATATTCTATTAAACTGCAATAAAAAGAAGTTTCAAACACTTGATTTCATTTTGCTGTTCGGTGTCCAGGCCACCAATATTATGTAAACGGTTCTTTGAGCATAATGTGCTGCTTGCTTCACATAGGCAAAACCTTTTATGTGCTGTTTAGTTAATCTTCTGGCTTGATTCATAGATATTTCAATGGTCAGAAAATGTGCAATGATTTCTACCCTTTATGGGAGGAGGGGATGATGTCGGCCGAAAAATACGGAAATCTTGTACTTCCTGACGAACAGACAGATCGATCGGTTAGTTCATATGCGTTCTGGACGTTCCTTGAAGGTGTTAAATTTTTGCTACCGGAGTAAATCAATACCAATCTACTGCATAGCAGACAATACTGACTCCTTGGTTGTACAGTGATCTTCCTAGGCTGCTAATTGCTGTAAACCACAGAAGCGGAGAAAGGATTTTTTCGCTCGACTGAATGAGTTTGGAATGAAATTTGAACTCAAGTTCTGATTGAATATAATCAACGCGCCGGGTTCAATTCTCTGCACTCCATCACACCATACAATTCGCATTCGAACCGGAACGGATGTAATAAAGCTGCCAGAACAATAAAATCGCCTTCTATAAACCTTACGTGAAATACATACCGTAAAATTATAGAGAAGTTGTCTCGTAGGCTCGGTGTCCAGAATGCTGATCTTGTGTTGTATTTCAATTATTATTTAAGGTGCAAGCTACGACATTGTATACTTGTTACTTCTAAAAATTATTATACAAACCTATATTAGACCAGATCGAACCCCTACAGTCTATAGCCCCGTGAAAAATTAACATCGAGAGAGAAACTTAAAATTTTGAATGATTGGTTTCACTATCAATCCCTATAAAATGTTCAACATTGGTCGAGATAAGGTCATAAAAGCAGATAGGTTAGACATATGTAGGTTCTATTCTATATCATACAAAAGACAGCAATTATAAGCAAATACCTCTTAAATCTGGAGTGTTCTTATTTTTTTTTTTTTTTAATGATTAACAGTTTTTCGTTGGTTACTGCTATACTCGCATGATTTAAAATTTCATTGAAAGCATCGTCAAGCTTCGGTTTCATCGAACTTAATCTTTACATTGATTTTTTTTTTCAACTTCTGTTAAAATTTTATTGGTTTTTTTTCCACAGCAACTCGCGCCTCATGTTTCATCTGTTATGATCGGTCGTGGCGCACTAATCAAGCCATGGATCTTTAAGGAAATTAAGGAGCAGCAAGTTTGGAAGCCTACATCGAGCGAACGTTTCGATATGCTACGAAAATATTGTAATTATGGATTAGAACATTGGGGATCTGATACGAAGGGCGTTGAAAATACACGACGTTTTCTGCTCGAATGGCAATCGTTTCTCTATCGTTATATACCTTATGACCTACTTGTAAGTCCACCGCAGAAAATTAACGAGCGACCGCAAACATATCGTGGCCGTGATGAAATGGAGACGCTACTATGCTCTTCAAATTCATCCGATTGGGTAAAACTCAGTGAAATGTTGCTGGGTAGAGTACCTGAAGGTTTTACTTTTATGCCAAAGCATAAAGCGAATTCGTATTAATGTACGAAAATACTTGTTGTAATCTATTTAAGAAAATTGTCTCTACGCAGACGCCACCATTGTGTGCAGCATTAAAATAAATAAATAATGTTGGTTTGTTAAAACTTAATTATAAATAGGTTTTATTTTTAGTCCAGTCTGAATACAATCCAGAACTATTGAGCTTCTTGAAACACATCATTACTTCTGCTGCTGCTGCACATAACACAGAGCTTCCTCGACATCATACTTGGAACCCAAAAATATTGGAGTACGCTCGTGTATATCTTGCGGTACAATATCGAGTATGCTGATTTTTCCATTGCTCGCTAAGCCTCCAGCTTGAATAGTTATATAAGCCATCGGATTGCACTCGTACAAAAGACGAAGTTTGCCATTAGGTCTTGACTTGGTTGCAGGATAAATGAAAATGCCACCCATCTTGATTGTACGATGCACATCGGCTGCCATAGAACCTATATATCGTGCACTGTAAGGCTTGCCTTTCGCAGGATCTTTTTTTGCAGCGACATAGTTGAAAACATCAGCATCCCAATCGTATGTATAACCTTCGTTGATAGAATATATTTTGCCCTTATCGGGTACGCGCATATTGGGATCGGTGAGTATGAATTCACCAATAGCCGGATCATAAGTAAAACCATTGACACCTGAACCCAAACTGATGACAATAGCAGTGGCAGAGCCATAAAGCGCGTAACCAGCAGCGATAATCTTGCTGCCTGGCTGTAGCGCATCATCATGCACTATCGGCGCACCAGAAGTTGAAGTTTTGCGATAAATAGCAAAAATCGAGCCAATCGAAACCAGACATTCGACGTTCGAAGAACCATCAAGCGGATCAAAGCAGACAATGTACTTGCCCTGGAATATAAAAGCAAAAATGTTTGAAAGCGGTAAGTAATAAAAAAAAAAAAAAAAATATACAATATATTTATATTGTTAAAACTAACCTGGCGTTCTTTATCCACCTCAATTATTTTCTCGCTTTCTTCTGAAACCAACAGGCATGTAGTGTATGATGCCTTCAATATATTAATGAACAGTTCATTGGTTATAACATCCAGTTTCTTGACCACCTCGCCCTGAACATTTATATCGCCTGAGATTCCATGCAGTTTAGCAATTCCAGCCTTACGCACTGCCGATGCGGTCGCCTTGATTGCAGTCTGTATGCAATTGAGCAACTGCGAGAGATCGCCTGTTGCATTCTTGAATTTACGCTGTTCTTGAAGCACAAATCGCGTCAGCGTCATGGCTTTGGAGTCGAAGACGTGACCTCGCCCCATGTTTGTTGTGAACATTTTAAAAGTTTGGTAAAAAAAGCATCTAGAACTAGGAAAAAGTGCAGCATAAAAGAAATACATAGCATATTGATCAATTTTGTACACAGTTCGCTTAAAAAGATATTAACAAATGGAGATAAATATGTATGTATAATTATATATTGGGAAACGCATACTTAGGTCACTTTTTTGACAAGAATTATTAGATATAAGTAATGGTACCATTTTTTAAATGTTTCAGAAAACATGACTAAATACAGTTGAAAATTTTATATATATTATATTATAAGATTTAATTTAACTTACTGTGTGTGCATGTCATTTTCAAATCTTGGAACTCAATTTGAACGCATTTTTAATGGTCGGAATAAGCTGAGATTGGACTTGCACATGTGGATCTGATGACAATATAATATAATACAACTTTTCATGGTCCAATCTAAAACACTGATGGTCAAAATGAAAAATATATACGTACATAGTATAATAATGAAACAAAATTTCGTAAGGAAACTAGATATTTATACGACACATTTCATGAAATTTTGAATTTCATGAAAACCAAGTCTCTGTTAATGTGATATTTACAATATCATGAAATAAGGAAAAAGCTGTCACCTCAGCCAAATATTTGGCTCTAAAAGATTGACAATTAATTTCACAACATAGTGGCATCGACGAGAGAATATCATGAAATAGAAAGAAAAGTTTTCGTGATAATTTTCGTCGAGCAATCGACGATTCTCTTCATTCAGTAAAAACCATTTGAACTGTGCGTTTAATAGATACTAACTTAACAAAACCAGAGTTTGAGTGAGTGAATAACTAACATAGTTTCTATTATGTCTGCGGTGAATAGTAATCCGTAATCTTTCCCACAACAAAGTTACAAAACAGAGAAAAATTGGGATTGGACACTTTCAGTGAATAGCTTCCATAGATTTTCTTTATCAATATCTTGTTTTCTTCGTAATAGTCGTGTATATAATATGTAAAAAATAAGAAACTGGATAAAATGTGACGTTTTCTATTTTTGATTTTTTTCGCAGTTGATCACACTTAACGCTCTCAGGATTATCAAATGGCACTTTTTTTGTATTGTCGCTATAATTTCAACCACAGGGCAAACACATGTACTTATAAATGTTTGTTTTGAAATATACATAAAGATAGATCAAATTTAGTATAGTTGGTTCTACTATCAATCCCCATTAAATGTTCATCATTGGTAGAAATATATGTAACTAAATATATATATAAAAGTAAATAGTCATTATACACAGATTAGAGTTACAGGTTCTATATAACCTTCATGGAAATGTTAGCTTTTATAGATCTTGAGTATATATTTGTTTTTGTATTTATAAATAACAGTTCTTCGTTGGCTACTACAACATGATTTCAAATCTCAAAACGTATTCAAGCCTCGGTTTCATCGAACGTAAAAATTATAATTTTCTTTTTCATTTTTTTGTTACCCGACTGCTCTAAGCAGGGTTATGTTTGTTTAAGCTGATAGCCTAAATGGCTTGATGGATTTTGACATACAAGGTATCGTTACATTCGTCATGATTGCGAGAGCGTCATACGTTTAGACTATATTATATATTTATATATTTAGACTTATATTATTAAAAGAATTTAAAGAAATATTTTTCCTTTCTTAATTAGCAGACGCTATATCGCAATGTATTTAATTTAATGTATTTAATTTACAGAGCGTCTGAAACAATATACAGGCATACATTCTGTCGGGCGGCCCCCCTATGGCCACCTCTTTTTTGTTGCAGTCGTGTTTTTCGCTTTTTTAATGATCCTTATTTTCAAAATGTGTTCTAAATTTTGCGTAATTTTTTCCACAGCAACTCGTTCATTTGTTATGATCCGTCGTGGTGTACTAATCAAACCTAGGTTCTTCAATGAAGTTAAGAAGCAGCAAGTTAGAAAGTCAAATGTTTCGAAATGCTATGCAGAAGCCGTGTGAATTTGGCACCCAAAGTATGAAATTTAATTTTTTCTTAATTGCAGTCCGTGTGTCGTTAGACCAGAAATGTTCAAGGTTACACTTCGTTTTGCCCACCGAGCACAAATTTTTAAGTAATGATTTAAATTTGGAATTTTATTGAGGTGTTGGAATTAATTTTAATTTTTTCGATTTTTGTGCGTTTATTAAAAAAAAATGCTACAATGTATATCATTCAAAGTATTCTCCATCGTTTGCTACAACATTTTACCATCTTTTTGGCAGCATATGGATTCCGCGTCGGAAGAACGGCATTCCACGAATCGACTCAACAACATCGAATTGATCTGAACAAGTGGTAGTCAGAAGGGGATATGTCTGGGCTATAAGGCGGGTGGGGTAGCACATCCCAATCCAACGCCTCCAATGTTTCCCGGACGGATCTTTCAACATGTAGCCCAGCGTTGTCATGTTGAAAAACCACCTTGCATAAATTGCATCAATTGTTGTTATTAACGTTTATCAATGATAGTTTGGTTAGGTTGCAGCAGCTCATAGTACACAAGACCCTTCTGATCCCACCGAGTACAGCGCATGACCTTGGCACCATGAATATTCGGCTTGGCCGTCGATGTTGATGCATGGCCGGGTGCTCCCCATGATTTTTTTCGCTTTGGGTTGTCGTAATGGGTCCACTTTTCAGCTGTTCGCAAGTGAAAAATATAATTCGTCTCTTGGCTCCTACGTCTCTTGGCTTGAATTCGTTCGGCACCCAATTCCATTGCTTTTGAATTATTCCCATGGCTTTGAGGTGTTTGCCAACTGTTCACAAGTCAACTTCCAATGATTCTGACAATGCTTGAAGGGTTTGACACGGATCTTCGTCGACTAATGCTTCCAATTCTTCATCTTCAAACTTTTTGGACTGGGCCGGACGTTATTTGACCTCCGTATCAAAATCACCACTTTTAAACCGACGAAACCAGTACTCACAAGTTGAAATCGATGGAGCATAGTCCCTGTAAGCCTCACAAAGCGTACGTTGGGCTTAAGCTGCTTTTTTCTTCAAATGAAAGCACAAAAGCAAACCTTCCCGCAAATTGCGTTTTGTTGGAACAAAAGTCGACATGTTCACAGAGCAAAAAAAAAAAAATGTTGTTTACACTTCAGTAGAATGAAACATACTGAAAATTGAAACTTATGAAGTAGGCTTTCACATCAATATAGTCACAGGTTTACCCGATGCGATTTAGTGCTAGTTACGCCATCTCTTATGAATCCTTTAAAATTAATTCCAACACCCAAATTTATAAATTTTGTATATGATGGCATAAATATAAAAAATCAATACTTTTATTCGTCAGTAAATTAAATAAATATTTAAATAGTAATTTGTATATTAATGATCAGCGCGATAAGAAGATTTCAGCTAGTCTTGTCCGTCTGCCCACTAATATATTTTCTGATGGAAAAGTTATCTGGCTTAAAGCTGACTAAGAGAGACCAAACTGGTCTGGTTTTCTAATTTTTTTTTTTTTTTTTTTAAATTACACCGGCTAACTTCCGTCTGTTTAAATGAAGATATCTCAAGGACTGGAGAAGATAGAGCCTTCAAGTCTTAATAAATAAATTCTCCTACTTCCAATTTCAAATAAAGTATATTAAATGAACGTGCCACTCCAATGCAAAGCGTAGCCCCATACAAACCTACACACAATTTTTTAGTTTTTGTACGAAATGTCGGTTGATTTTTTGCTAATAAAAGTAGAAACGTTAAATTTGGTGCACATTACATTAATCCTAATAAAATATTACATATGGGTCCTGATCGGATCACTATAAGGATTAGCAACCATATAATCCTGTCCCCATTTTTAAGTTTTATTATGATAATTTTTTGTTTTTGTAGTTAATCAAATTTGATGTGCCAAATTTGGTGCCATTTTTTTAATTCTTAATAAAATATCCCAAATATCAATATAACGCCATACAAATATATGGTTCAAATAAGGAGCCTTAGACAATGTACGGAGTATGTCGAAGTCGGGCACACTCGAGAGCAGCATACCTTTTGTTTCTTTGTTTATTTTGGAGGAGGGTAAAGGAAGTTTAAATTTGTCGCTAGAAATTTCGGATATTATAGACTAGAGATATGCCGAATATTTACGCAAAACAGGCGCCACCATGGTGTGCAGCATTAAAATAAATAAAAAAATGTTGGTTTGTTTAAACTTAATTAAATATATTTTATTTTTTGTCCAGTCTCAATACAGTCCAGAACTAATGAGTTTCAAACACAGTTTAAAAGATATATATGAAGGACGATTTTTCTTTATTACTTCTGGTAGTGTTTCAAATAGCTCAGAGCTTCCTCGACATCACTCTTAGAACCCAAAAAGATTGGGCTGCGCTCGTGTATCTTTTGCGGTACAATATCAAGTATGCTGATTTTTCCATTGCTCGCTAACCCGCCAGCTTGAATCATGAGATAGGCCATCGGATTGCACTCGTACAAAAGTCGAAGTTTGCCATTAGGTGCTGACTTGGTTGCAGGATAAATGAAAATACCACCGTACTTGATTGTACGATGTACATCGGCTACCATAGAGCCTACATAGCGTGCACCATACGGCTTGCCTTCCGCAGGATTTTTTTTTGCAGCGACATAGTCGAAAACACCAGCATCCCAATCGGCTGCATAACCTTCGTTGATAGAATAGATTTTGCCCTTATCGGGTACGCGCATATTGGGATCGGTGAGTATGAATTCACCAATAGCCGGATCATAAGTAAAACCATTGACACCTGAACCCAAACTGATGACAATAGCAGTGGCAGAGCCATAAAGCGCGTAACCAGCAGCGACAATCCTGTTGCCTGGCTGTAGTGCATCTTGCACTGTCGGCGCACCGGAAGTTGATATTTTGCGATAAATAACAAAGATCGAGCCAATCGAAACCAGACAATCGATGTTCGAAGAACCATCAAGCGGATCAAAGCAGACGATGTACTTGCCCTGGAAAATAATATCAAAAATGTGTGAAAGCAGTAAGTAAAAAAAATCAAGGAAAATCATTAACTTCGGTGGAACCGAAGCTTTAATACTTGTCACACTAGCTCTTTTTCTCAGTAACGCTGGTGCACCTTCAAAAATATAAAAACTTAAGTAAAACCTATAGACGAGTATATATAAACATTCCGAAGACTATGTAAATACTATTTACGAAATATAAGTGCTATTAAGCTTTAAGTGTATGGGAGTTATACTGTTTAATGCGCGATAATTTTGATAGTTGTGTTGCTTATGGTTATAAAAAGTCTCCATACCACCTTTCAAACCAATATTTCAAAGATTGACCGAAAAGGCTTTGACAAATTCACAGACGGACAACTCGTTTTACGAATATGCAGTGTGCGGCACCATAACTTCCTTTTTTGAAATGTGCGCCCTTTAGGTTGTACGGATCGTAGCGTGGACAGAGTAATACCAATCGACTAGCGCAGTTCTAAAGTTTTATTTCTTTCGAAGTCAGTCGGAATCTCATACTCTAAGATTATCGATGGCTGTTTTAATGGTGCACTTCCCGGAGCGCCTCATCTCAATAAGGGGCGATTGGGAGTGGCTAGACCGATCCTGCGTTTATGTCAACTGCCCAAGGCTTGAAGACCAAAATACGGACAGAAATTGCCAAACTACACGCTGATATGCCAGTAATGGTCATAATAAACGCCAGAAATCGGAGTCTTCAGATTATGGACAATGGGAGCATCACCTACATGATATGATTTTCAAAACTGTGTAAAACAAAACTTAAATATTGAACCTACATTATAAATAAATAAAACAAAATCGTATTTATAAAATGGATTTTATTGTGTTTTGTTAAAATGAAGTTATGCTACCGCACCCTGTATATACTTCACGAGCTTCTTTGAAAACATTGCGACCACATTAGAAAACAATTCACACTCTGTGTGAAAAGTTTAAAAATATATACAATGTTATTATTATTGTATTATATTATATTAAAACTAACCTGGCGTTCTGTCTCCACCTCAATTACATTCTCGTTTTCTTCTGAAACCATCAGGCATGTAGTGTATGATGACTTCAACATATTAATGAACAGTTCATTGGATAGCACGTCCAGTTTTTTTACTTCCTCGCCCTGAACATTTATATCGCCTGCGATGCCATGCAGTTTAGCAATTCCAGCCTTACGCACAGCCGATGCGGTCGCCTTGATTGCAGTCTGTATGCAATTGAGCAACTGCGAGAGATCGCCTGTTGCATTCTTGAATTTACGCTGTTCTTGAAGCACAAAACGCGTCAGCGTCATGGCATTGGAGTCGAAAACGTGACCTTGCTGCATGCTTGCTGCGAATATTTTGAAATTCAGTGATTATTAAATGAGTCTATAATAAACATATTTAACAAATTAATACGCATCTGAAACTGAGGATAAGTGCAGCATAAAAGAAATAAAACACAAGCATATTAAGCAATTTTGTACACAGTTAACTAAAGCATAAATTTACAAATGTTTATATGATCGATTGGTGAACGCATAGTTAGGTCACTTTTTTGATAAGTATTACATATAGATTAGATTTAGGATTAAAATAGACAGGGTTATAAGTAATGATACCAACCAGTTCTTTCATTTTTAGAAGACATGGCTAAATGCAAAACAAAACAGTTTGTAAATCGAAAATTGAAGTTTTCTTCCGAGCAATATTCTAATGTTTTAAAGCTTCGCAAAAATTATTTGATACAAGTATAATACTTAGAAATGTCAGCGATAAAAATTTGTTTTGAAGTACATATTCGGAATGCAATACGTCAAATGTGTGTAAGCACAATATGTGTACCACAACCAGACTTCACATAGAGTAAGGTACAAGCTATCTGGAAGTTGGAAGTTGGGTACACTAGCAGTGCTGTATATTGTTTTGTTACAAAATCTTTTCCATGTTCACAGTTTCAAGTGAATTTATCTGTTTGCCTCATATACTGGTTGTGATCTAAAAATTACCGAACTTTTTAGTTTTAAATTGAAACATTATGTTTCAAAGCTAATGTTTATTCAAAATACAATCCATTTAACTCAATACAACGTTTGGAACGCTTAACCAATTTATTCATAGACTATTTAAACTCGCTTTTTGGGATGTTCTTTAGAACCTGTGTCACGGCTGCTTGTATGGCTGGAATGTCATCGTAAAAAGCTCCTTTCATTGCAGTTTTCATTTTTGGGAAGATAATATGATAGATTAGGCGAATACGGAGAGTGGTCGATGAGGCAAATCAATTTTTTCATAAAAAATTCGTTGATATTTTTAGGCTTGTGAGGTGGTGCATTCTCATGCACTAAAACAGCTGCTTTCCCTTGGAATATTCGGGTAAAACACGTAGAACTCTCGACCAGAAACGATGTAAAACTTGTAAATAATATTCACCATTGACAGTTTGACCTTCTGGAACAAATTCCTTGTGAACAATACTCTTGGAATCATAGAAAGTTTTCAACATTGCATTGATTCTTGAGTTCTGAAAACGAAATTTTTTATGTTTTGACTCGTCTTTTGTTTTCCATTCAGCAGAATGTCCCTTAGTTTCAGGATCATATTTAAAACACCATGTTTCATCACCAGCTATGATCGAATCAAGAAAATCTGGATCGTTTTTAACTTTGGAAATGATGTCTTTGCAATGCTCTACACGATCGATTTTTTGATCATCATTTAACTGATGTGCAACAAAAAGTGCACACACCTTCCTTTTACTCAAATCTTCAGTTAATATTTTGTAGATTGTACAGTAAGATGAAATTAATTCATCTGCCAGCATTCTCACAGTAAAATTTGCGTCGACAGCGATTATTTCACTTACTTTTTCCACTAACTCAGCGCCATTAGATGTTTGTACGACCCATACAATCATCGTCATAGACTTGTTTTTAACAATTCGTAAGTCTCAGCAAATTTTTGACCGAGTTTAAACCAAAATTTAAGATATGCACTTTTTTTTACGATATAACTACAAAAACTGCTTTTAATAAAACGTGTGCCATTTTGTAACCTGTCAAACGATTAGCATGAACTTAGCTGGTATCGAAAGAAGAAAAATGTACCTTTCTAACACTGCCAACATTTAATAGATGATTTAAATTAAAAGTTCGGATATTTTTAGATCAGCCTTTTTTTATAATACTTTAAACTAAGATGTTAGGAGCAAATTTTAGACATGCTTTTCGATAAGAAAAAGTTTAAAAATTACATATGTGCATTAGGGATTTTCACATAAAATGTAGAAAACATTTAAAAAATGAATACACATATTAACTTACAGTTCCCATTAGCTGTAGCCATGATTTTCCTCAAACTTCAGTGACACCTTACCAGTGCAAAAAAAATTGTCAAATATAAAAAACTTTGTTAGAAATCAAAAATAAGTACAATACAAATTACATAAAACTATGCTGCTTGATTTGTAAGATCCATGATTCGATTTAAATCGAAGTAAACATTTATACTTAAAATAAATTCTCAAAAATTAGTCATTTAGTGTTAAGATATGAATTTTCTTTTCAAGATCAAATTTGTTGAACAAGATAAAGTTCTCCACTTTCTAAATTTGAAAACTAAATAAATTACCGAAAATGAAACTGATGGAAATACCAAATATTGTTCAACTAATTTTATCGTGTAACAATATTATTATCGGATAGATTTATTATAATTATGATAATTAAACAAACCACTAACTTAGTATATCTCTTGTGAATTTTATAGTCTCTGATTTGTGTGCGGGAAGTTTGAACCATTGTGATTTTGTTTCTAATGTTTCTCAGTATTTTAGGTTGTTATCCATGAAGTACCTAAATGTTTGATGTTTTTTTATACATGATATTGTTAATGGTTTTAAATGTTTATATGAAATTGTTTTTTTATATTCTATACGCCCCAACAATTAGATTTAATATTTATACAAAGTTTATGCATTTTTATACATTGTACATTATACAATGGGACAAGGGTATAACATGTTTGTGCGAATGTATGTAACATCCAAAAAAAAAAAATGTCGTGGTAGATCCCATAAAGTATATATATTCTGATCAGCATCGCAAATTAAGTCAGTTTAGCGATGCCCGTCTGTCCGCCCGTCTGTCCGACCGTCTGAATGTACGAGACAATTGATCTCAGGAACTATAGTAGCCAGAGACTTTAAACTTGGACATTGGACAATTTTGTGGATGCAACGCCCACCATGCCCACAAATCGATCATTTGAACCGTATATGCATACTTTTCAAGTTCGCATAACCAAATATTTTTTAAGGAGTACTTCGTTGTCGTGTGCACATTACTGCTCCATTGTTACTTGTTTAATAATGTCACAGAGAGACAATCACCAAAATAAAAGCGAAGCGCATACAAAGTAAAATACGCAATCTCCTATCTCTTTTGCGCCCGTAGAGTTTTATCAACTTGTAACAGACTGATCGCATGTCAGCGTTTAATAATTGCATTTTTGTGTTTGTATTTCATGTAAAGCTTAGTATGTGTGTTTGATTCGTTGTATGAGTATACAAATTAAAAGTTCATTCGATGCCATATTTTTTTTTTATAGATTTTGTTTTGGTAGACTCGAAAATAGCCTAAAAAATTTGTTTAATAAATACGTTTTCGCGATATCAATTTTTTTAATTTTCTTTTAGAAGGGAGTTCTACTATTTTAGCCATACTCATCGTGTATATCTCATTTTCTTCATGAACAATATACAAAACTGGGCAAACCTAAATGAATATTACAATTTCCTATTATAAAAGTAACTTTGGAACTCTCTGTTTTGTTAAGAACGTCCAAACTTTGAAATATTACAGCTTATAACTTTAACAATATGTAACACATTTTTAAAAACAGAAAACCGTTTCATTTCTTTTTCTTTTTTTTTTTTGACATTAGTCGCAATCAGATTGGTTATTTATAACTGGAGGTATACTAAAACAGTTGGTATACTAAAACAGTATAGTAAATATAAATGTAAAAAGGTCTATTTAAAGTCTATTTTTGATTTTAGTAGACCAAAGTCTATAAGATATAAATATGGCATCGAATGCACATTTTGGCTGTTGACTAGTGTTATTGGAGGAAGAATTATTATACATATATATAAATATGTATACCATTCGGAACACTTGTAAAGTAGTAAGGTAGACGTCAGGGACCTAATAAACTACTTAGAAGTATATGGATATACTTTTACTTTATACTTTATACTTTCGTTTTAAAAACTTAGAATTTTTCTTTTGTTACGGAGTTTGTAATTAATAAATGGAGAGACGCAAGTATAGCAAATAAAATAACACCTTATTAAGTATATTTTCATTCTTGATCAGCTGCACGAGACGAATGAATCTAGCCAAGTCAGTCAGTCTCTATCATTTCGAACTAATCGCGGGTTTTGAGAAATTTGTTAGGGAAATTAACTGTTCACAATAAAATAGACCATGGCATGTCTACTGCAAGGAGTGCATATATATGAAGGTGTGCATTATTGTAATTTTATGTACATGTATGTATAACAAGGTGAAATAGGCTTTGGAGACCATTCTTGATCACTTTGATGTGACGATGTTTTTACATTACAGTTAGCTAGTCAATATTTTCTAAATATTGGGGACTTCAACAAGTTTATCATCAATTCAGTTTTTTGGTGGTACAGACGGAAAATTTGTTACGTCCAAGTCACGCCTCTATTAAACCACTGTGGACGGTAGTCCACGCGAGTGACGAAAGACCACCTCGTGTTATGTACCATTAAAAAGATTTTGAAACGTACAGAAAATGTTAAAACATATAATATCGGATCACCCCATTTCGAAATATAGGGCGTTGAAAATACTCATCCCAAGCGGTATTTATTCTTGGTACCGAGACGAGTCCAACTAGCTCAAGATCAGAAAAATCAAAAAAGGTATGAAATTTTCAAATTTTTGAATTTTGAGTTAATGAAATAGTAGTTTGTTTGTTTGAATCCTTTAGAAAACCAAAACTTTTTTGATACAGGATTTTAGTACATATAAAAGTAAGAAACTTTTGTTCTACAATATGGCGGATTTTAAAGGGAAAAACTCAAATAAGCTTAAATTTAAATTGGCTACGGTGGCTTGTTGGAAAGGAGTTTCGAATGCTTTTCCAATGAATACAATGAATCTGCCTCTGTACAACTTAAAAAAATATAGGTCAATATAAATTCTTAGGAAAACATTTGGTCAGTTTGCCGAAAATTGAAACCAAATTTTCATGCTCATAGTATGTGGAGCTATAATACATTGTGAGATTGGTCAAATTTTGATATATTCTACTTTTCTGTGAAAATTCCGTGAGCCGATTTATAACATAGCAAATATCCGATTGTGTAGTTTTATATATTGACCAGCATTTACATTAAGCTGTTATATTTTAGGTATCGAATTTCAAGTTGTTATTGACGTTTTTTCATACAAATGCATAAAAGTGAGCTGTGAATACCTCAAAAAGTGGTCGGTAAACACCCATTTGTGTGTGTATATGAAGGTGATGTCCATTAAACCGCATTTCAACCTAATCTTGACCTTCATACAAAAAGTCGAAAGTGGGCGATGGGTTTGTATGAGGGCTACCCAAAAAAGTGGGCTTGGCGGGATATCAATTTTGTGACGAAAGATTTGTATTTTTCATTTGTATTGTTGGGATTGATTGTAGAATCTAATTAAGCGTTCGTAGATTTTCCAGAAGAAGCTTTCAATTGAATAGAGTATATTAATATCGTAGAAGAAAAACTGTATTTATAGCATGAACAATTTTCAGGTAGGCTTTCATCACTTGGTTTTTACCTAGTCAAGAGGTTTTTTTATATAGAATGTATACAAAGTAAAATTTCAAAAAGGTCATTGTATCGATAACTTTATACTTTTTATAAACTTTTTTTTCAGTTTTTAGTAGAACCTCGAGCGGTTTGTGTGATACCGTTCTCCAATTAATTTTCCGGTAGGCATTTTTTAACATTTTTATCTTAGATCAACTAGTTTTTGTTTTTCTATTATCACAAATACTATATACCAGTTTGTTTTTGTTTAATGTATTGTATATACACGCAGATAAACTGTAGTGACATCTTTGAACTGTGGGTGTGTGTTATTGATAACCTGTTTCTGCTGAAAACCGGTGTACAAAATTTGACTTTGTCTATTTCGACAAAAGTCAAAAAGATATTCTATATAATTCAATATATTTAGATATCTATGCACAATATGTTTGTTTGTATGTGAATTAAAGATGTGCAGATATTTATACATACATACATACTTAGTTGGCGTGCTTTATTGATAAGATATATTTGCCTTTTTCGCCGATTTCGCTTTTCATTTATCATTTCGCATACACGTGCCATAGTTAAGTTTTTGCATTAATTTTTTGGCAAATGTTATTATTATTTCTGTTGCAAGGCGTCACATGGAAAACGACAATTTGGATATAAAAATACACGCATAGATACAAATGTTTTTTTTTTTTTTATTTTTAGAACCCGCAATACTGACACAAATCTTAGTATTTATTGCTTTAGATCCGGCTTTGTGTGGAAAATTTAATATTTTGTTAACTAATAGTTTGCTTATCAATTATACTTACAATTTTAATTTGTAAACACTTGATTAAATAAATAAATAAAAAAAAATCAAAACTAAAATTGATTACACAGAATGCACTGACTGAGCTGTTTTCTGCCTGTCCTCAACTTGACGTCCGCCGGCAACGAATGAACTGGTGAGACTGAAAGCCACGCAAACACAGCACGGCGTCTATACAAATTTAAAGAATTACATATATATGTATGTATATATGTACATATGGATACAATGTATGTACATTATATACATATAAAAGAAACCAACTAGCGCCGGAGACAGACACCAAATGGGAAAAGAGAAAATGAAGCCCCACTGTGCGCAACTAAGAGAAACAGAAGATGAGTGCTACGCACAGAGGGCAGTATGACAAATGTTGTACTCAAAATTAATTAAGTAGAAACAACAACAAGAAGGATTTATTTTTTTTTTATTTATTTATTTTGAATTCTTAGCAACTAACATATAATTAATAATTAATAATGTTGCTTAAAGTAAATAATACTAAAAAAATAATAATAATTTTAATAACATAAAAAAAAAATATATGTAAATATATAAACAAATATAAATAAAATGAAAAACCAAATTGTTACAGATTAGAATGTAGAACTGTTTTTCGAGAGTGGAACTTAAGGAGAGATCTGGAGAACTTGAATTAAAACTGTAAAACTTATTGTATACTAGTTAGTACCTGGCGCGTTGCTGCCCTTCTCCCTGCCCCACTTCTCCAGTTCGCCATTCTTCATGACCCCTCGGGTAACAAAACTGTTCATACAAAATTACTAAAATCGCGATTAAAAAATAGGGGGTGACGATAGGAGGGTGAAAAATACTTAACGACCTATTTTCATATGTACAGGGTGTCTCAAAAGAAAGTTCACATTTAAAAAATCGATAAAAAAAAGTAAGTAGTTTATTGAAAAAATGTTTATTACATATTAAAATACTCACTTTGGGAATTTATACTTAAAAATGAAATTGTCCAAATGTAAACCGTTGCGTTCGCGGCATTCATTTAATCGAGCACTAAAATTTCCTATGACGGCTCGGCAGGTTTTCTCTGTGATGGCTGCCATTTCGTGACGGATATTTTCTTTTAATTGTGCCAGGGAAGTCGGTTTGTTGCCGTAAACTTTAGATTTGACGTAACCCCACAGGAAAAAGTCCATAGGGGCTAAATCGGGACTTCGTGGAGGTCAATTTATGTCACCTCTCCTGGAGATCAATTTTCCAGGAAAAATTTCATCCTGAGGCTTTAATTTTTGCACCAAATGAATTTTGTAGGGGTGCAGCTTTAAATCTTTGTGTAAAATTCGAAACAATGATGATCTATGCACGTTTAAAGCAACAGCACGCTTCCGAATCGAAAGGTCCGGGTTGTCACGATCAGACTGAGTAACACTGTTTACGTTTTCGAACGTTCTTGAAGACCTTGGACGCCCGGATTTTGATTTTTCCAGCGTTCAACCTGTCTCTTCAAACTTCTCGACCCACTTTCCAATGAGTCGAGGGCTTGGCGCATCATATAAATGACGAACATGTCGTCTACTGCATGTTTGCTACACTCGCTGAATTACCGTTTTTGTAAAACTCACGTACGCACAACGCACGGTCCGCTCCCGAGAAACGCTCCATAGCGACTAAATTCCCAAAAGCTAGGCTACCGATTGGCATAGCCTCGCGCCCCTCGGAATAGTTGCGTTCACGTAATCAGCAAATGTGAACTTTCTTTTGAGACACCCTGTGTACAAAAAAAATTAGAGAACAATTTTTAGAAATTATTCAGATAAGCGGCATATACATGCATACTTTTTAAACAAATTTTATTTTTGAATTACATTAAAACACAAATTCTATTAACAAAAATTTGATTAATTAAAATTTCAACTTTCAAAAAGCCAACGGTTTTCTTTCATTCTCTGCATCTCTAATATCGTCCTGCACACATGCCCATTTAAGGCAAACACATGAACGCTAGACGTTTTTGTAGCTATCAGCTTTTTGTCGTCTACTCAGAACAGCAGACGTGGTTAAAATGTTTGCGCTGTGTATGGTTAAAATAATAAAATAAATGCTTTAATTTAATCTTCATAATTATAGCCTATGTGTTATTTTGATATATGAGCTATATTATTGAAAAGTTTCATTAAAAACCATTCAGTAGTTTTTGTGTGAAGGAGTTACAAACATACACATCCACACATCCATACAAAGTTTCGCGTTTATAATATTAGTAGGATAAATCAAAGTACTCGAAAAGGATCGTTGCATGCATAAATTGTAGTAAATGTATTGAGGTAGGTAAATGTATTGAGGTAAATGTATTGAGGTAAATGTATTTCTAGTGCTTCTACGAGGCACTGAGAAATTTTATTGCTGTAATATGTACAGAGAATAAACTTCAGCGGAAAGAAGCTTTTGAATAAATAGTACAGCCAGCATCGGTATGCTTTTCAAGAGTTGGTAGATTGATAAGGTTTAGCCGATGAAAATAAGGAGGTAATGAACAAAAGGCATCCATCGTAAGTTACGTAAGGCAAATTTTTTGGATTTTTGGATCAAAAAGAACATCTCTGAACAACGAAACTCGCTCTAGCGAAGAGTTGTTAATAAACTATAGAGTATTTAAAGAATTTCTACGACAAAACGTCATTATCTTGTGCAGCGCATTGAGGTTAGCCTGTAATAAATCATGACCAGTAGTGTCAGTAAATGACAAAACATAATTTTACATCATCTGCATATATCAATATAACACAATGAGATAAAACCTAAGGAAGATCATTTATAAATAAGACAAAAAGTAGAGCTCCGACATGGCTAACTTGTGGTACACCAGATATTCTAGATATTCGAGATTCTAAGTAGGATGAAATCGATGTGAGTTCAAGTAAATTGTAGTGGAAACAGATCTACTTTTTAAAAAGCCATGCTGAGCTGAAGACAGCAGTGACTTGCAGGAAAATTGTAATTGTTCTTTGATCATCTTTTCAAAAACTTTCGGAATTGCACAAAGCTTAGCAGTACCGCTATAATAGATATGTCACATTTGTTATATTTTTTGTGCAAAGGAATTATGAATGATTCCTTCCAAATCGCTGGTACTTTTGATTCTTTTAGAGACAGTTGATATAAGTATAGCAATTGATCGCACAACGAATGGGCACATAATAGTACACTAAAAGGTATACATATTATGTTCCAAAGTTGAACATATATCACAACTACAATGTCACTCCCAGCATGATAGTTGTGATAGCTCTCATATAAACACAGCGCCCACTTCTTGGTTTTTGTAGGAAAAATCGATATGGTTATGGACGCAAACTCCACATACACATTAATGGGGGTGTCCCGTCTACATTTAGGGATAGCCTCCATACAGATTTTTTATGAAAATCTTTTTTATTTCAGTCAATAATTTGTTTGTGAAGAGCAATGAAGCTTCAGTTATAACGAAGTTAACGTTTTCTCTTATTTTTTGTGTGTTTCCATCCTTTGGAAAGTCTCAATTTCATTGAGTTAACGATTACAGTAAGTTTTTCTAAAAATCGCAAGATTTTGCGGGAAAAAAGATGAGTTCGGTTTAACCGAATCTCTAATGCTATTCACACGAAATTGAAAATCGTATTGTAAAACATAAATGTGCGTGGAACGCGCCGATTAGCATATGGACGGGACCATCCATAAGAAGCCACCAAATCAAATGTCAAGCTGATATTGTTTTAAATAAAGAATTTTTTTATATAAAATCTCCAAGTTTGGAGATTTGGACGAAAACTGAGAAAATTTCATTTTCATGTTTTGTGGGATGGTGAGATTGTGCAAATTTTGATATATAATACATATGTGTGAATATTCTTTTTTCAGAAATACAGCATCATATTTTGAAATTTTTGCTATATATCTCGCTGACAAACGTGTCGTACTAAAATAAAAACTATTTGATCATTTCGTCCCTTGAAAACTATGTGCTTGCCCGTGGCGCCAAGAAATTGGTTAATTACTCTCGAGCAGTAATGTTTTTTTTCTTGAAATTTCTCAAATTGTTTCCATATTTCCACTCAAGATAGAACTCCAAGGTTGTCCAAAAACAAGAAAAGCAAAAGAAACTAGCGACAATGTGCGTGAATTGATATTGCAAGTATGTCACATAAAATACCTTGAGTTTGAGAAATCCTTGGGCATTAGTAGGACCATCATTCATTGGCTATTACATGAAAATTTGACTGTCAAGAAGATTTTTTTTTTTCGTTGGTTACGGCTCATATCGATTGGTGCAAAAACATGTTGGAGAAATACAGCCACGGTTGGTTTAAAACACCAATCGGCTATGTGGGTATTCCAAGACAAGCCAAATCCAACAAAAGTTGTGCGAAGCACTTCGAAACAAATGGTCGTTGGTTTTTTGTTTTTTCGAAAAAAAAAATGGTCATGTCGTATACATCGTATACAGCCCTTTATTTGCCAGATGCTTTTGGAGACCAACCGTGAAGACGGATCAACCTCCAGCACGACAATGCGAGCTCTCACACATCGGTTCACACAAGAGAGTTTTCAGCACTCAAAACATCCAATTGATGGGTCATCCGTCTAACAGTCTAACATATCAAAAATAAATTGCGAGTTTAACGTTTTTTTGACGTGCGAAGAAGCTATTGAAGCATTTAAACAGTTAGTTTTGGAGGTATCTACTTCTGAGTGGCAAAATGCTTCGAAATTTTGATCAAACCCTCGCAAAAAGAACCTTCATGGAGAATATTTTCAAAAAAAATATTACTCACATGGCAACAATATGCTTCTGAAGATGCTTATAATAAGAAGAAGAAAGGGCATAGGTGTAAATATTTGTTTTTCTCATTTAAAAGTATTATTGTGCGAAGAATAGTGCATTCTTGTATAATTTATATTCCCAGTCTCAAGTAAATTCAAATTGTGAGATCTTTCTTGAAGTGAAAAACGGGCAAGAAGAAGAAAACACTTTCGACTAGTTTACTTAGAAGCTAAAATCGGAACACGAACAGTTGGATTTTAATTTATTATTGTAAAAATTTGAAAAAAAATACACGATGTACTAATTATATGACAAATCAAATTGTTTGAAAGGTAGGGGAGTTAAATTTATATTGAGATTCAAACCAAATGTGTTGTAATAAGAAAAATATTACCAAATATAATATATAAATCTAAATTTTATGAGTGAAATTTGGATATTTTGAGGCGAAAGAGATTTCTGTGCCAGCCCGTTTATCAACAAATAAATTTGTTTCATTTATCAGGCACTTATCAAACAACCCTCTAAAGAAACTGTGTCAAGAGAACGAAATTAAGAGGGTAATTTAAATGTCAAGACAGAAACGGAACCACAAAACACAGATAAGAAAAACTAGTTTTCTATTTGCTTGTATTTACATATTGTTATGTATGTACACTCGAAAAACGTACTACTTTCGAGTATAAATACTTATATTGGTGATAACATTTGATTGGAGGCTCGTCTGGGGGCTTTAGTTCGAGCGTCTAATCGGACCAAATCAAATTTTATACTAGTATATAAATATATACAAATACGTGATTTTGTTGCTGTGCACTTGTGTTTTGTTTTTAGATTTCTTTTTATCGTTGGTTTATTTTATGATAATTTGTTAGGTTTTTAAAAATTTTGTTTAATGTCATTGGTGCGACCTTCAGCCAAACTTTGAACTGCGGTAGAATATATTTGTACGAATATGGTTTCCCAACAAGAGTGGACGATATAATTTAAAAATATAATGTTGCTCCAATTAATGTCGGGCTGTGGCAAGTGGTGCCGCTAAAACCACTAAAACCACACGTCGTTCAGATCCACAACGTCCAGTTGAGGCCACAAAAACTCCGTTATCATGTTTCTTGAGCGAATGCCATTCAAAGTCACCCCATTTTCAAAGAAGTACGACCCAATGTCGCCGCCTGAACAAAATTCGTACCAGATAGTTGCTCGTTCTGCATGAATTTGTTTCTCATTGATCGCCAATTTTGTTTGTTATAAAAATAAAAATTGTAATAAAGATAAAAATGCGCCTCGTCTGTGAAGATGATTTGTTTTGATACATAACGATTCTGTAATGGTTCTTGAATTTTAGTTTTTTAGTAAACTGATAGGGTACTAGTCAATATTAAAACTTCTGAAAAAAAGAAGAGACAAATTAATGGCAACGTTCCAAAGAACGTTCAAATTAATAACTTGATTTTTAACTTTTTTGATATAAACTATTCTTTTAGTATTGTAAAGGGTGTTTTTTTTAGACGTGTGGTTTTCAATCTGGCAACTGTTTTCGTCAGCTGTTTTTTTGGCAGCTGTCACTTGATTTATGTTCAGTTTGGTTTGCCATTTTATAATGAATAAACTTACTCTGGAACAACGTTTGCAAATCGTGCAAATTTATTACCAAAAAGAGATGGCCACCGATCCCGATTTTCAGAAGAAAATTTTGTTCAGCGATGAAGCTCACTTTTTGTTGGATATGTACGTTAATAAACAAAATTGTCGCATTTGGAGTAATGATCATCCACAAGCCATTTGTTGAGATGCCGTTACATCCTCAAAAAGTCACTGTTGTGTGTGTGCTCTATGGGCAGAGAATGAAGCCGGCCATAATGTTACAGTCATGGGCTCCTTTTGGGGCCATTCACCGAACGTGCGACGCGCTTGATGGTCGCACGGCTTCAATTCTTGCACGAGTTGGATTTTGTAAGCCCGCAAACCAAGATCCTTCTGCAAAATCATCCACAAAGTGGATGGGCACAGCTCCAATTGTTGCGCGCGATGGCGGATGGACTCATTCGGGTCTTCTTCGATACTCTGCTCCACAGCCGCAATAGCTTCTTCGGTGCGCACTGTACGGCGTCTCTGAGGATGCGCATTATCCACTAGAGTAAACGTGGTGCGAAACCGATCCATCGTTGCTCGAATTACCGACTCTGCTGGGCGATTATGTCGACCGAATATTGGACGCAGCGAACCGAACCAAACTGAACATAAATCAAGTGACAGCTGCCAAAAAAAAAAACAGCTGACGAAAACAGTGTTGCCAGATTGAAAACCACACGTCTAAAAAAACACCCATTATTTTTTAGTTGAGCGCGCTGTCATTAGCCGTTTGATTGCTACAGCAGCGTGAAGTTGGTACACTTCGCGCGTCGACCCGTCGATTTTAAATCTAGTGTTTTTCTAGTTTTGGACTGGCCAGCAATAAGTCAACAGGTTAACTTCAATGAGGATCTTTGGGATTTCGGTTCTGCCAATTGAGACAGTTGGGCGACTAAAAATCCTAATACAGATACAAGTTTACAAAATCTGTTCATTAATACTTAAATACTTGATTAATTCTATGCCAATTTGAATTGTGCAATTTATACATCGTATTAACAAGAATAAATTACACAGGCCTGCGGTGGTTATTTCTTTACAAAGCTATGAAGTAATTTCGGTAGAGGTTAAGTACTAATACATGAATAAATTTACTATTCGATCACCTCAATTTTCTGAGATATTGGAATATTTGTGTTTTTCGATATATGACTTTACTTAAACAATCGTCCAGATTGAACGGTAAGCTCAATCTGACTGACATGTGTTAGAAATGCTATTAAATTGCACGTCCAGCGGTACCCAACTCGTTTCGATCAAATTAAAGGATGAGGCACAGCTGAGGAAAGTTAAAATTTCAAAAATTGTTTTACGATTTCCAATCATTTTTGTCATTTGCGTAATTTTTTTTCAACAACAAATAACGCTAATCTTCCAAGTTTCTTATATTTTTATCGATAGTTTGTTGAATTATAAAAGAAATAAGTCCTAGAAGACGAAAATCCGATGAAATATTAAAAGGATATGGTAGAAAGAAGATAAAACGAGTATTTTAATTTACTGCTAAATAACTTAAATCATATTTTCAAATGCAAACAAGGAACTTTAATAAGCCAGTTTTCATCCGATCGAAACATAACAATTCAGCGACGCCTCCGTTTTGTTTGTTTAATATAAAATTGGATAATTACAATACCTACTTTAATTTGAGAACCTGTTTGAATACTACAAGAGGGTGTCACCCCCCATTTTTCTGGTGGAACATATTTTCCTAGCATCGATAAACACAAAACAGATCTGTATCAAATTGATATCAGCTGGTCAATATGATATTGATATCAATTTTCTTATATTTAGAATTTAACTTTCAATTTGGCAAAATAATATGAAAAACAAGAAAAAATGTTAACTTCGGTAGCGGGTTGTTTTTAGGTAGCGGGAATCAAACTCAGCGCACCAGCCCCTAACTAGAAGGTGTGGTTGCCTTCTCATAATTTTCTCACCACGGAGGTTCCGTGGCTTACTTAGGGTATACGGGTCCTAACGGACGTGTGTGAGCTGCTTGGGCCGTTTGTAAAAGAATCGTAACTTTCCACTTCTGCAAACGACCAACGATTGTTCTTGTGATTCATTAGTCATCATTGCAAGTGTAAGTCGAACGGGAAACTGTACACGATTGAATTGGAACGGCAATCCTGCCGTTTCGTGTTGAAACCTCAAAACCAGAGCTCGCAATATATGCTCAACCAAATATTTCAATGATATCTGCTCAGCGGAAAGACAGAGAAAAATGAACCAGACACGCTCACTCTCTCACCAGATCACTTCTTTTTGATTCCTTCGTGTTTTCTGTTTCATGCTTCTCGATGAGCGATGCCCACGAAGCTGTATTCTTTTTAATCTTTATTAAATTTGACTCAAACTCATAGCCCAGTATAAATCTCTTTTTATGCCTTCTTCAAAATCATCTTCCAAAATATTTATTTGGGAATCAGGTTCAGGAAATATTTTTGTTTTTAGGAAATTGATTGCATAGGTTAAGTCTTCTAATAGTTTTGTCGGATTGGAGTTATTTCACTGGAAGTTTTCATTTATGAGCATAATATCCGGCAGCATTCCACTGACTTTGTTGTTGAGCTCATTACAAACAAAGGTATGAGAATTGTTGTGGCATAATATTTAAAATGCAAATCTAATATATTAATTTTTAGATTGCCGGATAATTTTTAAATTTTAAAAACAATAATGGAACATTTTACGGGCCAATAAAGAGCCCATACTGAAAATATTGGAGCTATTTTTGAGCAATAGTAATGAAATAAAGAAAACTATAACTCAGTGTAACACAATTAACCTGGTCCAATGGAAGAATCAAACAAATACAGTTTCGTTTTGGTCTGAAATTAACGAATATATGGACTCGGCAGGCAACAAGCAATTTGATAATTTGGATCTATTCGCAATTAGATTATTGTCACTGTCTTCGTCGAAGGCTGAGGTTGAACGGGTGTTTTGTCAAGTTAATTTGGTTAAGACTAAATTAATAAATAGGCTTCACATTGTCACGCTAAATTTGATTTTGGCAATTAGGTTGGTCCTTACTTCTTCAAAATTACATACATATATAATTAAATTAGCTTCTTCTAGGTTCGGATCGAAGCGGGGCATCTTGCCAAAATTATCAATTGGGTTGGCTAAAATTAATCGGAACGAATGCAACATATGCAGACGAAACTGACGTTATGAAGTTTTATATGAACCGAATGAAAATAAAGACATTCAATAAAATATTATTACAAAAAATATTTTTTTTAATAAAATATTATTTAATTATTGGAAAACATTGTTTGTCCTATTTAAAAAAAAATCTGTCCGTTCTCCATCTTTTTTTGGGGCTCAACCATCACTTTTTGTGAAGAGGCGTTGGCAACAATACCAATCAGTACAACCATCTTTATATTAGACTTTGTAACTGGTTATCTATACTTACATATTATCGAAATACTACAAAATAAATTAATCTAAAAAATAAATTAACACCAAAAAGATAAATAGAAACAATTGAAAAATAAGAGTAATGGAAACAGCTTCAGACATTTGTACTATAAACTGTTTGCGAATTATAAACGTATCGTGTGCTGAATTCTAAATATTTTAAGACTGCAGTAATAAATGTGAATTAGAATGTACTTCTGCTCGACTATATTTGTATGTAATACATTGCGCAGTGCTAAAGTGAATTGATCAGAAAATGATATAAACGTATTGATCAGATAGCACAATATACAATATAATTAGGTGTGCTCCCATCTTCAATTACTTTTGCGTTTTGCGCATTCAGTAAAAATTGAGGTTTTCAATTTAACATGCTGCCAGAAACGCAAAAGTTGATTATGGATATGTTCCATTTCCGATATTTTTTTATAAGCAGCTGTTTGGTTCGTCTACTGTGATTGTGAATATGTTCTTGTTCTGAGTTTTTGTTTATACGTTCCCCATGCCCCTTTACTCTAGCTCCAATTCTCCAACCCCTCTTCTCCTGTAAATATATATATATATATATATATATATATATATATATATATATATATATATATATATATATATATATATATATATATATATATATATATATATATATATATATATATATATATATATATATATATATAATATATATATATATATATATATATATATATATATATATATATATATATATATATATATATATATATATATATATATATATATATATATATATATATATATATATATATATATATATATATATATATATATATATATATATATATATATATATATAGATTGGACGGACTGATACACGTTGCCTCCTTTATTGCGTTCCAAACTTTCATACAAACTGATAATACCATTTCACATTGTGTGTGACTGGTATAAAAATAAAAATGCACGCCCACAATTTTCAATATGAAAATAATGTCACGCATCCATAAGTGAACACTAACTAGATTAGCGACTAGCTACATGGGGTTGAAATCAAAGTGGCAACGTCACCCCTTAAAATATAACGAATAATCTGATAACAATACATTTGTAATTGTGGGTTTTATTTGTTCAATTATTCGAACACTTTGTTACTTTAAATTTTTGTGAAGTCAACCACCCTTTGAATTATTCGACTATTGGTCAATATGAAAAAGTGGGTTGACAATTCAAAGAAGCTTTTATACGTTTTATATGTCACTTAATTACTTACCAATTATTGAACTTAATTGTATTCGTACAAAAAAAAAAAAAAAAAACAAAAAGATTGATTCAGATACAGATACTATATAATAAATTGTTACTTTCAGTTAAAATTCACAAATCGGAATCTTGAACAGGGCCGGCTTTAACGCGAGTTTTTTGTATATATTTAAATATTTCACAAACGCAGTCCGTATTTCATATTTTGCGTAATCCAATCAAACTAAAAGTATCTTGTACCCTGGCCTAGATATCAACCCTACTAGTTTAAATCTATTGCATTAATAATAGGCAACATTATTTACACAGAGTCTATATCAGTCTATTTAGACGGTAAGTTGCAGTTGGAAATTTGGACGCTGTATTCATTATCATATTAAACTCTTAGAAAAAGTAATAATATACAAATAATAATTATAAAAATATTATATAAACACATAATTGTTTTAAAAAATAAAAACACCCGAAATGAGCATTGAACTCCCTAATCCAGCAATTATTTACTTCTCAGAACTATTTAATGCTATTTGCAAATGCGGTCACTTTTCAACTTAATGGAAAAAATCATCTATAGTAACGATCCCGAAACCTGGAATGATTAAAAAACAAGCATATCATATCATCCTGCATATCAAAACTATTCGAAAAGATTTTTCTCCGAAAATGCGAGCAATACATACGAGACATTATTCCCTCTCACCAATTTGGGTTTCGCAAGAAGCATGGCACTATTGAACAAGTTAACGTATTACGTTTGAGCACCGTGAATACTGCTCTCCCATCTTTCCCGACGTCGCTCAAGCATTCGATCGTGTATAGCTCGATGGACTCAAATCCAAAAGTAAAGTACTGCTACCTTAAAATACCCACAAGGTAGTTGAGTCATACATTAGTAAAGAAGTACGATAAAATGACTTCATTCCGCATGAGGTAATTAATGCTGGTGTACTTAAAGACAGCGTTATCAGTTCGACTTTATACGCTCTGTACACCACAGACATACCAACAGACCACAGACGCACAACGTCCGATGGTACAGCAATTTTAAGCAGATCTCGATGCCCAATATAAGCAAGCAGGCGACTGAAGATCACATAGATCTTCTCGTAAATGTAAAGGACCAGAAGATCAAGCAAGTGACATTTACACTGAATAACATCGTATTCCAACATCGTAAATGCGTCATGCATCCCTGAATTCATCTTGAAAGATGACTCACTCATCGCAAAAACATTGAAGCGAAGAAAACACAAATGAAACTAAAAGCTAATTCCCTAAACTGGTTTATTAACTCACGCTCCCCATTAAGTGTGGATTATATGGTGCTACTTTACAATACAGTCATAAAATCTATATGAACGTATGATTGCCAGCTGTGGGGTAACGCTAGTACCAGCAATGTGGAAATTATTCAAAGAGCTCAATCGAAAACTCTCAGAGTTCTAACTGGTGCACCCATGAATTTTGTGTGTGACACCGTTTCTAATAAATATACATTAAAAAAGCCATAAAAAAGAATCTTTATAAATTTTCTTCTAGAATCCTCTATATCTCCGGCAATTTTTGACGAAAAACATAGATTAAAGGTAGTTTTAAAACATTTCTTTTTTGCCTGCACACAAAGAATCTAAAAGTGACGTTCCTAGGAAGACAAACTGGGAACCGTACAACTCATAGCCTCGAAAGTTGATGGTCTTCCACGCAGCATTACCGCAATTCGTGAGCTGAAGCATCTGTTGAACAGCTATGTATGATTCTAATGAGTTTGTATTACAATAGCGCCATTATTAATTCTGTCCACATGAAACGGAGAGTTTCTTAGTAGTCAGAATGCTTTATAAGCGTGCGAAGAGATTGCGTAGTTGGGAGCAGTGTAGATCATTTCTAACTGAATATAATTATCTGATAAGACAGTTCAAAAATAAATCCTGAAGAATGTATTGCTACGGTCGGCAAGCGCTACCGAAAGAAATACACGTCTCCATAAGGATAAAATCGACGACATCGGACACAGCACGGTCCTTTCACCGATAACCGACAGGAAACACTACAATATTTCAACCATACTTCAACAATCGTCATTGATGTTATATCCGAAACGAGACCCTTAATATCCCATATGTGAAAAATGAATAATTCGTTTCAAGCGTAATTATGCAGATAAACTCATCCGCCAGCTCGATGTTAAATAATTAGGGTCCATCAAACTATAAAATCTTCCCAACGTAGCGCTTAGGATTAAGATTTGTAATACTATTGTCAGTCTCTAACGAGAGATTCAATAAATAATTAAAGGTAAAAAAAAATAATAATAAATGTGCCCTCAATAATAAGTCATAATCCCCTTTCCGCTCTTCCACTACGCTGCTGGTATATACTTAAATATGTACATATGCCGACATATGTACTTCTATAAGCATTACTCACAAACATATGGACATTGATATTTGTTATAAAACTTCTATCAAGCAATATTAGTTCAGCTGTTTTGCAATTGATCATTATTAACTATTTGCGAATAATGTGCTCTTGAATTTTGATACCCTGCATATACGTCTATAAATGGAAAGGGGTATATGCAATAGTGATAAAGCGAGTCATTAAACCTTTGTCCGCACGTTCCTTAGTCCACTGTCAGCATCTAAATCTAGAAGACTTTGCGTGTTGTGTGTTGCAGAAGTGTACTCAAAGTTTTAAATATAGCTTCTTCCAGTTAAATGTAATTCTTTATAAATTTGGTGGCTTTCAACCAAATATGCAAATATTCCGATCAATCCAGAGAACGCTGGACCGATCAGAATGATTAAAAAGTAAATAAATGCTGGGAGCGACTTCATTAGCAATTAAGCTATAACTCCCACCTATTTTGAGATGAGACCTTCAGACTATACCTGGACTTTAATAATATTTTGCTTCTACTTTTCAGTCAACCACAAAAAAGATCATTCCGATCGTTCACGAAATTTAAAACATTTTTGTTCAACACATTTTTTCCATTTTCTCAATAAATTTTCTTAAAAATAAATCACATGCGTGAAGGCAACCAAATGGAAAATCTGTTTTGGCTTAAGATTTATATCTGCTGTTTAAAGTGGAAATACTGACGAGCAAAAGTGGTAAAAATTTTCAGCTGCAATTGCTTAAATAATGCTGGCAGCATTTGTTTGGTTAGTTACTGATATTTTATTTGATTTGCAAAGTTCAAAAATGGTAGGAGGGATATTTCAATTTGTTAAAGCTTCAATGTATGATATACTGCCTATGAAACAAATTGCACCATCATCAAAACTGTGTACCAAGAAGATTCCAGACTGAACATTGTTCGGTGGTAGACATAGATAGGCCAAAAACTTTGGCCGACGTGAAAGGTGAAAGGTGGCCCTGTTAAAGGTTAAAGATGACAAAGATCCACGATTGACACAATGAATGAAGAATTGGAATTAAATGCCATATTTGGAAAATCGCAAAAAAGGGGATCTGTGTCGCTATGTAAAATATAACACGGTAATGCGCCAACTCACACTGCTGAAAGTACTAGTAACTCTATTGCGGTCTCTGGTATTCAAGAAGTTCGCCCAACACCATATTAATCAGATCTGGCGCCTTTTAATGTCTGGGTATTTATAAAAATTAAGAAGTTAATTGCTAAATTAAATATAAAAATGGAGAAACTGCAAAAGCGCGGTTTTTTGGAAATGTTTTGACATGTGCATCTACAGACAAAAGAAATTTATTGAAATTAATGGTGATTAAGTAGAGAAGATAAAAATATTTTTCGAAACAACTAGCCGGACTTTTGTTAGTCCCTCCGTATCTCCTCGCACTAACTCAAGTCGGATAAGACATGGCATTCATTCGGAAGATATCACCGACACAAAACATGGTGTCACTCAACGAAACGTATGGTAGTTTTCGGCAGTTGAAAATTAGATTTTATAAAATAACTTAATCACTGAAAGAGTAAATTCTTCTTTTAGCATCTGTTTATTTTTTTATATGGAGTTGTGAATCAATGGCATTAGTATGCACATTCTCTCATGAATATTCTATATACAAAGACTCTTTATCTTGACAAATTCGTGTACAATTTAATGCAATTGATTTTCAGACATATTCGAGGGTATTAGAGAAATCTCTTTCACCCTAATTGGGACCCGAGTAAAATGCGTAGGTGTTACAGAAATCTCTTTCAGTCCGCTTGAAATCACCAGCCTCTTGCTAGGTGTAATTGTAAACATGTAAGCTCAGTAAATCTGTGACTTTCTGTGATTTCTGTGACACAGTACCTCTAAACGCTGTCCAGCCATAGCTTGATGTGGACGAACACCTTCGTGTTTTCACACACACATATAAACGAACTCCTGCCGAACTCGGCTGATTGGTGCTAACGAGTAACATAAATTTGAATTACACTGTACAAATTATGACTCAGAAATGACTCACATTTTGGGCGGTCTTCTTTTGGACAACCTCGAAGTGCCGCCAAGAAAGAAAGCGGCAATAAGCAAGCAATTTATTTGCAATAATTAATACGCAGTTATGCAATTAATTAATTCAAAGTTCTAAACAAATTTTTATTTGTCTATCAATTCTTTCTATTTTTTGTTTTAAATATTTATTTGATTCCTCTTCTTTTAATATTTTGCCAACAAAAACACTATTAAAAACACAGTCAACTGATGCTCGCCAATATGTTTGCAAGTTGGCTCACAACAGTTTCGAACCTAATGCCATCTAATGCTCTACAATGTGAATCACCCGTTAGAGCGCACGAAAGATAGAGAATATTTTTTCTCTATTCTTGCAACTGAAAGCAACGGAACCAAAAGAAACAAAAAAGGAAAGCAGTTTTGCGGAATACGCTACATTATTAAATTATTTTTTCTTTTAAAGTGCATAGAGAGATGTAAATAAGAAAACGGAGAAATCAAATTCCTCTTTTTCATTGCATGTATACAGCGACGCCAACGAATCAATACATTTTAAACTGTTGCTTATTCCTATGCATTTTTCGTTGTTATTTTTTGGCAAATTGAAACAGCTGAGATAGAGAGAGAGAGAGAGAGAGAGAGAGAGAGAGAGAGAGAGAGCTTTGCTTGAGAGAGTATTTGTGATTGTCGGTGGACTTTACCTGGTTTTTACCTACTTTAGACGCAATACTTTAGAAAAAAAAATCCATTTGTTCGTGCTCCTCTTCACGTTCATCCCAACAAATAAAAAAATAAAGCGAATACGTTGTGTTTAATAGGGTTAAAAAGGGTGTGAATGATTTGCACTTTTGATTTTGAAGTTTCAAAACATTGCCATATGTTCCGTTGAAAATGACCATGTTTTATTTCTTTGGCATGCCATTCATTTGTTTTGTTGCATTATTATTTTTATTATAGTGTTATTGACACTGCGACCGATCTAGGTCTGATGTGCCCTTGTGGTTTTGTTGCATTTGAGTGCAGAAAAAAAAAGATTTTCTATATTGTTGCCTTCACGTAACACTGTTTGATTTTTAATAGAATCCTTCCAAAAAGCCCTTAATATGTTTTTCTTTTCTTTCAACTTTAATCTTTACGTGAAAAGTGGTTTGTAAATTTCTGCACATAGCACGCATAAGGAAATGTGTAGGGTATCATATAGTCGCGTATACTTATTAATTCATTTTTCTTCTAAATGTACTTTGGAAAAACTCAAATTATCAGCATATAATACAAATAATTTATTAAATATTCTTAAATATTTTATTACGCGCATTGAATTTCTTTTAGACTTTTTCTATAAAAGCTGCTTGGATCGTATTTATGATGTTTTACTTAAAATTTCACAATCGACAAGTGAAAACATGAAAGTTCTTAGCCTCGTTCTGGTTTTGTTTGGGGTGTTGGCAATTACGGCAGGTAAGATTGAATATAAATATTCTATTATATGAAATTAAACATTTCTTTTTTAGCACTGCCTCGAAAAATTAGAGCACCAGACGTCACCATTATGCCGGTAGATCCTAGTGTAACTTTGCCTAGGCCTGATGTAAGCATTGATCCCATCAGAATATGGCGACCACGGCCTTATTTTCAAAACCCACGCCCAATACCAAGACCATATTGGCCAATGCTTCAACACATCGATGATACAGTATTAGTGGATCCAATTCCAGATAAAGTGAATGTCGAAGTTGTCAATGGCAATGAAGATGCTAGATAGTTCAGATCGTCAATAAATAAATGAAACTTAAGTAATTTGTATACCTAATAATTTTAATAAGCTTATTGATTTATACAGTTTAATTAATTTTATTTCCAGTCACTAAAAACACTGCTTGCAAAACTTGCTAGCGACTAGATAAGACTTGATTTGTTTTTTGTATATGGAAGTTATTTTTTAATCATAAATCACTACTTAACCAAAGAGATCCAAATTCTGACTAGCTTAGTATGCCATGAATATATTTACAATTATGTACTCTGCGGTGTTACATGCTTGATTTTAGGTCAATTGATAGAGTTTGGCATCACCGACGATGTCCACATCGCTGCAGTTGTCATCATCATCGCTATCAGCCTCCAGATCGGAATAGCCATCGTTTGAGGAGTAATCGTGCTGTTGTAGTAGACCAACACCCATATCCATATTTCGTAACATTTGTAGATGGTGTTGGTGTTGCTGTTGTTGTTGTTGGTGTTGCTGTCCACTATTGCGCCGATGCTGTTGTTGTTGTTGTTGCTGTGCAGCATCCTGTGCAAAGGACGAGAGTTTGTCACTTTCGGTGCCCGAAGCCGCTGCCGCTCCAGTCGCAGCAGTTGCAGCTGCTGAAGCACTGTTGCTCTGATTGTCACTACCTCCACCACTGGAACTTTTGCCCAACTCGGTACGTGAAAAGTCAACTGGTTCTGAAAAATAGTTTAGTTCATTTAATTGAAATGCATTCAAGACATTCAAAGTTTTTTTAATTAAATTTTATTTGCTTTGACTTGCACTGAGTGGCAGCGGTCAATTTTGCAGCAAAAACTTTATATAAAACTAACTTCTTTGAAGTGCTTCTTCGTATTTGAGTTAGCAGTCTTGTGACACTATCTGCGGTTTCTTAGAAAGTTTTAAGTCAAACTAAGTAAATTGCCAAAAACAGCACTTAAAATTTATGCAGAATGCATTCCGTACTCACCATTTGCATTGTCCCGGCGGCGCAATTGTTTTTTGTGTTTCATGCGTCTATTCTGAAACCATGTTTTCACTTGTGTCTCACTCAACCCGAGTGCAGTGGCCAACTCAACTCGTTCTGGCGTCGAAAGATAACGTTGTGCTTCGAATCTTTTCTCGAGACCAGACAATTGCGGGTCACTGAATACGGTTCTTGCCTTGCGCCTTCTACAATGACGCAGTGCATTCACTCCCATGCCCAGACCGAGCGCCAGTTCAGGCCCACCAAAAAGATGTCCGCCACCAAAGAGTCCAGCTATAAATTATGTAGGTTTGATTGGTGAAAGGTCATATGTATATGTATATGTATATGTATATATGCAATAATTTAGTTTCGGGTTAGTTTTTCGCATGTAACTCAATTAAGTGACCAAAAATGTTTTTGTGAAACTTTGGTGTTTCAAATTGCATATTGATGGGTCACACTTAATATTTGCGCAGCATTGGCAGAACTTACCTTGTGACAAAAAGTAGGGATCGACCGACTTGTATGCACCAGATGAAGGCGACAAGTAGCCCAGTGTCATCTGTAAAAATCCTGAATCTCCATAGGCGCTTGGATACAAAGAAGGTGGAGGTGGAGGTGGTGGTGGCGGTTGACCGTGCAATGGTGTTGGTATACCGCCGTAGTTGGCTGCAGCTGCTGCGGTTTGCGGTGGCGGAGGCAGTTGTCTGTTTAAACATATTTTATAAATTTTAATTTAAGTCTCAATTGAAAATTCTATCAATGCGAAATACAATTGTACCACTGACTTTTGAATTTAGTTTTTAAAAAAAGTGAGCATTTAATTTGTTATAAAGGATGTGCCATATACATATATGTTGAATTATGAATTAGCAATAAAAATAAGAAAAATTAAATTTTATCCAACAAATTTTACTTTATTAGACACAATCAAGATGTTCAGAGTGATATAAGTTCATCTTTTTTAAATTTCATGTTTTCTCACAGGAATATCTATATATAAATGGGCAAGTGCAAATCGTTGACATCCTTTGTAACCTCCTTAAACACAATATATTCGCTTTATTTTTTATGTTGGAAAGGTTTTGAAGATGATTAGAGACGAATTTTCAAAAGTATTGCATCTTAAGTAGGCAAAAGCCAGGTAGCGCCCCTGGCCAATCACACATACCTGTGTTCTCTCCCTCTCTTAGCTCTCTCAATTTGTGAAAAAATTACAACAAAAAAGGCAAAGTGAGTGACGCCATAGAAATAAGCTACAGGCGGCTTTCCCAACATATTGGCGGCATCAATTCAGAGTGTGGCTTCATAGTATTGGTAACATTTGAAAAGTAAAGTAATCAATATTTCTTTGAGCCTGTTGTCGAGCGCGTTGGCGAAGTGCTTATACTACGAGCCAAACTTATGTTAGGCCCAACATGTTGGTCATACTTAACGCTCTCAGTATTATGAAATGGTACTGAACTGTTTTGCATTGTCGCTATAATAGTTGCATATCAAGCACAGGGTGAACACTAGTAAAAATAAATAGGCAAAATGTCAAAAGTGTTGAAAACCTGGTTATGCAAAACTACACAAACACTTTTAGCACATGGTTGTCCTAAACACCGTATATATTTCATCCGATTAGGTGTGGAAAAAAATTTTAATGCAGTCGCCACCTCACCTAGCTTGGTAGTAGCCCATCCTGGAACATAAAATTTTTTGCATTTTGTCAATATGTTGTATTTGAGAAATTTGAGCTTCAATGTTTTGTTGGAAGTGGTCAATTGGTTGAGGTTTGTCCACATAAACTTCATCTTTCAATAAGCCCCAATAAAAGCAAGCGAGTGCTGTTAAATCGAAGCTCCGAGGTGGCAATTGACATCTTCGATACAGTTATTTACACGATAATTAATAGTGTGCTTGGCGGTGTGGCAAGTTGCACTGTCTTGTTCATACCAGAACTATATATCTTCCAATTCTAGCCACTATAAGGTGGTTATCATGTCTCGATAGCTTTCGCCAGTGACCGTAAAGGAACGAAGAAAGATAAGCCATTCCAAAAACCACACCACATACTGGATCAAGCAGGATGCATAGGCGACGAGGTGTAGATGGTGTAGATTTTGCGTGCCCCAAATCCTACAACTTTTCTTGCTGACAATCGAATAGATGATTTTTAGACTCACGGAGCTAGACTCAAAGTAATTTTTGTGTATATCAAAACATTGATCCAAATTGAAGTGATGCATATTTCCCAAGCGGAAAGTTAAAACTAAACCACTGTGAACAATTCATGACGTTCAAGTCGACAGCGGCATTAAAAGTACTTTGTTCAAAATTCTACATATTGAAGGACCACCCTGTATATCAATAAAATTATTCACGTAAGAGACATTTTCACGACTAGCCTATATGTTTACAGGTAATTTTTCCACACTGTATCCTAGTTTTCAATGTCACGACTCTTATTAAGCCTCTAAACGTATTGTCTAGTTTGACCAACAAATATATACATATATTTCAAAGATAGCTGAAAACTTGACCTCACAATTTCGATAACAAACCAAAGCAAAACGAAAACAATCAAAATTGAAATTTTTATTAAAACTTAAAATGAAAACGTGCATATTATATGCATGGATTGGTTCGATATATTTTTACCGCGGCGGCACACAATTCCAATCCAATTTCATTTTTTAATTTATACTTTTTATGCGTTTACATCTGTTCAGCATGTAGCACATGACCGATAAATAAGACAAAAGTAATGATAACAGTCAAAAAGTGGCCGATAACCATATTACAATTGTGAAGTCATGAAATACACTACTCAATATTATTCCTCCAATAACATATCTAAAGAATTTGTCTATGAATTTGATTCATCTTGACAAAAATATACTACATTTTGTTAAGAAGAAAGTAAGGAGTCAGTATGGAGTGAGAAACATACATAAGACATAATATTTGTATATGATCTTTGAACCTTGTTCACACGACGTACAGAAGCAATATTATAGTAATGGTCGGATTCTACAGCAATAATATGATACAGGGTGTCTCAAAAGAAATTTCACATTTAAAAAATCGATAAAAAAGTAAGTAGTTTATTGAAAAAATGTTTATTACATATTAAAATACACACTTTGGGAATTTATTTCTTAAAAATGATATTGTCCAAATGTAAACTGTTGCGTTCATGGTATTCATTTAATCGAGCACTAAAATTTCCTATGACGGCTCGGAAGGTATTCTCCGTGATGGCTGACATTTCGTGACAGATTTTCTTTTAATTTTGCCAGGGAAGTCGGTTTGATGCCGTAAACTTTAGATTTGACGTAAGCCCACAGGAAAAAGTCCATAGGGGTTGAATCGGAATTTGGTGTAGGGCAATTTATGTCACCTCTCCTAGAGATCAATTTGCCAGGAAAAATTTCATCCTGAGGCTTTAATTTTTGCACCAACTGAATTTTGTAGGGGTGCAGCTTCAAATCTTTGTGTAAAATACGGAACAATGATGATCTATGCACGTTTAAAGCAAGAGCACGCTTCCGAATCGAAAGGTCCGGGTTGTCACGAACGGACTGAGTAACACTGTCTACGTTTTCGAACGTTCTCGAAGACCTTGGACGCCCGGATTTTGATTTTTCCAGTGTTGAACCGGTCTTTTCAAACTTCTCGACCCATTTTCCAATGAGTCGAGGGCTTGGCGCAACATTTAAATGACGAACATGTCGAATACTACAGAATTTTCTACGCGCTACAGTCGCTGAATTACCGTTTTTGTAAAACTCACGTACGCACAACGCACTGCCTGCTCCCGAGAAACGCTCCATAGCGAATAAATTCCCAAAAGCTAGGCTACCGATTGACATACGCCCCGCGCCCCCCAAATGTGAACTTTCTTTCGAGACACCCTGTACACCAATAAATTTACATAATGAGTGTATTCCTAGTATATTTGGTATAACCTATGCCATCGACTTCCCCTTCTTATTCGTCTTAGCATTTTTACTGCTATCAGGAGTTCAGAGTATCCAGGTGTGGAATATATTCAAAACCAAGGAATGTAATGGATAAATCACTAAATATTCAATCATATTAAAATAAAAGCACATATTTTATTTCAATTTTATTTAGTACATGACAAAATGTGCAAGAATAAAATGGTTCGAAAAAGTCTTCTTACTACAACTTTTTGAAAGAACGGAGGCTTTATCTTTTTCCTTCCGACTTCCCATTCTGTTTACACAGACCAAGACCACCTTTTAATATGTTTCATTCGTAAGGTGAAGTCGGTGTGAGATTTTTATTAAATGGCAGTCGAAATAAGGTGAAAAAGGAATGAATACCCGTGTTTGCATGGTATACTAGCTTTATACCCGTATATATTTTTACATGGAATAAATTAGTAACTTTTAAATTACCTTACAAATTATTTAAAACCACTTTTATAACCAACCATTGGCCACAGTATCCAAAAGATTTGTCGAATTGTTTTTATACCCTTTAAAAAAATATGTGTAACAGGGATTGGATTGGATTTGTTGAACTTTCAAAATATATGTAACATAGAATAGGAAGCATCAGAGACCCGTCTGTATATCTATCGGAGAATAAAATTTTCTGATTACTAGAGAAGATTTAGAGAAACAGAACTCTCGGTATAGACTTTTCTTTGTCTCGGCGTCAAAAAAAAACCGAAATAAGTTTATGACGATAGGTCAAATTTAATACCATTCTTTCGAAATTTCATGTTGTATTTTAAGACATAAACGTGGGTGGTGGCTTTGAATAGAAATCAAAAAGTGGGCTGAACACGCTTATCAGTATATGTGGGTGAACAGACAATCCATAAGAAGCCACCATATCTAATGTCAAGCTGTTATTAACTTAACTAACGAAGTTGTTCTTACAAAAGCAAAAAAGTTTACGATGGGTTTGTATGAGGGAACCCCAAAAAATGAGGGTATATGCACGACTGTATATGAAGGAGTGGTCCATAAAATGCCGCCACATTTGCCACCTTTTGCACTAGGCCTTGATTTGTCTCTAAATTTTGATTTTTACAAACTCCATTACAAAGTTGGCTACTAAATATTGAAATGGAAAAGCAGGGCACATAGTTGCCGAAAAATAGATTATCGTATCGGACAATGGGACATAGTGGACTTACATAATATAGAACTACAAAGTTCAAGCATTGTACGGATCTTACATTTTATAGGGAACTATCCAAATAAGTGTAATATATAATGTGTAACAAAAGAGAGAAAGTGAATCATTTAAAAGTTTTGCCTACAAGGGCTGCTGTTGTTTTATCAAGAAATTTCAGACAAGTAGAGGAAACCATTCAATACTTAAGATTGAAGGACGATTCGTTTTTTAGTAAATTATTTACTAACATCAATATATATATTGTTTTAAGTAAACTTGAAGGGATGAAAATGTCTCATCAAATCATTTATTTAAGATTAGACAAAAAAAAAAATGCATTTTAGGAGGCTAATTGTGGTGAATAGAATGTGTGAGAAAGTAATTGAAACTTTAATTCATTGATTTTGGAAATTACGATGAGTGACGTTTGGACTAATGCAATTTATTCTATTGATGTTAATATTTCATTGTGTACAAAACACAACCTTGTCAAATTGCAAACCAAAGTTTTTCAGGGTTGTTACATGCACTGATATTTTTTAAATACAACTTTTGTATTATATCAGCAGGGCTGTATCTAGTTTTGTCGGAGCTATGTAGCAAATAAGAAAGAAACAAATTGGTAGGGGCCACTTGCAGGTTAATATCTGTAAGATACCGTATCGAATTTCAAGTTATTACTAACTGTACTAAAAAAGTAATTCATATAAAATCGAAAAGTGGACGGTCAGTTTGTATGGGTGTACCCCTAAAAGTGGGTGTGGCATGGTTATTGTGATATTTTTTTAGCCTAGGAACATAGGATGTCCCCATACTCAATCAACATAGGGACTAGTTTTGATTCACACAGATGACAGACGGACGAACAGACAGGCGGACATAGCTAATTTGAATGGTCTCCGATGCTTTCTTTAATGCGTGACAACCTTCGTGATAAAATTATAATACGATTCATATTACGTGTGTATAGTAAGGAATTACCAAAACCGAAATGAAGCGTATTTTTTATTTTCACTTTTCCATTTAAAACGTGTACCTTTTTTAAGGCTCCTTAAATGAACCGTGGATTATATTTTTTAGTGATCTGATCTGGATATATGCGGAGTATTTCATTAAAAATTGATGAATTAGAAATAATATAAGAACAAGAAAAGTGTTCACTAATGGAAGTACCTCAAAAGGTGGGCGGAAATAGGCCCATTTGTATATGTATATGAAGCGGCTGTTCACTAAATCGCATTTCAACCTAATATTGCCTTTAAGAAAGAAGTTTTTCATACACAAACACAAAAGTGGGCAGTGGGTTTGTATGGGGCTACCCCAAAAAGTGGGCGGATCCCATCCATTAATGTATATGTGAAATGTCCGTTCACTAGAAGCTACCTTATAATTTATTAAGTTGCTATTGACTGCAATAAGAAACTTTTATTTACAAAAAGTCAAAAGTGGACGATGAGTTTGTATGGGGGATACCCCAAAAAAGTGGACATGAAGGGTCAATATTGATACTCTATTTCACTGCAATATAAAGAAGTGTATGTGCATATTTTCAACTGGATAGCATAAACAAATCCCAAAAAAATGCGCAACAACATACAGACGGACATGGCTAGATGTTCTTGTTTCGTCGAACTGATCAAGAATGTATAGACTTTATGGGGTCTACGATGCCTTTTTAATGCGTTACAAACTTTCAGACAAACTGATAAGGGCAGGGTGTCTCAAAAGAAAGTTCACATTTGATTTGCTGATTGCGCGAACGCAACTATTCCGAGGGGAGCGGGGGTATGTCAATCTGTAGCCTAGCTTAGGGGAATTTAGTCGCTATAGCGTTTCTCGGGAGCAGGCAGTGCGTTGTGCGTACGTGAGTTTTACAAATACGGTAATTCAGCGACTGTAGCGCGTAGAAAATTCTGCAGTATTCGACATGTTTGTCATTTAAATGATGCGCCAAGCCCTCGACTCATTGGAAAATGGGTCGAGAAGTTTGAAGAGACCGGTTCAACGCTGGAAAAATCAAAATCCGGGCGTCCAAGGTCTTCGAAAACGTTCGAAAACGTAGACAGTGTTACTCAGTCCGTTCGTGACAACCCGGACCTTTCGATTCGGAAGCGTGCTCTTGCTTTAAACGTGCATAGATCATCATTGTTCCGCATTTTACACAAAGCTACACCTCTACAAAATTCAGTTGGTGCAAGATCTAAAGCCTCAGGATGAATTTTTTCCTGGCAAATTGATCTCCAGGAGAGGTGACATAAATTGCCCTACACGAAGTTCCGATTTAACCCCTATGGACTTTTTCCTGTGGGCTTACGTCAAATCTAAAGTTTACGGCAACAAACCGACTTCCCTGGCACAATTAAAAGATAATATCTGTCACAAAATGGCAGCTATCACGGAGAAAACCTGCCGAGCCGTCATAGGAAATTTTAGTGCTCGATTAAATGAATGCCGTGAACGCAACGGTTTACATTTGGACAATATCATTTTTAAGAAATAAATTGCCAAAGTGTGTATTTTAATATGTAATAAACATTTTTTCAATAAACTACTTACTTTTTTTATCGATTTTTTAAATGTGAACTTTTTTTGAGACACCCTGTACTATTCAAACTCTGTGTGTATAGTATAATAAACTCGAACAAAATGTTTTGAAAGGATTGATATAAAACACGCCAATTTATTCATTTCTAGCTTATTTAATGTCATACAAAAACCTAAAAATGGAAGTTCAGTTTGTATGGGGCTACCCCTTCGATCTGGACCTATGCGATATATTCCAAAAGGATTTATGATAGGTACATCTAATTTGGCGTTTCTAGCATAATATCAAAAAAAAAACAAAAAAAAAAAACAAACAAAAAAAAAACAAATAACTGAAAAATGAGGGGCAGATTTGTATGGTTGCTACTCCAAACTTGAAGTTCTATATCTTATAATGGCTAAAATCTGTTCGTTCAAACAGACGGTCTGACAGATGCTTCAGATGCTGATCAAGAATATATGCGCTTTATAAGGTCTGCCACGCCTCATTCTGTCTGTTACATACATTTGCACAAACTTAATATACCGTTTTACCCTATGGGTGCAGGGTATAAAAAGAAGCTTCAAATTGAAGCAGGTGCAATACGAAGAATTAAATTTAACTATTTTCGATACAACAAAATAAATACAGTGCAAGGACCCATTAGGATCAATTTTTGTGCTATCCAGTTGAAAATTGGCACATACACTTCTTTTTATTGCAGTTTAATAGAGTATCAAGATTGGTCCGCCACGACCACTTTTTGGAGTAGCCCCCATACACATTTATGCATTTGTATGAAAAAACGCCAATATCAACTTGAAATTCGATATGGTCGCGTCTTATAGTAGATGGACGTAGGCGTGTACCACCCAGTTTTTGGAATAGCCCCTATTTAAGCCCACCCCGTGTGAATGGGGGTGAATGGTATTAGAGCTTCGGTTCAACCGAAGTTAATCTTGTTTTATTATTAGTTTTTTTTTTCAGATTTGCTACCTTTGTAATTTGGTATCTTGTAATAGAAACATTCAAATCTGCATCAAAATATGAAAACATGAATATTCTGGGCTTAATACGTACCGCGCAATGAAAGTTCAAAGTTGAAATTAAATTTTTTATTTGAAAATAAAATATAAATCGGCATTTTGCCTACATTTTGTAAGCGGTTAATCCTAGAAAAAACCCTCAGTTAAGTAGAGTTCTCTTAATGAATATTTTAAGTACAGATGTGACCCGAAAATAAGTTAGGTACTTTAACAAATTATTATTTTTAGGTCCGAACAATTAAACTTTTTTCTTTAGATAAACTTATGGTTATATGAATATCGTCTAATACCGCTCTAAAGTTAACTTTAAAAATTTCTATACGAGTACGTATCTCAACCAAAAATAGTTGTGCAAAAATGTGGGATTTTTGAAATTCCGAAAATGACTAGCGTCCGTCCATATAAAGCCACCATGTGAAATGTCAAGCTGTCCCAAAAGTGGGTGGTGGGTTTGTATGGGACTGTCCCTAAAATGGAGATATCTAATCTTTGGACTTTGGACTAAAAGTTTCTATGGTCAATTTTGATACTCTATGAAACTGTAATAAAAGAAGTCTATGTGTCTTACTTAATGAAAAATTTTGGAAGACTATAAAAAACGGGTTTTCAGGATTTTTTTTATGCAGGCTAATTACTGTAGTGGGACGGATGTAGATGAAATTTGGCAAAATTTTTTTGATTAACAAATAAGCACTTCTAACTGAGAAACTTATTTCTCGAAGGATTGTTTATACCGCAGTTATATGATATAACGGTCCAACCAACTTGAGTTACACTAATATATATTTGGGATAAAAGTAAACAGTCTGCGCAACATTTTAGCTTCATAGCTTAGAAAGAATTTTTATGATTTCGAATAACAACGTGTTTTTTCGAAAAAAAAAAAAAAAAAATTTTATATAGAAAGGAACTATTTTCGTGTTCGAAAGCTGTCTGTTGCATTAAGATAGCGATGTCAACCTTTAATTGAGCCTAGTACAAACAAGGAAGGAGTTTTTCATCTATAAACAGCAAAATATCGAAACCCATTTTGGAAAAATGGAAAAATAGATGCACACACAGCGAAGTAAATATGTAAAAAGATTTTAATTAAACTGAATTACATTAAAATGCATCTAAGTTCCTACCGATGGTTATGCATTAGTTTATGGTATTCCTCTTCCTGCCGTCGGTGATGTTGATGTTGTCCTGCAGGTGACACAGGAGCTGTCGCATGCGGATTTTGATGATGATGCTGCAGCTTCAGCTTTGTTTCACTCTCACTGAGGACACTTTTCTGCGATTTGGCGGTTAAAGATTTGACTTTGATTTGATTTTGATTTGCAGTACAATTACTATTGTTATTATTAATGTTGCTATTATTGTTATTGTTGTTGGCACTATTTAGATTTTGACATAGAATATGATCGATTGAGAAAGGAGTTTTGGATGCAATCATTGTGTTTGATTGAAGTTCTTTGTTGATGTTAGCAGCGGCACTTGATGCGTTTTTGGTAGCACTATTCTCACTTATTTGTATCGACATAGTTTTTAAAATAAATTTTTTTTTTTTTATATGGTTAAATTTTTTTTTTTTATAAAATCGTTTTAGTCGATTTGCGCGTTAGTACCGTTAACCGTTACGTTGTTTACTCGTTGACGGTCGCGTTGAGTTTGCTCAATCACCACATCAACCAAAAATGATTCTAAATCATGCTCGTCATCCTCGTTGACATCGTCGTCATGATTGCCTTCCCCATACTATTCAACCACCAGACGAGCGTCAGCTCTTCCTAACCATGCTATCCGGTAACACTGCATGCAAGCAACCCTTAGTTGCCGTTATGGCATATATACACGTACATGCTTAACAGGAGTAGAAACAGCATCTACGTCAACAGCAGAGATGAACACACCCATTGCAGCTACGATTGTATCTATGGTTGTCTCCGTCACTCCAGCACATTAAGCATACAATTTTCCCATTTTGCATTGTCAGTACTCGATGTAATGCTGGAATTTGTGTTATTAACTGGGTTATATGTGCCATCTACACTACACCACTACTCTGCACATCATAATGTTCTCATTTCGACATCTTTCCTTTTTGCGGTTGTCATTTATTTACTGTCGTTTTGTATTCTAAATGCAGACTAACAAACCAAACATTATAGTACTTTAAGTTTATTAATTATGCCAAATGACAAATCCTGCTCTGATGCTAAGCAAATCAATTACATAGTAGTAGTACTAAGTTAGAGCAATCAATGTGTTAGTTAGCCTGGGTCGTTCGAAAAGTTGTTTGTATTCGAATTACTTTTACATACGTTCTTAAGATTATGTTTTAATGGTGAAGTTGTTATGGAATTTATACAAAATGGCACAAAATTAGAAAATTTATATATGGCCTGTATTCGATATACATTTCTGCTTTAATATTTATGCTCTGCACACACCAATCTACTGATTACAAATACTTTTCGTTTTAAGTTTCAAGCCAATATTTCTAACTAATATAAGACTAAAACATGTGACAGAAAGTCGGGATAAGACCATGATATCTCTTGCTGATTTCTGATGTCTTTTTGCCTAATATTGTCGTCATTTTGAGATTTTTCAAAAACCAGAATCTCAATACAAAATGGAAAACATTTCATACTTGACAGTACTGCTCCGAACATACCATAGTTCTCATCGGCAGATTTTTATTTGCTGACTCATTTACACTTTTAATTGGCTTTACATTATATTACAGCATAAACAAATTATGTATCATAATGTCCACACTGTAAAATCAATGAAATGCAAAGGTGAAATTATTATAGCAGTTTTTTGATTTTTTATACCATTCACACATAGTGTGAAATGGTATTATCAGTTTGTCTGAAAGTTTGTAACGTATTAAAGGAGGCATCATATACCCCTTAAAGTATATATATTCTTGATCAGCTCGTTGAGACGACCCGATCTAGCTATGTCGGTCGGTCTGTCCGGATGTTGTTTGCGCATTTTTTGGGGACCAATTTTTATGGTATCCAGTTTAATAGAGTAATACTTTTTTCGAGAAGCCCCATACAAACCTACCGCACACTTTGACTTTTTGCATGAAAAACTGTTATGTCAATATCAACTTTTATTAAACTCAATATTAGGTTGAAATGTGATGTGGTGGCTTTTATGGACAGCCGCTTAACATTCACAGACGTCGAATTTTTGTAGTAGCGCCCATACCAGGGGTACTATTTACATTTCGGGAATAGCAAATAATAACAAAAATTTTTAAATGAAAATGGCTTTATTGTTTTTTAAAATATTCCCCTTGATGATCAATACAATTTTGCATTTGTTCAAACCATTTGTCATATCAGTTTTTTCATTCCTCTTGAGACACCACCAAAAATATGGTTTTTGAACGGTTCAACTGCTTCTTCGGCGCTCGTAAATCGTTGACCCCGCAGTTTACCTTTGATACTCGGGAATAAGAAGAAGTCATTGGGTGCCTAATCAGGTCTGTACGGAGGATGAGTCATTAATTCGATGTTTTGACTGCTCAAAAATGCACTTGTTTGACGAGATGTGTGAGAGCTCGCATTGCCATGATGGAGAATGATTCGTCTTCCGGCTCATACGCATATATCCATGATTTGTCACCTGTCACGAATTTATAGTCTTCTGAAGCACCACGGTCGGACTTTTTAACCATTCGAATTTTTTTTTACAGCTAAGTGTTCATTCAAAATCGAATGTATTGAAGTGGGACTAATGTACAAGTTTGCCTCTATCTCACGATATGTCACATGACGATCTTGCATTATCAGTTCACGCACTGCGTCGATGTTTTTGGGCACAACAACCGATTTTTTACGAACTTCACGGAATTCGTCGGCGACCAAACTACGACCACGATTGAATTAACTATACCAGCGATATACTGTGGTTTTTGATGGTGGTTTATCGCCATACAAGGAACTGAGTTCATCGACACATTTTTGTTGAGATAATCCACGTCGAAAGTGGTGAAAAATAATCCAACGATTATTCTCGTGAAATTTCCATTTTTTGGCCAAATTGCTTTTCTTAACTCACTGTAAACAAAACAAATAGCAATTGTACATCAAAACTTTGTGAGTACGTTTATGCCAAAAAATGTCAAACTTTATTATGGTGTTGCCAGATTTTAGCTTTTGACATTAGTGTTGCCAGTTCCCGAAATATAAATAGCAGCCATCGTACAAACACAACGCACACTTTTGTGCTTTTGTATAAAAAAAAAATTATTTATTTAAGTCAGTATTAGCTTGAAATTTGGTATAAGAAAGCCTTCATCAACTGTTTAAGCGGCGAAGTCGATTAGCCTATCTCAATTAATGGATGTTGTCAAGATGCCCCAATTTTGGCAAACTTGGAAATCGTCAAGCACGATTTTGACTTCGTGATTGGGGCAGTGGTCGTAGAGATGATCGAGGCGCTCGTAACACTCTTATTTGGCCGCATCGTCTTTTTCTTCCGTCGGGGCGTGTGCAAATTTTTAGTACATAAGACGCGAATGCGGTGTGTCCTACCAAACGCATCAAAATTCGAGCTTCTTCGCAACTGTTTAATAGTTACAAGATGCTTACTAGATCAATCCTAACCTATCCATCGCATTTCCTGTAGTACGGTGTTTGTTTGTACTTGTGTTTGTCGAGGACATTATCCAGTTGGATAGTTATACCTTTCCTATAGATGGTCCCGTCATTTAAGGTGCATATCCGTAAATTATGATACCTAAACATTATTTGGGGTTTGTCATCTAAAGGATATCGTATACAAAGCTTTCTCTGTTCCTTCACTGATAGAAATTTTTTGCGTTGGTGGGAACCAAACCCACGCACAATCCCTTAAGAGGCGTTGCTTTCCCACAATTTCTTCACCCCGCAAATGATGTGGAATGTTAGGCTGCACTTAAGATAGTTGAACTATCGATGCCTCATAAATTTACTGATATACCTAAGTATACAATTTATACAATTTTTACAATTAATAATTGAGTTTACCTTTTGTATGTAGTTGATCAATTTAAAAACAATTATCATTTTAACATTAGTAATCTCTTTAATTCAAACCGGTTTGATAAAACAAGATAAATGCAAAATGGGTTTGTATGAGAGCTATACCTTCTACTGCTTCCTTTAAGCTGCTTCCTTTAAGGCATTTCAAACATTGTGAACAGTATAAAAACTTGTTAACAAGTAAGAGCATTCGTCGAGGTGCTCGACTATATTCCCATATTGGTTTTTTAGTAGTACTTGATTTGACTCCACATTTTACTTTCTTAAAACTATATTACAAAGTAGGTTGAAAAGTTTTTGAAATAATTCATGGCATACTATAAAATTATAAAAAATATTTAAGAAGCAAAAACTAATGTTCCCGACTTCGAAATACCCTGCTGCATTTCATACACTAATAAATTTAACTAATTTTGTTTTTTTAATATAAGTATAAAAGATTTTTTTTTTGGAGTGTATACATTTTTTTCTAAAAAAAATGTTTTTTTTTTCGGCTGGTTTGTTTTCGTATTTTGGGCGTTGAGAGCGGGGATGGGCAGTCACATGGCTAGATCGACTTCACTGATCACGAATATATACCTAAAATGTATCGGATGTCCAATGCTCGGGTGTCGATATGTTACATACATGCTGACAGTTCAATAAACCAATATACCCTGCTTAGACATAATTTTTGTTCATTGTATAATTAGTATATAGACGTAAAGCTACTCACGTTATTATTTAAGATAAAATGCTTGCACCACGTCGGCTGGCTTATAAGTTGAATATATAATGCGTAACTTTTTGTCTTTATTTTGCTCTTTTATCTAAAGAACTTTGAATTACTCATAGTACGCATCCAGTCAGAATTGGCTGCCATTTTCGTTTTATAAGCGTCCAGCAGCGCCGCCATTTTGTGTCGAATTTACCATAATTAACGTTCTTGATGTCGTTTGTTGTTCTTTTGTCCTTTGTCTCTTACATTACTACTGCCGACATTGTTGTTGTAAATGAGCGTGCATTAAATTCGTTAAATGCCACAATTATTATAATTAATTTATTGATTGATACTCATGTCGTTGTCGCATCTGCAGGTGATGCTTGTATGTAGAGATGTGTATATATCTTTATATATGTAAGTATATTATATGTATATATATATATATATATATTTTCATTACTGACGACAACAAGAACAGAATCAACGTCAACGGTGCGTATGCGTATGCGTAATGTAAATTAATTGCAGCATTGACAAGTATGTACACATTATGTTTATGTTCAAGCGTATATACATAAATCAAAACTTATAATGGATGTTTGTTTACACTGATTTATCTTCCAATAGGGACTTTTGTATTTTGCAGCTATTTTTATGCTCTTCACACAGTGAATAATATTATATTGTAGTCACAATATTTGCAACGCCTTCAAGGAAGCATCGGTGAGCCCATAAAGTATATACATCTATACGTGATTAGTACGACGCGACGAGTTGAACTAGCTATGTATGTATGTCTGTCTATCTGTCTCTGTTCTTTGTAAGTTGTTTTAGAGACTTTACCTATTAAAATGACAGCGAATTACTCACTAGAAGGTATATTTCCTATATTCCTATATATCAGGACAAGTGTGAAGATTATTTAAGCGACAGATCCACCGAATTTAGACTTTTCTCTTGTAGAAATTATGTTTAATTTGAAAAATCAGAATTAAACTTTCGTATTACCATTTCTTGTTCGATAAACTGGCGTGATTCTCATAATCGTCGTTTTATGTATTAAATATCATACCACTAACAGTTTATAAATGTCACAAAGACTACAACGCGTCACCATTATGTACATAATCATTTACGGAAAACATGAATTTTGATGATATATATCCCTATTGGGGGCACTGTGGAAGTGCCAAAGTTTTAAGTACACTTAATCTGCGCACAAAACACGCGAATCTAAAAAGCCAACTTTTAAGTTCAATTTATTATCGTTTTCGAGATCTGGTTGTTTAAACATACGAAGGACGGACAGAAGGACATGTCTAGATCGACTCAACTTTCGATGCTGATCAAGAATATATATACATGGGTCGGTGCTTGAAGTGTTACCAATTAAAGGTGCTGTAATTTTGTCAATTTTTATTATATTTATTTGAAAACTTTAGTATATCGTAAAAACATTTAAAATTTTAAGAAAAATATGTAATTGTTCGAATTTGTTCTGCATCGAATTTGTTCACACGCTGCATGTGGTACGATTGTATTTTGTCCCATTCTCGACGAAGAGTAATCTTTAAAGCGTTGACCGTCTCATCATTTTTTTTTTTGTTCATACTTTGGCCTTCAGAATGGACCATATGGAAAAATTCATTGGAAGAAACGTTGGCTTTGTCTAGCTTTATGGAATGTTCTCGAGTCTTGATGAAACATCCAATGCTTTCTACCGAATTGTTTACGCGTGCCCAAGGTAACAAATCATCGTTTTAATATTTTTTTTTGTTAACTGTGACGTATACGATATACTTACGTACGCTTGTAAACAACATAAGAGACTGAATCTTGGCTAAACAGGAGTGTGCTGTCATTAGTCGTTTGATTGGTACAGCAACGTGAAGTTGAGTGCCGACCCCTGTACTATACTTTACCACTCCTCCTTCTGTCTGTTAGTTATATTTGCACAAAATTAGTATAAACTCGGCTGTCGAGAGCAAAGTATAGCTAGAACCAACATACAGTGTGGTAATTGACCCCGACAGTTTAGTGCATTGTCACAGAAGCGTAAAACTTAAAATTTTATAATTATTCCTTGTACAAAAAATATTTGTAGCAGGGTATATTGGATTAATTGAACTGTCAAATTTTATGCAACATTGCGAAGGAAGCATTATTTATATATGTTCATGATCTGCGCGAAAAGACTAGTCGATATAGTCCAGTCCGTCCGTCCGTACGTCCGTAAGGCAGCATAAAAAGCCAAAATGGTAAACGAAACGGCCGAAAAATGCACGAAATCAAGAAAGCAGAAAGGCGAATAAAGCTATATTGTACATGAATCATGCATTCGACAAGTTAGAATCAAAATAACTACTTTGAGAACATCATGAAAATCACCCAACAGCCAACGTGATTCTCAAAAGATCGTTTCAAATTTTTTTTTTTTTTTTTTCATTTTTTCAGTGTTTCTATGGATCATGAGAAAATCGTGAGCTACATATGATTAGGAGATTCGATTTATTTTCATTAAATGTTGTGGAAAAGTAGGCGGAACATGTCGCGGTGGTTGAGTCCAGTTCGTCGAGCTATCGGGACGTAAAATATTTATTGATATAAATATGTACTTTATAGAATATCATATTAATTGGAGTCACATTTTGTATGTAGTGAAACAATTTCAAATCAATAAATATTTTTTAAAATAATTGCTTTAATTTAAACACGATTAATTAAAGCAATAAATTCAAAGTGTTTTTTTTTATTTCAACAAAATTTCACACAAAATTCTTATGTTTTTTCACCACTGCTGTTGCAGGCTGTGACATTTTAAGATTTTTCTTTTATTTAATTAAAATTTGCCATTATTTAACAGGATTGATTAAGTTTCAGTGAGCTCAACCCATATAATTTACTTATAATTAGTTAATTTTAATATTTTTATTGTTTAATTTATAAATCTATGAGGGAGGTCCAACACGTGAACCCTTTTTAGACGCCTAACGTTTCTACTATTGTCTGAGAGGTCCATTGCCGAGTTATTATCATGTTTGTGCAATCTGCTTAGAGAGCATCTATTTATTTCATCTATAACAAAAGGCATGTTTAGGTCGCTGTGAATTTCGTTATTGCTCCTGTACCAGGGAGCACCTATTGTAGTTCTTACGAGGGGTACTATTTATATTTCGGGAATAGCAAATAATAACAAAAATTTTTAAATGAAAATGGATTTATTGTTTTTCAAAATATTCCCCCTGATGAACAATACACTTTTGCATTCGTTCAAACCATTTGTCATAGCAGTTTTTCCATTCCTCTTGAGACACGTCCAAAACATGGTTTTTGAATGCTTCAAGTGCTTCTTCGGCGCTCGTAAATCGTTGACCACGCAGTTTACCTTTGATACTCGGGAACAAGAAGAAGTTATTGGGTGCCAAATCAGGATTGTACGGAAGATTAGTCATTAATTCGATGTTTTGACTACACAAGAATGCACTTGTTTGACGAGATGTGTGAGAGCTCGCATTGTCATGATGGAGAATGGAAGACTTCCGGCAAACAAATGGTCGTGTACCACTCAGAATTGACCGTCCTACGTTGCTCAAGCGTTGCACATGACCCATTCGGCCGGAGAAACAGGCGATCATTTGCTTCGCTGTGCTTCTTCCACGAACCACTTTTTTTGGATTTGGCTCGTCTTGGAATACCCACACGTTCGATTGCTCTTTTGTTTCCGGCTCACACGCATATATCCATGATTCGTCACTTGTCACGATTTTATACACGTCTTCTGAAGCACCACGGTCGAACTTTTTAATCATTTCCTTACACCAATCGACGCGAGCCTTCTTTTGAGCGATTGATAAAATATGGGGTATCCAACGAGAACAAGTTTTTTTACAGCTAAGTATTCATGCAAAATCGAATATATTGAAGTGGAACTAATGTGCAAGGATGCCTCTATCTCACGTTATGTCACATGACGATCTTACATTATCAGTTCACGCACTGCATCGATCTTTTTGGGCACAACAACCGATTTTGGACGACCTTCACGGAATTCGTCGGCGACCGAACTACGACCACGATTGAATTCACTATACCAACGATGTACTGTGGTTTTTGATGGTGCTTTATCGCCATACAAAGAACTGAGTTAATTAACACATTCTTGTTGAGATAATCCACGTCGAAAGTTGTGAAAAATAATCCAACGAAAACCTTCTCTTGAAATTTCCATTTTTTTGGGCAAATTTCTTTTCTTAACTCACTATAAACAAAACAAATAGCAATTGTACATCAAAACTTTGTGAGTACGTTTATGTTGTTGCCAGATTTTAGCTTTTGACATTAGTGTTGCCAGTTCCCGAAATATAAATAGCAGCCCTCGTAAAGTCATAGACTGATGTACTATTTGCAGGATTCCAATGTTTGAATTGTTTGCGGTTTCTCATAATTGTATGGCAGATGATCATACAGGTTTTATAACTGTCTTGTTGAGCTGAATTCAGTTTTCCTAAGTTGAGAATGTGGTGCTAATAGTCAGAGAAATTTTGTGTTTTTTGCTTAGATTTAATGTGAGCCTTGCTAGTAGTAAGTCTCCGCTCCAAGTGAACTCCCAGATATTTTACAGTATCTTGAGAAAGTATGGTAGAGCCATTTAAAATTACGACGGCAGTTTTCTTGTCTTAAAGAAAATGTTATTTGAACGGATTTCTTAGTGGTCTGAACACAATTACACAACTTGCAATGATGGCGGTATCATCAGCATAAGTTGCTACCTTAGCATTATTACTGACAGGCATGCCATGCCGGACGTGAAAATGGTGTATAGAACTGGTGGAACTTGGTTTGTTTGGACATATCTCCTTTCTAACGTGTTTGTTTGTAGTTTTCAATATTTATTTCACAATTTTTCAATTATAGCATGTTTTTCGTTACTAAACCTACGGCCTGTAGTGCTGCAAAATTAATTTTTAAAAGCATCCGCATTTGCCATATCTAATTTCAGAAATGTGTCTACTGCATTCGACAGTGGAATATTTTTTTAAACCACCGTGTTAAATTGATAATTATATTGTTCATGGTTATAAATATTTATCATCCAGTAGTTTTCGGGTTGGGTATCGGACGGCAAATCCACGGTGTTGCTTTTGTCAACAGTTGTTTCTGTATAGAAATTATTTTGATGACGCATCCTTTTTGATACTTTGACATGTTCTAGAGACATTCCAACTCTCAAAGGAGTCGTAATCGGCATGGCTTTTGCATTTATGATTTCTTAAGACTGTTACAATAGTCTTAGGACCATTTTCACAACTTAGAAATTAATTAGAGAATACAAATTTCCAATATATGCTATTGGGGGAAAAATATTGCGTAGTGTATTTCACTACTTCACAATTGTAATAAATCGATTTTGACTAGCTATTCAGTACAAATCGACTTTTTCTCTGTTCTCGTTGAAAATCGGTCACTTTTTTGGTATGTTAACGTTGAAAATCGTTTAATTTTGTCTTATTTATCAGGCAATACGTTTACTGGCTGAATAACAGTTGTGACATTGAAAACTAGGATATAGAGTAAAAAAAAATGAGCTATACTCGTAAAGGCATATGCAAGTCGTGAAAATGGCACTCAATGGCTAAAGCAGAACGCTTCAAAATACAGTATACGATTTTCAGTACTGCTATCTTTAGTGTCTTTAGTTATAAGCCGCAAATTATTCAAGCCTCGGAATCGGTTAATGGTGAGCCCGAAATGCACGAAAGAGTGGCACACATTCGGACCGACATGATACGCTGAGGAGGCCATATGATTAAATTAGTGTTCATAACATACCATATTGTTCTGAAGTATTCCTAATAACGAATAAAAATTTTCTACTGATTGTTTTCTCACATATTGTTGCATATATTGAAAACAAAAGTTCTATACCTCTAAAAAAGCATTCCTTATGTAGATACGTGTTGACGTAAATTTTATATATATTGTAAAATTGTTGACAATCATTGTTATTTACTTGCATTATAGGTCTTTATTACCGCCCACTTAATGAAAGTTTATCGCATTGTGGGTTAGACGAGTGTGTACGTATGTACATGCCTATATATGTAGTGTAGAATGTATTTGTTTACAATGCAACGCTGCACATACTATCAGTACGCATTCAATTAAAAGTCAATGTTTGTATTTAAACAATTATTTATGGTTAATTAAAACGCTAAAATAGTTTGTGGTTGCGAATCAGCAATTAAAATATGCAATAAATGTAATAAATAACAAATTAATTTTTCGTTATATAAAAATGGAAAACCAAAATGGATTAATTTTGTATGCGTAACAATTTAATATTAAATTACCCATACGCGTACTGCTAGCAGGAATAACAAAGGACTTCGTTAGCATCACATAGATTTTTTTGCTCTCTTTTCTGATCCGCTTAAAAAAAAAGCAATAATAAAAAAAATAGCTTCAACTAAAAATATAACTTTATACACACAGCCTGAAAATGAAACACCAAATGAGCCTCATTAAGACTTTTGCGAGAGAGAAAAAAAAAATGGAGAAGCAGCAGCAGCAGAACTGTTGGAACTTTATGAACTCATGTCCTGAATAACAAAAACAACTACATAGAATGGCTCTAAACAGCAGCGGGAGCAGCGCACATTTCGAACCAAATAACGAACGTAATTTGGCAAATACTTGGCAGTAATTCAATTTGATGTGGCGCAGAACAGTACGGCACGGCATGGCACTGCACGGCACGGCAATGCATAGCATCGCATCGTCTAACAAATATGGCGTACATTTGGGGATGATTTGGTGGCGAGCGCGGGTTGTCAAATGTATACAATATGAAAAAGTTAATTTCGAAAAGAGCACTTAGGTCAAGAAGCTGTATAAGCCGCGATATATAGACGCGGAGAGGTGATAACGTAACCCCCTTCAACCCACCTTCTGTCAATACAACGGCAGCGCGCATTCTGCAAAGGGTGTGTTTTACAGTTGCAGCCGACAGCCAATCAGATTGCGACTCAGAGGGTAGTCGCTTTTATAGATGGTTGTCTCTTTTTGGCAAACGCTAAAGCGTAGGATTAACGAATTACTTATTTAGGTTGCTGTGCATGTTTTGGGCGCCACTCTCTTTTATATTTTTGATTGTCACAAGGATGGGGCATGCTCTACCCCATGGCTCAGGCGGGTGGATGGTTGCACGCATATGCTGTCTAAGCAAAGACAATTTGCTCGTTTAATAAATAAAATAAGTCAAAAGTAAGTCTAACATCGTTATTAGGTTAAAACCCTAAAGCAGTCACATTATTAGACGTTAGGCGAGTCATAGTGTGTATGGATGTATTTGGTAAATGTTACACTGTAAACAATACATTTTTTACATGTTTTATCGTATATTTTATATCTCTTTATTATAATTTTTCTTTTTACAAATAATTAAATAAACGACTAATTATGGTGAATAACTATTTTATACCCTGCACTATGGTTAGAAGTAAGTTTGATGAAGCGTTAAAGCTAGTAAACTGACTGAAATGCGCTTTTTGTATTCGAAATATATGTATGTTGGAAGACTATATCCAAAGTTTTATCATTCATAGAGAAAAATACCGCCCAAAGCTATAAAGTACATTTTATACGCTAATCTACAAATGAAGTATGAATGTTTCGAGAAAAAAATCATTCGCCAGATATTTTCGATGTCATATGTGTAGTGAAATATCGGAACACCAATCCCATCGATTATCGTGCGGCACATCGAAAAGCCAAAACCCACCAAACAGTCTACAGTGCAGCACGAAAAGAAAATGTATGACCGGATTTTTTAATACAAGTAATGATTAAACGCTGACCTGTCTAGAGAGGGGTTAAGGGGGCTTCTTAAGGCACCCTAGATCAATGGAGTCGCAGTTTACACGAGCGCAAAGTAGTTACTACGGCATTAGGGGATATCACATCATTGTTTCCTTCTTCCCGAAAAAAACTTGCACCACATTTGTATCCAAATTTTGTCTGTCTGTCTATCTGTTTGTACCGGCTAATCTCTGAAACGGCTGGAGCGATTTTAACGGGACTTTCACTGGCAGATAGCTGATGTAATAAGGAGTAACTTAGTCTACTTTTATTTTAGAAATTTTATTTATTTTTATTAATTTCTAATTTTTATATATATTTGTATATATATATATTATTTTTAGTTAATTCTAATTATATATATATATATATATATATATATATATATATATATATATATATATATATATATATATATATATATATATATATATATATATATATATATATATATATATATATATATATATATATATATATATATATATATATATATATATATATATATATATCTCTCTCTCTCTCTCTCTCTCTATATATATATATATATATATATATATATATATATATATATATATATATATATATTCTCTCTCTCTCTCTCTCTCTCTCTCTCTCTCTCTCTCTCTCTCTCTCTCTCTCTCTCTATATATATATATATATATATATATATATATATATATATATATATATATATATATATATATATATATATATATATATATATATATATATATATATATATATATATATATATATATATATCTTCTTTGGCTTTGCCGGCATCAAGCACAATAACAACAACAGCTACTGTAACAGCAGCCACAAATACAACAACAACAAGAACGTATATGACGATAGAGTAAAGCAACAATAACAACAAAAATATCGTATATGACGATAGAGTAGTGTGGACGTACGAACCATAGCACAAAGAGGAGACAAAGGATAGGGAAACTATATAGAAACGCGTTTTATCTCTTTCTCTCGGATCATGGCCGCGTCGCGGAGACCATCTAGTCTTTCGCGGGGACCATCTAGTCTTATATAAATCGTTATGAATTTGCTCATGAAAGTATGATTTTTTTAATTTATTAAATAATTAAAGAATAAAATAAACCACATAGGTCCAGAACGGCCCATTATAAGGGGTAGCCCCCATAACAAACTTGTTCTCCATTTTGAGGCTTTTGTATGCATTTTTTTGTTTTTGTTCTTAATTAGGCTAGAAATTCCAAATATTGTGTATCTTACGTCAATTCTTACAAAAAATTTTATAAAAATCCTTTTCGGACCACTTTAGGGGGTATCCCCATGCAAACCGACTCTCTTTTTGAGTTTTTAAATGAACTTTTTTTGTTTTTATTTTTAGTTAATTCTAATTTTTCAACAATTCTAATAAAATGTCCCGTAGATGTCGAGATCAGACCACAGAACATAATCTATAGTTCATATAAGGAGCCTTAAACAAGGTAAAGGGTATTCGAATTCGTGCTCACTCGACTGCAACGTTCCTCATTGTTTTGCTTAATTGTTTTTAATTTATGGCTGAATTCCGCTATAGTTGCTCATTTTGGTCCTATGCAGATAGAATAATCATACCAATGTGCCACGCCCCTTTTAGAAGTTGAATTCATACAAACCCAAAGCCCACTGTTGGGTTTTTGTATAAAAAACGTATTTATTAGAATGGATAAAAATTTAAAATTTGAATGGTGGATTCTTAGGAAGGTTGTCTTCATATATATTGTATATTAGTAGATTTGTCCCGCTTACTTTTAGGGGTAGCCCCCATCCAAACACATCACCCACTTTTGGGTTTATATATGAAAAATAAAACAATTTATAGACAATTTCAACCTGAAATTGGATATGGTGCTTTCTAACCGAAAGAAGCTTCACAACTATATTATATTAATGAATGTGTCCCACCCAGTCTTAAGTGTAGCACCCATAAGGAGACAGTATTTAGGTTAAGATTCATAGGTTTTCCAAAAAAATAAAGCTCTTTACAGCTACTAAGCATTGTACACAATTTGAAACTTGGTATGAAAGGTATTAAAGCTTCCGTTCCACAGATGTTAACGTTTTTTCTTCTTTAATTCCTTTTTATATAGACTTATTCAGACTCTGCATACCTTAAACAAAGATTAACAGGTTCAACGGAGTTTTAATGGGCTAATGTATACATATATTTCAATGTGAAGAGTGAACAATAAAAACCAATTTTTGTTTAGAAGGTATGTAGAGCTACGGAGATAATTGCTTCCAACCCAGCTACAAGCCCTCATCAGTTGGCTGGTTGTGACATTGTACATTTTTATGAATACTACGCTTCTCAGGAATAGGGCTCTGCGTATCATATGTATTTAAACTTTGGCGGGTCCAAGGGGCAGAACTGGGGAACGTTCCCCTCCATAATACTCGTAGCAGTACAAAAACATTTTTTTTTTCGTATAATAATAGGTTTTTTAGTTTTTTTTTTTTAGTAGAGTTCCCGCTCAAGAGGACGGCCTTGATCAGCCCCTGATTTATATGTAGCAAATGATTAACGCATTTCCCCTCCAAGCATATTATTTGTAGAATTTTTGATATTTTTGTTCAGCTCTGGTAGTCTGTGATTACAGTAATTAGTCCCTCAGTTTTCCACCAATCTTACCGAAAATCTGTATGGAGGCAATCTGGTGCCTGCATCGTTATTGACGTTGGATAAAGTTAACGTAAAAGGGGTACAAAAAAAAAAACGTATACATAGATTATAATTAAAATAATATTGCCACATAAGAATGCCAGGAAACATTGTAGAGCCTGTATGTATGGATTCTCCTCTGCCACTTTCCAAATATCAAATTGAAACTTTGTATATAGATTTTTGGCAAATATTATCAGATCATTAATCGAAACACGCGTGTCACGCTCTTTAAAATGTATGGCCCATATATATCACGCTTCCACTTATGTTTTAGGTATTGTAGTAATGTAATAATGTAGTAATCAGTTCGACGTTGTAACCGGAATCTCCAATGTTATTGCTTCAATGTCAGATTGCGAATCGCTGGCTATAATGGACATAGACGTAGTGCTGGTCCCAAAAACAAGCAGTACAAAATGATAGGAATATGTTTAATAATGAAAATATTTTGTTAGAAACATATAAAAAGAATATTAATATTATTAGAATATTAGTAAGTCGGGTCGAAATGAAAGATATCCAGTCAGTCTAAGATCGGGTAAAAAAAAAATCGGATTGTAAAAAAATCGGTATGTTTTTCGTATTCAGCGACACCAAATTTCACTAAAAAAAAGTATAAGATTTAATTTGGTTGCTGTAAACTAGTGCTACAGAATCTTTAAGAACGAACGCACTCTAGATCAAATATTATTTGAATGATGCATAAATTTATACAGAGTTAAGAAGATTAATGTAAAGCATGGAACTTCTGCATTTTGTGATTTCAAAAAAAGAATTCTATGGAGCAACATTTAACGCAAGTTTGAACTTCACTAAAAATTTTCTCAATGTATTGTACAAAAAACAAATCACAGAAGCAACGTCGGAAGGCATTTAGTTTGGCGTTAGCATCTTATATATATATATATATATATATATATATATATATATATATATATATATATATATATATATATATATATATATATATATATATATATATATATATATATATATATATATATACTTGTACAAGTACATACATATGTCCCCTATACACTCGTCGCGTTTCGGCATTTTTAGTGTGGTTATTTATGTTGCTGCAAATCTTCGTAATACAAGCGTCTAAGCTTTTGTCTGTGCATCAGCTCACCTCAACAAGACACACACTCTGGTCTACTGAATTTTCTGCCCCTTTGGGTGCAGCTTTATTCATGAACACTTACATATATACTCGTAGTAGGAATATTTTCATTAAATTGTGTTTTAACACCATATCTGTCCGTCTATTAGTCCGCCCTTTGTGTCTTTATGGCAGAATCTCCAAAGTGCATTCCACTTTGCTTTGTGTTCAAGCTCTCGCCTTTGTCTGCCTTTGACATGAACGTGCGGAAGAGCTGCAAATTTTTTGTAATGAATCTCATAATATGCGCGTAGTTTAAATATGATGGGCAAAGAAATTATGACGAGATTTTCAATTTAATTAGTGCTACGTTTTGTGTGGAGTGAATTAAGACTGATTGAGACCTTTATACTTGACAAAACAAAGTTGAACATCATTTGTGCTTCCAAACCATAACCATAAAAAGACACAGAACAATGGCAAGGATATATATAAATACCGAAGGGATCAATTGCACGCATCAGATACAATTTAGTGCGATAATATTTTTAGATTTATTTGCTTTATGTTATTATTATTATTTTTGATGGGGACATATAAAACTGCGACCTAGAAGGTCTATTGTTTGTCCTACTGAGTTAGATGACCTGCCCGAATCCTATATGCTGAATGAATCTTAGTGCGTTCAGCAAGAATGTGAAGAGGGGTCTTCTCTTCGTGGTCGCAGAATCTGCATTCAGTTGAGTTATGTATCCCTAAAACATATAAAGTTTTGTTTAGTCTACAGTGGCCTGTTGGTAGTCCTGTTAGCATTCTTAATTGGTTCCTACCTAGTTGGAGGATATGTTGCTCGGGTTGTAACCCCCTAGAAGTAACTTTGCTTGTCTCAGTTCTTGACTTGTATCCCAGTGTTCTTATTACCTATATCCTTCTCCTTGCGGGTTACTTACGATATAGTATATCTCCCGATGCCACAATACGGCTCAGGTCCTATCCTTGTCTTGCAATCTTGTCCGCTTGTTCATTACCTGGAATACTGTTATGACCAGGCACCCGCAGCAGAGATACTCTGTTGTGTTCACCTAGCTTTTTTAATGAACCATTTGTTTCAAGTACTAGCTTTGTCCTAACTACGTTGGAGTTATGTGCCTTCAACGCAGCCTGGCTATCTGAGAGAATAGCGATATCAAAGTTCTGCTTCGAGATACTGGTGTGTTTTTCAATGACTCCCAGTAGTGAATCCTAGGGCCTACTCCTCCTAGGCATGTACTCTCTTCCGTCAAGGATCTATCCGTATACCACTTGATGGTATGTGGTTTTAGTACGTGTGTCATTTTGTCACTAGGCATGGACATTAGGGAAGCACCCTTTGTCCATGTATGCAGATAGTCTTAGTACTGATAGTCTTCTATACTGATAGTCTTAGAAGTGTTTTTTTAATTCTGTGTTCAATTTCCAGATGTTGTGATGTCAAATCCAGAATATTTTCCAACGCTACTGTTGGGCTCGTGCGCATTGCCCCTGTGATGTAGACGCATGCAAGTCTTTGTAGGGTGTTGAGCGCTCTAGTGACTGTCACCTAGCTCGCTCTTTCTCCCAACACGACTATGCCATATAGTAGCATTGGCTTCGCTACCATGTTGTAGAGCCAGAGCATGTTCTTCGGGTTGCACCCCCAAGATTTTCCGGCCAGTTTCCTGCACACAAGTATTGCCTTTGTGCATTTCCTAATGGTTTCTTCCTTATGGTTTCCCCTAGATACCACCACTCACTCTAGTCTCAGCTGTTCTTGTCCTCAATAATGAGTGTATCCAATTCACTATGATTGGGTCTACCCCTCCCCCCCTATCTACTAGGGCGTTACATATTGTCGCGTGACTTGTACTATCAAAAGCACCCTCTAGAAAGGCACACAAGGTGATCTCCTTCCTTTCAAGGGATGCCTTAATTGCTCCCGTCAGGTTAAGCAGTGCGGTGTCAGTCGACTTTCCCGCCCTGCATGCATGTTGGTCTCGGTGTAACGGTCTCCCATGCAAAACTGTTCCTAGAATGTGCTTGTCTATCACTTTCTCCACCGTTTTGAACAAAACTGATGTCAATCTGTCCCTTCTTCAAGGGTTTGGGATATGTCCTAGTGCCAGGCTACTGGTCATAATCTTCTGCAGTTTTGGGAGTATTTCTGTTACCCCGTTCTGCAATAGTGCTGGAAATATTCCATCCACTCCCGGTGATTTGAAGGCTTTAAAGGTAGAAATAGCCCACCTTAATTGTTCTTCACTTATCACACACTTGGCGAATACTATGTTCGCCCTATTTGTGCTTACATGCGATTCCTCTTGTTGGAGTATTCCACATGAGCCACTTGGGAAATGGGTATCTAGGAGTAGCCGAATTCTTTGTTCCTCACTTTCCGGTCTACGGAGTGAGATATTCACGTCAGCCTGTGTCTTAGCCATTGACCGAAATATTCGGGCTGCAGACGCAGTATTTACGATCCCTTCGCTGAACACTCTATAATTTCTGTGCTTGGCTTTCCTTATTTCTTTATTATAACTTGTGAGCTCTATGGTATAAACCTCCCATAGGTTCGTCCTTCTGGCTTCATTGTACAGCCTTCTAACATCCCGTTCACGCCTATCTTTGGCCATGCGCTTTCAAATGACTGAATGATTCCTACATTCAAGTCGTTTACTGCTTGTTCTAGCTCCTCTAGGAGAACTGTTTCTAGTGTCCCACATTATTTTCGTACTCCTGGTATACAGGCCTTTAATTCGGCCTTCATGACACCAGAGTTCCTGGATCAGCGCAAGCTCCAGCTGTTGGTTGGTGAATGTCCTCGCTATGATATCCGACGCCGCCTTGGCGTGATGGACATTCACCTGGGCTACGCTGATGCTTTCCAGACTATGTGTGCGGCTCATGCGCAGAGTCCTCTGCTCCCTGTAGCTCCTCTTCGGTGAGCGTCCTATCCTCACCCTCCAGGAGCTGTTCTGCCTGGGAGGAAAGTAGGTTATCAATATGAAGGTCAGAGCCTTCAGACATAGGCGTCTCGGGCCTATTCTCAACGGCAGTTACCCCTGCCCCCTGCTTCCACTTTTTAGGTGGACGGGAATCAGTTCAAATCTAAAACGGATTTTGGAGCCTCCGCTGATGATAGCTGTTTTCGACTCCTCGTTGATGTTCACTATCATCAGCTGTCCGCTACCTTCCTGTCTCATCGAAATCACCTTCCAAAGGTGCGTGTTTAATCCCTTGTTCTGCGCTTTTAGAAGGTTTAGAAGCCATTCCGCCGTTTTCCCCTGACTTCTGTGGAGGAATAGGTGGATGACTTGAGATGGCGGAATGTCGTCACCCAGGCTGGCGTCTCCCAGAACCGTCAGCTCATCTGGTGTCAGCATTATCTGAGCATAGTCCTCATTGTCTGATTAGGTCCGACTGGAGTAGCAGCCGGCGCACGGGTACGTTCACGTACTGATGTTGGACGAACGTCACCCAATCGCTATCTTCAAGCTGCGTTGCAGCTTGCGTCGCAGTGCAGTCCCGCGGTATTTTGATATTTTTATTAGATTGGTTCATAATTGGACCCACGAGCTGCGGAGAAAGTATGTGCCTCTGTGCAGAGATCCACCATACACAGATAAGGTCATATTTACTCTCCGAGGCGACCAGTTATCGGAGAGGCACCGTTAGAGACTGAGTTTTTATTATACAGTGCCCTCAGCCAGACTGATAGTCGACACGGTGTGCATGACATCTTGATTCGGACCTGTATGTAGTTTATAGACTTCACCTGGTCTGGGATGTGATATGTTGCTTTGGAGTGGAAAAATTTGAGAAACATTGGGTGTGTGAAACATACGCCGCTCAAATTTGCCGTATAATATGAATACGTTACCGTGGACCACCAGTGAACGCGTACTGTCTACATTTGAAGGCAACACCTAGGCGTCGACTTTGTATAATGCTAACACGAAACAGTAGAGCAGTTCGACTGACTACTCCTTCACATTATACCATCCCCTTTAGATCCCCTTGCTGTATGTTATTGAAGCAAAATATATAAAGTATAAAGAGGGGTTTTCTATATTTATAAGGGGCAAGTTTACAAAAAAACTATGAGTCATCCATTTATAACTGAGTCAAAAACCTAGCGTTGCTCGCAATTCTTACTTTTTATTTCAAATAAAAAAACATCTGAGTAAGGTAAAAACTAAGTGGCGAAAGTCTATTTTGTGATGAAATATTTGTAGTTTATAAATTAGTATTGTAGGGATTGATTGTATTGTATTGTGTATATGTATTGATATTCCCTACATTCTTAATCAACATCAAAAGTCGAGTCGAATATTTGAATGGCGCGGAGACTACAAGCAAAAGATTCTTCAAGTTATATTGCAAGAATATTTTGAATCTCAAATTCAGTCTTCAGATATATAGCATTAAATTAACGTGCTAGTCTCGCTATAAAAGCTAGGTCCATACAAACTTGCCCCATTTTAAGTTTTATTGCATTGTTTCTTCAATTTTGTTGTTGGTAAAGCTAGAATTGCCAAATTTGGTGTATTTTGGGTTAATCCTAATAATATCCTTAAATTGCAGTAATATACTTTTTATTGCTTTTCTATATATAAATAGGCAAGTTCAAATCATTCACACCCTTTTTAACCCTCTTAAACACAACGTGTTCGTTTGATTTTTTTTTTTTTTTTTGGGAAGAATGTGTTGATTTCTTTCTAAAGTATTTCGTCTAAGATCGCTAAAAACCAGGCGAAGAAAAACTTGATTTTACCTTTTTTATATGAAGTGCTTTCCAATTCTTGACATATGTATGTATATGATGACCATTTTTGATTGTTTGGACTATTACATATTTGAAACGTGTCAAATATATACAATTTTCTGTAAAGTTTGATGATTATCTATATAAAAACGGTCTTTGGCACAGCAAAAGCAAACAACGTCAAATCGCATAATCTTAATGGCCAATTGTTATGGCAAAATCGTGAAATTACTAGTACTAGAGACTTCATGCGCAACAAAGACAAAATTAGTCGAATTGCGACGCTTGCTTATCGATCGTCGATATCGTCCAAGCTGAATTCTTCAATTGCTGGCCAAAAAATTGCAGTTATCATACAACCATAGCGGTCTGTATTGACATTAACCGACCTTACTGCGTCATTTTCGAATAAATATGGCCCAAGAAAGCGCAGATGATATATTTAACGAGCTCCCTTTAAATTTTATTGGTATTTCAGAGCTCGAAATGCGACAATTTTTTGTAACTATCGAGTGAGAAATGTGCCTGATCGGTAAAGAAAATTTTGTTCGAAGCCGTTCGTAGTATTACCACTTTTGTAATAGTTGTTAAATGATCCATTATCGTAAATTACAAACAATAAAAAAAAAAATTACGATTTAAATAACAGATATGTTTGAAAAACAACGAATACATCTACGACTTTAAAACCACGAAATGGATAACCCCGTAATGTAAGGTAGCTGCATGCGCCCTAGCGCTCTAATTTGTTGAGTCATCCATTGGTGGATCAAGGAAGGAACTGGGGAAAAAAATGTTAAAACCGCTTCAGTATATTTTGCTCCAAAGCGTAACATATGATGCCATATAAGCAATTTTATTTCAAGAGTATAGGTTAGTGTATTACACCTAGCTGCTATCTTTTTTGTTCCTTTCGGTTTCTTTTTTTCAGTCTTTTCAGTTGGCAAAATAAAGAAAATAACGATTCCTTTATTTGTCGCGCTCTTCTCTTACGTTCTAAGCATTGATGGAACGGAAGGAGTGCGAAAAACGGTAACTTATGTTATTGTATATTGAGTGTGATTACGTGTCACTTTTTGTCTTGTTCACACTAAAATGTGGTAATCTGCTGAAACTTGAAACATACAAACACATTGTTCTATGTATGAGTGAGACATTGAAAAGTGTGGAATTGTGCAGCAAGCTAAATTTCATTTGTGTAATTTGTGTGGTTTACCAGCGAGAAACGCAAATTATATGGAAATTAAAATGTTTCGTCTTTTTAAATAGTCTATAATTATCTTTAAAAACTGCTCTATCTGTCAATGAAGGTGGAGTCGAAATTGGTTAACTCGTTTCCGAGATTAGCTCGAGGAAACAAAAAGACAGCCAAACATTTTAAAAACGATTGATTAGGTTTTGGTAACGTGCAAATATCCATATAAGCTTAAGAAAAAGTTTACATTTCAAAATCACAAACGGACACTTCAATTTTATTTATATGTATGTATAATATATGTATATTTAATACTATATCTAATAATGTACGTTTATTCGTTATGTAATGAATTTCAAGGTGTTTCGTCAACCAAGTAGTTATATTAAATAATTCGACATGTTATAAAAGTTTCGGTGTCACCGAAGTTAAACTTTTCGTATCGAAGGTGTTTTTAAGAGTTGGTAACACTTTTTGCGTTTGAAGCTGCATGATTTTCTTTTGCGATCTTAGTGAAATTTAGAGGCACTGTAATCAGTCAAGTTGTAATTTTTGTGGTGGTGCATATTTATGAAATCTAATTAAAATTGTAAGTAAATTTATAACTTACTTTTGAACAATTGGCTGTACACACGCAGACACAAACACCACACAACACCACTATTAATTACAAATATAATTCATACAAATTTATTGTAGGACTAGCTTTTGTCGCATTTTAAGCCAAGTGCGGCCGTTGCAACAATTTTTTTTTTTTTTTTCATTAATTTATTGTAGAACTCAAATATGACGGTATGTATTTAATAGCAAATCAACTGATCTTGCATCAATATATAAGAATGATGAACATATTTTTGCAGCGACGAAATGTCGAAGCTTCCGGAAGGCGGTGCAACCGGCAGTTCGAACGCTGTTGTCGCAGCGGCGAACAGCGACACACAATCTACTGGGCCGATGTCCCAATTGGAAATTCTTACTTTAAAGAAGAAAAATTTAGTGCAGCGACTAGAGCAACGTATTTGCCACGAGGCTAAGTTGCGGCAGCGCGTTGAGGAGCTTGAAAAGCGTCAGAAGGAAGACGATGCAGCCATGAATGTTACCAAAAGGTATTGGTCGCAGCTGAACGAGAATATTGATCTGGTGCTGCAGCGTTTAAATGCTGCTGAAAATGCTGTTAATGGCCACAAAAATGAGTGGACACAACTATACAGCTTGAACAAGGATGAGTTGGAGGCTATGTTAGCCAATCGTGAGCAGGCCTCCAAGAGTGGAGTTGTGAAAATTATTCAGGTAATTGAGCATATAATGCAACGTAGTAAAGTTCTTATGCAGAGCTTAATGGGCGACAAGCATGCTGCGGCGGATGATGATGGCGCGGTGGGCGGGTGGGTCTCAGATATTGAAACTAAGTTGAAGGACATAGAGAGAGAGAATGAGGTTTTGGAAAAGTTGAATGCGTCGTTGCGCGAGTTATTCCCGACAATATCGCTTCATATGAAGGAATCTCAAACTGCAATTACTGAAAAGGAATCGATAAATTGTGAGTTAAAGACGCAAGTAGACGATTTGAAATACAATTTAGAGAAGGCACAATTTCGCAATGATAAATTGGAGAACAGTTTGGCGGCTGCCATTGATGAGATAGAAACTTTCCGTAAGATGCAAGACGTCCAGACTACTTGCACTGCCACAACGTCCTCAAATCTAAAGGAGCTCCAAGATGAATTGGAGGAGCATGGCCAACTAGCTGATAAACGTTTGCAGGAACTGAGCAAGCATCATAAAACGCATAATCTGTGCATGAAGGAAATTGATCAACTAAAATTGGATGTAAGTTGACGACTGACTTTGTTCTCCTATATACGGTACTTCTGAGATAATTTTTGTTCTTACAGTTACTTCAGGTGCCGCAGTCGCATATTTTCAAGAGTCCAGAGTACATGTGCCTATTGACACAGTTCTCGGTGCTGTACAATGAATACAAGCTGTTGCAGGACGGTTTGAATGACGTCCAAAATAAATTGCATGCAAGCGAAACAGAACATTTGCATCAAATTGAGGTGTTGGATAGACAGCTACTTGTTGAACAGAAGAAGTTATATGACCAGAAGAACCAATTAGACAATTTAGTCAAACAAGCACAAAAGGAGTTCGAATCATGTTATAATGAATTTTTAAATAAAACTCAAGGAAATAAGCTAACAGCTGCAATATATCGTAAATCGACAAATCTCGTACCATCTTTGCTAAAACGTAACGAGCTGCAAGAGAGCATAGTGGATTGTTTGAAGCGCAAATATGAAACTGCAACAAATGAAAAAAACAAGCTAGTCAAAGATTTAAATGAAGCGTATGCGATGTTGGAGTGCATCAACACCTGTGAGGAAGATATATCCAGCGAGGTTGACATAAACAGCAGTGAATTCAACTTGGAAATCGGAGAAACTAGTTCGGTGGATCCAAACGAATTCGAATCTGTAGAGGAACTGCGTGCACAACTGAAGTAAGTCTATCTTTCTAACCATTGGATTACGTGTTAACAACTTACATATATTGATTTTAAATTTTCAGTAAAACATTAGATGAAAAAAATAATATGAAACTATTGTTAGATATGAATAGGAATCGTTTGAAAGATAATCGTGAGAGTGTGGAAATCGAGGCAAGCATAAAGGAACAACGCGTTGAAAAACAGGAACTGCTTCTGCAGATAAAACAGTTTCAGGAAGAACACAAGCGCGAAAAAGAAGAGTTGGCAAAGTTGGAACGGCTCAATAATAAGTTGATGTTTGAGAAGGAGCAAATGTATCTCAATGAAATGGAGACTACTACTAGAGCATGCAAGAACTTGCAATTGAAATGTTCTAAAGACATTAAAGAGCTAATTGAAAAGAGTAAGATCCATTTGAAGCTTCGGTCGGAGCTTAATTGCGCAAATCAGCTAAACAGGCTACTTGGTGAGGAGAAACAATTACAAGGGATTAAGGCAGTCGCACAAGATAAACACATCGACGCATTGCGTTATGTGACAAGAAAAATGGAAGAGAATATTCAAAATCTATTGTACGTTAAAAATTCGAACGACAAGAAGCTGGAGCTATTCCAACAATCAACTGAATTTTATGAGAACAAGGAAGTTGAATCGATGCAATCGGCTGCTGACCTGAAATTGCAATTAGAATCGTTTAAAGCACAATTGAAGGTAGTGCAACAAACAGTTATAAAAAAGACAATTTCTCTCGAGGAGGAGACATTTAAGACCAATCGACTGCAAGAAGAATTGGAACAGTTGCAATGCAAGGCAAAATGCCACCAGGAAAAGAATGAGGAAGACGCAGCCGTTGATCCGGCGATGCTCGAGGAGTTACGCGAATGTAGGGAATCTCTCATTTGCCCATCGTGCAAGGTTAAACCAAAAAATGCTATGATCTCAATATGCTTTCATGTTTTCTGCTATGACTGTCTGCAAACGCGCTACGAGACCCGACAGCGCAAGTGTCCCCAATGCAATACCCCATTCGGAGCAAATGACTTCTTACGCTTAAACATGTAGTAAGGCTTTATTAATTACGCACTGAATGAAGCGTGCGCTAGACATCGTTCATCGATTTCTAGATATTTCTACGAATACGTATTACATAATTAGTTTAAATTTGTTTTTAGTACAAATTGAGTTAGAACAAAAAAAAAAATTGTGATTTAATTTATTACTATTCTACATTGCAATAATTTTACAAATAAATTCAAATAGTCTCACGGAATCTTCAAGGTGCATTTAAAGTGGCAACATTTCCTATGGTAATTTAGATTTTATCCTATAAAAATTTCTTAATTTTATAGATGCCTTCCTCAAATGCTGACTGTTGGCTTTCATAAATATTTAGATCAATGCATGAGGGGAGTGACTCCCAATTCTTTTTATTCCATTCACACATACGGGGGCGTCACACAAATCTCCAGACAAAATTCCGTCTGGTGATTTGAATTTCGCAGAGAAATTTCGTAGGTGTCACAAAAATCTCATCGATTTCATACAAAACAGTGTTTAATGTACAGACGAGTTTTGTGCTACGCAGAGCTGTCGTAGAATACAAAAATTGATTACAGACAATTTTTTTTTTCAGATTTACTTCTAGAATATTGTGAAGTCTATATTTGCTGTGATGTGTCTGAATTACTTATTTTATTAATATATTTATTTTAGAAAATACCCAAAACTAAAACTACCCAAAAAATTAAATTTTGTATTGGCAATTCTGATGTTATAAAATAGTATATGTATCTGTCATTCGTTGTTGTTGCGTAAACAGACCTAGTCGGTTTAAAAGAGATTTCTGTGACACACCAGATAGTGTGAAATGGTATTGTCAGAGTGTCTGAAAGTTTGTAACGCTTTAAAGGAATGCCTCATAAAAAAAATATTCTAGATCAGCTCGACGCTGGACAACCGCTTCATATGCATATACAAATGGGCGTGTCCTGCCCACTTTTTGGGGTAGTCCCATATAAACCCACAGCTCACTTTTATGCATTTGTATGGAAAACGTCAATATCAACTTGAAATGGCGGCAACTTACATATCTACTACACCGCTTCATACATATCTACTAGAGTTCGTGTACCGCCCACTTTTTGGGCTAGCCCCTATTTAAACGCCCACTTTTATGTTTTACAATACTATTTCAATTTTCGTGTGAATGGTATCAGAGCTTCGGTTCAACGGGATTAAACTGTAATAGGTGAGATCTGGCAACGCTATTATCATTCGTTTTCAGTTTGTTTCGTCAATTTATGACGAACAGACGATTGCAAATTGTACAAATTTATTTCGAAAATCGTGGTTCAATTCGGGCATGTTTCCGTGCGCTACGTTTTACTGTCGAGATAATCTTCTATCCGAGCGACTAATTTTATTAACCCTCGATCGTTTTCGCACCACGTACATATACTCTAAATAAAAAGTGTTACAAATGTAACTTCTAAACGGGAAAGAATACATTTTAGAAAAAAAGAAAACATCTTCAGGAGTAGAAAAGGACCAGGGCATAAAATCAAAATTGTAACCGTTAACCGAAATTAACCGATTCAAATTAAGATCCAGAACTAGAACCGATATTTTCATTTCTTTTTTTTTTTGAATTGAAACCTCTTACCGAAATAAAATAAAATTAGAGATCCGTACCGGAACCAAAACATTTATACCAGTATTTATTTCCTAAGAAAAATATATGTTTATGCATAGTGTACTTATCAAGCATTCTCAAACCAGCTAAAATTGCAACGACTAAACTTGAAAGTGAGCAGTTTTTTTGGTTCATTGTAAAATTCAAATTCGTAAAAAAGCTACGAGTCTACTGTATTCCAGTATACTCTGTCCTGATGTCAGTCAAATCATATCTGTTGGCTGAAAAAAAAAATTGATATATCCGACAAGCCTATTGAAATTTTATATGTGATTTTAACATATACATTACGTGCTCGTATAATCCACATTCTTCAGAAATGGACATTTACTTGCTTCACGCATCTGCAATTTCACATATTGCTACCCTTATCCGTGATAAAGACCATCTTATGGGTGATTTTAATTTACCTAGTGTAAGTTGGTTAAAAGTTTACGCAAAGCTAAGTCATTTACTTTTCAGTACCGATTCACGTTGATTATAGTAAATATTCTGTTGCTATAAAGCGCAGAAATACGGCTTACCCTTCAAATTTTCGTCTTAATAGTAGAGCAGCATCGTCGGATTCTGAGATATCGGAATTGTTTGTTATTTTCTTTTAATCAACCTATACTAACTTCTCTACTTTTCTACTGCATCTTATCCCTATAGTATCCCATCTTATGACTTTATATCATCTCCTGTAATTTGCATGTCTAATGTGTTAACATGTCTGAAATCTATTAAATTTTCATTTCTGTCTGGTCCTGATAATATTCCAAGTTGTATACTAAAACAATGTGCTAGCTCCATTTGTAATCCTTTAATTTTGTTTTGTAAGCTCTCTATAAAACCAAGCAAATTGCAGAATCTTTGGAAAGAATCCATTATTATTCCATTACACAAGAAATGCATTAAATCTGATATCTCGAAATACAGAGATATTGCTAAACTAAGCGCTATGCCTAAATTGTTTGAAAAATTATCACTGATCAATTGCAACGATCGCTACTGACAGTGGTAAGCCCATTTCGACATGGATTTTGTTAAAGGCAGCTCCATTTGTACAAATCTTCTTGAATGTTCTTCTATCATCAATAAGTGTTTTGTGACTGGTTGCCAAACTGATGTCATATACTCCGATTTTAGTAAAGCTTTTGATAGTGTGTGCCATAGCCACCTTATACATATATAAATTAGATGCTTTAGGACTACCATTCTATTGCAAACTGGATACAGTTTTATCTTGTTGATAGATCTCAGAAAGTCTTATTCAAAAATTGTTTATCTATAACTATAGATGTCTTTTTTTGGTGTACACTTTGTAATATTTATAAATGATCTCCCTTTAGCAAACAATCATATTCGTACACTAATTTACGCTGATGATGTCAAACTATGTTTTTCGTATTCTGATTCGTATTCTCCCAACATATTCTACTGCAAGCAGATTTGAATTTGTTTTACACTTGGTGTTTAACAAACTATCTTAACCTAAATACATATTTCTAAATGTAAATGTATGACCTTTAAACGCAGAACACCTAATATTGTCATCTAGTTTTTAGATATTCATAATCTTAGTAGGGTAATTTATATTAATGATTTGGGCCTTCTTACGGACCCTAAAAATCATATTGTTTCTATGGTATATACAGCTAAAGAAGTTCTTTGGTCCAAAGAATTCGATGTCCTTTATACTACTAATCTTCTGTAATCTTCTGCTCATCCGATCTTTTAGTTTGCATCTTGTGTTTGGAATCCACATTATGTAATTCATAAAAATCGCACCGAGTCTGTTCAAAAACAGTTTCTGCTGTTTGCTCTCAGAAACCTCATATACATCTCTCCGCCATATGTGGATCGTTTAAAACTAATTGATCTTCCAACTTTGTCTGCACGACGCTAGATGCTCTGTGTAGTTTTCCTTCATAAGGTCCGAAGCGGTGAAGTTGATTCTTCATATTTGCTGCAATCGATATTTCTGAATGCTCCCTCACGCTTTACGTTGCTTTTTTGCACAACAATTTATGCCTGCCATGACTCATTTCCGTATCTATATCGATAGCTATAATAAATTCTCTCATCTATCTTCTTTTGATTCTTCTCTAAACTTCATAAATAAAAGCTATCCTAACACTATAAATTGTAAGTTCATATTTTCATTTTCTTTAATCTATTGAATTATATTCCATAGTTTTATCCGTTGCAGGAACAGTGCAACTACTTGAAGAAAATAGTGCTACCTCAAGTAATTTATCTGGAACTAGAGACGAACTCGGTGTATACATGGATTTGTTCAATAAGAAAGGCGAAGATACAAAAAGTACATAATGTATTATCAAAAATTAATCTATTAGCTTCAATTATGGTTTTCTGAGACTAAAACGATTAAAGAACAAAGAAAATGTGATGAAATGTTGGTTAGAACCTTTCCCAGAACAGTTCGCAGTTCCAGCTACGCAAGTAAATGTAGAGCGTTTGTTTCCAGGCGCCAAGTTTATTATGAATCCGCTCAGAAATCGGCTGGACGCAACGTCTCTGCATACTATTATGTTTTCAAGAAGTAATTACAATTAAACAAGAAAAAACGTAAACTTCGGTCGAACCGAAACTTCAATACTCTTCACACGCATTAAACAAATCCCTGCCAAGACAGTTGGGCTTATGATGGCTATCTCTAAACCGAAAATACATTGTAACCGGTACAGAACCTTATATCGAAACGCAGGTTTCGTTATGTACCGCAAACGAAATACATTTCGGTTTTATACACTGGTATATACATAGCATATCTATTTTGCCTTAGAAACTATTTTGACAAACTTAACTGAAAAGGTGGGAAAAACATAAGCATGGTCGGAAGAGGCATTTGCTTCCCACTTCCGCTTTCACTGCGGTAGTACGTATAGAGTGGACGGTGTTAGGTTAAATAAACTTTTGCTCAGTAATTTGAAGCAATACAAATTTATGCATTTCATTAATTATATTTAAGATGTTCGCTTTTTTTTTACCATTTTGTTAAATGCGCAACACGTGCGCGTACATTTCGCTCAAACAAGCTAAGCTTAATTTTTATAATAATCATAAAAATCATTCACAACCCTCCTTACCAGCATCGTTCTCCAACTCCGCTAAGGCAATTTGAGACTGTCTTTATTTGCGGTTTTGATTTGCCATGCGGTTCCTTTTTTCCACTGGTAATTACTGCACTTTGTGTCAATTTACCGGCGCAAATCCTGTCTGATCTTTCTCCTCAAGCACAAAAACATATTTTCCTTTTTCTTTTTTTTTTTTTGTAAATCAATCTCAGGCAAATTGTTCGCTTTTTACGCTCGCTTAACGTAATTCGTCAATTCGTCAGAAGCGGAAGCAAAGCATTCAGTGATGAACGTGTCCTCGATCAGGTTACAACAACGTCGTTGTCGACAGTGGCTGTAAGTCTTTTGTGATCCTTTGACATGGCGCTGTTTGTCTGTATAAACGTGCATGCTGCGAAGGCGTGGCGTGGCGTGGCGTGCGTGTGAAGCTCATTTAGTTTGATTCTCCGAAAATTAACTTTTATTTTGCCTACTTACTCGTATATTCATAGCTTCTTTGTGAATCACGCTGTTCATAATTTCAGACATATTGTTGAACGTGCTACTTTGTTGTCAGCTAGAGTGTGCATATCCTTTTGGGCTACTGTTGCAAGTATACTGTTTATCTTAGGTTAAGTGGCCGGTTCCTGTGGTTCAAGTCGTGCAGTTCAATTAACTCAAAGCGAGTATGCCGCAGCTATTGTCTGATATGAAGTGGTTCCCAGAAATCAAGTTGGTTGGTTGTTTTTTTTTTTTTTTTTTTTGTGAGGAGGCCGTGTTTGTTCCATATGAATTTGTTCAGTTCGCCTAGATTGATTGAGAATGCATAGCACCCACCCAAATCATGACATGTTAATTCTACGACAGTTCTTTAGCCCAATCATTATATCCAATCATTATATTTGTAATTGTTTGTATTTGTATACCATTCACACATAGTGTGAAACGTTTTTATCAATTTGTCTGAAATGTTGTGAGTAAGGTACGATGGAGTGTTGTGAGACACGTTAATAAGTTTGACATATCCCAACTAGCAAAATTTTCTCCTAAACATGATCTGAATTTTTTTTATAAACATCCGACAAACATTGGAAGTATCTCTACTAATGTTGATTTTTGTTCCTGCACTTAAAAGATTTTTTGGCGACTTGTTCCCAAAAAAAAAACTTCCATGGTTAAGTAAAAGGTAAATATATGTTAAAGTATCTTTTTTCATTGTCTATAAACCCACAGAATTGGTTTTTGTAAAAATATTGTACGTGATGGTGAAGCGGTGGTCTTTCAGAAACACTGGATATTGGGTGTTGTGAGACACTCAGTTTTTTTTTTTATACCATTCACAGATATTGTGAAATGATATTATCAGTTTGTCTGAAAGTTTGTAACGCATTAAAGGAGCCATTGTAGACCCCATAAACTATATATATTCTTGATCAGCTCGACGAGACGAATCGATCTAGCCATGTCTGTCTGTCCGTCTTTATGTTGTTGCGCATTTTTTGGGGACCAATTTTTATGCTATCCAGTTGAAATTTTGCACATATACTTATTTTTATTGTAGTTTAATAGAGTATCAACATTGACCTGTGGTAGCTCTCATACAAAACTATGGTCCACTTTTGACTTTTTGTAAGAAAAACTTTTTTATTGAAGTCAATATTAGGTTGAAATGCGATATGGTGCCTTTTAAGAGACAGCCATAAACATACATAGACAATTGGGCATGGCCCGCCCACTTTTTGAGGTATCCCCCATTCAAACCCACCGTGAAATTTTGTGTTTTTTTAAAAAATCCTTCATTTAGACCAATATTAGCTTGCAATTTGATTTTGTGGATTTTAATGGACAACCGCTTCATATACATATACAAAGGGGCGTGTCCCACCCACTTTTTGAGGAAGTCCCATATAAACCCACAGTTCACTTTTATGCATTTGTATGGAAAACGTCAATATCAACTTGAAATTCGATATGGCGGCATCTTACACATCTACTACATCGCTTCATACACATCTACTAGTACGCGTGTACCACCCTCTATTTAAACCCCCTATTTTATGTTTTACAATACTATTTGAAGTTTCGTGTGAATGGTATTAGAGCTTCGGTTCAACCGAAGTTAACGTTTTTTCATCATATTACCTATGAATCTTACTTCAAAACTGAACACTGAAGTGACAGCAAACTCGGAAAAGAATGTGCAAGTTTGTGCATTTTCATAATTTTCATAGCCATCGATCTAGTCGATCTAGTTATGGCAGCTAATTATGGACGGACGCTTCACAATAAGTGTGATATTGGGGTAGCCGCCATTCCAACCACCCGCCAACTTTTCACTTTTTGTATGAAAAACTTCTCTATTTATGTCAATATCAGCTTCAAAGTGGTTATGGTGGCTTCTTTTGGAAAGCCGCTTCCCATAAATATACTAATGGGCGTGTCCTCGATGCAAACCCACCGTGTGTCAGACTGATAGATGCTAACAGTGCGTTGCTAGCTACTGAGTGTGGGCGTGTATCACCCACTTTTCGTTTTTTCTACTGTTTGCTTTACTTTCATAATAAATTAGGTTTTTTTTATTACGTTTTTTTTTTTGTCTATACAAAGAACAAAGTGTGTATTCAAAAACGAATAAGTTGTATTCGTGGGGATTCACAAAATATTAACCCAAACAAAAAAATGACCTGTAAAAAAAAAATTCCGTTCCATTTATAATATATATTTAATAATATATCTAATAATGTATGTTTATTCTTTATGTAATGAATTTCAAGGTGTTTCGTCAACCAAGTAGTTATATTAAATAATTCGACATGTTATAAAAGTTTCGGTGTCACCGAAGTTAAACTTTTCGTATCGAAGGTGTTTTTAAGAGTTGGTAACACTTTTTGCGTTTGAAGCTGCATGATTTTCTTTTGCGATCCTAGTGAAATTTAGAGGCACTGTAATCAGTCAAGTTATAATTTTTGCGGTGGTGCATATTTATGAAATCTAATTAAAATTGTAAGTAAATTTATAACTTACTTTTGAACAATTGGCTGTACACACGCAGACACAAACACCACACAACACCACTATTAATTACAAATATAATTCATACAAATTTATTGTAGGACTAGCTTTTGTCGCATTTTAAGCCAAGTGCGGCCGTTGCAACAATTTTTTTTTTTTCATTAATTTATTGTAGAACTTAAATATGACGGTATGTATTTAATAGCAAATCAACTGATCTTGCATCAATATATAAGAATGATGAACATATTTTTGCAGCGACGAAATGTCGAAGCTTCCGGAAGGCGGTGCAACCGGCAGTTCGAACGCTGTTGTCGCAGCGGCGAACAGCGACACACAATCTACTGGGCCGATGTCCCAATTGGAAATTCTTACTTTAAAGAAGAAAAATTTAGTGCAGCGACTAGAGCAACGTATTTGCTCCGAGGCTAAGTTGCGGCAGCGCGTTGAGGAGCTTGAAAAGCGTCAGAAGGAAGACGATGCAGCCATGAATGTTACCAAAAGGTATTGGTCGCAGCTGAACGAGAATATTGATCTGGTGCTGCAGCGTTTAAATGCTGCTGAAAATGCTGTTAATGGCCACAAAAATGAGTGGACACAACTATACAGCTTGAACAAGGATGAGTTGGAGGCTATGTTAGCCAATCGTGAGCAGGCCTCCAAGAGTGGAGTTGTGAAAATTATTCAGGTAATTGAGCATATAATGCAACGTAGTAAAGTTCTTATGCAGAACTTAATGGGCGACAAGCATGCTGCGGCGGATGATGATGGCGCGGTGGGCGGGTGGGTCTCAGATATTGAAACTAAGTTGAAGGACATAGAGAGAGAGAATGAAGTTTTGGAAAAGTCGAATGCGTCGTTGCGCGAGTTATTCCCGACAATATCGCTTCATATGAAGGAATCTCAAGCTTCAATTACTGAAAAGGAATCGATAAATTGTGAGTTAAAGACGCAAGTAGACGATTTGAAATACAATTTAGAGAAGGCACAATTTCGCAATGATAAATTGGAGAACAGTTTGGCGGCTGCCATTGATGAGATAGAAACTTTCCGTAAGATGCAAGACGTGCAGACTAGTTGCACTGCCACAACGTCCTCAAATCTAAAGGAGCTCCAAGATGAATTGGAGGAGCATGGCCAACTAGCTGATAAACGTTTGCAGGAACTGAGTAAGCATCATAAAACGCATAATCTGTGCATGAAGGAAATTGATCAACTAAAATTGGATGTAAGTTGACGACTGACGGTGTTCTCCTATATACGGTACTTCTGAGATAATTTTTGTTCTTACAGTTACTTCAGGTGCCGCAGTCGCATATTTTCAAGAGTCCAGAGTACATGTGCCTATTGACACAGTTCTCGGTGCTGTACAATGAATACAAGCTGTTGCAGGACGGTTTGAATGACGTCCAAAATAAATTGCATGCAAGCGAAACAGAACATTTGCATCAAATTGAGGTGTTGGATAGACAGCTACTTGTTGAACAGAAGAAGTTATATGACCAGAAGAACCAATTAGACAATTTAGTCAAACAAGCACAAAAGGAGTTCGAATCATGTTATAATGAATTTTTAAATAAAACTCAAGGAAATAAGCTAACAGCTGCAATATATCGTAAATCGACAAATCTCGTACCATCTTTGCTAAAACGTAACGAGCTGCAAGAGAGCATAGTGGATTGTTTGAAGCGCAAATATGAAACTGCAACAAATGAAAAAAACAAGCTAGTCAAAGATTTAAATGAAGCGTACGCGATGTTGGAGTGCATCAACACCTGTGAGGAAGATATATCCAGCGAGGTTGACATAAACAGCAGTGAATTCAACTTGGAAATCGGAGAAACTAGTTCGGTGGATCCAAACGAATTCGAATCTGTAGAGGAACTGCGTGCACAACTGAAGTAAGTCTATCTTTCTAACCATTGGATTACGTGTTAACAACTTACATATATTGATTTTAAATTTTCAGTAAAACATTAGATGAAAAAAATAATATGAAACTATTGTTAGATATGAATAGGAATCGTTTGAAAGATAATCGTGAGAGTGTGGAAATCGAGGCAAGCATAAAGGAACAACGCGTTGAAAAACAGGAACTGCTTCTGCAGATAAAACAGTTTCAGGAAGAACACAAGCGCGAAAAAGAAGAGTTGGCAAAGTTGGAACGGCTCAATAATAAGTTGATGTTTGAGAAGGAGCAAATGTATCTCAACGAAATGGAGACTACTACTAGAGCATGCAAGAACTTGCAATTGAAATGTTCTAAAGATATTAAAGAGCTAATTGAAAAGAGTAAGATCCATTTGAAGCTTCGGTCGGAGCTTAATTGCGCAAATCAGCTAAACAGGCTACTTGGTGAGGAGAAACAATTACAAGGGATTAAGGCAGTCGCACAAGATAAACACATCGACGCATTGCGTTATGTGACAAGAAAAATGGAAGAGAATATTCAAAATCTATTGTACGTTAAAAATTCGAACGACAAGAAGCTGGAGCTATTCCAACAGTCAACTGAATTTTATGAGAACAAGGAAGTTGAATCGATGCAATCGGCTGCTGACCTGAAATTGCAATTAGAATCGTTTAAAGCACAATTGAAGGTAGTGCAACAAACAGTTATAAAAAAGACAATTTCTCTCGAGGAGGAGACATTTAAGACCAATCGACTGCAAGAAGAATTGGAACAGTTGCAATGCAAGGCAAAATGCCACCAGGAAAAGAATGAGGAAGACGCAGCCGTTGATCCGGCGATGCTCGAGGAGTTACGCGAATGTAGGGAATCTCTCATTTGCCCATCGTGCAAGGTTAAACCAAAAAATGCTATGATCTCAATATGCTTTCATGTTTTCTGCTATGACTGTCTGCAAACGCGCTACGAGACCCGACAGCGCAAGTGTCCCCAATGCAATACCCCATTCGGAGCAAACGACTTCTTACGCTTAAACATGTAGTAAGGCTTTATTAATTACGCACTGAATGAAGCGTGCGCTAGACATCGTTCATCGATTTCTAGATATTTCTACGAATACGTATTACATAATTAGTTTAAATTTGTTTTTAGTACAAATTGAGTTAGAACAAAAAAAAAAATTGTGATTTAATTTATTACTATTCTACATTGCAATAATTTTACAAATAAATTCAAATAGTCTAACGGAATCTTCAAGGTGCATTTAAAGTGGCAACATTTCCTATGGTAATTTAGATTTTATCCTATAAAAATTTCTTAATTTTATAGATGCCTTCCTCAAATGCTGACTGTTGTCTTTCATAAATATTTAGATCAATGCATGAGGGGAGTGACTCCCAATTCTTTTTATTCCATTCACACATACGGGGGCGTCACACAAATCTCCAGACAAAATTCTGTCTGGTGATTTGAATTTCGCAGAGAAATTTCGTAGGTGTCACAAAAATCTCATAGATTTCATACAAAACAGTGTTTAATGTACAGACGAGTTTTGTGCTACGCAGAGCTGTCGTAGAATACAAAAATTGATTACAGACAATTTTTTTTTTCAGATTTACTTCTAGAATATTGTGAAGTCTATATTTGCTGTGATGTGTCTGAATTACTTATTTTATTAATATATTTATTTTAGAAAATACCCAAAACTAAATTATGTTGATTTATGTTGCGAGAAAAAATTAAATTTTGTATTGGCAACTCTGATGTTATAAAATAGTATATGTATCTGTCATTCGTTGTTGTTGCGTAAATAGACCTAGTCGGTTTAAAAGAGATTTCTGTGACACACCAGATAGTGTGAAATGGTATTGTCAGATTGTCTGAAAGTTTGTAACGCTTTAAAGGAAGGCCTCATAAAGAAAATATTCTAGATCAGCTAGACGCTGGACAACCGCTTCATATGCATATACAAATGGGCGTGTCCTGCCCACTTTTTGGGGTAGTCCCATACAAACCCACAACTCACTTTTATGCATTTGTATGGAAAACGTCAATATCAACTTGAACTGGCGGCAACTTACACATCTACTACACCGCTTCATACATATCTACTAGAGTTCGTGTACCGCCCACTTTTTGGGCTAGCCTCTTTTTAAACCCCCACTTTTATGTTTTACAATACTATTTCAAATTTCGTGTGAATGGTATTAGAGCTTCGGTTCAACCGAAGTTAACGTTTATTCTGGTTTTTTTTTATATTTTTTTTGTGGTTGTGGATGGATTGGAGCGTTGCGAATATTAATAGTTATTTATTATAAACAATTTTGAATGAGACCTCTGAAATGTTAGCTAACGCGCTGGGTAGATGAGCTACCGAGGACTCAAACAGTTATTTTCTCCATTTTATTTCCGATATTTGACAATTTATATGTTATTAATTTAAAAAATTTAGAACAATAAGAATCTTGGAGAGGAAACTACCAATACAGCGCCTCTTTAGATTATTAATAAATTATGTTGTTTTATCATTGTTTATATTGTAACTGTAAGTATAGTTTGCCCGAACCTCCGAGTTTCTTGTGTCTTTTAGAGGTTTTGCTAGACAGTTCGGATGGTTTTCCAAACGTTTGAAGTACCTTTGCTTGTGACGCTGTATTTCTTGGTTCACAGTTAGTATCCTTAAATCGTGGTGTAGCCTATCGTTTGAGACACTTGTCATAAGGCGCAACAATTTGTTTTGAAATCGCTGGACAATAGAAACATTTGACTGCGATGCTGGACACCACAGATGTATTTCGAATGTCCAAACTGGTTTCAGAATTGCTGAATAAATTAAAAGTTTGTTTAGTAACGAAAGCGGAGAGTTATGTCCCAGTAACAAGTGTAGTTTTGTTAACTTCAGTCCAAGTTGTTTACGCTTGCAGAATAAATGTTTCTGCCAAGTTAAGCGTCTATCCAGGTGTAGATCTAAATATTTGGCACTTTGCTCTTGTGGTAGTTGCATATTATTAAGCATGACAGGAGGGCACTCGCTCCGACATAGCGTGAATGTTACTTGTACTGATTTGGCGGAGTTAACATTTAGTCTCCATTTTGAAACCACGATGAAACTTTCTAGTCCTTGGCGTGTGTCGACATAATCACTCTATCGTCAGCAATGCATGGAGCAATGCAGATATCTGCTGGAATAGATAGATCCGCCGTATAGTGTGTCTACAATACGGGAACAAGGACACTTCCTTGTGGAACGCTGGTGTGGATTGCTTGTAACTTTAACAATTCTGCGTTGCATTTTACAACAAAGTAGCGGTTGCATATATACGATTTTATTAATTCATACTACGGAATTCTGTACTTAAATTAAAACATTTGGTCATTATTTGGTCTAAACTAAATTTACGATTTATCTGCACATGGTTTAAAATTTAGTGTAAACAAGTTTAACATATTGTGAGACTATTAGAAGCGAGGCTTTTTAGAAGTACTTTCCTTATTAGAGAGTAATACAATTCGAAAGCGTTAATTGATAACATTAGTAGTTCCGTGGCATGTACATACATATGTATGAATTAAATGTATGTATCTATGTATGTATTTATGTACAATGCTTCCGCCCACCACTCAACCTATATTGCACTTAATCCTTAATTTTTGTCCTTTATATACACCCGCCACTTTTACGCACCGCTTCACCCTTCACAATGTCACATTTAACTCGTGCCATGGACAAGACTTGGGCATCACCCCTTCGCATCACTTGAATTCTCATTCAGTTTGACAACAATCACTATAATAGAACAAATTTGCGAAAATTAAGCGCACACAAAATTAAATTACAATGCAGCACACTGAAAATTAAACAAAAATATCAAATTCATACAGGATGCGTGGCAGCGTAGAAACGTATCCCTTTCTTCTGCCAGATAAAATCAAAATACCAGCAAATTACAAACTGCAACTGGCCAGAAAAAAAAAAACTAAAAATCTGATTATGCGATTGTATGTGCTTATATTGTTGTATGTAAGCCATTTGACTTTGCTTTCTATATAGTGCGCTTAGCATAGCACTCGTTATTTGGGATGTTGATATTTAAGGGTGTACACATTGTTGTAATTTAATATGTGACACACGTTCACCAGCTCGTCCCGAAATGTCGATTATGGGCGGTACAATTGAATTGCTACATAATTATTATTATCAATGCACTTCATTTAAAGCGTGGAAAAGAGTATTAGCGAATCTTTTGGCTCTTGTTTTTTTTACTTAAAATTAACTTCGAGATTTCAAAACAAAATTAATTTATTTGAAACAATAAGAAAATAACGTTCACTTCCATATAAGACCGAATCTTTAATACACATATTATTAGGTAGTCGAAACATTAAATATGCTGAAATGTCTTCAAATAATATTTTGTCGAGCCTCCGTTACTTTTTATACCGTCCTAGATCTTACATTGTCTGCGCTGTTACACCGTCACACCAAACTTCATCAATGAAGCACTGAAGCTTCCATTAAACTGCCCACAAGAAGGAATACATCATAACATTTTAAAAATCAATGCTTAATGCTACAAGGTAAAGAAAAACAAGAACGAACTCTGCAGTCGAGTGTGCTCGACTTCGAGATACTCTGCACCTTGCAAAAGGCTACTTATATGAGGCTACTTCTTTTGTGGTCCGATCTGGTCATATGCGGGATATTTTAATAGAATCGATTAGAAATTAGAATAAATTAGATAGGGCAAGGGACGGAAATTCCGCGAGATACCCGACAATTTCTTCGGGATCGGGCGGGAAAGGGAAAGTTTTAAAATTTGGAGGAATTTGCGGGACTTCTTGATTATACCGAAATTTCTGCTGGTCCCGAAAATTGTAAATGCAACTCTGCATTGTATTGCATTTATTTCAACGACCTGGAAATTCGGTAATACTTATAGCGACTGCAGAGAACAAAAGCGTGAAATTGAAAATAAAATAATTCAAAAAGACAAAAGTATAAAAGTATAAAACTTAAACCATCCACATCAAAATCTTAGCTTTGGAAAAACTTTCATCTCGTGGAATTCATTTACAAGTTTGTTGATTTTGTGTGTTAGACGACATGCAACACAGAAATTTGATATATTGTAGTTTATAATATTGATAATAATAGTAGCGGGACAATTTGAAAATCTTCGGAGCGAACGGGATCGGGAAAGAATTTTGTTTTACGGGCGGTATGGGAACAAATTTTTTATCCTGCGTTCATCTCTAGATTTAATTAGAAATTAAGAACAAAAACTCAAAAATGGGGGTCAGGTTTGGATGGGGCTACGCCTTAAAGCGTTTCGATCTGGGCATATATGGAATATTTTGTAAAGCTTAATGTAACACACTCCAAATTTGGAATTTGTAGCTTATGTAATTAAGAAAACAAAAACAAAAAAAATTCGTTCAAAAACATTTAAAAAGGGTGGAAAGTTTGTGTGGGACCACTCCTTGTAGTGGCCCGATCTGGACATATTTTATTAGGATTTACGTAAGATACACCAATTTTGCCTTTTCTAGCGTAATTACCAACAAAACCAAAAAAATGTTCATACAAAAACGTACAAACTGGGACAACGTTTGTATGTGGCTATCCCTTGAAGTGTGGTTGGCACTTTCATTTAATACTGAACATGGAAGATCGAAGCAGAGTCTAAATATTCAAACTTGAAGTCTATATCTCATATAGTCTCCAAGATCTGTTCGTTCAAATAGACGGATGGACATTTCTATATCGTCTCGTCTTTCGATGCTGATCAAGAATATATCTGCTTTATAGGTGCTTATACCATGCCTCCTTTTGCCTATAACATACATTTGACAAACTTAATATACCCTTCCTTATGGGTACGGTCCAATCACAACTCGACTTCGAGATCTGTACTAACTTTCTTTTGTTAAGGGGGCCACCCCTTAAAGTGGGGTTGACATATTTATTTATTACTTTATCTGAAGAGGGAATATGATAATATCCAAACTTGAAGTCTTTATCTCTTATAGTAACCAAGATCTCGTTATTCAAAAAGACGGACTTTCGCAGTGGAATAGACAGATATGTCTCTATCGACATGACTTTTGATCTAAATTAAGAACATATATGCTTTATTGGGTCTGCCACATCTCCTTCTGCACAAACTTCATATACCCTTTTACCCAGTGGATACAGGGTTTAAAAACTCGCAAAATAATAAGCGGATAGACAGACGGAATAGATCGTCTGCAATGATTTCGTTCATGCGTACCAAACTTTCAGATAGTGGGTGGAAAGCAGTTTTGAACAGAACCACCTCTGGAGTTTTCCTAATCTATTAAACAAAATCATTGAACTGATTCAATACATTTAAACAATTTGATGCCTTCATTATATTTTTAATATGGTTACCCATAAAAGTTGTCGTAGCATGCTCATTGTGACTCATGCTCAGCCTAGGAGTATAAGAAGACTCCATATTCGATTTCAGATCGATATCTTAAAAACTGTGGGATTAGTTTTGATTCATACATACATAACTTGTTCGATTCGTCGCAATGTGCTGATCAAGAATACAGATACTTTAAGCGATCGCCGATTCCTCCTTTAATGCAAACTGCGTGACAAAATTGTAATACCATTCACACTATGTGTGAAGAGTATAACAAATTGGAAATTCTTTGGAAATTTTCAAAAGTACCCACTTCAAAATGTCTTGACTGACTTGATTCATCGAGATTTAAGCATTGCGCTTCAAAATCTTGCTGCAAAGGTAAACTCAAACGCGTCACTTGATTGTGTAAGGAAAATATTTACGTCAAAATAATTGCCAACACGTGTCCTATCAGCGATAATCAAGTACCCCATCGGCGGTATTATTCAATCTCAGCGTTGCACGGTGCGCACTGCGCAGCTTGAGTAACCCGCATGTCTGTTTGTCCACTGTCCGTCTGTCTGTCCGGGGGTGGTTTTATCGTTTTTCGCGGTGTATCTTGTTGCAAGGACTTTTGCATAGTGCAACTGCTAAGTAGCCGTGTTAAGAACTGATTAAGCGATATCACGCGAGATGTTGTTTTTTTTTTTTTTTGTTTTTTGTATCCGTTTGCCTGTGTGACTTTTTCAAAAAACTGTCAAAAGCTCGAATGAAAAAGGCAGACTTCGACAGACGGTTGAGCAGCGTGAGATTTTTCAAGTAACCCGCTGTGTTTCTGTGGCAATTTAATCATATTAATATTCTCACGTGACTTTGATGTTGTCAAATCTGTAGTAATATTGCTCAGCAGGTTGCTCTGAATTAGCTCAATAAATGAACACATGCATTTTTGAACTCATTCCGTTTTTGCTGGTGTTACAAAAATTGAATAAAAGGAATTTTAATATATGTACATAAGTAATTGTTTGTTATTGCTAATCAATTTTGTATTGTAGTTTTAGTAAAATGCTCAAATTATTATTTGTAACATGGTGAAGATTCGAATAGGTTTACCATTGCCCACATGAACTTGATCGGGCTCAATAAAGATTCACTGATTATAGGGAAAGATGCTAATTTGGCCAGTCGTATTGACATTTTGAATGTAGCTTGAAAATTTCAATTGTGTTCTACAAAACATAGTGAATTGAAAAATAAAAATAATCGTTAACTTCGGTTGAACCGCAGCTCTAAGAAGTGGGCGAAATACGCCCATTAGTATGTGTGTGTGAATTGGTCATAAAATCTGATATTCAATTAACTACAAAAAGTTTTCTTGCGGTGCGATGTGTTTGTATGGAGGCTACTCCAAAAAGCGGGCGGAACACGCCCAGTAGTACTCGTAAATGTACATGAAGCATCCAAATCGAGTTTTAACCTGACTTTGGCTTAAATAAAGTTGTTTTTCATACAAAAACACATGGGAGCCACCCCAAAAAAGTGGGCGTTGTATAACAATATGGATACTATATAAACATGGGATTAAAAGAAATTTAAATACCGGCTTTCAGCCAAATTTCTAAAAAATTAGTCAAAAAAAATAGTAGCTATTCTCAGGCAGACAGACGGACATTGACTCATGTCGACGAGCTGTTCAAGATTATGGGGTCTACGATAATTCCATTAATGCCTTACCATTTCGCGCAATATGTGAATGGTATAAAAAAAAACAAGAAAGAACGCTGCAGTTGGGTCTGCTCGACTTCGATATACCCTGTACCTTGTCCAAGGCTCTTTACCATTTAACCCATTGATTTATATGGAGACTATATGGTATAGTGGTGTGATCTGAACTATGTGGCATATTTTATTAGGATTGACGCAAGATTCAGCAAATTATGGTATTTCTAGCTTAATTAAAAACAAAAACAAAGAAATTTTTAATCATAAACTCATAAACGTGGGGTAGGTTTGTATGTGGCTACCCCTTACAGTGGGGATGGCATATTCAATAAAATACACTTAATCGGAAGACGGAATAGGAGACTCGAAATATCCAAACTGGAAGGCGCTTATCTCTTATAGTCTCCGGGATAAGTTTGTTCAAATAGAAAGTCGGGCGGAGTGACGGATTGCCAGACATGCCCATATCTACACAGTTTCCGATGCTGTTCAAGAATATATGTAATTTATGGGGTCTACCTTCCTTTCTGATTGTTACATAAATTTACACAAACTTAATATACCCTTTTACCCAATGGATACAGGGTATAAAAAGCATGGGTACTATTCATTCACCAATTACGAGTATAACGAAAATCTTAATTTTAATTTGAGGAAACAGTTGTTTAGTTATTTGTAGTGGCCAGGCTTTTATTTGTAGTCACATGGTACCGAGAAAAGTTACGTTTTCGTTTTAGTACGAGGGTATTCCCTGAAATACACTATATAGAAACAAAGAAAACACAACTTTTGTGTCAAAATTAAATTTATTTATCAACTTCTTCAGTCTTCTTTTTAGGTGGATACAGTTTTCTCAGCAATGTTCGATAGCTTCGATACCCTGCTTATAGTTTGAATCGCCAGACTCCTCAAAATATACATTATCCGCAAACTCTGTCCATCTGTCCACAGTCTATGCAAATCAAAACTTGTCCCTCCGATTTTGAGATACCTCAGATTTTGAGATATGAAAAGTTGCTTAATTCCAAGGCTGAACATATGTCAAAATGATCATGCCACGTCACTTTTTAGGGTATCCCCATACAAATCCACCGCCTACTTTTAAGGTTCTGTATAAACAACTTGTTTATTAGAGTCAATATCAACTTGACTATAGTACAAAATTCGACTTGGGGGCTTCTTATTGACAGAAGCTTCTCATATATTGATTGATCTACTTGTCCCGCAACTTTTAGGGGAAGCCCAAATACAAACTAACCACCCACATTTCAGTTTTTTATGAAAAACTTTTTTATACATAACGGAGGCATCACATATACAGTTACCCCCACCAACTTTTAGGAGTAGTCCCCATACAAACCCAAAGTCCACTTTTCGGATTTTACATGCAAACATTTTTTAATTTTTTAATTTTTTAATTTTTTAATACTGTCAATATTAACTTGAAATTCGATATGGTGGCTTCTATTGGACGGAAGCTCCTCATATGTATTAATGGCTGTATGCCGCACACTTTTAGGGGAAGCCTTTATACAAACTCACCGCTCACTTTCAATATTTTGCATGAAAAATGTTCTTATTACAGTTAATATCAACTTAATATTCGATATGGTGACTTCTTATGAATGGAAGTTTCATGTAGTTATTAATAGGCGTGTCCTGCCCATAGTCTCTATAAGGACAAACTACCCACTTTATGGTTTTTATATCTAAAATTGTATTATGTTTTGAGTTAACCACCTTAAAAATTAAATGAAGGCGTAAAGATATTACTGGAACATTAAAGGCTTTACAGTAATTTGTAAGATACTTGTGAAAAGTTTTACATTTTCTTTTTTTTTAGATATCAACTTAGGAGTCGTTGATTTTCTGACTTAATAAAAACAAACATTTTTAGAATCTACTCAATACAAGTAGGGAACTAGCAAAAGCAACACGTACAAAAATATACGAAAAAAAAAGAAGAAATTTTATACATTGTACATATATAGCCGTAAAAATAGTATTTTGTAACACAAATACACCAGCACAATTGTAATAAGAAACATATTTATTGACACGCGTATATTCGTAATATATTTAAGTTCATAGATAGAGAGGTAGATAGAATGGCTAGAATGTCCCGCAGCGCATCATATAGGGAAATTTCATTTTATTCGACTGCACGTCTGACAAGGTCTGATGATATTTCGCTACCGCCGTCGGATGTCGATGTGAATTCCGTAATTGACACATTTTCATTGAGGCTATTTAATGCTGGCTCCGATAAACTACGAGCGCAGATAGCTGCTGAGGTGGAGCCCATAGAACTGTTGGGGGTACTCAAAGCGGTGAAAGAAGAGTTGGCGACTGTGCGCACTGAGAACCATCTGCTGAAGACCTTTCTTAAATCAAATGACCCGCGCATGCTGGATGGCTTTGATGATCGTGTCGAAGTAGCGAAGAAGGTGGTACAAAAATCAATGCTATTGTCAAGCAAGCAAATGGGACTACTTTCTTTCGCTTCCAGTTCAAGGTCCATTGTAAGTAACGTATCGCAGAGACTCACCGGGGAGTTGAAGGCAGGCGGGTATAAAATTAACTACCAGGCCAAGACAGAGATGGCAGCACGAGTGGAAAAGGATGCAGTGTCGCGTATAGAACTGCAAGAGCAGAAGGGTAAGCTATTAAGGTAATCTATATATAAATAGCCCATTTAAACCCAACATATTCGCTTATTTGGTGGATAGCTTGTGAGTAGGAGTAGGGTCAAATGTAATGTTTTTCTACAGTCTACTCAGCTCTCGCAATATGTTAGAAAATTTCAACAACCAAAATCAATGTGAGTGATAGCATAGAAGTAAGCAACAGACGAACTTACCAACATGTTCGCGAGCATCAGTTGAGAGCTTCGCTTCATAGTGTTGTTGGAAAAATTTTAAAAGACAAGGAATGAATGTCTCTTCGAGCTTGTTGTCGAACGCGTTGAGAGAGTGTTTACTTTATGCGGTCCAGCTTTGTGTTGAGCGCAACATGTTGGTCATACCTAACGCTCTCAGCATTATCAAATGGCACTGAACTGTTTTGTATTGTCGCTATAATGGCTGAATTTCAACCACAGGGAAAATATGTAGTACAAATAAATCTAGCTCTTTACTCATGTTATGCTAGATTCGTGACCTGACATTGGGAAGGTGTCCTCACTGATTTTTTATATTAAAATGGAGCCAGAGCTTTACTTTATGAACACTGTGCTTGGGGTAGCTGACTTGCTGAAACCATGACTCCTCTTGCAGCCCTAATTTGTGGGAACTTTGAAGCAAATTATCCTTCAATCATGTCAATATATCTAGTTTGATCCATTATTAATTCAATAAACGTTAGTTTTCCAACACCATTGCCTGCCATACACCCAAAGCACACCTCTTCCTCCACCATATTTTACGATTGGCAACAAATTTTCCTTTTCAAAGGCCGTACCGCACTTTCTCTATACCTGCTAATATAAAATTTGCTCTCATCCGAAAAAAGAACCTTGTTCAAAAGCTCTTTGGCTTGGAAACGTACTTATTTGCAAACTCCATGTGCTTTTGTTTATTTACAGCTGAAATATGGGGCTTCTTACGGCAACTCGACCCAGCATTTTTTTTTAAATTTCAGAACTGTGCCATAGGAAATTGTTTTTGAATACTTTTCTTCTAGTTGGTGTGCAGTCAACCTTGGATTCTGTCGCACTAAAGAGCTGGACGACCTGATCGGCGTTTTGACCGGATAGAACCCTTTGAAGTGTAGTTAGTTGCTAGTCTTTGTATTGATGATTGTGCTTTGCCAACTAGTTTTCCAATTTTTCTATAAGATTTTCCCTCAAGATATTTTTTTATTACTAATTTACAATCTATCAATAAGACAATAAGTAAATTAGTTGGAAGTTCATAATATAACAGAAATAGCTGTACTCCAGTGAGAACAGCTATTACATTCAAAATTCTATAATTAAGAGTTTATTTACAATATATACAAAATTTATTCTCTAAATGGTAAATCTAACACATTATTTCTTTTAAGTCTTCGAGTTGTATCGCTATTATCTAGTAGGCCTATTGCCAAAGCATTTAAATGATCATGTAGTCTCTCAACATACCTTGTGCTTATTCTACGTATTTCATCTTTAATGTATGGAATATTTAAATCTTTGTGAATTTGGTCATTAGCCACAAACCAGGGGGCGTCAACAATAGGTCTAAGCGTTTTGGACTGATATCGTTGAAGCATTTCAATATTTGATTGGCTTGCAGTACCCCATAATTGGATAGCATATGTCCACACACGCTTTAAAATAGCCTTGTAAAGCCGAACTTTGTTCTCCAAACTAAGCAGCGATTTTCTCTCCGATTTATATCGAGTCCAAGATAATATGCGGAGTCACTATGGGGAATTTGTGTATTATTTAAAAATACTGACGGACAATCTCCTCTTCTCAGAGCAAATGTGACATGTTTCGACTTCTCAGTATTAAACTTTATTTTCCATTTCTTAAGCCATCGCTCTATTTCAACTATTTCGTTTTGAATACCTTGAGATACTTCTGCCGCAGTGTCTTTAGATGCAATTATAGCTGTATCATCAGCATAAGTGGCTACTTGAACATCACTGACAACAGGAAGATCGGCAGTGAATATTGTGTAAAGGACAGGTCCCAGAACACTGCCCTGTAGGACACCAGCATGGATACTATATAGTTTCGATGTTTTTCCTTCCATTTGAACATAAAAGTGTCGATTGCTTAGATACGATTTCAATAAGAGGAAAAATGGAGCAGGAAGCAGTTTTTTCATTTTATATAACATGCCTGGATGCCAGACTCAGTCAAATGCTTGTTGTATATCAAGAAATACTGCCGCAGAATACAGTTTCTTCTCGAATCCATTTGTAATTATATCCACTATACGATGGCATTGCTCTGACCTCTCCTAAATCCAAACTGATTGTTCCGGCATTATATTGTATTCATCCAAAATTGGTAACAATCTACTCATAAGTATTCTTTCGAATACTTTGGAGAATGTCACCAGCAAGCTAATAGGACGGTAGGACGAGAGAATATTTTCAGGCTTGTTTGGTTTTGGAATCATTATCACCTCCGCACATTTCCATTGTGTAGGAAAGTGATCCAGCCTCAAAATCGCATTGTAAATTAGTGCTAAAAATTGAATACACTTTTGAGAGAGCATTTTCGTAACTCTTCCGTCTATTTTATCATAGCCTGGTGACCTTTTTTGACTCAGTTTTGCGAATTCTTCTTTGATTTCAGACACAGTAATTCTACGAATTGGCATGCACATTTGACATTATCTACATCTATTATTTCAATATCTTCAGGCGAAAGATTTGAATTTGGTTGAAATGTTGAGTGTAAATGTTGTGCAAATGCCTCAACCTTAGCTTTGGCGGTTTTACACCATTCTCCATTATGATTACGTATAGCAACATTTCGTTTTGCAGGTCGTTTTAAATATTTGGTAGCTCTCCAAAGGCTGTATTCATAGTCTTTCGTGTTAGGATCCAGACTTTTGAAAAACTCTGCAGTTTCTTCATTTCTTACTTCGTGCAAGCGTTTTTTAAGTTGGAATTATGCTTTATTGTACCTAGTTTTATCTGCTGGACATCTACTGGTTTGCCAATTTTTCCGAAGCTTTCGCTTATTATTTATAAGGTTCCTAAGCTCAGCTGATATAAAAACTGTATTCGCTATAGAACTTTAGGCTGGTGCAGTACACAACAGACCTGCTTCATGTATAATGTTTATAAATGATTCCACAGCCGTATCCACTTCTAAACCAGTTTTGAGAGATACATTAGTATTTAGTTTCGCATCTATCCAATCTTGAAATGCTAAAATATCTGTCCTAGATGTGACAATTTTATATTTTTTTGATAATGCTGGAAGAGCAGTGCCATATGTAATTATAATTGGCGAATGGTCTGAACTTAGGTCATAGTTGTCCGAAATTTCCAGATGATGCCGTGGTATTCCAAAATAAACTGCAAAATCCAAAAGATCCGGTATTTTGCGGGGGTCTGATGGCCAATACGTTGGTTTTCCCGTAGACAGTTTTGAAAAATTATTGGTATTTATGCATTTATATAGCTCCTTTCCTTTGGGATTTGCCAACCTAGATCCCCACCAAAGGGTGTTTGGCATTATAATCTCCACCAACAATAAATTTACAAGCAAGTTTTTAGAAAAAGTTACAGTAATCTTGTTCTTTAAAACAAAATCGTGGTGGAAAATACACTGCACAAACTGTAATATCAAATGACATGCATTCAACATTAATGCAAGCAGCCTGATATTATATTTAAGCCCTCTTTTAATTAATATTGCAGAGCCGCCATGAGCTCTATTATCTGGATGATTTGCCACTATTAGATCATATCCATGAATTTTAAAGTGTGTCCTGTTGGTAAAATGAGTTTCTGATACCAAGAGGATATCAATGTAATTAGATTTAAGGAAAAGTTTTACTTCTTCTGTGTGGTTGGAAAGCCCATTTGCATTCCATATAGCAATTTGAAGATCTACTTGCATATTTTTGATATTAACAGAGATATCATGTTGAGGAGGTTGTTTGTTAATTCAAACTGTTTGGCTAATAAACCTTCGATTCTTTGGAAAGGGTCTTCGTCATTTGAACTTCTGTTTTCTCGTAGTACTTGCGCATAAGATGGGCGGTTTCCGCTAGTATTAAACTCATTTTGTCTGTGCGAAGATGAAAAGCTATGCTCCTGAGGTGGTTTGCTTGAATGCTGACGAGAAGAATGGCTATTAGGCTTCTGCTTTGCAACTAATTCTTGATAAATTTTGCATCCCTTGTAGCTGGCAGCGTGATCTTGTAAGCAGTTAACACATTTGGCAGGCAAATCCTTGTCTTTCTGACACTCTGAAGTAGGATGGCATATTGAACACTTAACGCATCTAAATGTTTTTGTACAATACGTCTTGGTATGTCCAAACTCTTGGCATCGAAAGCATTGTACAATGTCAGTTACTTTCCTGGGAGGCTCTACTTTAATTACTGCATTGCTTAGGTATTTCAGGTCATAAATTTCTGCATTGTTGTTGTTCGGTTCCAGATCAATAAAGAATATGTTCAATGAATGCTTGGTAATACGACTCCTAACATTGCTTATATTCTTTACGCAATGACCTAACTCTTAAATTTCATTTTTAATTGAGTCAATTGGTGTAGAAAAATGTAAATTTTTAACTACAACTCTAAAAGAACGCTCTTGTTTTAACTGGTAAGTGTGAAACAAAACCTTATCTCTCTTAAGTGTTGTTATAAACTTTCTATAACTATCCACAAATTTAACCATAACGCGTATTTGACCGTTTCGTTGGGACTTATAGGTAAAATCTTCTTTCGAAACAGTTTTGGTAATATAATTTATCATACCATTTATGTCATTAACATTAGCCAGTATTATTGGCGGAGGCTTCGGAGTAGTATTTCGCTCAGTTGATTCCTCTTTGTTTTTTCCTATTTTCGCTTCAGCATTTCCAGTTTCCTCTTTATCATCCTCCGTCTCCTCACTGCTATCAAGAATCTCGAGTTCAGCAAAACGATTTGTACTTTTAGATGTACTATGTATTGGGTCTAACAGCAGTTTTTTCTTGTAAAAATTTGGCGAGCTGCAGATTGACCGTTTGTTTGATTTTGTTGTCTCAATTCTTTGCCAATCCATAGCTGCTTCAATACCGCCGCCGCTACTCATGATGCTATTTTTAGCACAGATGCAGCAGGTGCAGGCGAACTGATAAAGGAATTTTTTTTTATTTATGTTGTTTTTTTTTTTTTTTGCAAAAGAAATAGTAATGTGTCGTTTGATCGCAATGCAATACGACTTTGCACTTTGACAGTCCGATTGTAACTCCCCTCAAGATATAGTTTTCAAAAAAATTTTCAACCATCCGCTCCAATTTTATTTCCGTTGTTGATCATGGCGCTATTAAAATTATTTTGAGTGAAAAATAATGTACTGAAACTCCAAAGTGAGATGAGCATTTCTTAGAATATTTTTTGTTAACGGTAATCGCATATTCGCTCATTCTACGCATGTCGTATGCAGTTGTACGTAGACTTTTGCGGTAGTGCTTTTATGACATGTTGTAGCATAAAATGAATTAAAACTATAATTTTAAGTATTAAAATTAAGCAAAAATATTATTAGTTAAGAGAAATTAATAAAAATTAATAAACTAAAGTTAAATTTTTTTTGTAGTTTACGCAGACTTTTTCGAGCAACTGTACGTCTGTTCATTACGAAACTATAAAAACAACATCCAGAAAGAAGCGATGTGTCGAAAATCAGAACTTTTTAATCATTTAGCAGTCCAATTGCCTAAAGAATCGTTCGAGATCCACACCGGGTAATCAGCTGACAAATCGATCTAGCAAAGCCCGACCGTGCATTTGTACAAGCACTATTGGCTTATGTTTAGAAGCACCTGTTTGAAAATTGGTATGAATACAATACTTTGTCTACCCTTTAGCAACATAGTACTACTTAAAATGGCCGTAATGTGACCACTAGAAGGAACAGTTTACATAAGCTTCCATAAAAAAAAAATTATACAAAAAAAAAGTATAAATTATTTAGGGTGTTCACGATCCCGCTGTGCAGCTGCAGTTCGAACTGCACAACGACAAAATATTTATATTGAGGAGACATGTTTAGCTCGACTTAGCTTACATATACTTTGTGGCGTCTGCCACGCCTTCTTTGGCCTGTTGCACACATCTGCACAAAGGAAATTCGATGAGCTCAGCAGAGCATTTTGCTGAATGATTACTAATTTACGCTAACTATTTTCAGCGCCTACTATGTTGTTGATTTCCTGAAAAGTCTTTACGTTTGAACTGCCTTGAATACTCGTAGTAATCCATAATCACTTAGGGATGAATCCAATTATATTTGATATTAAGTTTTATCAATAATATCTGATATTTTATAAATTGTACACTTACAGATATTAATATTTCCTATTGTTTATAATTATTTCATACGCAACATTACATTTTTAGGGCAAAAGGAATTGGAAAACATTCGTTGTCGCATCAAGGAAATGGAATGTAGAAGGGCCGAAGCTATTTCATTGATGAATCATTTCAAGTTACAATATTTAACTAAGGATTATGATGTGAGGTTTCTACAAATTGCAACAGAAGCACAGATTAGAGCAAACTTTTCCAAATACATGGCAAGCTGGCTGAACTTGGCAAATTCGAATATGGACAGAATGAGACTTAGCGCACAAAAAGCCACAAAACAAAATGAAATACTTCGAACGGAGATTCAGACTAAAGCTGAAGTGCGGCGGAACATCACAGCAGCGGACTTCGATATGGAGGATATGAAGTTAAATACTGTACGTAAAGAGTACGAAGAACAATTGAAGCGCTTCATTAGCCTAAAGGATGTAGTTGCGAGTGCTAGGACAACGCTAAACCAATCAAAATTTGTATCTTTAGGAATTGAAAAGACGAGGAAGAAACAGAAAGAGATGATCAAACAAATTATTATTTTAAACAAGACAATTGAGAAAGATTTAAGAAATCAACAAGAAATGTATTGTAAGGAGATACTTGCATTTCAAGAGCTCAAAAGAAAACAACAAGAATTTAAGGCCCCAAGTATCGATGACTACAATATGAAAAAGCAAGTGTTGAACAATCTCCAAAAGGAACAAGCAATAATTCGCCGTAAAATTGCTGTACTCGCGCCGACACATCCGGAGGCGGTTGCCTATAGAGCCCAATTCGCGAAGCTTCCGAATATATAATGCACCAACTTTCAATTTATTAATTTAAAGACTCGATTTAATTTCTGATACAAATGTGAATCATATGATCAGATCATATTTGCATCAGAAATGTAATCGATAGAAATAAAAAATATTGAGTTTGAAAAAATACTTTTCTTGAAAATTTCACGGGTATGTATTGTATTGTGTATAAAACGGGTTAGCCTTCCAATAGAAGAAATGTTCTCAAACTAGCAGCGAAGACGAAAAATCGAAAAAAAATTTTATAACACATTACAATCATATTAAGGCGTTTGGAGCGACTCAATATCTTGGTCTTTCGTTTTAATGACAAGACGTTTCGAGTGTAATTCTCATAAGTTACTGCATTAATCGTATTATAATTATTCTCAGCCTCATCCTTCTGGAAGAATGAGGCCGGAGCAAATTCTAGACTATATGTGGCTGCTCTGACAGACTGAGCAGAACCAAGGACTGGATCTCGGATTTCGCTCAATCAGACAGACACATGGTACAAAAGTTTGACCTTTTTAAACTACTGAGAATGTTTAGACTTACAATAGCTACTTCTTTTGTTACCGAGACTTTGTCATAAACGTACTGAGTATGTTTAGACTTACAAATTATTTTGCTACAAAGACACAAATTTGATCTCGGTGCGCCAAAATAAAAGATTTCTCTTAAATTGAGATAAAAGAAAGATAATTTTTAGTTACTAATAATTTATTTAATACATTAAATAGATTGATAATACATTAACTACCATTCCACAGACGGGAACTCGTACGGAAATCCTTTGTAACGAAATTCACATAAGGGTGAATTCGCTGCTGTTGCGCACTCTCGCAAAACATAACATGTCGATTTTCAGATTTTTCGTCACTTGATAAAATTGTTTAAGAAAGTGTTTGAGCAATTCTTACTTTACGTAAGTGGCTCTAAAACCGTCTATCGGTCAAGTAAGCGTGATTCTTCGTCTGAGATTCCGGGTGACTTTGTTCCAGCTGATTATCTCTGTTTCCACGTAGACAAAGTTTTCTACTACATGAAATTCTCCATATTCACAGACCGTTCAAGACGCGTTGATGATCTGCGAGTGGACACTAAGAACTTCGTAACTTCGTTATAGCCCGATGGCTCTACAAGAAAGCCATGATCAATCAGTGGTTCTAGAAATACTTCTTTATGGGCAGTATTGTTCTCTTCATCGCTTCCGAATAGATCAGAGAAATGACTTCTCCATAGTCTCAGTAAATCCTGTGCAGACTTCCATTATCATACTTGCAGAAAGAAACTCCATGCGTAAAACCTTCAGTCAGACGCTTGACCTTTTGACAAAATTCTCGAGATTCACATCCATCACATAACGCCTCGACATCCATAAGCTCACCCCATACTTGCTCCTTTTATTTGCGTCTGAAAAGGCGTCTCTCCTCTTTTTCTCGATATCGCTCACGCTGCTCCCGACTGCAGAGTTCTCTTGTAGGCGTCTTTCTCTGCAGTAACTTAGCGACACTTCTCGTCATTCCAAGAGTTCATCACAGGTCCGGTATACCCAATGACCTCATTGGCTGCGTGATCCATAGAGTGGGAGATATGCCTCCACTGTTCGCATATATCTTCAGATCCCGGAGATGACTCCCGGAACAGTGGGGAGAGTCTGGCTGAAAAGGCTTTGGCGTTCTTCTGTGATTGCAGCTTTCCGACGTCTAGCTTTCGTTGAGCGTTGGGACGAGCGGAATGCACCATGCTGACGCTGGTACATATTTTGGCTGCCACAAGGTAGTGGTCATGTGGTCGATGTTGGGACCTTCGCATATCCAACATGCTCGATACATGCCTTCCGTCGATGACAATTTGATTCCGTGTGTTTTGATCGCTATTGTGCTAAGTAACCTTACGGATATTAAAGGATACCATGTTCTATGTACTATGTAGCCGCGTCGTCTGCGACTTCTGTCGGGGAGTGTGCACAAATCAGTTGCAGTACTTAACCTTGATTCGTATCGGGCCAGGCGCTTTTCCGCAGGCATGAAACTGGGGACCAGTTTCCTAGTTTCTTACTAACCACGAAACCGCATCCAAATTCGTGCTTCCTCGCATGGCAACTATAATAGATATCACATGATGCCTTTTTTGAGCAACCTTGTCCTATCCATCGTATTTCCTGTATTGCTGTGATTGATGGCAAATAAAAAAAATTGCTGTGATGACAGTCTCGAATTTGTCGAGGGCATCAACCAGCTGGATATCTGCACCAGTCATATGGAAAGACAGGGCATTCCATTTGCATATCTGTAAATCGTGGTCCTTAAATTGTTTGGGGGGGGGGGGTGGTTAGTGTCGTCATCAAAGGGGGATCGCATCAGAGGCTTCTTCTGTGTCTTCACTGGCAAAATTTTGTTTAGCGGTGTTGTGAACCGATAACAGCGCACCAACAAATAATTAAGAGGAGTGGGTTGCCTTCTCATAATTTGCTCACCCTGAAACCGATGCTCCGAGGCTACTTAGGGAGTACGTGTCATAACGGACGCTTATTAGCTCTTTGGGCCATTTTCAAAAGAATCGTGCCAAGGGAATGGCAATCAATAACTTTCCGCTTTTCAAACGAACTCATCCCCCCGTTCTGTCTATGCGGCCTTGAAAAGTGTGCAAATACGGGTCACATGGCCGTATTACGGGCATGGAATCCACAAAATTTAAGACATTTGCATTTGGTGAAGGAGACCTCAAGGCAGAGTGACGACAATATACATCCCATTGCTTTTTATTTGAATAAACCAGGTGTCAAAAAATGTTATAAACCTTAAATTCTGGTCCACTATGATTTCAATGCCAAGAATTCATGGTGGGATCCAGACAAGTAAATCCAAAAGGCGGAGAGCTATAAAGGTGCATTTCAGATCGAAGTCTAAATACGCTATGGACTATCCCGCCAATTGGCCGTTAATTCTTTATCTTCTTGATTGTGTAGTGTAGAAAGAGATGTCTTCCATTACAGATTTATTAATACAAGTACATGTGACGTTAAATTGTTGAGACTAACAATATCACGCAAAATATAGTTAAAAATCGTTCACTAATATAGAAAAATTCGAATACGAGTCTTTAGTTTATCCAAAATTGGATGGACCTGATCAATCTTGTGAAGGACAATGTGAGATATACATGTTCCAATGGTGTTTTGGAATCGGCGCAATCAGGAATAGTTGGCTTTCGAATATATACAAAACTGAAGACTTCCTGAAATAGTACTATCTACCCGCCTCAATTGCTGAGATCGTACACTTCAATACTACGGGAAACCGAAATGGGTTGCTGGAAGAGTTGTGTTGACATTTTCTAGAAACGTTTGGCTAATCAAAATCCAGACCAGCGTAGCCTCTAAATGAATTTAAAAGAAATATTTAAATAGCTTTATTAAGTGGGAAGAACTCACAGGTGCTGTGAGTAATTCCGAAATCTGTACTTCAGGCAACCCCAGCCAAATTATCAGAATGAATTACACAATTTATTCCGAAATACAGCCTACAAACTTTTCAAAGTTTACAAAATTTTCCAGTTTAAAGAAAGAACCACACCCCTCCCACCAATCAAATCAAACCATGCCGTAGCCATTGTTTTTGTTTTTACTGCCGAAAGAATTTTCGGAAATGAATTCTTTACAATAGTCTGTTTTTCACTTTCAAGATATCACGATTTAAAATCGCTTATAATTTACATTATTACCAAACATTTTTTAAAAGTAACAAAATTAACAACAAGAACACTGGTTAGACAAAGATGGACGCATTCTAAATGCTTTTCTCTTTTCAGATCAATATAAACATGATTTTTTGAGTACATTTTCTTTATTGTATTCTGCTGGAACGTTTATAGCATATATATATATATATATATATATCAAAGTTAAAAGATTTTTAGAATTAATTTAGTTTAATAATTTCAAAATCTATAGGATTTCTGCTTTATTAGAATGAATGGAAAATATCGTATTGTAAGCCATTTTGCAAGTCAAGGTGTTTTGATTTTTTGTGTGTGAGCTTTTATCAAACGTACAAAATGTTATAAATAACGAGTATAATTTAAAGCTTTGGTTTATTTATTCATATTTCTGTATTTTAATAAATTTGTTTGATTTCAAAACGCAAAATTTGGCATCATTTGCAAAAATTAAATGCAATAATTTAGCAATTTTTTTTTTTTAACTTTTAGTTGTTCTTAGCTATGAAAATATTTTATTAACAACACCAGAGAGTGCTGCAAAAATTGTTTTTAAGCTTTCGTTTATATTTTGCTCTCAAAATTTTGTTGGTCTGCAAATTTAAATTTTTGTATTAGTTTATTTAGTCTAAATATATATGCGATTTTATAGATTTACACACACACACACACAACGCATTAGTTATTCACTTTGATTGTTTCATCTATCTGTTCATATTAAAATACCAAATATATTTCGTTCGAAAGAATATTTATTTAGTGTTTTTTTTTTGTTTTTTTTTTTTGTTTGTTTATGTAAGTCAATAGTACTAGTTTAGATTCGTAATCGCCTATAAAACAAAACAAAAACATGCGAAAAAAATCAAAAGAAATCATAATTTAAAGCTAATAATATATTACAATACAAATTTAATAAAAAAAGAACAAAAATTGCTTAAATTGTAGATTTACATTTGTCGAAAATTTGTTGTACAATGAAAAATTAAAAACAAACTTTTTCAAAACTAACAAAAATTTGCTTTATTGCCGAAAACTACAACAATTTGAATGCATTCGCAGCTTGCATGTAAAACATTCGAGCCATTTGATTCGATTCACACAATACACTTAAAATTTATTGTTAAACAATTTAAAAATAAATGCACTTAAAGAAAGTTTAAACTAATACGTAGCATCATAAAACTAATTTCAAACAATTAAAATAAAAGATAAACGAATTTTAATAAAGTTTTCAGCATGCATCATTTCTGCATAAATTCTTCTTCTCTTTTGCCAGTGTTAAACGTCGTCTTTGGATCGAAATCTCCACTTTTCTACCACTATACAAAAAAATAAATCTTTTATATTTGTCATCATTATTATCAGCATCAATATCAATAAACATTTACATCATCTGCATCATCATATATAAAATACATTTATCATTAGTTTGTGAAACAAAGCGTTCCTAAATAATATGCAAATATATTAAATGTATGTATTCTGTTTTGTATAAGCAACATATGTAGGGTATATGCAACTATGTATGTGTACTGTATATATTCGTTTATTATTGTTGGTTTTGTGAACGAGATTCGAACATGGCGGTCATATCCCGTATCGAAAACTGTGGTGAGATCTTTTCTCTCCTGTAAAAAAAAAAAAAAAGAAGAAAAGAAATCTGTTTAATATATACGAAAACCAGAAAAAAGTTAGCTTCGGTAGAACCGAATTTTTATTTTTTTTCACACCAACTCTTTGTAAATTGTATAAAATACTATTGTATCTAATACTATTCACACAAAATTTTAAATCATATTGTAAAACATAAACGTGTATGAAGCGATGTAGTAGATGTGTAAGATGTCAGCATATTGAACTTCAAGTTGATATTGACGTTTTCCATACAAATGCATAAAAGTGAGCTGTGGGTTTATATGGGACTACCTCAAAAAGTGGGCGGAACACGCCCATTTGTATATGTTTATGAAGCGGTTGTACACTAAAATCCACCAAATCAAATTTCAAGCTAATATTTATTTAAATGAAGAGTTTTTTCATAAAAAATACAAAATTGCACGCCCATTAGTCTATGTATGTTACGCGGCTGTCTATAAACAGGCACCATATCGCATTTCAACCTAATATTGACTTTAATAGAGAAGTTTTTCTTACAAAAACATAAAAGTGAGCAGTAGATTTATATGGGGGCTAACCCAAACAATGGGCGAGTTCCATCCATTAATGTACATCCGTCCACTAAAAGTTACCGTATCAATTATTAAGTTAATATTGACTACAATAGAACAGTTCTTCATACAAAAAGTCAAAAATGGGCGGTGGGTTTGTATGGGGGCTAACCCAAAAGGTGGGCGTGGTGGGTCAATCTTGTTACTCTATTAAACTGTAATAAAAAGAAGTATATGTGCAAAATTTCAACTGCATAGCATAAAAATTGGTCCCCAAAAAATGCGCAACATACAGACAGACGGGCATGGTTAGCTCGACTCGACTCGTCGAGCTGATCAAGAATATATATACTTTATATACTGGGGTCTACGATGCCTCCTTTAATGCGTTACAAACTTTCAGACTTTCTGTGTGAATAGTATACAAATGTACACACGCAAAGAAGTTGGGTATCATTAATGAGTCATCTATTGATAGAGCATAGAAGCATCTGTAGCATGTCTTCTGCCCCGCACCAGTTGACCGATACTTGTGCACTATGAACGTCCATCATTCCAAACATTAGATGATGTGCTCAACTAGCCTTAGAGATCTCTGATTACAGTTTCTAACTAGAAACTGCTATTATTCTACGGTATCACCAATGACTCTGGTATATGTGTAGTTTCCAATTCTATCCTTTATTGTTTTTATAAGTGAAAATATGCAATGTGTAACCATGTTAGATATTTTTTAGGGGCAATATTAAATTCAAAGACAATATCAAATTTAAAGTGTCAAGCATATAAAGGATTGGCCTCCTGATGATGACTCTTTGAAAATGCTATTAAAAATTCTGTGCAATACTATTATTAAAAGTTTGTTGCCTTATTGAAAAGGGCAAACGAATCGATTCGATTATTTATGAAAGACAATTCCATTCAAATAGCTGCTTTGGTTTTCAAGCCCAGTTTCGAATAATTTACGATGCGCAGTGCTCCAAAACCTTAAAAAGCTGGCCAAAATCCAAACTATCATGGGTTATAAGTTTTTGAGGTTGCTGCGCTGCACTGAGGTATAGCAACATTTTGACAACGGAATAATTATTACAGGATTTTTTTTTTTAAATGAAACTCATTGGCCACATTTTCTTTGCCACCTTTTTGAATTTGGGACCACTGTGCGACGTTAGGGTACCAATTAACTTCTCGAACAGCTCTATCCACAGTACCATACATATCGGTATCGGTAATTTTTATACTCTGTCTATCTGCAAGCAATAAAAATAAGTCTCTATGCTGAGTTTCAACAGGAAATCTTAAAATATGAGCGATTAAATCGTATAGCAACACATAGACAGATAGATGGGACATGGCTAGATCGATTCGAGATCTTCAAGAATATATACACTCTATGAGGTAGACAACGGTTCCTTCAGTGCGTTTCAAAATTTATACGAAACTGATAAAATAAGTGGTATAAAAAGTAGTTATACACAATATAATCGTCTTACGCTGAAGCTGTACTATTGCGGCTTCCCGAGAGCAATGTACCATTGCCGGAGTAGTTGCTTCTCGATTCGGTCTCTCGTGCACGTTCGCGTGTTCCCACATTGGTGCCTCCATTGGCGAAGTCCATAGTTTTGCGCTCAAATTTTTGTACTGTGGCTCTTGCAGAGAACTCCTCGTACTCGGGCGTGGATGTTTTCTTTTGCGCATCAGTAGCAACAATCTTTACATTATTGTGCGTTGTTGTTGGCATCAGTGTATTTGAATTGGTACTGGTCTTATTATTGGTCTTAATGGCCACAGCAGTGGCGCTATTATTTGCATAATTATCACAATTTTGATTTTTCTCATCGGAAATGCTGCGTATACGATGTGTACCATAAGTCGGCGTCATGCTCAGAGTACTCTCGGAGCCAGCATGTAGATAACTAGCTGAAGTACGTCCAAATTGTCGTACATTATCCATGTCTTTTTGCAACGAGTTCATATCGCCACGTGATTTTGATTTCACACGCATTGATTCGGCATGAAATTTTTTGTCATCATCCTCTTTGGAAGCGGTGTTCAAATCGGTTTTCGAACGTGATTTCAACGATTCTGAGTGATATTTTTGTGTCAGTTGCTGACGCCGTTCCTCTTTAATTTTATCAATGCGTTCTCGATCGAGTTTGACGCCTGACAGCACACCCTTGATGTTTACATTTGAGTTGTTTAAATCCGAAACGGCTGCAGCATTACCGCCGGCAACGGCACTCGACACAGGTAGTGCAACAACTACATTGTTCTGTATCAGTGAAATGCGATTCTCTGTTGTGGGTGTGATTTTCACTGATGTTGCCTCGAATTCCTCTTGGGCGCCATTGCTGCTGTTGCTGTTACTAAAGTAATGTAGTGATGTTCTTTCGCCGCGATTCTGGCAAATCTCTTCGGTAATTGGCATGCCGGGTAGACGCTTCGGCGGATTTAATGTCTTTGGTCGCGTAAAATCAAAACTCTTGCGACGATTGTTCACTTCCGCCAATTCAGGTAGTTGCTGCGTACTTCGCGCACTTAGTTCGTGCAATTGTTTTCCGCCAAATTCACGCACGAATGCATTCTCATCCAAGGAGCGCGTTATTTGCTGCGACTTGTTTAGTTTTTGTTTTAGGTTTGTTGCGGCCGCTGCTGGAATAGGTGATTGTAGCGGCAACTCGTTTTGCTTTCGTTCATTGTTCATTTGCGATTTACGCATAGATCCACGTAAACTAAAATCGAAAGCAGGCAGCTGCTCGACGGGTGAGCTTTCGAATTTTGTTGCCAATTCTTTGACGCTGAAATTCGATGGTGACTTGCGATGCATCAAGTGCTCTGGATCGACCATTTCATCTGTGTTCGCAGTTTTAACACTATCCAAGCTATCCAATTCGATTTTATCATTTAGTTTGTCAACTTCGATTTCAGTTTCGAGCAAACTGATTTTCATATCCTCGCCGAGTAAGTTTTCATATACACTTTTCGGTTTGCGTAGCTCCACGTTTTCGTAGAGCAGCTTTTCCTCTGTTGTCATATCATCAAAATTTGTCAACAAATGTTCATGCTCTTGCATGTCCTCTTCAGTGCCTGACTTAAAATATTTAAGATTTTCATCGCGTGTTGCCATCTGCAGCAACTCATTAGACATTTCAGCTGCTTTTGTTAAGCTTAGATCTTCGATTTCCTTTTCGTCCACCTCCTTAACGTGCTCCAGTCCCATGAGGCTCTTGCGGCTCTCACTGAGCAACTGATTTACTTCGGTTACAGAGTTTCTGAATAGTTTGACTTGTTCGTAAACAGTGTTTTCATCGAAGCTAGTCTCGAGTAAAGCCTTTGGTTTAATGTTGCTGCCGGTCTTACTCGGCGACATTGTCTCTTTGTTGGGAGACTTTAGATTGTAGGTGATGCTTATTGTCGATTTGATAGGACTTGGAAGCTTCGGGCCAACACCTGAAAGTGGTGAAACCATATTGCTAGGTGTGTTCTCGTAATCTTCATAAGCGGGTGAATTTTCATCGGTTTCGATGAGTGAATGCATACTGAGCTGCCGCTGTAGGTGCTGATAGCCGAACTCACTCGGCGTCACCGACTGACTAGTGTTATCCGTGAAGTTTGAGTTGTTCGGTGATGGCATCATGTGCTGCAATTGTTGTTGTTGCTTAGCTGGCAATGTAGCAGCACGATTGATGGTGTCCGTTTGATCCACGGACATTTTTGTACTGATAGGTTGCAAATCAAGCGAAAGTTCGCGTTTTAATGCATGCATATCACGTTTATCTGCGCCGTTGTTGGAATTTGTTGTTAGCTAAAGTAAAAAAACGACATATTAGTTAGTTTCCTCCTTTCTCGTTAAATATATTACTTACATTGCTGCCTATACTTTCATGAGATGTACCCAGACAACTGCTGGCATCGATGCCCAATAGTAAATGCTGTTGCTGATTCGATGATACTCCAGATAGTCCAGACATTCCCGACATAGCTGAAGCAATCATCAAAGGATCCATATCGTATTGAGGCGTATTCACGGCTGAACTGTTCTCAGAACTTGTGTCGCCCACGAGCAATGAGTAGCGTGGACTCTGCATAGGTGATGATGGTGTCACTAAAAGCTTGGAACGTTCCATGACTTCAGCTACTTTGGCCTCGTTAGACATTTCCACAGAATTGCTACGCAAAATTATTGCATTGAATTGGTCGCTGTTGTTGCAGAAGCTATTTCGATTTTTGGCACGTAGAAGTTCGGGAGTTTGCTTTATGAAATGTGATGCAGTTTTTGCCGGTGATTTCTGAGTGCTGCCAAAAGAAACCGTACTAATAATAACCAATGCAAAAAAATGATTAACAAAATATACATTTCACTTGTTATACTAGATACATACCGAGTATGTGGTGCAAACGAAGCAGTTTCAACTTCTTGATCAATGTGCGTTGGATCTCTCGAACTGGAACCAGGATAACTGTAACGTCCCTTCTCACCATTGTTTACAGCATCCTGTTCTTTTCGTTTTGCGCCCAATTGTACCGATGGATAACTATAACGTGTACCCGTTGTGTTTGCTTTCATTGCCTCATTGGCATTTCGTTCATTTGAGTTAAAGCCAACCGAATTTTTCGAGTGCGGTGGCTTTGGTGGCGGATGAACTTGAACGCTTGCATAAAGTGTTTGTGGAGTTGCGTTCGAGTGCTCTGGCGTGCCACAATCAATGTACTGTATATCGGATAGCTGGTCTTCCAATTTGTAGCGTTTACAGCAACTTTCGTCGCTTGAGTGATGCTGATGCTCTTCACAGCCATTGGATGCAGCATCAGCCTCAGCAGCCGATGCTTGCGGCCAGCTTTGTTTTGGTCCAGCTGCTGAACTTGGTGAAAGCAGCAAATTTAGACGTGGTTGCTTCTTAGGGCTTGGATTGACACTGTTCGTTTGGCTCGAAAACTCTTCAGGCCGTGCGCGCATAATACGTCGTGATGTCAATGCCGAAGAAGGCGGTATGTTTTCCTTGCCAACACGTGGCGAACTGACCAGTGATTCACTTTCGGAGAAAATGCGCATCTCCGGTTCTTCACGATCGAAGTTGATACCCAACTCGGAAAGTTCCCTACAATTAAATATGAAATTATTACTAAAACCTTTTAAATTTTTGTGTATGTAAATCAAACCTGGAAGGACAAGTTGTTACGTGTCCACGCTGCGGCGATTGTAGCAAATCGAAGTATGAATCATGTGATACCGAACGAGAGTGTCCGGCGGTACGCAGACTATCTATGGAATTTGAACGTACGCAAATGTCCATGGGTTTGCTGACAATATCTCGTGTTGTCTCAAACAACTCTATCGACTTGGGTTTCTCTTGTTTGAGAAGTCCTTTGCCACAAATCTTGCTGGCATTTATAATAACAGCATCCGCTTCTGCGAAAGTTACTTGTGTGGCTTCTTTGTGATGTGATAGCGACGATTCTTCGTTACAAATATTTGAAGCGCCTGTTTTTAGCTCATGCGAACCACCACTGCTAACAGGACGTTGATTACGCATAAATAGAGATTTCCATGAGTGTGTTTTTCGCTTTTGCCAGCTGCGAGGTACTGAAAGCACTGTATGATATTTATCCGGCAGACTCGAAGGGCCGCCACCGACCTCAATGTAGGAGCCAATATTCGATGCATTGCTGGATACCATGCTGATCGGCATTGACTGCTTAATGTCAAAACCCTCTACTTTCGAATGACGTTCCTGTGCCTCTTCAAGGCTTATTAGTTTGGCACCGCCAGCACTCAAGCTTTTCGGACGCTCAACCACTGTAATCGCCTGATCGTGCTCACGTTGTTCGACAAGAAGGCTTTCACAGTCTGTCAATGAGTCCATGCGCAAATCAGCGGTAGCTGGTGCTGCGCCTACAGTGGCAATAAAGCTTAAACGTACATTCGAATCTTCGAGTGCATCAAATATATTGTGACAGTTGCGTATCAGGTACTCGGTGACGACAGCTTGTACGCCAACACCACGCAAGGCGGCAACACCGCCAGACTCCAATGCTGGGGAACGCAATAGATTTGGTGCCCATACAATAGCCAGATTTTTATCCGTCATGCCAGTGCGTTCGTGATGTTGCGAAATTTTGTTCAAATGCTCAGAAAGATACTTGAGTGTTCTGAAAAGACATAACATATTGTTTAAATATGCAATTTTAACACTTTACTTATAATACTTACCGGTAATGTGGCGGTGGCAGCTTGAGCACAGTCTCCTTCATGAGACGTAACCGATCCTGCGACTCGCTTTTCACTTGTATGGCCTCCACAAAATTATCGTACAGTTGATAGGTGCACAGCGGGTTTGGCAGTTCACGGAAGTACATTTTTAGCAATGAGCTAACTGCGTGTATATCTTGCTTCATTTCAGGATTACCCAAGTCGGGCACACGCTCCTCATCAAAGGCGCGACGTAGACGCTGTATATTCGATGTGATACCCGACAATCGATAAATGCCATCAATGATGCCGTAGTTTTCAATGAACTCAGCGCACGACTTGAGCACCATGGGAATCTCTTGACCGCTATTAAGCAGATGCTCGGACAAATCACACGAGAATACACGCTCACGATAGATACCACTCTGCTTAAGACGACGCCGTGATGGACGCGACAATATGAACGATCTGAAAAATGCAATGAGTTTGCCATGCTTGCGCAGCACCGGCTTTGTGGGTGACACATCCAATTGTCCCACCAATGGTGCTGGCATTGGAAAGTTACGGGGCACTTTGTCGCCAATGGTTGCCACACACGATTGTGGAAAGAAGCCGACTTCATAGTGCGATTTTTGTAAATGTGATTTCTTGCCGCGCCACCATATCGATTCGGCAGGACTGGGCATATCAATGACGGATATCATGTCTCCCACTTCAATGGATATTTCATCGGGCGCCTGTGCCTGGTAGCGACGTACGCCATAGGCAGCACCAACTGCGGGCGTGTTGATTGTACGCTGCGTATCGCCATCAGCGAGTGGAAGACGACGTCCCTTATTGTCCAGCTGCAACCAGGTGAGTATGGTGCCACAAGTCAGCGAATCTGAGGCGATTTTCGAAAAGCGTTCCAAGTACTTGGCCACAGCGTATTCGACATCCTCTTCACTCTTGAACTCAAGCTCTTCAAGATTACGTAAACCGCTGATTTTACGATCGTACACACAGCGATGCAGCATCTCGTCAAACATTTGCATATTTTCAAAAGAACGTTTCACCAAGAATGGTTCACAACGATGTGGAAAGACTTTTATGATGAACCAACAATTGCTAGGTGAAAAGGAGCGCAGCGAAGCCGGTCCTATACCGCTCAGTGCTGTGTTCTGTGCCTGTGCAATATCACCACCAATGGATTGCGAGGCAATGCTGCTCGTTAGCTGCTCCGATTTATCGTCCAGCAACTGCACGGAAAGTGGTCCCAATTGGACGCGTTCGTAGTGGAAGTGCGCGCATTCTTCGAGTTTTGGAAAGCGGCACGATTTCTAAATAAGAAGAAGAAGAAGACGAGAAAAAGTAAATATGAGTAAAATTTAAGAGTATTTAAAATGCTTTCCGTTTAAATACCATTTTGACTCTTTCGATACATCAAACGTATGATAAACTTTTGCAAAAATTTAAAACCTGACACATATTCCAACTGATTAAATGACCCAATTCATTGTGATAGACCGCCGTAGGGAAACACGTCAGTTTCTGAGCCATTTCCCTGCCACATTAAACAAAAACTGTAAGACGCGCAACAATTTCATTTTGGCATGAAAGCAAAAGGACGCCAAAATGGCACAGTCACTGTGACTATAATACAAAAACACAAAGGAACATTACTCGCTCCAAATGAGCGCCATGTGGATGATGTACAGCAGCATGACGTCGGAGGACGTTAGTGATATTACGTTGGGTAAGAATTTCAGGGCGTTGTCATGACCGACTAAAATAAAACAAGCGCGAAATATAACTCTTGCGCAAATATAAAAACCATTGATGTATTTTATCCTTCGTTAGCCAAGGAGTGGCTGCCTGTTGTAAGCGAAAGCGAATATGTGGGTTAGCCAGCCGCCAGCAGCAAAATGAGGAAAAAGCAACAGTTGCTCCCGCCGCTGTTAACCATATCATAAATTGTATATTTTAAGAAAAAAGACAAAAAAAAAACAACAAAAAATATCAATAATATTCTACAACAGTGACAAAAGTTCATTATAACATAATAACCCATGAGCGAAAAGCCGCTTAGTTGTCGCATATGAGCACTCGAAAGCTAAGTGTCACATTAGAGACTATTTTGACCCACTTTAATTGCGTTCGTTGACGCCAGCTAGTCTTCGTTTGGCGATAAAAACGCACAAAGCTTCTTCACGATTTTGCACAGAGTGGAGCATTTTGGCCATAGCGACTATTTTAGGATTTTTGTCGTTAGTGTGGCTATAATATTCTACATATTTATACAATATACTCGTATGTACAAAAATGTCGGCGCCAGACTGACACATTGGAGTGAGTGAGTAGTATTCGCATTATGTCACCAAAGAATTTTCTATTTTATAACGACATTGGAATGGCATTTAATATAGCAAAAGCAATGACAGTTAAAGTTGTATAAAGAAATTGTTCATCTTTTTGCAAGTTATTCTAAGATTTGCACGTTATTAAATAAACTTACTTGTATTTTGTCTTGAATTAAAAATACCATTATGTAACAATAACTCTTTTACTTGCTCTTTAAATTACACTTCAATTTTGAATATTTTTCGAGGTGAGTAAAAACAATGTATTCAAAGAAAACATTTTAAATACTAAAATTTATTATAGATGAAAAGCAGTAATTGTGTATACTTTACACAGATTATGAATAGTATTATAATTTATACATATTCATTGCAACGCCTTAAAGAAAGCATCAGAAACCCTATGAATCATGATCAGCGTGACAAGACTAGTCGATCAGGCCATGTTCGTTCATGTTCCTATTAAATGTCAACTTAAAATTGAGAAGAAGTGATGATTTCTTTTTTTAGGGTGATTTCATGAAAAACTTTTTCATTACAGGCAAAATCAAGTTGATATTTAACGTGAACGAACGCTTCGCATATTTAACAAGAGGTGTGTCACGCCCACTTTTATGGCTAGGCCCACAACAAGCTTACATCCCAATTTTAGGTTAATATTAGATTTTACAAAAAATTGTTCTTTACAGCTGCTAAATTCACAGCTTGAAACTTCGTGTGAATTGTATTAAAAAAAACGTGGGTGCGACCGAACTTTTTTTCTGGTTTTTATATTTATACCCAGCATATCCAAAAAAATTTTGTAAGCAGGTTATATTTAGTTTTTTGAACTGTCGAAATAGATGTAACACAGCGCAGAAAGCACCACGACAAAATTTGTCCGTCTGTCGGAGAAACAAATTCTTTGACAAAAGAAGACTTCAAGAAACTATACACGCGGTAGAGGCTCTCTAGGTTTCAAATTGTCTTCAAATTACATAACTCGCAAACGATTTACCGCAGTAGTAAAAGCATATTTAATTCATATTTAATTGAAATTTTTATATTAATTAGTATATTTTTATATTGTAAGCCATGAATTGCCTGAAAAATTGTTTTGTTATATATTCGTAGCCTACTTTTTAATATAGTTTTTAGAAAACAAAAAAGTTGCAGGCAAATCAATGCGTACTATGGAAGAAATATATACACTTGTAATGAATGTGGTCCAATCTTAACTATTGAATTCATGCAATTTGAATGAATTTAAAAATGTATCTTTAAAACAAGAGAAAACGTTAATTTTGGTAGAACTCACGCATTAGTACTTTTCACACGTTAATAAATATTCTACTCAGTGTTTTAAGTGGTCAGTTCAACAAATATGAAAGTTTTACTTACAGCAACCACATTGTGGGTGGGGGTTTTGTATGTGGGCTACCCTTAAAAGTGGACACAAAGCACCAAATAATTTTGGAGTTTTATTTTGTTGTATCCGAAGTTTGTTTAACTACTTTTTGAAAATAATCTCTGGCAAAAGACCGCCTCCTACAGCTATACATAATGCGTCTAATTTTTGTTGGCGTTTTCCACCAGCTTTGGAAGAGTTTTTGGAGATTTCCTAGCATATAATGGCCTTAAGTTGCACAAGAAAAAGAGTTGGAGTCAAATTTGGTAAAAGAGGTGGACAGTCGAAATTATCAATTTTTGAAATCAATCGATTAGGAAACATTTTATTCAATATAGTGATAGTTGAACGTCATCCTGCTGAAACCAGTTTTCCTCCATGTCATTTTCATCGAGCTCAATTGCCTAAAAGCTCATCTCTTTCTCTTGGTGTGTAGTGGTCCATGGCAAAAATGGTACCGACCAGTTCGAAGCTTCCAAAGCGCAGTTGATTGTGATATAATTCAAATTTGCATTTGCCCAAACTTAATACACTCTTTCACCCTATGGGCGAAGGGTATAAAAATTGAGGGATTTGCTTGCTATGTTACAGGTACCACACTGACAGACAGACAAGCCTAGAACGACTCGACTCGTCGAACGGTTCAATAATATATACTTATATATGTATGTATAATCTAGTGGGCCTTTCTTTCATTAAACATAGTGACAAGTAAAGTATAATGATCTATTATTAATATCTCCACGCTATCATTCGTATCGATAACAAACGGTTTAGAGTAAATAAAGTAACGATGATTCCTAAATTTCTTCTCATTTTTGTACTGACTTGATTTGGTTAATTAATTAACAACACCGATTATATCGGATATTATTATTCAACAAACTTACGAACTAAAACTACTACTAAATAATGTCTAAAAAAAATTAAAAAAACATATATGACTCTTGATCTATAGTTAAACTCTCCAAAGTAAATTCTTAATATCGAAGTACCAAATGAAAGATTCTTTTATGAAGCACTAACCAGATATATGGGTCTTAAAGAAACGTGGGTTTCCGAACATCTGTGGAGTCTTACTCTACTACGTAGAGAACCCGAAGCAAAATACCCTGAAAAATCCTCTCTACGGCAAAATAAATATGCTAACAAATTTTATTTGTATAGCTCTTACACACATGAAACGCATCGTCTAAGCGAGATACAGAATGCTCACCATTAATATCGAAAAACCTGCAGAGATTTAATAAATGGTGATACACTAAAATGTATCTCCCCGGTTACGGCTTCCGAAATAATTGTTTGAATTCAATTTGACTAGCTGTTTCGGTGCTTACAAAACGAATAAATTTTGAGGTTTTAAATTACTTGGTTTGGAGCATGTGAATTCAAAAGTAAATCAATTTCTGTATCCTGTACTCATAGTGCAGTTTGTGCAAATGTATGTAATAGGCAAAAGGAGCCATGACAGCCCCTATAAAGTAGTATGTATATTCTTGATCAGCATCATAATACGAGTCGATATAGACAAGTCCGTCTAACCGTCTGTTTGAACGAACAGATCTCGGAGACTATAAAAGATTGAAACTTCAAATTTGAACACTTGACTCTACTTTTCACTCTGCAGATAACTAATATTAAATGAACATGCCTTCCCCCCATTTTTAAGTTTTTGTGTACAATTTTTTGGTTTTGTTGCTAATTACGCTACAAACGCCAAATTTGTTGTATTATGTGTAAATATTAATAAAATGTACCGCCTATGTCGGAGGACCGAACAGTAGATGTACATATGTATACCAAATCTGTTAATCATTTGACAAGACATAACCTAACCACATCTCACTTTTCTAACTTGAGTAACAAAATTGTTTGGTGTAATAATAAGTGTATGCAGTCGGAGCGGGAGCGATCGATATTTTTTCCTCATACTTTTCAAGCTCCCGTTCTGATCCAATAGCCTGTGAATTCAATTATTTATTTCTTTTCACAGGAATAGGAATGGGGGTGATCAGTTATGTAAATATATGCATGTATTATGCAATCTAATATACTCGTACTATTACCTTCTTAAATGATTCGTTTTGATTTCAACATATTGTATATAAATCCTTTAAAGCTTATAATGATAATTTTCATTTTACGAATTGCATATATTTGAAGCAGATGCATGGCTCAAATCCATCCAATTTAAATAATATTGAAGATAGAAACCGTTTTACAACAAAATACAGACGCACATTGCACAATGAGCACATATTTCTGTTTTATTTAAACTTCATGTAGAAGAAAAAACTAAAACTGCAAAATAAAATAAGACAATTGTCTGGAATTTTTAATATGGGAAGTATTTTACCGAAACACATTCACTCAACTTATAAACCGACCAAGCTTAACCGACCAAGTGCGCCAGAGAACTGAAACTACTTTCAAGCGTTGCAAATCAAACCCAACGAACGGCAAAGAAGCAAACCAACCACTGACTGACTGACTGATTTGAGATTTGAGGAGGAAGCGAAGCAACAGCAGAAAACAGAAAACATGGAAGCACTACTTGGCGGTATGGGAAGCTCGTCTGGTGTTTTGATTTGGCGCGGCGTTGTTGTTGTTGTTGTTATTGCACGGCACGGCTCGGCTCGGCAGTTGAGTAAAAAAGCCCACTATGACTATGTTGACTACTACTAACACCGACTAATACTACCATGTTGGTATGCATGTAAGATGTTCCGTCTTCTTTGCTGTGGCAAGTGATTTTTTGTAGCGTTTGTGGAATGGTAACATATAGTTGCATTTAGTAAATGGCATGAGTCACGCTACCTTATCTTTAGATGAGGTAAGGTAAGGAAAGGTAAGAAAACGGTAACAACCATGAAGACGTAGAGGAGAAGTGTGTTTAGGAACACCGTGAAATCGAAACAGCATAAACTGCATACACAAACTTGTAACACATACGCCGCCGTGTCTCAAGCCAAGCATAAATGTGATTTTATGCTCGAATGCTTCGTTTTCCCTTACTCTTTCTACAGTTCTTTCTTTCTTTCTCTTTATTATTTCTGTTGTTTAACAATCGAAGCAAAACTTCTACAATACACATGAATGTTTGGAGGTGTAAACGATTGTGGGTGCACATGAGAATTGACTAATTGGCCCGGCCGGCATTGTGAGTTGTGTGTGTGTGTGTGTGGATGTAAAACTTCGTTTCTGATTTCACATTTACTACTCCTACTTCTTCCGAATGCATTTTCCGGTATTTTGTTGTTGCTTTATTGCTCTTTTCGCATTTGTTGACTCGGTCATTTGCCTATTTTTCCATCATTGGGTTCTTGAAGAGGCATAACAATGCATTCAACTAGCCATACATCGAAGCGTTCGATTATGGCTTATATGAATAAAAAAAGACAAACATATTGAATTGGTATAACCCGGTAATGGCCGCTATATATTTAATAATCTTAATAGCAACATAAAACGCTTCATTATATGAAGCACCCAACACAGCAGATCTTGTTGAGATAATGCCAAAAATATTTTCAAAATTTTGTCGACGTTGAAGTTACGATCCGTAAGATCCAAGAACTTTATGAGGTTGCCATAGTCCAGTGCATAAAATTGCAGCGGCTTCACTGTGCTGGTCTTATCAGGATGAACGCCGAAACTCCAGCACTGAAAGTTTACGACAGAAACCGAAATTTACGTTGGAAGCACCAGGTCTGGAATGACCTTCTACGAGTACTTACTTACTGGAGTGACCTCACCGAGCTTAATATTGCCAACGACTAGCGCCGGCGCGCAGAAAACTATAATGTGCGTTTTTTTACGTGCGGTCATGACCGACGGTTACAGCACCATATTAGTAAATAAATAAGGTATCTAATGGATTTCGCACGAAAGGTTTTGACACCACATCGCATTTCAATATATTTATTTCATATATTGACTTTAATAAAGAAGTTTTTCATACAGAAAGACAAAAGTGGGCAGTAGATTTGTATGGGGGCTACCCCAATTTTGAACTGGATAGCATAAAAATTGGTTCCAAAAAAATGCGCAACAACATCCAGACAGACAGACGGACATGGGTAGATCGACTCGTCTCGTCTAGCTGATCAAGAATATATATACTTTATAGGGTCTACGATGCCTCCTTTAACGAGTTACAAGCTTTTAGACAAAGTGATAATACCAGTTGACACTATGTGTAAATTGTATAAAAAACGAAGTCCTTCGAAATTGGATCGAAAACGAAACTCATAACACCCCTGTTTGTTATATTCGTACGAGTATTTCTGAATAGTATTTTTTTTTACTTTCTGCAAGGACAATAATGGAAGTCTGGTTACAGATCACTGCGACTATGGAGACGTCACTTCTCTAATCTACTTTTGGGCGATGAAGAGAATAATACCGCCGATAGAGAAGAGTATATAGAACCACCAATTGATGATGGCTCTCTTGTAGATCCATCGGATTATAACGAGGTCGACTCAGTAATTAAAAAGCTGAAGAATAACAAAGCAGCAGGGTCCGATGAGTTGCCAGCTGAGTTATTCAAGACCGGTGGCGAAGATGTGGTAAGGCGTATGCACCAACTCTTATGCAAAATATGGTCCGATGAATGCATGCCCAACGATTGGAATCTCAGTGCTCTTCGTCCTATCTTCAAGAAAGGAGACCCCTCTGTCTGCGCGAACTACCGGGGAATAAGTCTCCTTTCATTAGGATACCAAATTCTATCCCGCGTACTGTGTAAACGGCTGGAGCCATACACGAATGCACTGATAGGCCAGTATCAGTGCGGCTTCAGACCAAAGAGGTCGACCACACACACCACCTATTTGTCGATTATAAGGCCGCTTTCGACACGCCGATAAGAACGAAGTTCTTCAACGCCCTATCTGAACTTGGTATCCCAGCAAAGATCGTTCGGCTTTGCATGATGACGCTATCACACACCCAAAGCGACGTCAGAGTAGGAAAGAACTTCTCCGAACCCTTTTGATACCAAGAGTGGCTTCAGGCAGGGTGATGCTTTATCGTGCGACTTTTTTAATCTCCTGATGGAGTACATCCTACGCCAGTGCCCATACGTAGAACGATCGGGCACGATCTTCCATAAGGAAGTGATGCTACTCGCATATGCTGATGACATAGACATCATAGGCATCAACGAACGGCGAGTAAGCGGGGCGTTCTCGGAGATTGAGAAAAAGTCACTTCTCATGGGCCTAGCGGTGAACGAGGACAAGACGAAGTACTTGGTGCGTCTTGGACGGTCTGTGAGTATGGAGAATTTCAACTTCAATGTTGTAGAAAACTTCGTCTATCTGGGAACAGAAATTAAAAGCGACAACAATGTTGGCCGAGAGATCAGGCGAAGAATCACGCTTGCTAATCGCTGCTACTTTGGGCTCAGCAAGCAAATTAGAAGTACGAAGATAAAAATCTATAATACACTGATAATTCCGGTCCTGCTGTATGGCGCAGAAGCATGGACACTGACATCAACGGATACAGCGTCTTTAGGAGTGTTCGAGAGAAAGATTCTTCGTAGGATTTTTGGTCCCTTTACAGTTGGCGTCGAGTTTAGGACCCGTATGAACCATGAGCTGTATGATGAGGTTGACATAGTCCAGCGCATTAAATTCCAGCGGCTGCACTGGGCTGGTCACCTCATCCGGATAACCCCGAAGTTCCAGCACTAAAGGTTTACGACGGAAACCTGAACTTGATTGGTGGACGGCGTCAGAGAGGACGTCCGTGCTTAAGATGGCAAGATCAGGTCTATGATGACCTGAAGAAGGTCCGGATTCCCAGCGACTGGCACCGGCGCACACTGAACTACACCGAATGGTGCGATTTCCTACGTGCGGCCTTGACTGATAAACGGTTGTAAAACCACCAAAGTAAGTAATATTTTTTGCTAAAAAATTCTTTAATTAAAGAGTTTTTGCTGCTCTGAAGCACTTTTAAAATTCAAGCTTACAAAATTTGTAGTCCATATCAAGAAAATAACACATTGGCGAATAAAACACAACAACTACAGTTCTAATGCTGAGGGAAATTTCTTTTTGGTTTTGTGGTACATTCGCTCATTTTAGTATGCCCTAACTCCAAGAGTGCTTTACTGTGTCAAAAAAGAGCAGACATTTCCATGCTGATGAGAGCCCTCCCACGGGTCACTGTCTCATAGAAAGGCTCGCCACAAGGTTAGGAGTCAGTTCACATTATTTCGTTAGAAATTGTGGGAATGACATCTGCCCAGCTAGCAGTAGAAACAGAATTGTTCTGTTCGTAAGCTGATTCTTGAACAATTTTGCAGAGATACGAGTATCTTCGATGAAGGTTAAATTCGAATCGACGTTTCTGGCATAACCGATCTAAATCGTACAAGATAAAATTCAGTAGAAGTGGAATGAGAGCTTAAAATGATAATGTTATAAAAAAAAAATCCTACTTTAACTATAGTACAGATGCACTTTTAGTACGAAACTCTGAACGCAGGCAACATATTTCTTAAAGATGCTTGATTCTCTAGTGAATTCCATAGATGAAGGTCATATTTTTTTCAAATTGAGATGGAAGAAAAGCACTTTCTCCAATGTTTTCATTGACGAATAATAGATGTAGAACGTATGTACTGTATGGTGACTTTAATGACTTTTTCGATTGCGAAGGATACCACTCTAAACTAAGACGGTTTTTAACTTTAAACACGCAAGAAGCAAATATTTTACAAAAATTTTCTTAAAATTAAATAAAACTAAACATATGAACATATGTCGACATATTTATACAACAATTTATGAGCATTTCATTTATTATTCTGATTCTTATGGCCAACTATCGATTATTTTTTTAGTTTTAGAACTATAAACAAAAGCCAAGATTCGTGCTAGACATAATTCCAGTATGTACTCGTAACTAGATGATGTCGTCATTGTTTTTTATCGCAACATTTCATTTCCTCATTGGAAAGTTGGCAGCACATCTTGGCAATTTACCAAGTCTGGGTGGGCGTATATATGTGACGTGTGTATCTAATTGAGGCAGTCTAAATATATTATTTTTTTGTTATTATTCTTTTCTTTATGCCTATTTATATACAGTACTTATGTATATTAAATATATTAAAATAGCACACCAAAATGTGCAAGGCAACAGTTTGAGGGCACGACTAAATGCAAGAACATGCGAAACAAAAGTGTTGAAGAAAATTAATTACAACCGTGTCTAAACTGAAACGCCTGGAAATGAAAAAGTGTGTGCATAAAGTAATTAGAGAAGGCGCCTCATCTACTCAGACATAATCGTTTTGACGCTCGATTGACTTTATGTATCAAAACTATTCCACCCCCTCTTGGCAAAACTTCACATAAAAGCAAAGAGAGAAAACAATCATAAATCATTGCATAGAATGACTGACAAATTAGTGGGCTACACAATATAATCCCACTTTGGGGTTGCCTGCCACCGGTCGGTCAACACCACCACCAACACCATCAATACAAGATACGGAAAATTCAAACTCTGCAGCAAAAAATTTCATTAAAATGAAAACTAAAAATGTTTGTTAAGTGTGTGCAAAACCATTTTTCATGTTTTAAATCCGTAACAAGCCGTGCGGCTTAAATGATTAAGCAAACTAAAGCGTCGACGGCGTCCGGCGCAAAAAAGTATGCTGCAGTTGTTTTTAAAGGATTTTAAAACACCGCGAAATGTGGCAGTACTTACGCCCATTGCTGGGTGGCTCGCTATTTGGCATTCGGTTCTATATGTAAATAGTATTTAAGACCGGTTTCATTAATTAAAATGCATGCAGCTACAAAAATGACAATTTAAGCTACAAAAATTTTGCTACTTAAGGCTTGTGGAACGCTTCACCATCCCCAACACTACCAAGTACAAGCAATACCGCGTGCATAAATGAAAGAAAAAGTGACGATGTAATAGCCAGATATAATTTTAATCGCATAAAGAGGCATAAAAGCAGACAACGTGGCACCCTCGCAGCAGCTTAGTGCTAAGCGCGAAAACTCATTAATTTTCTTTAAGAGATACATTCATATTTGCTGCTTTTGCGTTGTTGTATTCTGTTTATGCAAAGATAAAAGATAAACTCTACTTCTGGGGGTGTTGTTCATATTTGCTTATCTACTTTCCTGCATATTGCAGTAGCTGCAGACAGTTTATGCAGATGACAACGGCGCACAGTGGGATAAAATCATGAAAAAAAATGGCAAAAAGTTGGAATATTTCAAGTCACAATTGAAATTCGAATACTAGAGATTTGTGTGTAGATGGGGGACTTCGGGTTTCCGTTTATTATTCGGATTCGCAGTCAATTTTACTAAGTGTGTATGCTCTAGAAGTCCGAAAAATTAAAATTTATTGTTAAACATGGATCTAATTTGGATCCACTATTTTGAAAAATGGGGTTCATATTTTTTCTTGGATTTTTTTCGCCATATGGACCATTGTGCGACAGCACAACGTTTTGAGCGGCAAACCGAACACAACAGTCTTGAAAATAATTATAGTTTTACTTAATTTAATATACGAGTATATCAGTCTGATCAATGTCATACATTGTCTGTGAAAATTAGACGGAAAAAATAAAAGTGTTTCGCATGAATTTCGCATTTTGGACGGTTGTAGATAGGGTAGAGGCTTGTGGATAATTTTGCTGCGCATGAAATTATTAGAAGGAATTAAATTTAAAAAAAATTTGGATCGAGGTTGAACCTGGGTCGTTCGCAGCACGCTAGACAGTTGAGCTATCAACTCCTTAAATGTTAACAATTTATACAATATTAATATTATTCATTGGATTGTCATTTTATATGCATTTTATTTAAAAAACTTTTAATAATTTTTGTAACAATAATAATAAATAAATCATAAATTTTTTAACTTAAATTTATCCTGATATATAAAAGTAGCTATTTTCAAACATAAGTCGGACAGTAACGCACATACAGATGGATATGGCTAGATCGAATCATCTTGTACTGCTGATCACGAACTTTATGGAGTCTCCGATGCTTCCTTAAAGGCGTTGCAAACATTGTGACTATGTGAATAGTATAAAAAGAACTTTTGATTTGTTTGAAGCGGTCTTTACGCAAGATCTTTATTGGTTGTTGTGAACCCAACACACTTCACCATACTTTCGACACCGTATGGTCTTCAGGATAATTATATTGAATTTAGGCCGTTTTTTTATGAGTGTATAGTGTATAAGTATGGAAAAATATTTGGGATGAATTCACAACAAGCTATTTGACAGTATAAAATGTGTCTGATTTGGATTTCTGTACAATAAGGTGTCAAGGGCAACTAATGGATGGAGATATGGGTGTAGAAAAGCTGTAGAAGACATTCAAAGGACCGATGGTCAAGGATATAAGTTTGGATAAACGTATGTAATAGGCAGAAGAAGGCATGGCAGACCTTATAACGTGTATATATATATTCAGGATCAAAAGTAGAGCCGCTATAGCTATGTACAAGGTGGATCTAAAAATAACCGAACTTTTTAGCAATAAAATAAAACAAGCATGGCATTATGTTTCAAAGCTAATATTTATTCAAAATACGATCCATTTAACTCAATACAACGTTTGGAATGCTCAAACAATTTATCATAGACTTTTTAACTCGCTTTTTGGGATGTTCTTTAGCACCTGTGTCATGGCTGGAATATCATCGTAAAAAGCTTCTTTCATTGCAGTTCCCAAAAATAGGAAGAGAAAATATTCGCACGGTGATTGATCAGGCGAATACAGAGGGTGAGTGGTCGATGAGACAAATCTGTTTTTTCATCAAAAATTCATTGACTACACGAGCGTTTTTTTGATCACACCTTCTATGTTCGAAGGAAATCTCGGAGACTAAAAAGAGTAGAACCACCAAACTTTAATTTTTAGATTCGCCTAATACGTACGCAGGACAAGTATAGTAAAAAACTTTCGCCACCTATTCGCATACTTTGCAATATTGGCTCTATATATACGGCGTATCGTAGAACTAATACGATTTCAGTGGTCGTCAATGTCATCTATTGTATAAATTGGTCATCAACATCCATCAAAACTTTAATCTGCATGGAAAAGTTTGCACGGTACTTCGAAGTACATTCCGACTGCAGCCTTCTTTCTTGTTGAAACTTAGTTTAAATAAATAAAAGCTGTGAGTCTAAATTTTCTGCGTATTATGTCGTAGCTATTTGCCAGATTTCGTATATAACATTAGTTTTCATTTTAACTGGTTTTATATGTAAAAGAAAACTGTACTTATAATTATTTCGCTGATGCTAGATACAAAATCCGACTGTCTGCAAGTGCCAAGAGGCGCCCCCAATGACGGCAGGCCATGTAAATGACAAAAAGGATTTTCCCTAAGTGATAAATTGGTTATGTTAATGCACATTGCTAGACGACTTTCGATGAAAACGAATGCGTAGCAACGATGAGAGACTGAAGTATGAGTGCAAGAATGAGATAAATTCACATCAAGAGGTCATAGATACCAGAATCAAGCATGAAAAATCTATGAGGGGTAGGCGTTCTAACATTTTATATCTTCATAGCTGAGTTAACATGATGAAGAGCATCACGTACAAACATAATAATTTCATACATAAACAATTTGTCTGCTACGAAATTGCATTTCCGCTTATTTGCCGCAACGGCAACAGTAAAATAGAACACGCCTCCATTTCTCTACTGGCATTTTTGATGTTTCAGCGCTCCAACTCACTGGCCTGGCCTGCTCGACCTGTCAAGTCGATCGATATATTCCGGCTGTGTTATGCCACCGACACGTACACGTTGTCAACATAAAATGTATTTACAAGACAAACTGTCATTTGGAATGAAGCAGCAGGCCTAGGAAATGCACCCAAGCCCCACTTGGGCATTCTCTGGAATTTACATTTAAATACATTTTCGACAAAAATCGGATTAACTAAAAGGCAACCCCACCAGCAACTCTGGCCGCTTACATTTCAATGCCAAGCACTAAAAGTGAAAGGCAACTTTAAACTCATACATGTGCGTACATGCACTTTAAGTACGATAACTTAGAGGGTTGCTTGAGTTTGGAGTGGTGCTTGTCGTCGGGGTTTCCATTGTAGATGTTATGGAGCATGTTAAGGTCTAACATTACAACAAACCTTGCCAGCGGCGCAGTTACGGAGCGCGCTTTTAATGACCTGACGGGCAACCAAAATGCTCAAAGCCTACAAGAAATTGACACTCAACGCGTCGCGTCGCTTTGTCTAGCGCATGTCGTTTTCTGTCTGTCGGTTTGTGCATAGAAGTGTGACGTTGTACATGGGTTACCTTATATATTGTGCGCATTACCAAATCACCACTGTATTCTGTATTTCTTCCACATTTCTTTGCATTAATCGATACAAGCCTTTTTTTGGGCGATTGTCCAAACCGAATAAATATTTTTGATGGTTAAATGGTTAAATATTCATATAATATTGTATGTATGCCGGTTACACTATTGTCCAGAAATGCTCTCATCTCACGGTCTACGTTTATGCTAAAAAAATGTTTAATTTTCCAATTGGAATGTCAGCTGGCACACAATATACAAAACAAGCCTCGTATACAACAGTAGATGTATGAATAAAAAAACAAAAACTCATTGGAGTACATTCCACTTACTATGTAAAGAACAAACTCCATATTGAATAGAAACATGACGACTGTAGCCAGTTGTTTACCAAATTGCAACTTAAACGTAATTTTCTGGTTACAGTGCTCAGAGGCAAGCAGCATACGTTGCAAACCCAAGCAAACGGAAGTAATGCAGTCTACTTGCTGAGGGTGGCTTTTGCTTGTTAGCAGCAGTGGAGCTTCTTGTGCATTGACGAGGAACGAGAGAGACTATACTTTCCGGCTAAACGGCAGCCATACGTAGACCGACGGTAAAGACGTCAGGGTTGAATGTTACCAAAGAAGGCGAAGTGGCAAAAGTTTCGTTTTTATTTGTCTTAATCAGTCTAATGATCACGATGAGAGCCAACATGCAGGAAACAGTTGCAATATGGATGATTGGATATTTCGACAGATTTTGAGCAATTAAAGTCGCTAGCATAAAAGTTTTCCCCAAAAGATTTGTGCACGTAGTGCCGCGACACAACGGCATACGCGACATGCATACAAAGCATATTCTAAGACAAGGATTAAAGTTTCGATAGTCAAATATATGCAGAGTCTGTGTCACAACGTGCTAACGTTTGAAGCATGTTGGAATACAAATAAAATAAACTTCTCATACGTTTTTAGCATGAAAAATAACATGGCAGCAAGCGCCGCGATGCATGCTGTACAAAATAAAATCGATTTATATGTTCACATAAATTTTCTATATATATATATGGAGCATTCCATACGAGTATTACATTCTACACAGTGGACTATCTATATTATCCGCTTCAATGTACAACACATCAACGTTTTGAAATACTCAAAAATTACTATGAGTGTAGTTCTGTGATTGCCGAGACGAAAAATTATATGAGACATATTTCTCATATTGCATTGAAAATGAATTCAAAACTCTACAAAATTTTTTTTCCATATACGAGTATATGATGGTCTGAACAGGGTTTTAACATTTTCAATGCTTTAGCACATGAAATTTCAATAGAAACACAAAATTACAGGCAACTTCGAAAAAAGAACTTTAAAATTCTTAGTTCAGACTTATTATCATTTTGAAGAAAAAATGGTTGGAATACACAAACAAAATCCTAAATAAAACGTATCCTTTTTCATACCGAAAACAAGTCGAGTCAAAACGTTTGAAATTAAATCATTTATGCACGAAATAAATTTGATTATCTGTGTATTACCCACCCAGCTATTAAGATACATATATATTCACTTACCCCTGCAACCGATTGCGCTGCCAAATGTTTTGCATTACTGCTCAAGTTTGGTTTCACCAGCGCTCCGGTCATCGATGACGATGGTCCGGCTGGACTTTGAGATAGCTGCATGCATGAGGAGTCAATTGATGTTGCCGATATCTGTGATGTGTTCATAATCGAGTTAAGTTCACTGAAGCCAGCAGCGGCGCTATCATCCGGCGCGATGGGTACCAGTTGAAAGTTTAATTGTGCCGTAATTGCGCCCAAGGCGGGGTAGTCTGCTGTCGATGATTCCGAATCACTGCTTCCACCATAAGATACAGTTGCAGCAGCATGGGAATGATGATGATGAGCATGTGGCGTTGTGACATCTACTCCACCAACGCCTAATAGCGTTGGCGTCAACGGTTGAGCATGGCTGCTGCCGCTGAATGTGCTCGATATCAATGTGGGTGCACCGATGAGTGTTGTGCCCGTACCGGCCACTGGCACAACCATTGTAGGCGTTGCCGCTGTTAACGTGTGCAGATTTCCACTTGTCAAAACCAATGAGCGCACTTTCTCAGACATTGAGTCGTATTAATCTAAGAATATTACGAAGATTGGTTGCTGTGCGGCACTTCCTTCCTTTAGATTAATTCGAAGGCATATGAAGCGTATATAGCTAGCTAGCTACAAGTACTGCAGTCATTCGCTCTCATTTGGACAATTGGCTACTAATCTATATGTATGTACATACATATATAGAGTACATATTCAGGAAGACGTGTCATCCGGTTTTATTTTCAGTTCAGCATTCGGCAACAGTTCGGTTGGTTGTTTCAGTGCCAGTTTTTCTGAGTAAATCATCTGCAAACAAAATAAAAGAAGAAGAAAAGCCTTATGAATATTTGTTGAATAATAAATGAGATAACAGTAACTCTTACAACAATAAATAAATGGTATCTGAAGAAGCAACAACAGCATCGATCAATTGTTAGCAGCAGTTATAACTGATTTAGGGCCAATAACATCAAAATATCTACTTCATTCTAGGAGTAGATACATTCGTATGGTTTTTTTTTTAATTTTTGTGAGCCAGAATACAAAGAAGTATGGATACTTCTAAGCTATAAACGCCATATATGGGCACGCATGCGCAACAAGCCAAGCGGCGCCCTTATAAGGCATAACGCAAACGTAACAACTCCGACATGCAGTAGCAGCTGCGCCATGAACTTCAGCACGAGGGCTTTTCAATAAATTAGTGAAGATCGTACATACTATAAATCAAATTTTCATACCATGTATGAACTTGATCCGCGTATGTATCAGGGTTGTCTCAATGCCCAAATTTGGTATCTCTAGCTTTTACAGCCCCTGACATTTTTTTATTCATACGCATAGACGGCCATGGCTACATCGACTCAGGTCTAGCTGCTAATCACGACTATTGTGGTATATACATTTTATAGGGTCTGCCACAACTCCTTCTTTCTTATACATACATTCGCAAAGAACTTATTATATCCTTGGGTAGTTTGGTTTTATGGGAACTACCTCTAAAAGTGGGTACGACGCGGCCATTAATAAGTTTCCTTCCATTAGAAGTCACCATATCGAATTTCAAGTTTATATTGACTGTAATAAAATAGTTTTTCCTTCAAAAACCAAGAAGTGGACAGTGAGTTTGTATGAGGTCTACTACAAAAAACTGGGCGGGACACGCCCATTAGTCTATAATAAACTATCGCATCGAATATCAAGCTAGGAATATAGAAAGTCTCCACACCCAATTTCAGATCGATATCTTAAAAACTGAAAGACTAGTTTTAGTTCACACAGACAGGGGACAGATGGCCATGGCGAGTTCCCCTCGGCTCGTTGCGCCGGTCCAGAATATATACTCTTGAAAAGGTTTCCGATGTTTTCTTTAATCCGTTAAACACTACGTTTGAAGAGTAAAAAAATACTGTCGTACACGACGTGCGCTGGTACGCTTCTTATATTTTACTATTATATAGGGGGAGGGGGGATTATGTGGTATAGCTTTTTTACCCAGAGAATCCTATTTTTCCTAGTGTTCTTTACATACGTAAAGCCATCGGTGAAAATGGAACGACTGACAATTCGTCCAGAGTACTCAGCCAGTCAATTTCGCAGTCAATTCTCATTACTGCAACGTTCATGTGAATTTTTTTATGTTTTGTAAGTAGGATACATGCATATAGCATACCAAATCTCAACGATTTTCGTCAATTAATTGTTGGTCTCTGAAATGGGCAAGCCGTGGCGCTGCCCACTTTCCAATAGATTTTATTTTGCATGTCCTCTTTATATACCTATGTGCCAAATCTCTGGCATCTGCGTAAAATATTTGCTGACATAAGACGAATCTGGTTTTTCTGTTAAATGGAGTGGGAGCAGCACCGTACAATTTTTTTAAATAGATCATATTTCTTTCCATGCTTTTTACATGTGTACCAATTCTCATTCAACTGAGTCATTTACATGGGAACGCATGGCACCATCCATTTTTTCCAAATGATGTATAGCCAGAATTCTTCCCTTGGCCTATAGTAACACATTATCCACTATTTCTCAATTTCTACAGTAAATTTTTCACTAATTTATTAAACTGCCCTCGAATTTACAAAGAAACAACTACATACTTAGTATACACAGAGGGGGGAATGTGTATTAGCATGAGAATATGTGTGACAATTCAAAGAGACATAGACAACAGCGATGAAGAAGTGAACAAAGCTTTGGCGGCAACATCTACTTTGTGTATGTGAAATGCTGTTGGACAGCCTCGTGAAAAGTTGCTGATAGATGAGGCATAAAGTCAATCTGCCTATTCAGAACGTTCTTAAACTGGAAAACCGAAAAAAAAACGTGCATTTTAATGAGCCGCGACAAGCTTCAGCTTGACTGAATAGGGAGGAAATAGACAACTGCTGTCAATGGAAACAAAACAAAAACGACGTTTCGAACTCAAACGTGAGATTTTAAAGTACCAAACGTTTTGGTCACGCCGAAAGGTAAATCATATATTTAGTTACAAATCTAAGCTTGATTCATTTTATACTAATAGTGCTGATAAATTTGTACTTCAATGGTTCATTCGATCGTTCTATAGATTAAGACAATGTCGCTCATCAGCTAGAATACTGCCAGTAGAACCGTTAAATCTTAAAAAAAAAAAACAGTTATGTGGCGATAAAGATTATTTAATAAAGAAAGAAGCATATTAAAAAACAAAAAGAACACATGGATCAAATATTTAATAACTAATGAGGAATGTCTTAAATAAAAGCTATTAAAATTTATTTATTTGTATCTTGAACTTTGACTTTCTTTGTTCGATTTAAGAAAGTCGTCATCATTAAAACCATGAGCGTAAAAATAAATCCACAGCAAGCGTTTTAAGCCTCTCGAATTTGTTACAAGTTTGGTAATTGCTCAAATTGAAAAAAAAATAAAAATAAAAAAATTAAAGATAAAACGAAAATTGTAATAAATCATGATTACATCAAAAGCGAAAAAACAATCTCAAACCTGAAAAAGCATAGTCATTAATAACTCAATTATGTATGAAATAAATTAGAAAGAAAACTCCTATTGAAAAATAATCAAAATATATAAACAAACGCACGAAATTGTTATTGAAAACAAGAAAAACAACAAAAAAATTGCATTTAATGTTTTAGTTTTACTTTGTTTTTCAATTTTATGCTTTCAATTGAATTAAGCAATACGGGTGAATGTACCGAAAAAAAAAAATAAGACAACAAAATTATTGTATTTGGTAATTAGAGTAGTAAATTGGCGCAGATTTTGCTTTTGAATAGTTGCCCGAAGTGAACATTAACTAAAGACTGCAACTTAACAAGCAACGAAACACGACCCCACCTTCGTCAATGAAACTGTATTACGTTCCCTTTTCTTGTTTTTATAAAAGTAAGCACAATTCGAATGTACGAGGGATGGTTGAAATATTTAGATATTGTTGTGTTTATTAGAGATGAAACTTTCACAACGAGGGTTAGTAAAGGATGCTACAAAGTATTGTTGGTTGCATACCATAAAACATATGATATATATAATCATATTGTGGGCGTGGTAGGTGTGGATCGGAAAATATTTTCTAAACTTGATTAGTTAAGTTGCTTGGACAAAACAAATGTCTTGTTTATTATAGAAAGCTTTACAAACGAACTTTTTTTTAAATTATTTTCTTCATGCTGTTGCAGAATGATACCATCGTATTTTTGCTGTAACCAATTCATAGCGTCCCCCTTTGTCAGACGGTGAGGGAAACAAACAGTTTCTGCTGTACGCTTTCTATAAGCAACCGATTGATGGATCGTACTTGATGCCCAAATCGATGTGCTTCTGAATAGCGAAGCTAAAATTTCCGGTGGCCGAGAAGTTATCAGGACGCAATTCGCATTCGCGAACCTTTTGACTACGCTTCGCTGACTATTTTCGGCATTAGCTCCGCGAACAGTGCAATGTACAGCAATGTTTTCATTACAACGGATGCCAAAAGAGCGCACTGTGTACTTAGAGAATACAGGCCTTAGAGAATACAGGCTTAGAGCATTTAGCTGCTCCAACACCTTAGCGGCGAGAGTAAGCCTGCCACCCGATTCTCCCACACAGGTATTTAGGCATAGGTTACGGATATGATGATACCTCATAGGGTTCTTCGCCGGGTCGCGCTTAATTTTAGGTTGCTTTTTTGTAGCGGCCGTCATAGTGCTAAGTAGGAAAGCATACTGTGTGTTGGTCCTATTCAAAAACAATGAGCAGTTTTCTCGAAGTGGGTCGATATTTTGTTTGTGTTCTAATTATTTAAAAACAAAATTAAATGAAAAACAATGCCATAAATGGCTCGACACACTTATTAAACTTCCGAGGATATAGTTTTAAGACTAAGATATAATGGCCAAAGTCATTGTTCTATTGCCAAAAACATAGACGGTTCGCTACTTTTTGTGCAAAATGTTAAAAAAATCATGCTGCAAAACGTGACCCATTTGCAACTTCAGAAAAAATTGGTTGTGCAGTCTTTTTTCGAACAGTTCGTCGGAGATTACAACAAGCTAAATTACATGGACATATATTCTGAAAAGTTCGATTGCTAATAGTAAAAATTCTTAATGCATTACTAGCATTTGCAAAAAGTCATTCTGATTGTTGTGCAGAAAATGGGGATAGAAAGTAGCGAAACATTTTGAGTAGTGATGAAAACCCAAATTAATTTTAAAATTAAAAACAAGAAAAAACGTTAACTTCGGTTGAACCGAAGCTCTAATACCATTCATTCAATAGTATTGTAAAACATAAATAGGGTTTAAATAGGGGCCACCCCAAAAAGTGGGTGGTACACGCCCACTAGTAGATGTGAATGAAGCGATGTAGTAGATGTGTAAGATGCCGCCATATCGAATTTCAAGTTGATATTGACGTTTTCCATACAAATGCATAAAAGTGAAGTGTAGGTTTGTATGGGAGCTACCCAAAAAAGTGGGCGGGCCACGCCCATTAGTCTATGTATGTTAAGCGGCTGTCCATAAAAAGGGACCATAACGCATTTCAACATAATATTGACTTTAATAAAGAAGTTTTTCTTACAAAAAGTCAAAAGTGGTTTGTATGGGAGCTACCCCAAATAGTGGGCGGGTAACACACATTAATGTATATGTCAAGCATCCGTCCACTAAGAGTTTCCATATCAATTATTAAGTTGACATTGACTACAATAAAAAAATTTTTCATACAAAAAGTCAAAATTGGGCGGTGGGTTTGTATGGGGGCTACCGCAAAAAGTGGGCTGCAATAATTAGAAGTATGTGTGCAAATTTTCAACAGGATAGCATAAAAATTGGTCCCCAAAAAATGCGCAACAACATACAGACAGGCAGACGGACATGGCTAGATCGACTCGTCTCGTCGAGCTGATCAAGAATATATATACTTTATGAGGTTTACGATGCCTCCTTTAATGCGTTACAAACTTTCAGACAAACTGATAATACCATTTCACACTATGTGTGAATGGTATACAAATTTTTTTTTTTTTTTTTTATTAAAAAAAATTTTATTTAATTACAAAGATAAAAAAATATAAAAAAAAAATTTTCCGGCTATGCGGTATTGCAAAGTGTACATAGTGAAGTAAAAAATGGTCGCATGACAAAATTGTGAGCGTTGCTTCTGTGGCATCCTCAAAATTTAATAAACTTGATCTGCTAAATGTAAAATCTTTAGCTCTTACAGTTCCTAAAATCTGTTTTTTCGTAAATCCAAGCTCACAGACGGACATGAATAAATCGACTTTTTTTGGCTGCTATATACCTTTACACACATTGGACAACTATACATAATGGAGTGACCGACGACTCCTTCACAATATGACATACCTACACGTTGAAATTTAAAATAAATGAATGTACCGTACCGTTTATATTATGTATATAATTGTAGGGTATAAAATTTCGTTTTATTCTGAATTTCTTGATCTACACTATGCAGAGTTTACCCAATTAGACGCAGTTCAGATTTGCGCTAGTGTCAAACAAAAACTTCCACTGCATGAAAGATGAGCATTGTTATATAATAGCTTTTCATCTATTACGCAATATATAAACTGTGTCTTATTCATACTTACAATGTGCCTCTGAGTTCTAATTTCATTATTGTTAAAGCACAGAAGATTCTTAGTTTGCGCTTTATTAATTAGTCTCCCATTTTAATCATATCTTCATCATATTTTGGTTAGGTAATAGCTGAATTTTTTAGCTCTCAACGGTTAAGGAGACATAAAGTAATTTTGTTTTGCAGTCTACAGTTAAGGAGATATAACGTAATTTTGTTTTGTGTTTCATTTGTGTCATATTAAAATAATGCACTAATACGACATAGGTACATGCTTAGTAAAACCATCAATTTAATTGGGCCTTTTCATTGGCCAAACATTATTAACATTTACATTCTCAAAATTTCCTCTTTCTACTGGAATATGTTCGTTGTGAGTAGCAAAATGTAGTTCGCTTTATTTTAATTATCAGCTGTTTGGGGTGTTGATAATAAATATGATATGATACCGATAATTAAACGGTGATTTCATTGAAAAACGAAAACTAAATATATAATAACTTATCTGAAGAAAATTTTATAATAATAATGGCAACATTCTTCGAGAATATTAAAACTGTACAAAATGTTGACTCTTATGCGAAAATGTACATGCAAACTTTTTACATTTTCAACATTCAAAGAGAATGTTGATCTGTGGAAAGGTTCCATAAGATACTGTGTCCTGGTTTTTATAGTTTTTATAGTATTGTGTTCTTATAAGCTTTTTCTTAAGATTTAAACTGAGTTCTTCACATGCTGATTTGTTTTTTAAGAAGCGAATGTTTATCAAAAATGTTTATCCATCAGGATACAATCTGTTCGTGTCCTTATAGTTAGTGCTCCGACGCAGATTGCCGAGAACAGATAGAATATTTGTGTCTTTGTCTATTGCTAAGTTTTGCGGTTTAATTAAGGTTCTTATGTTATACACATTATGCTTAAATTCTCCAAAAGATAAGTACTTTGTATTTAAGATAGAGTTTAATATATGATGCTACCCCAAGGGATTCAATGTTTTACAATTTGTTTTTAATCCAAATTCAAACATTAAATAGCAATTTTGGGACACTGAAAAAAAAACTTTTCAAACTTCCCTTACAACTATGTATTTACTTTAACGAGTTTTTTACATTTTCTATGAAACCAAAAAGAAAAACTCAGCACCAAACGCGAGCGTACAAACAAAAATGCATTATGTGCTCCCCAAGCGCGAAGCGACTTCCTCTGCACGGCCAGGCAAACACGTTTTACGTTCAAATACTTGTATACGAGTACAAGTATCTATGCATCTATGAGATACGTGCACACATAAATGACTTTGAAATAGAAAAGAAGTAACGAATGTTGTTAGTTCCGGTCAATAACTTTCGATTTGCTGTTATTGTTGTTGATGTCGATTACAGAGAAAAAGAAAAAAAAAATACAAATGCATTCGTATTCGTTTGGCGGCTTATTTGGATATCGAGTGTAACTGGTTACCCAATAAACGCAGACCATGCATTTCCCCCTGCCGGGAAAATAAAAAAATTGGAATGAAAAAACATTTCACTCATTTCCATTTCAATAAAAACAAAAATGTTGTAACTTTTCTTTCATTTCTCTTAATAATAAATTATAATAATCAAATAGCATTTCCTTTTTTTTTTTTTTTTGTGACATCCAAGCGGAAATTCAAAATTCAATAAAAGGAAAATGCGACTGACGCAATTTATTTTGATAAGAGGACAACTATGACGGATACATAGGACGCCAGCACTTTGTCAATACTGTCAAGGATTCATTTTTGAAATATCTACAATACAATAATTGAACAGCCAAAGTGGCGCGTGTAGCGCTGCATGCCATTTCATAAAAGGCATTTAAATAAATCAATTAACGAAATATTCATTTGCTATATTTATGAGACATTTAAAGACATTTTTTTTTTGTCTCATTTTTGGCGTTAAATTTTTGACACTTTATGATTCGAATTGTGTCACACATGTGTCGCCTCATTTATGTATTCATAAAATATCTCTTTGTTTTTCGCTTACGATCTCATCGGATCAAGTGCACAGTTTGCGTATTCGTTAAGATACTTCTTAGCGGAAGCCAATGGAATTATGTCATCTCAAAAGCTTTTTATACACGAGTACCGAGCTGCGGTTGTAATTAAACGCAATTAATAAGCACTCGCTGATGATTCAATTAATTATAGAATATTTCAACGATGTCGAAATCAGTCGTCCATTCAATTTGAGCAAGAAAGTGCTCTTATGCTCCATTCCGTTCGGCTATTTGCGAGTAATGTATATAAAATTAGCAATTATTCGATTTGCACACTTTGAATACAATGAAACAGCCATAACAACAACAACAATACGAAACAAATCGAACAAACAATTGCGAATAATAGTAATTTTCAAATTTGCAGCTCAACACAACCAACACTCCGACTTTAGTTTGATTTGATTCGCAGCAGCATTATTCCACCATTCCATTTGAGTATCTCTGTCTTGTTAATGTTGAACAAGCTCGAAAGGCGCTCTACAGCACAATTGAAAGGTGAAAGTATCAAATTTGTATTCAAAAAGCATTTGTAACGCTAATTGACGAAATTCACCAAATAAATTGGGCACAATAAAATCGAAGAACAACAAGAAAAAAATCTACTGTTGTTACATGTTAACAGAAAATTAGGTATGTGCCCCAATAAACCATTTCGTTTCTCATAGATCACATGTATATGATCAATGATGTGAAACATCTTTATTTTCGCACACAATATTGCGTATTCAGCGCCATATTATCGCATATGTTCAAACTAGTTGTGAATTACAAACGCATTAAAAATTTAAATGTATGTTGGTACAATATTTAATTCACAGCTCTAGTTCCAGTTTTATTTGCTTTCTATCTTAACCATCGTTCTTGCCAAACTGTCGTGGGACAACGATTTTCTATGTTTCCTCTTAAATGCTCCCATTAATAGCTGTTTGTTGATATTGTTACTGCCAATATGAATATGTATTAAAGCGTTGCAAAAATGGTTGCGAAAAGGCAAGCAAGTCATTTATAGACTTGTGTGTCTTCGATTTCTTATGTTATCGTTTAATAAAACAAACAAAAGCAAGCATTGTGCGCATTTATTAAAAATCAAATGGTTATGAAGATTTCAAGTTAAAAGAAACAAGAAAAAACGTTAATACCATTCACACGAAATTTTAAATCGTATTGTAAAACATAAAAGTGGGGGTTTAAATAGCGGCTACCCCAAAAAGTGCGAGGTATACGCCCACTAGTAGTGTATGAAGCGACCATCCACCAGATGCCACCATATCAAATTTCAAGTTGATATTGACGTTTTCCATACAAATGCATAAAAGTGAGCTGTAGGTTTGTATGGGACTACCTCAAAAAGTGGGCGGGACAGGTCCATTTGTATATGTATATGAAGCGGTTGTCCACTAAAATCCACCAAATCAAATTTCAAGCTAATATTGAAAAAAAAAACACAAAATTTCATAAAGAAGTTTTCATACATAAAGTCAAAAGTGGCTGTAGGTTTGTATGGGGGCTATCCCAAACAGTAGGCGAGTCCCACCCATTAATGTATATGTCAAGCATCTGTCCACTAAAAGTTACCACATCAATTATTAAGTTGATATTGACTACAATAAAAAAGTTTCGTCTCGCCGAACAGATCAAGAATATATATACTTTTTGGGATCTACGATGCCTCCTTTAATGCGTTACAAACTTTCAGACAAACTGATTATACCATGTCACACTATGTGTGAATGGTATAATGAGACCAAATGAGAGTATGGTCTGCATACTCTTTGTATACTCTTTCGCATATCTCTCTCCCCTCTATTAGTCTTTTCTTATTCCAAAAATATGTACATATGTAGAGTTTGATAGTTTGTGCTGCAGTTTGTATGAATGACGCAGTTGCATATGAGTGTACAGGGGTAGAGACAGTTATTTTTCCTCTATTCTGCCAACTGAAAATAAAGGAACCGAAAGGCAAGTGTATCATTGCTTTGTATTTTCATTAGGTTTGGTTGTTTCTTGTATCGAACTAAGTTCACCACAACTTACAACTTGTTGGAACTCGTTTGGCTCGATTGCAATATTTCTTAAAAAGCCATGTTAAAATAAGAATAGAAATGAAGAATATAATATTCGTCGGTGAATTTCGATGCAGGAAACAACATGATTCACATAAAACTACGTGTCTGTTCACCATTCACATATTTTTTCAGTTCATTTGATAAAGTTCGAGCAATCTAATATAGGGAAAAAATTAGAACATTTATATTTTCAAAATAAGTAGGTTCAGAACTTATATGGGACACGCCCATTAGTATATGAATGTGAAGTGGGCGTCCATAAAATAAATTAAAACAATTATCATTCACCAATTTTTGCTCCAATATGAATTGCTATTAATTTCGTAACAAATTTCGCAGTTTTTGAAAAATCGTTATATCTATGTCATGCGCATACCTACTCACCACCTATATTTACAATTCTGCATAGTAACTTTTTTATACCATTCAATGGTATTGACAGTTTGTCTGAAACTTTGTAACGCATTAAAGCAGGCAAGTAGACTCCATAAATATATATATTTATTTTTGATCCGAAGAGACGACTCAAAAATCCAGTTGTTTGAGCCGTTGTCTGAGAGGTCGCACTGTCATAGAGTCGAGTTATCCATCTTGACGGTTGGTCTATTGTATTTTTCGAAAACTTCTGTCAAAAAAATGATGCATATTATTGAGAATTGACCGTTCTACGTTGTTTTAACGACTCTCTAATGCACATCATCAATGTATTCGATGAATTGAATCGAACTAGCCAGGACCGTCTGTATGTGTCGATACAAATTAGACCCTCAGTTTTTAGATATCGATGTTAAATTCGGTATGGAGACTTTTTGTAAAACGTACAGCGTTTGACCGTAAAAATGCATACCATATATCAAACAAATATAGAAATTTCTGCTAAAAAGTGTTTCATAAGAAAACGAACAATGAGGTTATCCAAATTCAATAAAAGTGTCACGCCCATTGACCGAAATGTGAAGCCTGCGTTCATACGAAAGGACCATTTATATTTATATATAAGCCTTTGCAACCGTAGTTGTCAGCTGACATTTCCAACGGAGTAATTGATATTTGTGACCATAACATATTATTATAATTGTATTTACTGTTTGAGCGCGATATGTGTTGTTTACAGTGATTTGAAAGCTGTGTCTCAGCATCGTCGTGCGACGATTTATTAGGATTTTCAATGCAAATTATAAAGGCAAGTGTGCATCGATAAACTTATTCTGAATAAATACACTTTATGGAATATCCGATGATTTGTTTAATACGTTACAAAACAAACATTCTGAAAAAATTAGAATATTCTCCACAATACGTGTGAAGAATATACAAATTCCACACCAGCGAGCTGTGTCAATCACTAACAATCAGAAAACTTCATAAATAATTGTTTTGAATGCATTCTAGCAGCAAATTGGTTAAATTTTCGAAACATTAACAACTAATCAGAGCATAAAATTAAAATTTTAGGTAGTGTGGGCGTTCAATCCAAAAAAAAAAAAAATATCTAAAATTCTTCAGCTGTTCACATTTGCACCTCTTCGCCAGTAATTTGTTGGCGCGACACACGTGGCTTTCTGTGGGCGGTTGTGTCTTATAAAACTTGTTTGAAATGATTTAATTTGTATAGTTTGATTTTTATTTTTATGACACTGAATAGTTTGAAATAATTTATATACAATTTTGCAATGCTTATTTTAAACAAAAGATGGAAATGCGAAAGAAACAAAAAAATGTGTACAATATTTGGCTGTGGATTATGCTTGCTTTTGTTTGTTATATCGTATGTAAGTGTATGTTGTATGTAAATCCAACATTTGTTTATGATTGACACGACACTGACCTCCTTCTTGCGATTTAGTTCGGTTTGGTGCACACACAAAGATTTCTTACGACACAAACCAAAAAATCAAAAACGAAAAAAAAAAATTACGAACTGAATTGCGTTTGACGAATTCAAACGGATGTGCGTAATTGATGTCTGTGGAATATGGAACACCGACGATGAAACCGAAAAATAAAAGAAAACAAACAAATCCAACGAAAAACTTAAGAAAATAATATTTATTTTCTAGATAAATATATTAAAAGTTTCACAAGCGCCAACGCGATATATTCGAAATTGGGATTGCGATTCGAGACGAATTGAGCCGAAACGGAGACGATATGAAATGAAAGCAAGCAGCCCGATTGAATGAGACTGTCTCGACTGCTTTTCACTTGGAGACGCGTCGAGTGACTAAAATGCGCGAATCCAATGAAAATTTAATGAAACCCTAACGAGTCATAAAAGAAATGTATTCCACTACTCTGAATAAAACACTCAGGCGGTCGATCGGTCGGTGGCTTGGACAGACAGTAGCAGCAAACGTGAATCTACAATATACAATATTAAAAAATAAAACAAGCGCAAAAATGATTGTTACTCTTTTTAAAATGCGCATCGCGTATGAATCAAATGTAAAATATATACAGCCCGGCCTGGGCTGGCTCGGCCAGGCAGGCAGGCAGGCAAGGCAGTTCGTTTTGAGCGGTAGCGAATGAATGAATGCGCTAAATTAAAACGAGAAAAAAAAATAAAATACTGGAACGCGAAACTCAAGCGCAAAAGATGATGAATTTCAAGTTAATATCATTCATTGCAGTCAACATTGGTCGCTGTGGGAGTGTTAGATTGACTTGTACTTAGCTGAATTGCAAAAATAAGGTCGGATTCAAAAGTTTGAAAAAGTTTTTTTTTTTTTTAAACGTCAAATCTTGCATAAAACTATTTGTACGCCCCCAGAAGATTATATTGAGCTTCATTGCTGTGAATATTCGCACTAACCGCATCATTTGAATTTATTTTTAATTGAAAGTAAATTTTTCATATTTTAGGGTAATTTACGTGCGTTGAACACGAAAAACATACTAATTTTTTCATCTGTTCCATATATCTAGATGACGGGATATTTGTTTGTTCTATTTATGATTTTATCGAGATAAATTATATATCATTAGAAAGGTGTTTAAATTACACATCAAATTTCTCAACTTGTTTCGATCGAATCAAAAATGGCTCATGTACAGCTGCAAAAAGTACGAAATCCAAGCAAATTTTTAAAATTTTTTAGACATTTTTGTGTTTTGAATATTAATTACAACAATAAATAACACAGGTCTACATGGTTTAGTTGTTGGAAAGCTAAGCCAAAGTAATTTGATGCGTAGAATCCGAATCCGGGGTCAGAATTGGCCCATCACGTCAGGATTTTGCTATATTTGAGGTTATGTACACGAATGACGGCGAAGGGATATATTTCGTAACTTCGAATAGCCATAACTTTCCGAAAATCTCTTAAATTAAAGGATAAGAGTGGTACTAAATGGTGTAACTGTAAAGACAGACCTCAAACTAATTTTTTGCACCTTGTACATAACCTCACCTTGTACATAACCTAAAATATCTCGAAATTTTGACGTGATGGGCCAATTCTGACCCCGGATTCGGATTCTACGCAGCAAATTACTTCGGAAAATGACCCTCAGCGTTCCAACAACTGACATGACCCTGGTATTTGTAGTCCTGTGTAATTAACAAACAAACGATTTTGACATGGTCCAAACAGTATGTTATTTTGCAGTATTCTGTAAACATGTACATATATAGAGTTGTAGTACATTCATTATACCACTCACACATAGTGTGAAATGGTATTGTCAGTTTATCTGAAAGTTTGTAACGCAGCTGAGCCGATCTAGTAATGGTCGTCTGTCTGGATGTTGTTGCGAATTTTTTTTGGCAAGAAATTTTTTAAGGTATCATGTTGTAATTCGGCATATATACTTCCTTTAACTGCAATTAACACGCCATGCCCACTTTTTAATATAAACCCATACACTCCCCCCCCCACATCTTACGCATTTTTGTATTTTTATTGCTGTCAAATCACCTTAAAATTTGGCATGGTGGCTTCTTATGAAGGGACTCTCATATATATTTTAAGGTAGCCTCCAAACATACCACCCGTTTGTATGGTGAACGTTTTTTTGCAATCAATATCAATGTGAAATTTGACAGGACCATATAAACTTACCAATCAATTCTGGAGTTTTAGTATGAAAACTTTCTTATTACAGTAAATAGCAACTTAAAATTTGTTATATATGTACTCGTATTGGCTTCTTATGGATGTGATTTCTCCATTTTAGGGGCAGCGCCATACAAACCTACCACCCACGTTTGTGATTTTTCATTAAAAACTTTTTAATTTCAGGAAAAATCAATTGGCAGTTGGTTTCGTATGGACGGACGCTTCGCATATATGTACATCAAGGGGGTATCATGCCCATTTTTAGTGGTATGCTCCAACAAACTTACATCCCACGGTTAGGTTGCTAGATTTCACAAATATTATTTTCTTGTACACCTTCTAAATTCACAGCTTCAAACTTTAAGGGAATGTTATTAGAGCTTTGGTTGAAAAACTTCTTTAATCGAAACGAAATTTAGTATACAAAGTGTTTCGAAGTCCATGTTTTTGAGGTAGCTGATTATAAGTACCGAGTTTGAAAAAGATTGAATGACTATTTTCTAAATTTGGGTACACTTTTTTTTTCTATATTTTGACATCAGATTCGTAAACAGTAACCCCATTGACCCATGACATTTGTATCCAGCTTTTTTGAACCACTCCGGTACAAGCATTCTGTGAAATATTTGTTAAGGAATGAGTTAAGGTTTCGAATTTTCTACGGTAAATATGCACGAATTATAATAAGTGATACCATCATCAAATAAGCCTCAATCTTTTAGCCACAGATAAATAAAAATAAAAAAATACTTTATAATCAATCCTTGTACTACAATATTACGATTCTTCTGATTTCAAGATTACTTTTCAACTCCTCTGTTAATTGAGCCGCTGCTGCATCGACAATGCACATGCGATTTCATTTCAATTATTAGGATCGTAATGCTGCGACGACGAAAGTTGTTGATTTCATTATTATTATAAGTAAATTGTATAAACTTTTCTTTCTTTTTGTTTGTTGCTCTCGCATTTTTAAGTAGTGAATCACTTAGGCCAGATTCTATAAAACATTAAATTATTTGGATGTGCGCCAATTTCACTTGCCGCCATACGCAAACGGTCAAAAATATGAATTCTTTAAATGCTAAATTCTTTTTTACGTTTTGCATATCTTAAATATTTGTACAGTAAGTGATAAACAAAATATGGACGCTTTGTAAATTTTTCTTCAAATATGTTGAATAAAGAGTATGGCGCAGCCAAAATGGACAATGAATATCAAATAAAAAATTTATATTTTATAAAAGTGGTAAGTTTACACACTTTAAAAATCGATTGTGCTTGCTTTATTAAACCATCCTCTATTGAAGGAATTATCTCTAAATTCAATCGGCATACAGAAATTCTAGACAGTATTATGTTATTTGGGCCCACACAGCGGACGAACAAAATTCTTAAGTTTCGAAAATTTTAATTGTTAAGAAAGCTTAACCAATTTTTATCTTGTATCTAACTTCATGAAATCTTTAGATACTTAAGTTGTTTATATAGCTCTTGAATTTTGTTTATTTTTTATTGTACTCCTCACTTAAAATTAAATAAAATGATTTGAATTGCGGTGGTGATGATTATGACGAAAAATCCTGCGTTAGAAGAATTTATGTCTATAACCGAAACAAATGCCTAAATTTTTAAATAAATTTTTATTAATGAAATAGAAAATTGGAATACTAATGTGTTTGACGAAAGTGATGTTGATTCGAATAGCTAAGAAATTGAATGAATATCAGATCATTTTTCATATACCGATGCTATAAATTCGGCAAATATTAAATGGAGAGAGCAGAATGCGTATTTAATTGCCTTTAAGCATCTGTCGAATCTTCTGCAATTTCGATCAGATATTGTGAATTCAAAAGCGATTACTGCGGATTGGGTATCAATCTTAAGTGCCGACCACTTCAAAGTAGTGTTTGGCGTTGATTAACCGTGATATAATATAATGGTACGCCCATTTTTCTATAAAAAGTAGTCACAGCCAAAAGAAACTACCATACTATACAAATGACTCCTGAAGACCACCTGCATGAAGAAGCGATGATACTTTCCGTTCACCGGCAAACAGTTCTTATTGGGTGCGTATAGGAGTAATCAACTCAATCATGGCACACTCACGTTAACTGTTCCAACTCGTATTCAAGATGACATCATGATAGAGGAGTCCGTTTATATATCCGGTAGGGCACAATTGCATAAAGATGCTGTTGAACAGTCAAAAAACTCTCTCAGGGGCAATATTATGCTTGGTGACAGGTGGCCAATTGATGAGTGTGAAAAACGTCTGCCACGTAACACCAGGACTAAATTAGCACAGTTAAGATCCGGATGGAGCAATATGATCGAGTGTTACAGAAATCAGCTGATCGGAAGCAGCACTAATGATTGCTGTCCTGAGTGTAGTCAATTGCCATACAACACGACCTACCTCTTCAACCTCTCGTCCCTTCCGACGCAAAAGGTCGAAAAGGCACTAAAAAAAAACTTTCCGGAACTTACAAAACCAATGTTGCCAACTCAAGTCTAATGTTTCCATCGTAAAGTTTAAAATTTTTAACTCTGCACCCAAAGGAACAAGGGTATATAATAAGTTTGTACGAATGTATCTTACGAACAGTAGGAGACAAGGTAGATCCCGCAAAGTATATATATTCTTGATCAGCATCGGAAACAGAGTCGACTTAGCTACGCTCGAACGTCTAGATACATGAGACCAAAGATCTCAGGAACTATAAGAACTAGAGACTTAAATTTGGTCATTTAGATTACATTATATGTTGTGTGTGGATACCACCGTCAATAATACGGCCATTTGACCCTTACATTCACACTTTTCAAGCCAGAAAAAAAGTGTTTTTTTTTTAAAGTCTACATACGTATACATTGGCCAGGGTGCAGAATACTTCGTAGTCGTGAACACACGACTGCTCCATTCTTACTTGGTTTCCAGAATATTTTGACATACGATAACTACTTGCGTTCTTTACAGTGACTTGTAAAATGTATCTCGTCCTAAAATATAATTATCTCGTAAGAATTTGTGTGTGATGATTTACTACGACTTGTGGATGGATAAACCCAACTAGAGTGCATCAATGAACTTACTTCGACTTCTGGCGATGAAGCGCCATCAAAAAACAAAAAAAAAACTATTGTTTATGACTAGTATGCTGAAAGACGAATCTGGAGAAGGTCGTTCAAAAATAACTGTTGTTCCAGAAAACATCAATGCTTTGAGTGAACTGATAAGATAAGACCGTCATATGGCATACCGTGAGATACAGACACGCCTAAGCATTCACGCTCCTAACATGCATGCAATATTGCATGAGCATTTAAATGTGAGAAAACTATGTGCGCGTTGGATCCCACATAATTTAAACGATGAGCAAAAAAGACTCGTGTGAATTGCTGTAAACAAATGTTGAAAAAGTACAAGAACGCTTCGTCCAGTAAGTTAAATCACATCGTGACAGGTTATGAATCTTGGATAGACCCGTATGAGCCAGAAAAAAAGGTTAGTCATCTGTGTGGGGTTTTCAAGACTAACCAAAGCCAACGAAAGTTGTTCATTCTCGGAGTGTCGCAAAGCAATTGGTCGCTTGTTTTTTTCGGAAGAAGTGAAAATGTGACTACAATAGCACTTAGAGTAAGTTTATTCTGAGCGGTATAAAACCATTTAAGTGAATGTAGGAAAAACAACGGAAACGGCAGATCAGCTTGTATCATGATGCAATGGCAGCTCTAGCACGTAGAGACTTACTTTAACCTTTTTGGAGGAGCTATCAATTAACAAATAAATAGTACCTCCCTGACTTGTTCTTATTCCCGCATGCCAAAGACACGTTGCGTGGTCAACGATTTACATCGCACTTGAGACATTTAAATTGCTTATTTTGGAGATACCATTTTCAGAGTGCGAAAAATGTTTTCGGATTGGTTTGTGAGCATGCAAAATATTTCACCTCGCTGCTCGCTTTTTTCATCCTTTCGGTACCTTTGTTTTCAATTGGCAGAATAGAGAAAATAAATTCTCTATCTCTCAACACCTCTCTCGCGATCTAATGCTCTCAGTGTTAAAGCAACAGATAAATGAGTGTGAATCGGTTGCCTAATATTATTACACCATGGTCTACTTTTTTGAGTAGAGAAACAAAGCTTCATATAATAGAGGTTCTTTTTCGTACTATTTAGAGAGGATTCTTTTAGCTGAAATATGTTTGATACATTTATTAAAATTTATAAACTACACATGCCGATATATGAATAGAAAGTAACACACGCAGCAGCAGAATTGAGAGATTAAATCAAAAGTAAATTTAACTGAAAGTGAAATCAGCGGGCATAATTGTCAACCACACACAAAGCAATATAATAAATAATAATATAAATAAGTATTGTCATATACAACAACAGGAAAAAAAAGTTCGCAACGAAGCTAATAACTTCCTCTAAAATTATAATATTGCGCGAATAAAAACTAAAAGAAAGAAAGATACACATGTATTTACTATGTAGAGAAAAAAAGAAGCCTAAACGCTTTTACGACTTTTGCTGCGCGCAGCAGTCACTTTCAATTTTACAAAAGTTATCAGCAACAGCAACAACGGCAAATGTATCTCACACAGTGCGATGTATCTCACTGTCCATCTATGTATGTTGTATCTCTTTGGCCGACTATCTGTCTGTCTGTCTGTCTGTCTTCTGTCTATATGTTCCGTTGGCTTATTGTTGCTGTATCTCAATCTCGCATGTAATTTGCATCTTTTATGTGCTGTTTGCGTAGCGTTGCTTGCTTGCTCACAAGAGTTCAAGAATTCCGCAATTCAAATTTTGTATAAATTTTACGCTTTTTGCAATTTGAATTTCTTTATTTTTATGATGTACAATATTTTGAGGAACTTTCGCTATTCGTGACATAAATGTAAAAATAGTATAATAACAAAAAAAAATTCTTATGTTAATCAAAGCGGCGTACATGTTGATTTCTACATATATGTGACAAACTGAACTTTCACTGTAGCGTTCACATCTTTAGAAAATAAATGAACTTATATCTTAAAACAAAACTAAATGCATTTAAAGCATTGAGATTTTAATTAAAATTGTGTACATTATTTGTTTATGTGCAAAAACCAATAGAATATTGCTCATATTTCACGCACTTCGGAATTTATTTCTGCTCTGTGCTTCAGCAAAGCGCCGTAGGATACCACCAAAAGTTCAATAAATAAACAAAATACGCTTTTGAAAATAAAATATAGAATGTTTTTTTTTTCTTTTTTATTATTTACTTTTAGCAACAATTATTTAGTTGATAAATTAACAAATTCCCACTAGGCGCAGCTCGATTTTTTTGTTTTGTTTTGTATCTTAAGAAAGTGAGCTGAGTTCGTTAGCTTGACGATCATTAAGTGCTCGCTTGATTGCTTAAGATACATTGCATGAATCCATCTTCAAACAGTTTCAAGTGTTTGCCAGCCACTTGAGACAACAAACTGTTCGTGGCCCTGGCCTCTCTTGTGTTTCATAGCAGCTACTGTGTGTTTGCATTTTATTTTATTTTTTGAATAAAACCAAATTTGGTGCTGAAGTTTTATCTGCTCCATTTCAGATACAAAACTATCTTTTTGTTTTGTTGTTGTTGTATTTTTATTGCTCTTCGAACTCACAGCGTTGTTGTTGTTATTATTATTGCTTGTTCGTTTGTTTATTTCTTTTAATGTGGTGTTGATTTCTTAATTGCTTACAAATTTATCTTGTATCTTGTAAAGGTTGCGTATGTATGCATGTACTGTTTCTATTTGAAGTTCATATGCTATTTTTCTAGGTCATCATAGAATAAATTTATTGATTCCTTAAAAGTGTTTACTTTAAAGTTAGTTTGTTTTGAGCGAGTATGAGTAAAACAAAGACTAAATTATAAACATATTTGTTAATTAGCAAACAAACTTTTAATAAGCGCCATTCATTCAACGTTCTTCAAAACATATTTGACATTCGAATTATGAATGCACCGCCAGTCGATAACAAAAAAAAATACTAATAAAATTTATAACTATTATATGCAACAACAAAACTTAAACGTCATCGACCAGCTAAACGGGGTCGTTTCGCCCCCATTTCCACTTGTACACGTATATTTTTCTATACACTCATGTTGCGCTCAATTGATTCCACCTTCAGTGTCAATTTACGTTTCTAATAAATAAAGCGCAGTTTTGTTGTTACATATTTATAAATACATCAATGGAATGCAGTCAACAAAATTTTCTAAATGCACTTGCTTTATTTGAAAGTGTACTGTAGACAGTAGTGTTCCATAAATGGTGAACCATCTGTTGATTTTATTGTAAATTTGGTGTTATGGCACAACAGGGAACACACTTTATTATTGGATAGTTAAGCTGTTGCTTAAAAAATTCATAAGAATCGTTTAAAAGTGATTAAAATTTTGTTGTTGACAACCCTGCTACAACAGCTGATTTACAATTTGCTCTTCTTGGAAATGAAGATTCCAAGATTCATAATTCATAGATTCATAATACATACACAGCAAATTAATCTTTAAATTCAATGTTTACTTATGTATTTTATGATCCTCAATATTGGCCAAAAAAGTACGAGAAATATAGAAACCGTAATAATACAGTTATAGAGTGTCTTCGAAGATTCCAAATTGTTCTTTCGATGCCGCTCAAGAATTTGTCCGATTATCATTCACACTATATGTACGTATGTATGTATGTGTAGTTCGCTAATTTAGGAACTGAAGCTACATTCAAAGTGTGAGATAAGACAGGACACTATTATCTCAAAACTTTATCAAGTAACGGAATTAATTTCTTAATTAAAAGCTGTATAAGTGAGCAGAATTATCATGGATGGTGTCCGAAACATAATGGACATGTAAAGGTCTATAATGATATATGAACAACTATTTAAATTTTGGAAGAGATTATTACGCACGATACTAAATAGTTGTGTACAACCGCAAATTATAGAGAACGGAGTGAAAAGTTTCAGTTTTTGTTGTAGTTTTATTTCCAGTAAAGTTTTTCATACAAATAGACTAAAGTGGCTTGGATAGAGTCTACTCCAAAAAGTGGCGGGGCATGTCAATATGAATAATCTATTTAACTGCAACATAAATAAGTCTAGCTACCGAGTTTCAAGTCGATCTAAATAAGTCTGTCTGTCTCTGGTAGTTATTGCACAATTTTTTTTAGCAGTTATTTTTTATATACTATATTCAGAGTATAAAAAAAAAACTGCTAAAAAAAATTGTGCAATAACTACAAGAGGCAGACAGACTTGTTTAGATCGACTTGTCTCGACAAGCTGATCAGAAATATATATATTTTATAGCCCAACTGCGTTACAAATTTTTATATCATTCACACTGTGTGTGAGTGGTATAAAAAATAAACTTTTAAATATCTATTACGATGGGATGAGACTAACAATATCTAGAATCAACAAATTGTAGCAATTTGAATTCGCTGGACAATTATTTTCAATGGCAGACACCTTAGTTGCTAGCGGCAGCACTACCAACAATATTGTAATTGCCGCGTTGCCTTTGTGACTCATAAATATTTTATATGGGAAACTACATTTGAAATAGCTAATAAATTCTTATACATAAATTCAACAACATAAGGTAAAAAAAAAATATTATAACTAGAAAATGTGTTATAGTTTCGGTGTCCGATTGGTTTATAATACCCAGAGTACACTTTCATGGTTATAAGGTGTAATATTATAAGAAGTTTTAATGAAAAAAAAAAAACTAAGAAATACTCTGTGTCTTAAGGAATTAACTAGTCGCACCTGTATTGAGGTCATAATTATGCCATTCACACATAGTGGTATTAATACTTTGTCAGAAAGTTTGTAAAGCATTAATAGAAACATGTCCGTCTGTCTGTATGTTGCTGCGCACTTTTGTTGTTACATTTTTGAGATATTTGGCTGGACTTCAGCATAAGAATTTAAAATTAAATTAGAATTCAGTAACCAGATAGAATATTCATGTTCATGTACCATTTTTTTATTATAAGAATTTCATATGAAGGCTTTTAAAAAAATAGCTGCTTCATATATAGTATACCAAATCGGGGTTCTCGCCCACTTTTGGGGATAGCTACCACCGTCTACTTCTGAGTGTTTGTGTGAAACACTTATTTATTACAATTGATAACAACTTGAAATTTGATATGAATGCTTCTTAAGAACAGTTGCATCACATATATACCAGTAGATGTGCCCTGCTAACTTTTAGTGGGTGCACCCAAACAAACCCATCCACCACGTTTGAGTATTTGATTGAAAAAAGAAAATTATCACATTGATATTGGATATGGTGGTTTTCTTATAAACAGAAGAAGCTGCACAAATATATTGATGGGCGTGTACAGCTGTTTTAGGGGTAGCCCTATAAAAACACAACGTTTGGGTTCTTAGCTTATACAAAACAAAAAATTGTGTTTTTTTTTCTCTTATACGATTTCAAATTTACTGTGAATAGTATTCAATTTTATATTATGCTTCAAACCGGTCGCTGTAGGCACATATTTTTTTTAAAAAGTAACTCAAACAAATTGTAAAGGTCCAAAATTACAGAAAATATACTAAACTTGAAGAAATTATAGAGTTTAATTCAAATGTTTTAAATAAAATTTCCAATCACACACAAGAAACAACCAGTATATGTAGTCTCCAATGGCTCTTTCAAGTTGTTAAACATTTTTTGAACAATAAATCGATTTTCACAAAAGGTATAAAGAAATAGAAATACGTTTCTGACGGCATTAATCGAAAGGATCAATACTATCTATGTGGCCCATTCAAAAAAATTATGATTCGCTAGCACTCGTATAAACTATAATAAGTTCCTTCGCACAATTTAAGTTCCTTTAACAATTTAAAAATTCATAAAATATATGAAAAACATGCGTTCCTATGAAATTTAAAATTGGTGCATTTTTTGACAGTCACTGTAAATTAAATTCTCTAATTTGCATTTATTGTGCATATGAATTGAATCAGATACTTAAGACTTGATGATGATTATCGCATTAAAAAATTCTACAGCTTAGCTTTGAAAATTCACTCATTAAAAAGCTCTTGAAATACATTTTCTCACCGCTTGTCCAATGACATAAGCCAAAATCGGCAAACATAATTATGATGATCGCCGAGAACAAAAGAACAAAATATACTCATTAAATAATTTATTCAGACATTAAACTCTTTGCTTACTGCTGCGATTCAACGCAATCCGCCTCTAGACAACAGAAGTACAACAACAATCAAATTTTCCCAACAGCAAACGATGGCAAATTATTTAAAAGCCAATTCTTTTGTTTAAAACTTAACTCATTTGGTGCCAGGAAAAAAAAAAAACTATTGCGTCTGCATGCGAGAAAAACTATTGTATACAGAATTAAAAAAATGAAATGAGCTTGAATGGAGGAACCCTTTTACATTGTTTTAAAATTTAATTGAAAATAAATTGTAAAGCGAAACTACAAACTTTATAGGTACCAACAATACATACAATACATAGTGAGAAACTGAGGAGGCCCATCAGATACAATGGCGTATGTTGAAAAATAGGCGCGCATACACAAAAAGAAGGGTTCGAGGCAAAAGAAAAAACTTTAAATAAAAGAAAAAGAATTTGCTGAATCAATTGACTTTTGGCTAGGCAGAGAGACTGAAATGTTTCATAGCGCTGACAATCGAGATACGAGCATCAAGAACCTATTTACAGTGAAGCTTATTTTTAGACAAATCACACAGACAGGCAGACTACCAATCAGCATTACGGAGGGTGAGCAGCATGAAATTCACAGATAGTTTATAGACCATGAAGTGCATACAGACGACCATTTGCAGCATAAAGTTTAGTTGAGTTGCAAACGCTAACGAAAGTATCGAAGTATAAAGATGCAAGTGATAAACACAGAAATTAAGTACTACACGAACAATGAGACAATTTTGCCAAAGCACTGAGTAAGAGATACAATTTATAGCTACTCTTTATTATTTGCCAGAAATGGGCACGGCCTAAGGCCATTCTTGTGATTTATCATGTTAAACAAAACTTAGAGAGTAATAGCCAAACAAAAAATATAGTTTTAGGCGAATTTACTAGGGAGGCTAACAAATTTACGATTACTTGGGTTGAAAAGAAACAAACATCAAAAGTTTTTCACATGTTTAATCATCAGAATTTTTTAGTTATTCAACAATTAGAATCGTCTTTTTAAAGTTTCTCAGTTTTAGCATTTAGTGCATCTATTATGTGTACTTTACTAGTGTATTCTTCCAAAAATTTTTTAATTTTGTGAAAGAAACTCCAAATTTGGAGACGCTATTTCTAGAAAACGTGGTGCTGGGTTAATTTCTTCAGTGTGAGCTAGTAGTAATGTAAGTTTTCCAAATTTTGAAACAAGCAGAATTCTGTACATCACTTAAAAGTTGAAATAAACCCATTTTAAGTATTTTACATTACTTTAATGGGTCAACAGTCAACTTTTGTGCTCCATGCCATGAACTTAAGTTTCATCACCTGTTATTATATGCGCTAGACTTCTCTAATCGAACAAGTGGGTCTTTTGAGTTCAGCATATCTCTGCAACATATTGATTGAAACTAAATTCAGATTTTCGGAACATTCAATCACAGACTTGATAATAACATATGGATTTCATTACTATTTTCTGCGCAAACTTTTTATTTTTTCATGTCCAATCTTTTAAAAATTTGAAATCTTATACTCTTAAACTATAGTCTCTGCTATATGCTAGACATTTTGCGCAGAGCGCTCTAATGGCCATCATTAATCATATGAAATGGTTGTGAAATCCCAGACCTTTTAAATAGTTTTCACGAAGAAGTGGCTTAAAGCGGATCTATGCTCTAAGAAGTCCGTTGGAATCTAATTCGAATCCAACTAAATTTTTTAACCTAACCTTAAACCTAATAACTACAAATTTTATATCTATGAAATAGTTATTTACAATCATCAATTGATCGCTTTTTCGTTAACCCCTTGTGTATGTAGTAAACAAGTGATAAATTTTCTGTACAATGCTGCTTCAAGTATAAATTCAAACTAATTACGAAACTCATTAAAAGCAACAAATTGAGAAAGCAAAATAATGGCAGGAAGCGAAGCTCGCTGACTTGCTTAAAAGTAGCTACCGATTGAAGACTTAGCGAGCAAGTGAACGACTAAAGAGCCAGTTTAGGGCGTGCTACAACACTTCCTCTTCATGGCTGCTGCTACTACTTCATGGCTTCCTTGGCGTACTATTTTTAAATGCTGACCACCAGCTTATAAGTGGTAGAACAGGCAGACAAAATAGAGCTAAGGAAGCTTTTATTGTTCGATATAGCTCGCGGTGCAGATAGACAGAGAAATGTGTACCTGATCGAGTCACAAGTCACATGCAACATGTTGTGGCAAGTTAAGTTATTTTCTCCTATTTCTCATTGAACCAGCCACGCAAAACTCATTCATCTCTGTCAGTTTCGTCGGCATAGATGCAGCAAGCTCGCGGCAACTGTCAACCCACTCTTACCATAATCAGGAGGTAGACACTAGACAGTAGAGTAGTCGCAGGAAGGAAGCGCAGCGACATAAATCTGGTTATTTGCTGCATGCAACTAAATACTGCCTGCACTGCATAACTTCAATGACTCTGTTCAGATACATGGATGGCAGCAAGGCTCAGTCCAAAAAAAAAAAACACGCAAGGCATGCGTTTCGATTAGAACTTCGAATAGCCGCCGGCCAAAGATTAAATGCAGACAACTACGTAGGATGTGGCACGATTTAAGAAAAACAAGCAATTCATAGTAGACTTATTTCGTTTAAAATTGAATGCCGACCAAAATGAAAAAATATAATAAAAACAACCGCCAAATAAATCCAATTAAATCATTAAAAATGCAATTAAGCAACAAAATTAAAGAAAGTCAAAGAAAGTAATTACCGACAACGAAATCAGAGTGAAAACTTCCGTTGAAATGAAAAGAAAAACTAGACGCAATAAATCTAAAAGATAAGATTGACTCGCTGAGAGCAAAGCTACAATGTTGAAGTTAATCATCAACATTCATTTCGGAATAATGAAAAGATATAAATAAAAAGTTGGGAAAAAAAAGTCTAAAGACCGCAATTGTGTTTTGCATCAGCAAAAAAAAAAAGATTAAAAAAAAAATAAAAAAAAGATAAACCAACTGAACAAGAGATACCACCGAATGGGTTTTAAAACCAACTGAAAAAAAAAATATTACCAGCAACCGCTAAAACACTTGCAATAGCAAAAGAGCAGCTGTTGATATGCTGGCAAGTGCAACTAGGTGGAAAGAGCGTTGATATGAAAAAGTTTATGCCCATATAGTTTCAAGTTTTTAGCTTTACATAAAATGTTATCCATACAAAAATTTAAAAAAAAAGTGATGTTTTAGCAGAACATTACTTATAAAGAAATGAAAAGGTTGACTTTGACTGCGTTTATACGAACGTCTTATTTGCAAATATAATAGTCTCGCTAATCAGTATTAAGTTTCGAGACTTTTGATATTTGGAAAAAAAAAACTTGACTCAACGTTCATGTCGCAAAACTTTTAATTTATTAAATTATTATTTGCAAACAAGGCGTGCGTATATACGCAGTCCTAAATAAGTGTCGACTGTAATTTAAGGGTTGACACAAATTTGATTCCGAAGAATTAGAATTGTTTGTAAACATATGAGCCTTAGAGCCGTTCTCACGACTTACCGATAAATAAGAAAATACGAAACGGCAAGATCTGCTATAGGCAGAATAATATTGAGTAGTGCATGTCACGACATCACAATTATAATAATTCAATTTTGAGTAGCCCTGGAGAATATTTGAAAAGGTGGACAGTCCAATTGCAAAAACGTAAACACAATAAAATTATAAATTAGCAGAAAAAAATGGATGAGAGTGAGCGCCGCCGCTGTAGAAAAATACGAGCCAATCTCTGAATATAATGTGCACGTTTGCATTTAAAATTTTAATACAAAATTTCAATTTTGTTAATTTTCATTTTGCTGTTGCTTTGGTTTTTTATCGATCGAGTTGGCAGGTATCTTTGCAAAGAATTCTGATAAATTTATCGGCTCGCCGAATTCGGCGATACGGTTATAGGCTTAATAAGAGTCGTGACATTGAAAACTAGCAAATCGCCTGAAAAATATGAGTGGTAAAGTTATAGGCAAGTCATGAAAACGGACTTTTGTGTGATCGACTGATATATATATTGACTGATATAGACTGAGATAGATACTTACCTTCTAGTCAGTCTAAAAGTCAAATCAATCAAAACTTAGTAGCACTGTCAAAACAGAAATACAATTTGCGCAAAATGACCAATGACTTGATTATTTAGCTCGTTCTACTCTATTAATTTAGTTTTCTTAAATTTGTAAATAACTCACCGATCAGCTGTCGCATTTTAGGCAACAACCATGTGCAGACCGTAAAATCTACTTGATTATGGAAAGTACGTTAAAAAAATCGTTAGAAAGATTAATTGAAACTGTATTGGACATCAAAGTTAAGACGATCTATTCTAATAGTATTGTACGAGTATAACTTTGGAATGAATTTGCTTTGAGTTCGTAGAAAACATTTAACGCTTAAAGAACATCTGTTTTCTCATATACAGTTTCAGATTTACTGTCCTAAGACAATATACATACACGATGTGATCTAAAAATAACCGAAATTTTTAGTTATAAAATAAAACAAGCATTGTATTGTGTTTCAAAGCTAATATTTATTCAAAATACAATCCATTTAACTCAATACAACGTTTGGAACGCTCAACCAATTTATCCAGAGACTTTTTAAACTCGCTTTTTGGGATGTTCTTTAGCACCTGTGTCACGGCTGCATGTATGGCTGGAATGTCATCGTAAAAAGCTCCTTTCATTACAGTTTTAATTTTTTGGGAAGAGGAAATAATCGCACGGCGAAAGCAAATCTGTTTTTTCATCAAAATTTCATTGACTACACGACCAATTTAATGATCATAGTTTAACTAATGTGGAACACAACGTGCCCCCACCTTTCTTTTACCCAAATCTTCAGATAATATTTTGTAGATTGTATAGTAAGATGAAATTAATTCTTCTGCCAGCATTCTCACAGTACAATTTGTATCGGTAGCGAATATTTCACTTGCTTTTTCCTCGAACTCAGCACGATTAGTTGCTTCGGGTCGTTCAGGTCTTGGATCATCATTTAAATCATGAGGACAGTGGGTAGTGGGTTTCAATGAGTAATACCACTAAAACTGTAAAAAGTGTGAGCTGAACTAAATGTGGAATATTATTTATTAAAAATTGTAAAATGAAAATTTCGAAATTTGTCCAGTGCTCATAAATTGAAGCTTTTTATAGGCAATAAATAAGGTAAATGCAATATTTGTGCTGCGTGGCATTTTCATTCTATTTACATAAACCTCACAGAATTCCATACATATCATGGCGTCATGTATATTCCAAAATGGCTTCAAATGCAGGTTGACACCTGAATTGGCTTGCAAGTTGCCACCACTCTCATTCTATTTTTCACATGTATGTACATATACACTCATATGCCAGTTATCATGATTGTTTGATATTTACAATTGCCATTGAGTCAAAAGTGAAAAGTGAAGTGATTTTTATTCAATTTCGTGATATTTTCGGTGATTTTTTACACATACGAAAAAAAAATTCAATACAAACAACTCTAGCCGATATGCGCTTCAGTGTTTACATTACAAATTTGATTTTTTCATGCCAATTTGCAACCACTTTATGTTCATAGAAACTGAGTGCAAATAAAATACATTTTTTTAAATCAGGTGTTTTTACACGAGGTTTTCTACCTTTTTAGCAATTGTTCAAGGAATTGCAACCTGCAAGCTAAAATATCAAGGAGTGGATTTTAAAAATTGGCTGTATACTTTTTATTTTTTGTGAGTTCAAATGATTTCTAGCTCAAGTTTTGCGCCTATTTACTTCCTCTTTTATACGTACGTTGCATATAATTTTATGACGAGTTATGATAAAAAAAGCTATGGGGTGCAAGCCTGCAAGCCAAATACCTACATGTATGTGAAGCGACCTTTAATAAAAAACCACTATATCAAATTTCAAGCTGATATTGACTTAAACGAAGAACTTTTTTCTACAAAATACGCCCATTAAAATATTTATGTGAAGCGGCCGTTCATAAGAAGCCTCCATAACGAATATAAAGCTGTTAACTTAAGCAAAGAAGTTTTCATACAATAACACATAAGTGGCAGGCAGTATGGGAGCTACACCAAAAAAGTGGGCGTGGCATATACATATATGGATACTCTATAAACTTGGAACCAAAACAAGCTTAAAACCGGCTTTTAGTCAAATATCTAAAAATGGTATCACTGAAAATACGCAACAACTAACAGACAGAATGTATATATGTAAGTACACTATAGAGCCTACAATGCTTTCTTTAGTTCGTTCACTATGTGTGAATGGTATAAAAAGCACGCTGTATGTGCAAAGAACCTGTGATTTCACCAAATTTGTAAACTAAAGATCGAGCTGAGCTAGGCGCGCTGAAAGTAATGCAATTGGCATACTAGCAAAAACATTTCGACTGTTATATAACTTCTGTTCCGAATAACAGGAAATTAAAATGCAATGAAATGAAAAAAGAGCCCCACAAGACGATAACACCTTTGTCGCTTACTTAAGAAAAAACATATTAGAACTGTTTGTGAATTATAAACCATTTTAAACTAAAATAGTAACAAAAACTATACCATTTTATGTGATATCACTACGAATGCAAAACTGAGTCGACTCAGGTAAGCGTGAATTTCAACGAAAAAGCCTATCGAAGAAACTTATCGGAAACTGACCGCAATTTTTCTCCTTTCTCAATTCAAGTAAGAATTTCTCTGATTTGCTGAATTGCTTTCGTAAATCAAAACCTATTTATTTCGTTTGCACATGCGTTGTTGAAGCACTTTCCGAATCTTCATTGTTTACTACAGTGTAATGTGAAATTAAATTAATAAAAAATTCTATAAATATTCCATGCACGTCGCGTACTTAACTTTTATTAAATACGCTGTTACTCTGCTCCACTTTCTGCAGTTTTAACTTTCTTGAAACATGTGAAAAAGTGCGTAAGCTGCAGTCAGCAATCCGTTTAATCACAATGAATATAATAACAAACGAATGCCAGCAAATTAAACGCGTATGCAACAGCACGCAAAGCAAACTAACTATTGAATGCAACTATGAAACTTGTCTGACTTAAATTTAAAAACTTGTAAGATTGGTTTTTTTATAGGTATAAAATTTATCATTACACATGCGCGCAAACGATAACACACGATTTGGTATTTAGTTTAAGCCAATTCTGTAGACAGACAGACAGACAGACAGACAGACAGACAGACAAAAACAAACAAACGAACGAATAAACGAGCAGATAAACAAGCGCGCAGCTGCCAACAGATACAAGATACAATTGCAACACTTGTTGACTGCAGCAACTGTGCAGAGTAAATGAGGCCAGTTGAGAATTATTTTATTGCATTTGGACATGAGACAATCGTGTATGGATTTGCAGATTTTTAACATATTTATTAGTGAAATAGTTGTGGAAAAATAAATAGTAAAAATATAACGAAAAGGAAATATCAAATCTAGTTCAACATTACGAACTAGGTCAACTGCAAATACATGACAAACAGATAGACAGACAGACAGACAGACAGTTCTACTACCTATACTAAATTTTCGGTTAACTTTTTTACTATTAAAAAGAATTGGGTTACTTGTGCAACCAGACTGTCTGTCCGACTACTGCAAATAATTGATGCAATGCGTTCTATTTATCAAAAGCCAGGTGAGAACGTTAACGTATTTGTAGATACTTACCAAACTGTTAAATCATTTTGATGTCGCATGTTGTTGCAATCTGAAAGTATAAAATTTGTAAGATTGGTATGTACAAACATTCATTTGAGTTAATATTCAGTTTTAATTCATGCAAAATAAATTAAAGTAAAACTAATTACGCTATGATTCAGAAATGTGTATGAGTAATGATATTTAAACACAGTGAATCGTCGTTTGCTCGGTTTTATTTCAACACACCCTTTGAGTAACTGAGTCATCACTAATATTAGTACACATTTTTGAAGCATATTTTTAGGCGCCAAAGCTTTTATTTCACTTTGGCATTTCCAAGTAACAAGAATGACAACAACAAAAAAGTACAATAAAAGGAAAAGTCCCATGAGTAATCATTGAACTATTGAAAATAGCATGCGGTAAAAGTGCAAACCAACTGAAAAGATTTTTATCAACGCATAGAAAAAACAGATACAGATACAATGATGAGCAATAGCGCATATATATATATATAGCTAGCTAGCTAGCTAAGTTCTTTAGGTCCATTCGCTTAATTTACACTTTGCGTCACTTTGTAAACATGGCAAAGTCTAAACGTCAATTCCAAAGAAATCTGTACGAAATTAAAGTAAATAAACATAAAAGTCGTCGTATTGCAAAATTCAGACAAAGGCAAAAATCTAAATTGTATACATTGTATTGTATAATACTGTATCTGCATCGTCTGAGAGACCCTCCGCAGACCGCTGACTATTCGAGTTTTATTTATTTTTTATGTAGTGGTTTTTGTTGACATTACAAGAAAAATGTAAACACAAATTTTGAAGAAAAACAGTAAAAGGCACGCAAAGTTTTCTACACACTCTTGGCTGGGCAGCGGGTGAGTTGAGCTGCTGAAGTTTAAAAAAGCTGACACGCGCATTTCTCGTACGCTTTTGCTTGGCTTGTTGACTGGTTGGTTGTCAGACTGGTTGGCAATGTCAAGTACAAGTACAAGTACAAGTACAGGGTCGTTAGCGGCCTTAGGTGAGCGCCAGTCAAGGTGTGCTACTGTTGAGGTTGGTAAGTTTCGGTGTGCGGGACAATAAGCCAGCGATCAATTTTATGCAGAATAATAAACCAAAATATTGACACAGCAAATTGATGAAGACGAACGTTTTTTGTTGACTTAGTGTAGTAATAACAATAATAACATCAACAATTAAACATCAGTTACAATAATTGCACTTGAACTTTCTTGAAAAAGGGCATAAAACAAAAGGCTACAAAATCTTAAAATACAAAAAGTGTCTGATTGCTTTAAACAGAAGATTTCTGACTTAAAAATTATAATATCTGTATGACACTAGCATATTTTGCTTTTGGTTTATGAAGTATGCTGAGACTAGTGGTGCCACCTATATGTAACCTAGCGCTTTCAAAAGTTTCATGCCTACCCTTACTATTAGGCTAAACTTCATGTCATTTGAATTTGGAGATATCGTGTTCAAATTTGTGACAGACAAAAAACTAACTTTTGTTTTAAACTCGTTAAAACTTTCACAGAAATGTTTAATTTGATGAAACAAGTTAAGAACGAAAATAGTTTGTCCCGTACCAGAGTGGTTTAAGCAGTTCAAGGTGGGTCGAGAGAACATACAGAATGAAGAACATCTAAGTCCATTGAAAAAGTGCCTGAATTCATAAAAAATTAGTTAAAATTTTCATTGTGATACATAGAAAGGAATTGCATATGTCCAAAAACTCAATTCATCGCATTTTGACCGGCAATTTAAATGTACCGAAGGTGCCAGCACGGTTTGTTGTGATGTGTCTCAAAGGAAACAGAACTTTTACATCTTATAGATCTAAACTTATTACTGATTATTATACTCTTTACACGTAGTGTAAACATCTATATATAAATAGGCAAGTGCAAAACGTTCACACCCTTTTTAACCCCCTTAAACCCAACATATTCGCTTGATTGTTTTTTTTTTTTTTTGGCAGGTTGTGAAGAGAAGTACGGACGAATGTAACTTTTTTTCCTATTGCTTTTAAGGTAGAAAAGAACCAGGTAACTTCCTCGGCCAATCATAAAGACCTGCACTCTCTCCTTCTCTCAATTTGATCAAAAATTACAAGAAAATCATATTTGAGAGCGCGGTTTCATAGTATTGTTGGTAAATTTTTAAAAGAGGAAACAATATTTCTTCGAGCCTGTTATCGACCGCAACGTGTTTATCGTAACATGTTGGTCATACTTAACGCTCTCAGCATTATAAAATGGTACTGAACTTTTTTATATTGTCGCTATAATGGTTAAATTTTAACCACAGGGAGAACACTAGTTATTATAATTTTGTAACGGAGCTTTTAACGCAATAAAGAAAGCATCGGAGATCCATAAAGTATACACATTCTTGATCAGCTCGACGAGGCGAATAGAACTAGTCATGTCCGTCTGTTTGTCTATCTGTCTGTCCTTTGTATAAACTATTCCCCTCAGTTTTCTAAGATATCAATCTGAAATCAGGTATGGAGACTTCCAGTGTTCTTAGGCTGAACACAATGGTCATGCCTCGTCCACTTTTCGGGATAGCCCCTATAAAAACTAGCCGCTGTTCTCGGTTTTTGTACGAACAACTTTTTTTATTAAAGTTAGTATCAACATGGAATTCGATATGGTGGTTTTTTATGAACGGAGGCCAATGGTAATTTTTTAGGTAGCCTCATATAAACCCACCGCCCACATTACGGTTTTTGTATGAAAAACTATTTTATTTGAGTCAATCAACTTGACATTCAATATGGTGGTTTCTATTGAACGGAAGCTTCACATATATGGAGGAGGGGTACTATTTATATTTTGGGAATAGTAAATAATAACAAACATTTTTAAATGAAAATGGCTTTATTGTTTTTCAGAATATTCCCCTTGATGAACAATACACTTTTGCATTCGTTCAAACCATTTGTCATAGCAGTTTTACTATTCCTCTTGAGACATCTGCAAAACATGGTTTTTGAGCGCTTCAATTGCTTCTTCGGCGCTCGTAAATCGTTGATCTTTGATACTCGGGAACAAGTCCTGATTTGGCACCCAATGGCCAAATCAGGACTGTACGGAGGATGAGTCCTTAATTCGATGTTTTGACTGCTCAAAAATGCACTTGTTTGACGAGATGTGTGAGAGCTCGCATTGTCATGATGGAGAATGATTCATCTTTGCCGGTTGGTTTTAAGAATTTCTCCGAAGACTTCCGGCTAACAAATGGTCGTGTACCACTCAGAATTGACCGTCCTATGTTGCTCAAGCGGCCACATGACCCATTCGGTCGAAGAAACAGGCGATCATTTGCTTCGCTGTGCTTCTTCCACGAACAAATTTTGTTGGATTTGGCTCGTCTTGGAATACCCACACGGTCGATTGCTGTTTTGTTTCCGGCCCATACGCATATATCCATGATTTGTCACCTGTCACGAATTTATACACGTCTTTTGAAGCACCACGGTCGAACTTTTTAATCATTGCAAATTTTTTTTACAGCTAATTATTCACGCAAAGTCGAATGTATTGAAGTGGAACTAATGTGCAAGGATGCCTCTTTCTCACGATTTGTCACATGACGATCTTGCATTATCAGTTCACGCACTGCATCGATGTTTTTGGGCACAACAACCGATTTTGGACGACCTTCACAGAATTCGTCGGAACTACGACCACGATTGAATTCACTATACCAGCGATAGACTGTGGTTTTTGATGGTGCTTATCGCCATACAAAGAACTGAGTTCATTGACACATTCTTGTAATAATCCAACGAAAACATTCTCTTGGAATTTCCAGTTTTTTGGCCAAATTGCTTTTCTTAACTCACTGTAAACAAAACAAATAGCAATCGTACATCAAAACTTTGTGAGTACGTTTATGCCAAAAAATGTCAAACTTTACTATGGTGTTGCCAGATGTTAGCTTTTGACATTAGTGTTGCCAGTTACCGAAATATAAATAGCAGCCCTTATGTACGATAAATAAGCATGTTCGCTCACTTTCAGAGGTAGCCCTCATATAAACTCAACGGCCACCATATTTAGGGCAATATCTGCTTGACATTCCATATGGTGGCTTCTTAATGGACGGGGGTTTCACATACAAATACTAATGACTCGCCTATTTTTTTGGAGTAGCCCCCAAACAATCATACAACTCATGATTATGTTTTTCAATACGATTTCAAGTTTCGTGTGAATGGTTTTTATTGTTGATCAGCATCAAAAGTCGAGTCTATATACTCGTAATTATGACCGTCCTTCGTATGTGTATTGTAACAAAATTGATCCAATTGATCACTACCTACCAAACATAGTTAATTGATTTAAATCAGTAAGTAATGTCTATGTGCCTATGCATCGTTTGCTTATGAGAATATTAGAATATATATTGTAAGACATTTGAATCAAGTAATTACTACAATTTTACAGTTAACTCATATATTGATTTCTGTGAATAAAAATCGGTTATCATGTTATTTCACACGCTTTCCCATGCACCGTTCCAATCAATTTATCAGCTTTTATGTGTTTTCAGAATAATGCAGAAATTTATGCTTTTTCATCAACACTAACGGCACCAACTGCGAACAATAATGTCCGTCTGATTAGCAGATATCCGACGACTTTTGGATTGCGATTTTGGTTGTTTTGCAGCATTAATTCAGCGCATATTGAACACAAACTGCTTGTGAACAAACCAAATCTTTGGCAAATGTCAGCTGTTGGAGTAACTGGAAGCCAGCGAAAAAAAAACCAACAAACAAAACAGTGAATAGCTGCGCATAAATTTTGCGGCTAGCGGAGTAATAGCAACACCAGTCGTAAAGTACAAACAATTTACTTGGGTGTAACCGAAGTTTTAATACGCTTAACATAAACTATCATTTTGTATGGCTGGAATAGAAAAATTATTCCAATCAAACATTTATAAAATTTGAAGTTTAAGTGCGTTGAGTTTCAAATTGTATTCTACTTTATAATATAGGGACCTGAAAGTGCAATAAAAGAAATTGTATCTAATCCATGGTTTTTATATGAGTTACATACTATAAATTTGTCTGATTTAGATTAGCGGTGGGCAAGCCCTTGCTCTCGTTGCGCTGTGTGCTCAAACCGTTACTTTTGCATGATTGCGATTTTCGACGAGACAACAACAACAACTTTCGGCACAGCCGAAAACGAAACAACAATCACACACGATTTGCGGACCGTCATAAAAGTGTTCATTTTGCTATGATTTATTATTTCTGCCGCGTCTTGTACACTAAGTAAGAAAGCGAAGTAGGTTTTGATGTGTTAAGATTTTTACTAAGTGATTGAACTAAGTGATTGAATTTAAATGGTTTCAATAATAACTGAACAGTGTTGAATTTTTTTTACTTTAATAAACCAAACAACAACAATACAGCGAAGGCTCGATTTTCTTCGCGATGCATAGAATCATAAAGTATTCATTTTGCTTAGATTTATGACTTCAAAAACCTTGTTTGTTGTAGATGTTGTTGCACCTCTCCCGATTCAAAATTTCGAGCCCACCGTTGATTTAGATCATGGGGAGAAATATCTAAAACATTTTTACAAAATTTTTAGTTTTAAGTAGTAAATAATTTGCCTCTATATGAACTATAGGATTGTATGTGACTATATGCAGCAATGGACTAATTTGGAATAATATAGAACATTTAGTGGCAGTTAATATATAAAATAAGTTATGGGCTATATATCATTTGAAGAGGCTACGGACGCCAATGAAGCCAATAAGAAAATAAAGGAAAACTTATTAGTATGTTCTTAAATTTTTTCTGTTTGTTTCATAGTATTTTCTATTTTACAGAGTGGGCTAAGAAAATGTAACAAAACAATTTTTGAAGCAAATCACGGCATTCAATAATCTGCAAACTTCACAGAAACCGTCTCTGGCCTATACCTAAAATAGGCTATGATTTAAGCTTAATCGATTGTGTGGTTTTGGAGTGCTTAGCATATACATATAGATACATTTTTCTATATATATGTATATACATATATATGTATATATATTTAAACACAAACTATAAAAAATATAAAACGATAATTTAAAAATTTTTAATTACAAATGTGCACAGCATATTTAGCATTTAGTTGTAAAAAACGAACGGTGGCGCGCCTTGTAGGAATTCAATTCATGCTCTCCCTCTCTCTTTCTCTCTCTCTCGCAACGAACGGAGGCGTATAAAGAAAACTTTTATTTCGACATAAAAAAAAGAAAGTATCTATACCATGTTTTTGCTTAATACATACTTTCAAAACTACAAGACATAATAACGCAAGAAACATTTGAGGGAGAGACAAACTTGCCAACAAGTTGATAATCCCTTTTTACACTATATGTAAAGGGTATAAATATGAAAACCACAACTACGAAATCAACATAGACGCCGTCGTTCGCATTTCATAGCCTAGCAGCAGTCGGGCTTTCATAAATTAAGCGACACATTTGCACATGCACCTACCTCACCTCAACAGCATTTTACTCAATTCACAAAGCTTACGTTGTCATGCCCGCAGGTTGCATTTTGTAACAGGTTTACATTCGATGCAGGTAGAAAAAAAAGATACAATATAAAAAAGAAAAGTCATTTAAGACCAAGCCGTAGGAAAAGTAAGTAAATACAGATACATAAAACCAATAAACTTTTTTAATATCAACGTAACGGATGAAACTCTATTAAGGAAACATACAAAACATTGCAAGACAGTAGCACTGAAAATGTTTTAAGCGAATTAATATTTTGTGATAGTGACGGGCTACGCCAACTTACATATAAAAATCATTTTGATGCATTTGAAGTCTAATGAACAACGATGCATGGACAGACAGCAGCGCCTATAACTTAATTAAAAAAAAACGTTTGAATGCATTATGGGTTTGAGTGCTTTAAGTTGGCAGTAGATACAAAATAACGAAAGAGTTAGTCCCATTCAGTAGATTGCCAAGTAGCTGCATTATTATTCAGCTTTAGATATAAAACTGCCAGCAAATCAGACAGACAGACGGATAACTCTCACAGCTTGTGATCAAGGCGATAAAACGTGTTGAAAGCTTGAGTGCTCGAGGGCAGTTTTCACAGCGACACATCAAGTGCATAAAAATAGCATTGAAACGTTGCCCCATAGACTCCGCCACAAACGCAGTCAACTTGAAGAGCCGCCAATGCAGACATTTTAATACATAAATTCTCAAACTAAATGGGAACTTTGACTTTGGTAGTAATACACTTACATATATATGGCAGCAACTAACGGAAGCATAATATGCTGCACAGCGGTGTGAGAATTTCTCTGTTCTGGAGATCTGAACAACATTTATAGTAAGGGCACTCTTACGGCCCGTGGAAACAGTTGAGGAATGGAAAAGAGAAATTTAAATTTTTCACTCAACGATAAACTACACAGAAAAATTATTTTTTTTCTTTTTCTCTAACCAGAAACAAGAACTTTGATATTATGCACTAACCGCAATAGTTGCAACCAGTGTTGTCGAACGAAAAATAAAAAATACATATAAAGGGTGTTTCATTTAGACGTGTGTTACTTTGTTCTCGCCTGAAATCTTCGTTATTGATTTTTTTATTTGGTATGTTATACCAATGTCAACGTAACACTAAAGGATCAACGCAGCGAATTTATCGAACTTTGCATCTTAAATTCCAAGTCGATGGTAAAAACGTTAAGATAGATATACCAAAAAAATTGGTCGCAATCACCACATCAGTTAGACAACTACTCGTAATATTGTAACAAAGTTACGAAACTGTCACCACTGATGCTACACGAAGCAGGAGGGTGACCCAAAAACGATTCCGCCGATTCAATCACTTTAAAAATGTATTATTTCTATTTTTTATCACTGCGCTATAGGTTAATCTGTAGGCAGTGATAAAGACCCGACCGCCGATCAGATACACAGGGAGACCAACATGGTACATTCCGGTGTACGTGCCTTAACTGACGGTAGTGCTAGAAACAGGCTTTAAATTAGATTAAAAACCAAAACCCATACAAAATCCTGGCTTGACTAAAATCCTATAGCGTTGCGATGTCATTGACAAAACATATCAAATAAAAAAGCCGATAATGCAGATTTCAGTCCATAACAAATAATATTACTGGCGCAAAGTTTTAAAAATAGTAATGTTATATCTCTTCCACAAAAACTTTTACCCTTACGTTTTCTAGTGGTCGTGAGTAACCTCATTATTTTAGTGCATTATAAATTTTCCATTTCTAACTTGAATGAATCATAAAATAAACCACAAAAGTCTATCATACAAACAAGAATTAATAATCATATGTGTACTCAATTAATAACACTGGTGACAAAATAAAAAAGTTATCTGTGCTTTTTCTGAATTCCAGTGTTAATACCCATATAATGAAAAAGAGATGAAAAAAGCCAAGTCCCTATATTAGATTAGACTGCGTCGGTAGGCTCCTAGATTGGGAGACACATTTAAAGATCGGAATCGGTTCTTCGTCTAGCCAAACTATAGAAACTATAAGTTCAACAAGGAAAAACGTTTACTTCGGTTGAACCGAAGCTCTAATACCATTCACACGAAGTTTTAAATAGTATTGTAAAACATAAAAGTGGGGTTTTAAATAGGGGCTACTCCAAAAGCGATGAAGCGATGTAGTAGTTTTATAAACAAATGCATAAAACTGAGCTGTGGGTTTATATAGGGCTACCTCAAAAAGTGGGCGGTACACGCCCATTTGTAAATGCATATGAATCCGTTGACCACTAAAATCCACCAAATCAAATTTCAAGTTAATATTGATTTAAATGAAGAATTTTGTTCATAAAAAAACTCCAAAATTGCACGGTGGGTTTATATGGTGACTATACCAAAAATTGGGTTGGCCAAGCCCGTTAGTCTATGAATGTTAAGCGGCTGACCACAAAAGCACCACCACATTGCATTTAACCATAATATTGACTTTAATAAAGAAGTTTTCATACAAAAAGTTAAAAGTGGGCGGTAGATTTGTATGGGGGCTAATATACAATACAATAAACAAGTTTTTCGTACAAAAATCCAGAAGTGGGCGGTGGGTTTATATGGGGGCTACACCAAAAAGTGGGCGTGGCGGGTAAATCTCAATACTCTATTAAACTGCAATAAAAAAAAGTGTCCCCAAAAAATGCGCAACAACATACAGACAGACGGACATGGCTAGACTCGTTTCGTCGATCAGGAATATATATACTTTATGGGATCTATGATGCCTCCTTTAATGTGTTACAAACTTTCAGACAAACTGATAATACCATTTCACACTATGTGTGAATGGTATAAAACTCAGTTAAAATCAGTGTAGATTTAATGCATTTAAGAAGAAATGTGAAGATTGTAAGTCCACATTCTCTTAAGAATAATGATCATCCGAGGTGCATGAGGGTTGTTCTGCTAAAAGTGTACTCGTTGGAGATGTCCAGCTGCTTTCCGTGGATACTAGCTAGGCAAGCACCTGTTAGTAAACTCACTCACTTTCTTAAACTAGTACCTTCTGATGCACGATAATATGTACAAAATGTGTTTGGGACATTGGCTTTCATTAAAATTTTGAACATTGTATATTTATTTTCAAAATTGCACTCTCTTGTTCTTGAAAATTTCTATACATCTATACATCAACATGTTGTTGCGATGTCCAGCTAATTGATAATTCGCCCACCACCTTGTTACAACGATTCCCAAATATTTCCAGTTATTTGGGAATCGACAGTAGATACGCACTCTCTTTGAAGCGCTAATTGTAGCTCGGATTCTCCACCCCATAGAGAAGTTAATGTCAATTGATTGCATATGCGTACAAGTATTATAAAAATATAAGAATTCGTTGCCTTAAATAAGTTAGCTAAAATATTTCAAAAGGGAAAAATGTGTTAATTTTTTCCAGAGTTTTACTTTTTCATTCGGTACGGCAAATCAAAGACTAGTTAAAAAAATGCATCGCTTAAAATAAATCAACTTTTAAACTTCTTCACCGCTTTTGAAGATTACAATTTTCCCAAATTAAAGCGTGCCCTAACCCTTCTCAAGCAGTTGAAGCGTGGAAAGTTGAAAAAAAAAATATATAAAAAAAAACGTCTCAAAGAAAATACGCAGTAAAAGTTAAGCAGCTTACGTAATACACAAAAGCCTGCACACTCTTTCACTTTGTGTGTCTGAGAAAAATTACAGAAAATTTATAACATCATCAAGTAACAAGCGAACAACACAATCAATCTGCACTGTAATAAGCAGCTGAGAGAAAGATACAAAGCATAAATATGCAGATACATCCGTGCGCAGCATGCAGCCGTTTGTTATGTGTTGATTCTAAGAAAGCAGTGCGTTAATTGGGTCATGGACTGACTGCCAAACGGATGAGCGAACGAATGAATAAAGCGCAGTGAACTTCAGCACTGGCATTGAACGGGAGGAAAACAATGTATCTTGTTAATTTTATAAAAAAATATATTTTTTTTTTGTTTGTTTTTAACGACAGCAACAAGCACACCAAACGGAACTGGGCGAGGTGTATGCATGTTCCAAGTGTTCTGGGGAAACAGCTAATTGGAGGTATACCAACTTGGAAAGTTTAAGTTTAACACTTTGCACGCCATATGAAAAACAATTCATTAATAACAGATAAATAGCTTTTATGATGTGCAGCCTTATTACTTTTTAGCGCTGTAGCGGCACGCTCACGTCAACACAACCAATGAACCGAAAAATTTGCTCTAATTTCAATCGAAAATCGCAAAGATAGTCGTACATGTATGTATATAATATCAGACAACATGAAATTGAATCATTTTAACATGGCCGGGCTGAGCGCGCTTTCAATGGAAAACGCTTTATTGAATTTAAACACAATAGAAAGAGTTGAATTCGATAATGTCGAAGCTTTCATACGCTACATATGCGATGATTAAGAGTACAACTACGATGGTCAATTCTTCATAAATTGCAAGAAGAGCTATACCGATACGTAGTACGCTTTAGTATATTTGAAAGAAAAAACATGCGAAAACATAAAAACGAAGTTGGATGCTCTCTATAGGAACCGTTCACTATTTATGACAAATGTGAGATATTGATTGAACGAGAATATACATGGTCGAGCATCAGTTTTGAAGAAGAGCGACAGACGTGGTTACCGTGGAAATCGTTGAAAAGCTCCATGACATAATGATGGCTGATAACCAAACTGAAATGTGTGAAGAAGCAGAGACCATAGACGTATCGTGCGGAATGGCTACCAATATTTTACATGACAAATTATATGTGACAGAGGTTCCAATTTTTTTGTTTTTGGATTCGAAGAGAATAATCCTTGACTTCTTGCAGAGAGGAAGAACGATCATGGAGCAATACTGAAGTAAACCAAGTAAATTGAAAGAGACACGTTCCCTTTTGGCTAAGCAAATGGTGCTGTTACAGCAGAATAGAGCCAATACTTTTCTAGCTTTTTGAGATTATAGAAAATGTAAAAGAATTTAAAATCTAAAACGTCATCAACGATTCAATTTTAAGTTTCTGAGAATAAAGAAAAGTTATATGCTGTTGTCTAATAGGGTCGAGTAGATGTTTACAGTTAATAGCAGCTATATCGTCTTATATAACTCATTGCAGTCTAATCCGCGCCGAGCACAAGAACTCGGCCTCTCGCAGATAACAACTTCGCGAATTTTGCCTCGAAACTTGGCCCTACATCCGTACAATATTAGACTGACCCAGGAGCTAAAGGAAAACGACCATAGGCAAACGCCGTGTGTACGGTGACTGTGTTCTGGAGCAGTTCGATACGGACCCCAATACAGTAAAAACAAAAATCGTCTTCAGCGACTAGGCTTATTTCTGGCTCAATGACTTCGTTAAGAAGCAAAATTGCGCATTTGGGACGATGTCAACCCACACGATGTCAGCCAAGGTGCAATGCATCCGCAGAAAGTCACTATTTGGTGTGGATTATGGGTCGGCAGGCAGCTTCATCTGTCCGTACTTCTTCGAAAACGACAATGACATTGCCATCGTCATCAACGAAGAGCGCTACCGATCGATGATTGCCAATTTCTTGTGGCCCAAATTGGATAATATGGTTTGTGAACGACGTATGGTTACAACAGAAAGGTGTAACGTGCCATACAGTTGATACTGGCACCCGATATCGTGCGATTTGACCTCGTTCCGACTTTTTCTTGTGGGGTTTCCTGAAGTTGCAGATCTAAGAAAATAAGCCGCAAATGATCGGTGCCAACATAACCCATGCCATCGCTCAAATTCAACGTGAACTATGCGCCACAATTATCGAAAATTATACGACTCGGATGCGCGCCATCTAGCGATGATGCGTCGGCCACTTTAACAATGCCATATTCCACATATAATGTCACTAAAAGTCATTCCAAATAAAACATTCATTGATATCATACCCATCCTATTCGAAAACCCCTTTACGTTTGAGTGAAAATAGCCAATTACGATATTTTGTTCAATATTTACAGAATAGTTCTACCATCGAAGCATCTAAAAGTTTGTATTATGATTTTCAAGTATATAAGTCTCAACTTACAGAGAAAAACTAGAAAAATTTCCTAATTGTGATCTAGTGTTAGGAGGCTTCTTAAGACTTTCTCTGTTTCAGAATTTGAAAAGGGTATAAAAATCAAAGATAGTAAACAATAAAACCATTGTCATTATTACGATATTATATTCTTTATCAGCATTAGCAGATTGACAGT